>CM050167.1:260300268-260900268 GCA_027410445.1 Discoglossus pictus | reverse complement strand
AGAGCAGTAAGCCATAGAGGGGGCTGGATGTCAGCTGACAGTCATGAACAGGGCTATTAAAAAGGACATGGAGAGAACTGTTTCTTTGTTATGCCAGAAAGAGGGTAATTGATAATGTGTCACAGATTTTTTTTTTTTTTAATAAAGGCTCCAGAGCACAAAAATGTATTCAGAAGTTTGATTGCTCTTGTAGGCTTGCCCTCTGCCATGAGATCTACAGACTAAACTTTGCTCTCTGCATTTCCTGTTAATTTCAATGAAAATTAAACAGCTTTTACTTAATATTTGGTCATGTAAAAAATTAATTTGAAACATTTAAAAAGTGCTTAAATGCTTAGAATCAGTGTCCACTGGTGGTGCCCAGCTTCTGTGATTCAGATAGCCTCCATGTTAGGCCAAGAGATAGTGCGAGCCTACTTCTTTTGGGATAAATATTTTATATCTGCAATTCAGATTAATATTTGTTCAAACTTCTTCTTTGCAAATAAATTCACATACTAGCACACCGCCTTTTATAATGTCAATGTTTCTATGGCTCAAAGGAATCTTCTAACTTACAATACAAAGTATAAATGCAAATATTTGTTAGTGATTATGCAAGATGTTATATCTCTGACAAACCACCTTTATTTCAGGATTACCTTATTATTGTCCACAAGCAATCAATTACAGCAACCATGACATTTTAAAGTCTCATGTTAACTAATACAGTACAATAATTCTGTGTAGGTATTAAGTTGAATCAGTACCATACAGTGCCTTGCAAAAATATTCACCCCCCTTGGCATTTTTCGTGTTTTGTTGCCTCACAACCTGAAATTAACATGGATTGTTTTGAGGATTTGCATCATTTAATTTACAGAACATGCCCACAACTTTGAAGATGTTTTTTTTTATTGTGAAGCAAAAAACAAATAGGACAAAATAACAGAAAAAGTAAATGTGCATAACTATTCACCCCCCTAAAGTCAATACTTTGTAGAGCCACCTTTTGCGGCAATCACAGCTCCAAGTCCCTTTGGATAAGTCTCTATGAGCTTGCCACATCTTACCATTGGGATTTTTGCCCATTCCTGCTTGCAAAACTGCTTCAGCTCCATCAAGTTGGATGGTTTGCGCTTGTGAACAGCAATCTTTAAGTCTGACCACAGATTTTCTATTGGATTGAGGTCTTGGCTTTGACTAGCCCATTCCTACACATTTACATGTTTCCCCTCAAACCACTCAAGTGTTGCTTTAGCAGTGTGTTTGGGGTAATTGTCCTGCTGGAAGGTGAACCTCCATCCTAGCATCAAATCACGCAGAGAGTGGTACAGGTTTTGCTCAGAATATCCCTGTATTTAGCACCATCCATCTTTCCCTCAACTCTGACCAGTTTCCCAGTCCCGGCTTCTGGAGAAAAAAAACACAGCATGGTGCTGCCACCACCATGTTTCACTGTGCGGATGGTGTTCTTTGGGTAATGTGATGTGTTGGGTTTTGCTCCAGACATAGCGTTTTCTTTGATGGCCGAAAAGTTCAATTTTAGTCTCATCAGACCAGAGCACCTTCCTCCATACATTTTAGGAGTCTCCCAAATGCCTTTTCGAAAACTCAAAACGTGCCATTTTGTTTTTTGCTGAAAGTAATGGCTTTCTTCTGGCCACTCTGCCATAAAGGCCAACTCTATGGAGCGTACGGCTTATTGTCGTCCTATGTACAGATACTCCAGTCCCTGCTGTGGAACTCTGCAGCTCCTGCAGGGTTACCTTAGGTCTCTGTGCTGCCTCTCTCGTTAATGCCCTCCTTGCCGGGGCCGTGAATTTTGGTGGGCAGCCGTTTCTTGGCAGATTTGCTGTTGTTCCATGTTCTTTCCATTTGGTTATGTTAGATTTGATGGTACACCTGGGGATCTTCAAAGATAACATAACACTGACTTTTACTTCTCAACAACATTGTCCCTTACTTGTTTGGAGAGTTCCTTGGTCTTCATGGCAGTGTTTTGTTAGTGGTGCTTCTTGCTTAGGTGTTGCAGCCTCTGGGGCCTTTCAAAAAAGATGTGTATATGTAATGACAGATCATGTGACACTTAGATTGCACACAGGTGGACATCATTTCACTAATTGTGTGACTTCTGAAGGTAATTGGTTACACCAGAGCTTTTTATGGGCTTCATAACAAAGGGGGTGAATACATACGCACATCTGTTTTCTATTTCTAAAAAATAGTTTTATGTATATATTTTTCTCATTTAATTTCACCAACTTAGACTATTGTGTTCTGATGCATCACGTAAAATTCAGATTAACAAAACATTGAATTTAACGCTGTAATGTAATAAAATAGGTAAAAAGTCAAGGGGGGTGAATACTTTTGCAAGGCACTATAACTGCCTAATATTAAAGGGACATGGAAGTATTCTGGCTTTCACTAGGAAAATAAGATTCCAAGTCTAAGGTATTATTTTTGGGGGTTCACGGTTGATTGTAAACGTCAGACACACTGAAAATAAAGCTTTATGCAACTGCAGACCTGCCATCTCCTTGGATTATCCATACCCAGCCTACACTGTGCAGTTCCTCAGTGTATTGTGTAGTACAAATCCAGTTGCTATAACATGTTATAACCGTTGCTCAGCAGTGGAAAAACAGTACAGTGTCATTCAATTAAAATGGAGCAAATATTTCCAGCACAGACAGATGTCTTCACAGCACAATCATTATAGAGCTTTGTATATGGTGTGAAAATGAGCACATTGCTGAAGTACGAGATAAATCATATATTTTGGAAGGGCCATGATACGGCCTATTGGCTCCATGCTACTCTCTGTAAGTATTTTCTTTTCTCAAAATATTCTTTGATGTATATGGAAAGCTTTTCGCAGGTAATAAAACAAAGTCCTGTGACTCTCTTACATTATGTCATCATCAGATTGTGTTTTCTTTCAAAGAAGTTAGTGAACAGATATTTTTTTACTATGCATCTTTTAAATCACTGTCAATGAATCCAGCAAATAGTATGTGTGAAGTTTTAGAGCCGGATTCAATTGAGCAATCGTAAGTTACTGGAGCCCGTAAGTAAGGCCGTAAGTTAATTTGCTATTCAACTGGCGTCTTTTTGTGCTCCCCGAACGGGTTACAGCTTTGAAAACCTTTTGGTTGTTAAACCCGGAACTTACAGCCTCCTGATGCCTTTGACCTTTCCCGTCCGCAAGAGTTACGATCGCTAAAATCACAAATCGCTATTCAATTGCTCCAATCCCCCCCAGCCTGCAAATGTTTTCACACCAGTAAACGGCAAATGTAGGAGAAAATCATACGAGTACTAGAGAGGAACCGCAAGCGGGTTTAAGCCCTGTCCGTAGCACTGTAAATACAGAAATAAAATCAATACTGCACTGTAAATTACAAGGAAAGCGATGATAGACATTAGAATTAATTGCACAACAGTCTCAAGCCTGCAAATCAGCAATAAAAAATAAAAAACATTTATGTGTCACTTCCGTGTTATATCAATCTTAGGAATCAATTAGTTAATACATATCAGGCCACCCACATTGACTAGAACAGTATCGCCATTCATTTTTATTATTTTATATTTTGCAGGTTTGCAAGTCCGATCGCATATCGGACCTCCAAACGATAATTGATTGACATGTAACCTCCATGTTTTACTACCGTAATGATGGCGGTCTAATTTTCTATTGGCTATTTCGAAATGGGAGTTACGGTCTTGCTTAATTGATCATATTCCCACCCTGAACTGCTACGTATGAGTGCATGGTTTACAGTTTCGGCTTTTCGGCTTTCGGTATGTTTAATAGCACCGGAATTGTAGCAGACTGCGAGCCTTCAGCAAGCCCACAGACATACGGCCTGTATACCGCGAGATGCAGGCTTCGAATTCAGTTGGGCTCTTAGTATTTCAGGCAAAAATCAGTTGCATGTGGTAAGTAACTATTATACTGTGATCAAATGCTTTGATCAAATCAAAGTTTTCCATTTCTACGTTAGTTTAATTTTTATTTTCCCTTACACTTCTTTCTCTGACCCTTCATTCTTTGTTGTAAATCATTGTCACTTTCATCTGTATGAATACAACTGTGAACATTGCCATTCCTTTGCAATTCTCTGAAATGGTACTGATTCTTGTGTTTTATTGTCATGTTTGCTGGTATGAGACACAGATAATAAATATTTTTACTTGTGTATGTGAAGAAATCAATGGGAGCACAATAGTTTACTCTCCGGTCTAGAGTCTATATTATATCAGTTTATCTGATTGTTTCCAGAGAGGCAACATTGCATTACTCTCCCGGGAGGAAAATGATTAGCCAGATAGGTTTATAACACATGGTTATTATATTAAATGTATATGCAAGTGAGCTGGGTTATGATTGCATCTGATAGAGGAGAATTAGTAGTGTATGAAAACATTTTTTTGCATGAAAACGTCCCAAAATAAACATTAATTAGCTTACCTTGAAGTTAGCAAAACGTCCTATGTTTTCTGGAATTTGAATATGATTGTGTACACCCCTAAAAAAAAAAACTGAATTAGCATAACATTCAAATTCAGAATCAGGCTTGTACATTGTATCATTCTTCACCTCAGTGGCTTCTGTCATGTGTTCAGTACAAGAACTGCAACAGTTACTTCCTGTGCTCTGTACCAGAAACGTCAAATTTTGTATCTTTCTGTACTTCCTGTGTGTACCCAGCTTATGTAAGCGTACTGTGGGTGTGGACCACTGGATTTGACTTTTGTGCAAATAACTTTGTAAGTAAACTGAACTTTCCTATATAACACATGTTTTCATACACTACTAATACTCCTCTATCAGATGCATTCATAATCCAGCTCACTTGCATATACCTGTAAGGATTAGGTTGGCACAAGAGAAAATGTTTATATCCCCATGGCCATATGTATTCCAGTTTGAGATATGTGATTGAATGTAGTTGGTGGAGCAGACAATATGCTGGATACGCAGGAGCTGTATCGTGTGCGTAGATGGGCCAGATGCAAAGCATTACTTGGGAATTACAGTTTATAAAATACAGTAGTAACGGGTTCCATGGTGGTCTAGTAATTAGGATTTGAGGTTTTCAGTGCTGCAACCTGGGTTCATTTCCAGTCAGGGAACCAAGAGGTCACACGACCCTGAAGCCATGCAGAGTCTGGCCTGGTCAGTACTTGGATGGGAGACCACCTAAGAATACCAGTATGATTTATGCAGTGGGCCACAGCATACAGGAGCTGTATGCTGTGGCCCACTGGGGAAGGGACTGTTAATCCACTCAAGTATCTCTGCCATGAAAACCAAGTTGATCAGCCTCGTGTGTTACAGTCCATGAGGTCACAGAGAGTTGGACATGACTGAAAAACACACACACAAGTACAGTAACGGCATAATAAGATGTGTTGTCAGAAGTATTCTTTAGCACTGGAAGAGTGGCATGTAACACATTGCAATGGGCAGCCATGGGAGGGATTCAAACTTTGTAGTTAAAAATAACAGCAATCACCTTCTTTGAATCAACGGTCATGTTCCCCACCCTGCAAAACAGCCCTTACCCAGGGTGGTAGAGAGCAGGAATGCAGCTTAGTAAACATGGTGATCTGTATTGCTGCTATTTTACATACACTATAAGCTTAATATTCACAAAAATCCTCACATCATGGTCTAATTAATCACTAATAAATAGGGCTTAGTAAACATGGTAACAGGCTGCAATGCAGGATTGCTATGTATTTCAAGAGCTCTAATATGTAAATAAATTGCGTCAATTGA
Source organism: Discoglossus pictus (assembly GCA_027410445.1). Lineage (NCBI taxonomy): Eukaryota > Metazoa > Chordata > Amphibia > Anura > Alytidae > Discoglossus > Discoglossus pictus. The sequence goes on along the minus strand of CM050167.1, from coordinate 260,894,495 downwards.
TCTAAATGTTTTTCTTAGCAGTACATTCTAATAAATAAAGAGACTTAAAAAATGCAGCCTTTGTAACATGTAAAATGTGTTTTTCATTTCATGATACAAAATATAGGACTTTTGTCTCTGTAGTCAGTGTGAGCACGTAGATCTGGATCACACTTTTTATTAGTATTTGAGAGTTTGTTATAAACATAACAATGGTGTGAGTAGTTTGTTTCCTTTTAGGACACGAGAGAGAGGTGGATTCTGTTTGCTGTAAGAAGCTACAGTGGTGGTCAACCATTCGGTCCAACTAGGACCACAAACACGCCAGTATCTCTGTACTTTCTCTGCTTAACACACGAGAGTTAGTCTGCTGCATCATTTGTAATTTCACTTGTGCTCCTGCAGAGAGATAATGAAATCATGGCTCGTTGGACGCCCTAGTAGGACAGAATTGCCACCTCTGAGCTATAGGAACCCTCCAGATCAATTGCTCACAGCTTATTTGGTGTTTTGTTAGAAAATACCATGTGGGCTAAAAGACACAGGTACAATCAATTAATTTAAAAAAGAAATCAGATTTGTAAAAATAAATAAAGAGTACAATAAATACATCTAAGGGGGTAGATTCACTAAGTTATGGCAGGTGTGGTGAATGTCAGTTTCCCTAATAAGAAATGGGCATTAAAGCTTTCTGCCATGCATATTGCAGACCCTCTGTGATTTGTGAATGTACCTCTATATTTAAAAAGCAAGATAGAATAGTAGAGGTGACTTCATGTGGTTCAAGTCAGCCGCACACTTGGTTCTGTTAGTTTTATGGTGCAGGGAGCTGAGAAGACTTAAGTAAAAAACCCTTAAAAAACACACACCTGAAATGTCCAAGTCAGAGAGAAAGACTAAAGGACCACTGCAGTTCAAGAAAAGACACCCGTTTGTTGAGTATGTACCAAACTCACCATATTATCAGCTGTGTAAGCCATGGACATAAAATATTTTGGAGGAAAATCTGTAATTTCGATGTTTAGTATAGGAATCTATTTTGTGTTTCTTTTATCACTTCCTTCGAGCTGAATCAAGAGTGTGGATTTTGGCATCAGTGAAGAGTGAGGTGGGAATCAATGGAAGAGAGAGCATTATTATAAATAATTTAATAAGATTAAAACTGACACCACACCCCTTCCACCCTAATTGGCCCAGAAGCAGACCTCTTGCTTTAGATGCAACCATATCTCTCCTAAAAAATAAATGCCCCTCTCACACACACAACGACCCCCAATATATCATGGATTCCCCCAGGGCTTAGCAGAGTTTTTTTTTTCCTAATTAAAACAAGCTATATGACCTTTTTCTTAATTATGCTCTTAGGCTCAAAGAAAAGATTGAATGGATATGCAGCGAATGAATGGATTTATATCTGAAGGATAGACTCATAAACTGAGATTAATGGGATTTGTCTACCATAAATAAGAAATGTTCAGATTTATATTAATACAAATTTAATATAAGCACCATTTAACTTATGTATAATGCCGTCTTTAGCTTTTATAACTTAATTTTTATTGGGTTTTGTCATACAATGTTCATTTCCAATTTGCAAAAGTAAACAAACATAGTTTAATGCAACAATTATGCAAATAAATGGAAAAAAATTAAATATTTTTTATTAAATGTCCTCGTGGCAGAATAGTTCAATTTAAATCGCCATGCACCGCTATATTATTTCCTTATATACTTTTGTATCATAAACAACCAGTCTTATGTACTCATCTATATCTAATTTATAAGCATTCTCTCAATATCCACAAATCCCATGTCCTTAAATATGTGCCAGTCAAATACACCATCTTCGAAAATGTACTTTACAATGGGAAATTGACTAAAGGATCATGGGTGGAATAGCCTACGTAACCTGTGATCCAGCATCTCAGGTCATTGTGCTATTTACTAAACAGTAAGCCAAAGTGGGCCATGATGAGTTATCGTGAATGGGATGACCAATGGGTGTGTAAAGTGTATTAGAGGCGTGTTAGGTGGGGAATACTTTGAAAATCAAATTTCCACAATTTCACTAAACACAAATCTTGGTATTAACTAACCACAATTCTAATATTGCGCATAGCATGATAGCAGTATATTTTATATTTAAATAACATTTTATTATCAACATTCAGCAGTTAAAATACAACATATGCAGCTAAATATAACAGGATAATTTTGTTAAAACAACTGATGCTTAAAGTAAATTATTCCAAGTTTCTGGAAATATAAAATCTGAATATATATATATTTTTATAACACTTTATTAAACGCTCTGGGGAAAATGCAGCATTGCAATACCAAACATGCCTGGGTACCAGCTTTACATCAATATTGTGGCCCTCTCTATGAGCAACATGGCGCCCCCATCCCACAGGACACAAAATAAGAATGTAGCTGTCACAGTTCACTTGGGCAGGCTGGGTGGACAGTGTTGGGGAAGAGAAGAAAGAGGAAATATCAATAATCCATGTTAATCCAGGGCCCCCAATAGCCCAACAGTTACTCAAAGTCTTGGACCCCTTGGACTTTTCAGGTAAAATAGGTGGTCTATCACTAACTTACTCCATACTGTGTATGCTAGGCAAGTAAAATGTATAGTAAACAAAATGATTCATAAAACATATTTATTTGTAATATCTTTTACATAAGATCCACAACTGGTGTGCCACTATATACTCTTTGAGAACCATTGATCTAGAGGTGTACTCTAACTAGACCATCAGCAATAAAAGACATACATTCTGACAGTAGGCTGTATGTGTTGAACAGGACTAAAATAAAACATTTAGAATATTGAAAACACTTTGTTATAAGAATTGACATTAGACCACCATAAACAAGCAAAATAATGATAATAAATAAAGATGTTTTCTAATATCAACATGATTGTGCTACCGATTGATCCAAATATACTCAAATATGGTTATCATTAAAATATGACCTAGATCTGCACCTGAAGACAAAACTGTGGGTGAGCTAACCTATTCTGGCCTTGTAACTGTTTATTTTGAACAAGCCATCAACATATTTTTTATGTGGAAGGGACGTAACAAACACATTTAATTTTATGAGGACAAATTAAAAATAAAATAAAAGTAAACCCAGCCTATTATTTATTAATTACTATATGAATTTATTATTTACTAAGATCACATTGCATAATTGTTTGATTAGTGTGTACGCATCAAATGAGCAAGGCTTTGAAAAAGGGAAGAATATCCAAGATAAATCAGCTACTTTGGTATACTTAGTGGTCATTACTTTCGGATGGAAATTTCTAAAGCATGGAATAATGTGAAATTGGAAGCTTATTCTCTTCATATCACACAATATCAAAGGTGTTACTTCTGTATTTAAATCATAGATTTCATATCAGCCAGTTAGTCAGATACTAAGAGGGATTTACTAAACAATAGCTGGTGCATGTGATCGTGTTCCAGCATCTCAGGTTATTGTGTGCTTTACTAAAGGATTTTTCATAATGCTACCCTTGGGGCATTATCGAGCATTGCTGCAGCATAGACCTAATTATAATACCTGAGTAAATTGCATGTAGACCTGAGTAGCCCTAATGCTTAAGGTGTCATGGTATATTGCAGACTAACAAGCATCATTTTAGCAGATACAACCCCACTGTTTGGCAAATGCCTCTTTTTTTACATGTGTATTTGTTTTAAATATGAGAATAATTCACAGTGATAAAAATTTAAATGTAGCTTGTGTGTTTTGTGGATTTTTAAAAAAAATATGACTCTAATTCTTATAAAATAAGAGTACAATCTGTCCTTAACTACTAATACACTGCCAAGTGGCACTTACCACTTGGCTGAGCTCATACACTGCTCTTGAAGCTAAGTGACAATGAAGGCTTTATGTACAAATGTCTGCAAGTACGCACACGCAGAGAGGTGAATATAACCAAAAGTGATTGGTGCGACAGACAATTCTTTGAACATACAACCAGTGGAGTTTTGTAGGATGAAAATACGCTGACACCCGCAGCAAGAAAAACAACAATTATATTTTAATTTAAGAAAACAGTAAACCCCCTTTTCAATCCCCAAAAATTTAATTAGTGAAGTGACTACAAAAACATAACACAGCATCATCTGGATAGAGAATTAGTTGTAGAAAATTAGTTGTATTATAATCAATATGTGCTTTATGAAAGCAGAGCCATTAACACATTCTGTACGGGTCATGTTCATCTTATATATTCACAGTAAACCCTGTGATTAGTGCTATGGATTATGTTGGTGCTTTATAAATAAATAATAATAATTTGCAACAATAAGCTGGCTATGGGAGGAAACTATAAATGCTTTATTATTGGGAGCATTAATATCCAGAAACTATTGTTAAAGGAAAGGTGACACCCAAGTTTGCTTGAAATGCACACTTCCATTTCTATGCATTAAAGCTTATGCTTTATTAATAAATATAAATTTTATAGCTGTGTTTTATAACCGTGAATAGTAGCACCTGAACATGCGGGTGAAAAATACGTTTTTCAGTTGTCAACTTGATTTTACCAACATCTGAGTAAACTATTATATACTGTGTTCTAAACTGTTTACCCCTATTAGGTGTCCAAAATGTGCACACTTTTGTAAAAATGTATATTGTTATATTTTGGTTATAACAATACTTGTGACTTGCCTGTCAAAAATTACGGCAATAGAATTTGAGGCCTGGCAATGCTGTTTGCTACACAATGCAAGCCTCTCCTCCCTCTAACTTGCGTGGCTTGCGATGAGCTCCTTTGCCGCTCATTGCAAGCCTCCCACTCCCACGCATGTTGCGACTGGCGGAGCAATGCGCATGCGCAGCTTACACCGCACATTGCACATGCGCAACTCGCAACTTGTGAGTTATTGTTGTAGTAATTGTGAGTTTGTCGTAATTTTGAACATTGTGTTACCGATAAACTCGCAATTACCACAACTATTATATGTGATCATTTTGATGCACTTAAAGGCTTGGAAAAACTAACCAGAATTATCAATGTCTCATGGGTTGTGGATAACAGATCTTTGTTCATAGTACAGTACTGTGTGTGTGATTTAGAAATTAATCATTGATATGGATTAATTGGTTGAATAATCAGGCAAATCAGACAAAATATGTGGCACAGCTATGTATACAAACAAATGGTCACAGTGCATACAATTTTGGTTGGTGTAGGCACCAATTCTATGAGTGTTTATTGCTATTACAGTACTGTGTGCTCAGCGATGTGATAGCCTCTGATCCTTAGAGAAACAAGACTGTGATTAAAGTCTAATTGCAGGTCAGTGTTCCAGAATTCATATTGGTCTCTGGAAGCTAGTCCTTTATACCATAGATACAATTATAGCATAAAGAGCTTTGTGGCCCCCAGAGCATGGGTGTAGGAACTGGGGGGACAGGGGCGGACCAATCCCCCCCCCCCCCCCCAAGATTTTTCAATATGTGTAGAGATGCAGGTGTGTGGTATTTTTATACTATATGCTGTATCCTCCCCAGATTTTCTTTCGCTCCTACACCCAGAGTCTACTTTCACAGTCTAACTTTATGTGCAATTAAATTATTATTATAATCATCTATACATTGCTTTAATGATAACATTGTACCAAGTCTCCACTTGGTGTGAAAACTTATTGGTCATGTTACAGCACAATACCCAATTGGTCTTTACAAATATTTGTGGATTGTATCAGTTTACATACATTTTGGATATGCCTTCAGTCTACCATTTTTGTCTTCTATTTTTTGGAAGCTAAAAAAAGGTCCATCTAAACACAAAAAAATACCAAGTCTAAGATTTCTGAACAGAAACATACCCATGATGAGACATGTATGATCTCCCACCTGCTATTCTACTATGGTCTTTACCTCACCAGTTGAACCATACTACAGTACTAGAAAAGAGCGATGAGAATCCCTAAATGAACAATTGCGTCATAGCAATTAAATAATGTGCAGATATAGCCAGAGGGTTATCATTAAGCTGTGCCCATAGTTAGTCACTCCTTCTGGATCACTAATTTGTCATGGTGAAGGGACTTGTGTACTTTAATAAAGCTGTGAGCTAAACCATGGAGGGTCACCAAAGATGGGCAGGTCATAGCAGGGAGGTCAGATAAACTGTGGTCCACTGGAGAAAGAACTGGCAACTCACTCCAGTATTTTTGCCATGAAAACCTTATGGATTGGCACCACTGTAAAAAAGATGTGCCTGGTGTGCTGACTTCCATAGAGCCACTGAGAGTCAGACTCAACTGAAAAACTCTGTGAGGGCTTGAATTGGGGGGTTTGAAAGCTCTGTAACTCTGTCCCAAGTAATTTCCTTTGCTCCTCTAACAGCCCCTACATCTAGCAATTTTTCCCCCAGGAATAATATGGAAATGTATGTAAATATAATCAATGTGAAAATACATTAAAGCAATGGAATCTATATATTTTTATATTTTAGAGATATACACACATTCTATTTAATACTATAGATCGATAGAAAGAAAATGTTTTAACTAATATTTTATTTAAGAGTCAAAGGCATAAATTGTGAAATATACAGACAGAAGATGCCCAAAAGAAAATATGACCTGATTTGACTGCTTCTTGTAAACTTCTGTTTCTTATAATATGTATATTAATTAAAAAATGTTATGATGATTATTTTTAAAGGTCATTTACCATTCTCACCTTTCACGTTTTAAAATTATTTCTCCGATCTGTTTACCATTGACATAAAAGACACCTGCTAGGTTTTCTTATAACTATGAGCTAATTTGACCCTGGGGTTCTGGTTCTATTGTGTTCAGTGTAATGGTATACACAACTGGCACCAGAGAGGGGGAAATAGACAGAGGAGGAAAGGGGGAAAGAAACACAGGGGAGGAAGAGAGGAGGGGGGAAAGAGACAGAGGAGGAAAGGGGGAAAGAGACAGAGGAGGGAGGAGGGGGAAAGAGACACAGGAGAGGGAGGAGGGGGAAAAGAGACAGGGGAAAGGGGGAAAGAGACAGGGGTAAAGAGACACAGGAGGGAGGAGGGGGGAAAGAGACACAGGAGAGGGAGGATAGGGAAAGAAACACAGGGGAGGGAGAGTGGGGAAAAGATACACGGGGGTGGTAGAGTGGGTAAAGAGACAGGGGAGGGAGATGGGGAAGAGACAAAGAGGAGGGAGGGGGGAGAGACACAGGGGAGGGAGAGGGGGGAAGAGACACATGTAATATTATACCATCATTTATGACGGGTAAACGAGTTGTATTGAATAAAGATAGGTCCCTTTAATAAAATAAAAAAATAGGTCATATGAAATTTGTGAATTCCATATAAACCTAAAAACGTCTGCTTTAGTTACGGTAGACTTATATTACTGCCTTGAGCAAAATATGTACAAGTTAGTCTAGTACATTGTCCATTCTTAAAAATGAAAGACATGATGTATAATCATGTGGTATCCCTGGCAGTGCTGCCATGCTGTACGCTTCAAGCATTCTCTTCTGTTTATTTAGAATAATTGCATCTGTAAAGGATGTAGGCAACATAGAGGGTGCATATTACTGTGGAAAACTTATGGACTCATTTAGAATAACCATAACAGTATGTGTTAGTGTTAATTCTCAACTTGCACTATTAAATGCATTCGAACAAATATGCAAGTCCCAGGGGCGGTTTCTGGTTTCACTGGGAATATACATAATATACATATGTATCTATTTATTTTATGTGTATTAAAGCTCTGTTCAGTCTGCCTAAAATCATTTTAGCTGTTTGCGTCTGTCCTCATGCAGACTACGAATACATAGACTTTGAAGTGCAGTGTTTAAATTAGCCTGTCAGTGAGCTCTCTCAAGCAGCATGTTGCAGAATGTTGCCACTGATTGGTTACTATGAGACAATGCAGCCCCTGTACTTAGAAGTACACTGTCTTCATGAGCTGCAGAGTGGAGAAACCAATTAGAAACTATTTGTAAGATTTCGAGCAGAAAAAACAGAGCTTTTAAGCACTTCTTAAAACAAAATAAAGTAAATAGTACAAAGGTATAGTATATTGCTGGAGAAATCCGGAAACCTACTAATATCAAGTGTAATACTGGAAAACAAAAACTTTACTGGGTATATCACCACAAATATTATTAATATCATATTTGACTGGAGAACAGTTATCTTGGTCCAAACTTCAATTATTTTAATCTCCAAGAAACATTTTGATAACTTTTAAAGTGCTCTCCTTTATTTCCCAGATCATACCATAAAAATAACAGCACATCAACACATAGCATTATGTCTGTTATAGCTTCCTGCCAACTACTTGTCTATTGTAAGATAAGTGGCATGTTGGACAGCTCAATAATACGCATGTACAGTCTGCCCCTCCGGCTCAGAGGGAGCCAGGGAAGGAATGTGTTAGTGCTCAGGCTGCCAGACGTTTCTACCACTTGGCCTGAGTGCTCTCACAAGATTAACTTACAGTACACGCTCATGGATGATGTTTTTAGGAAGTTTTAGTTCAGGATATCTGCTTTATTAGCTAGATGAGAGTTAGTGTGAACACAGGGGTGTGATATTAAGTGAACAATTACTTCCGCCCATGACCACCTTTAAATCATTTCTCAGTTAGGCACCAAAAGTAGATGGAATTGAGTTTTACATAGAGCTCCATATGGCTTGATACACTATGGCCCCTATTCAATTCCAAGCCTGCAGTTGCCTTCATACCGGCTAAGTCTAAGGGCTTGATATCTGCAACAGTTAGAGGGCGATTCAATTGAACGAGCCTGAAGCTACCTGGCCGATTTAGAAACAGCCAATAGTAAATGAGACCGTCATCATGACGTTAGTAAAACATGGAGGTTAAACGTCAATCAATTAGCGTGTAGGGGTCCAATATGCGATCAGACTCGCAATCCGGCAATGTACAAAAAAATTAAAATGAATGAAGGAAATTTTATAGTCGGGGGGGGGGGGGGGGGGGGGTGGCCTGATATGCATTAACTCCTTGATTACCGAGAAATGAAACACGGAAATGAAAAGTAAAAAAAAGATTTTTTATTGCAGATTTGTGAGCTTGAGACTGTTGCGCAATTAAATCAGTATTGATTTTTTATTTGCATTTACAGTGCTACAGTCAGGTGTTTAACCCCCTTGTGAGTCCTATCTGGTACTTGCTGAATTTCCTTCTATATATGCAATTTACGGGTGTGAAAACAATTGCAGGCTTGAGGAATTGTAGCAATTGAATAGCGATTTGCGATTGTAACATTTACGGGCTTGAATGATCAATGCCCTAACTGGGTTGGAGTTATGATTTTGACAACCTCAGGGATTTTCAGCCTGTAACCCCCGGGATTGTATGCAGGTAGTTAAAAGACGTCAATTAAATAGCAAATTAGGCTCCAGTAACCAACAATTGATCAATTGAATATGGGCCTATGACTAATCCGAAGAATGACCTGACTTAAAGGGATATTGAAGCTTTTGGATTTCACTAGGAATATAATATACCTATGTAGCTATTTTTTTATGTCTTTTTTAAGCTTTGTTTTTTTTCTGCCTAAAAGCATACAATTTGTACCTGTTTGGGTCTGCCCTCTGTAGCTCATTAGTACACATACTGAAGTGCAATGTTTCAAATTAGCCTGTCAGTGACATCTCCCAAGCAGCATGTTGCAGAATGTTGCCACTGATTGGTTATAAGCCAATGCATACCTTGTACTTAGAAATATTCTGTCTTCATGAGCTGCTGAAAGGACGACCCAATAAGGAATCGTTTGCAAGATTTCGGGCAGACAAAAACAGGATTTTTAAGAACTTCTTAATAAAATAAAGTCTGTGTCACTTTAATAGCAAAGCTGCATTTCTAGGGTTCTTGTTCTGGCTTGTCATGCTGGGACCTCTCAGTTGTCCTATAGTTCAGGCTATTCATATTATCACACACACAGTAGTAATGATTGGCATAGATCAGCATGTTAGAGTTGAGAGGAGAATTGGATTTTATATGCAAGTTTCCTCACATTCTTTTTTAATTACAAAATTATAAAAGTTGCTTATTGTGAGTTCACAGCCTTCCACATGGGTGGGCTGACATCTAAACATAACAATAACCAATTCCAACTGTATAGCGCTGAGTAAAATGTTGGCTCATTATAAGTACGCAATATTGATAATAATTTCTGAAGTTTAGTGTCAAAATATTAACTATCCTGGGGCTGTAAGTACAGAGTGGTACTGTGTTAGTAGATATTATATATTTTTACAACTAGATTGCAAGCTTTAAAGGCAGTGGCGGCTGGTGAACTTTTAAGGTGGCAGGGAGGAAGATTCAAGATCCTCTCCCCCAACCTCCATCCCCTCTTAATACCTAAGAGACCTTTCTAAGTTAGACCCTGTAATCCCTATGAGTAAGAGGCCAGCTCAAAAACTGAAGAAAGAACAAATATGTGTTTAATAGTGAAGCAGTTCATATTCTGGGAGGGCAGCTGCCCGTTTGCACAATTGCACCAGCTACCCCTGTTTAAAGGCCTAATAGACCCTTTGTTTAGCATGTTTCTTTGAAGCTTGAAATGCAATCCAAGTAATAAAGACACTAAAAGCTTTAATCTACTCTGCCTTGACATATCTTCAATGATCTGATTGGCTGTAAACGTATTGTGCTCCAATTGGTTGGAGCAGACATTGCAACACTTTCAGCATCCCTAAGCTTTCCCAGAATCCTTACTTATAACTATATTATAGGAGTATATAGAACTGTTTTAGGACTACAATGAGACTGGGAACACATTAGTGAACCCACAAACAACTGCTGATGCAAAATACTCTAGGTATTATACTTCATATTTCACATTCAAAAGCTAAAAGCCAGAGTAAATTAGGCTGTAAATTACCAACAAATAGGTGACTTCACTCTTAATTTTCCATCCACCGAATGTAGAGGACCACAAAAGTCACCATATGTGCTCTGCACCATTAGTTAGAGGGTGAAAAACTATGTGAAAAATCTGTTTACATTTTTTAAATTGATCAAGAATTAAATATTGTACTTTAGCCCTTGAAGATATCCCTCAAGAACCTGCATAAATAATGAGACTGAGTCTGTAACTATAGAGATGAGTGAAGTATGGTGGCACAGTGGTAAGCATCTGGTTTTATAGATTTTTTTTTAATGTTTTTTTACTATTAAAACATGTACTTATTTATTTATGTATATATATATATAGATGAATATTCAGAGTATTGCAGTATATAGTGATACCTTTTTTATTGGATAGACATATTCATAGTTTTCATGATGAGCTTTTGAGTGTGGACCTCTCTTCGTCGAGTCAGAGGCAATATAGATTCCCAAATGAATGAATGTATTTGTGAATCTATAATTAGTATTGCCCCTGACTCGACAAAGAGAGGAACGCTCTTGAAAGCTCGTCATGAAAACTATGACGCAACCAGACTTCAACCAAACATAACTCCGCCAATTCAGCACCAATTTTCAAAATTAAAACACTTTTTCACTATGATTTTTTCACCCTCTATCTAATGGTGCAAAGCACATATAGGTGACTTTTGTGGTCCTTTAATAAATACATGGTTTGTCTCTATGGATTATGTGTTTTCTTTCTTTACCACTAAAAAAAGAGATTCCGTGCATGCCAGCAACAATACGTAAGTGATCTTCAAAGAGACACAGGGGTGAGAGAGGGGGAGAAAGAGACACAGGGGGGGGGGGGGGAGATAAGGGGAAGGGGAACCAGGGGATGGAGAGGGGGAAACAGACATGGGAGGGAGAGAGGGGGAAACAGACACAGGGGAGGGAGAGGGGGAAAGAGACATGGGAGGAAGAGAGGGGGAAACAGACAGAGGGGAGGGAGAGGGGGAAAGAGACACAGGGGTGAGAGAGTGGGGAGAGGCTCCTAATGAGTGCCAAAGGCTATCATTGCGAGGCCCGAAAGTTGCGGGTTGGCCAACGCTTGCAATGAGCAGCAAAGCTGCAAAGCCCGTAAAGTAGAGGGGGGGAGAGGCTCATCGAGAGGCCCGCAAGTTAGAGGCGGAGAGCCTTGCATTGTGTGGTAAACAGCATTGCCAGGCTTAAAATGTTATTGCCGTCATTTTTGACGGGCAAGTGCTAGTAATATTATATTCTTTTAAATATCTGGTCCAGGGACAGAGCAATTGCACATTATGATTTAGGATAATTTTCACACCTGTTACCAACATATAAAACTAAAGATTGCAGAGGATGTATACTTGACAAGAGACACCTTGTCAGAAGATAAGTCCACTTCTCTCCTATTCATCCACATCTGTAAGAAGCTATTATTATCAGATATGAGGTAACCCATACAATCCTGTATTCTATATGTGTTACAGGGGTTGCTATGGGTGAATGGTATAAAACAGAGGTAAGAACAACAAAACATCACAAACTCCCTTCCTGGAGACAGAGAGCTTCCAAAACGTACTGTGTAATGTTCCTAGCCTTGGGACTACACATCCTGAATCATGTTCCAGAGATGACTGAAATCCCTCAGCTGGTAAGAAAATCTAGGGAAGAAACTGTATGAGCCGAATAAGCTGTTCTGGTCATCTATAAAAATAATTACACACTGGTGAGTGAGAAATACAGTGCACAAATAGCTTGTGGGATAATAGCTTATAATGTATACATGCATCTTTTCTACAGTGGAGATTCCTACACTTATATTATTTACTGGAGAGGGGATGCAAGCGTTGGGTTAGTTATCCCCTCCATGAATATGTGGATAGATCAGCCATAGATCAATGGCACCTAGACCCCCCAAGACTTCAGGGAAATGAGAGATCTCTACTCTTGAAAACAGATCTACAACTATTCATTAGACGTTTAGCAGCAATAACAAAATGTCAAGTTTTTAGGGATACACACATCATGAGTAAGTACATTTACCATTACAGATGACCCCCTGCCTGTGTTGGGTATCAGGAGGTGCTTGGCACTACTCTCCTTGATTCTAATGTATTCAGACTTGCTATTTCAGTGGTTGCAAATGTCGCATAAGGTGTTAAGGGAGACAAAGGAATTTCAGTTAAGAATTAAATGCCCTTTGTTATATCAGTAAAAGTCACTAATTAACCCCTTGACATCACAATGCAATCAAGTGAAAAATGAAGTATTAAAATGTATTAAATAAAATTATTTACCCAACAATGTTTGTTTATTTAAATATATATATTAATTAATATTATTGATTTTGCATAATAAGCACACTACGGTAATTTAAATCAATTGGTCAATTATAGTTTTGATTTAGGCAATAATATGAATTCAACATTGATTCTCTGAATAGTTATAAACATGATTTTTCTTTGCGTGCATGTTATGTTGTGTTTTCTCTTGATTACAAATAAGATGTCAAAGGATTTTGGTTACCTTGCTTGGGGATCAGCTAGATCAGTGTCTCTCGGCCCTTTAGATCGTAGGACTGGCTGGTTCCATGCTCATGGGGCTGCCTTTGAGATTCAGAACATTTTAAACAGAGTGATACCACATGAGAAATGCTAAATGTTCATACATTTTAAGTGTAGATCAATTCATTAATAATCTAATTAATAATTAATAATAATAATAATAATTCTCTAATTGTCACTAATGTTAGGGGTATGTTTAAAGCATTAGTCTCTTTATTTCTTTTTGTGCCTCATAGCTGGCTAACTAGGTCTTAGGCCCGAATGATAAGGTCCAAGGACCAGTTGATGAGAACCACTGAACTAGAGGCTATCATTAGGAGAGTTCTTGAGGAATAATAATTACTTGAACATGTTCTGTCTCTTCCCTCATTAAATCAATCCATCCTTATCATCTGGTTACTGTGAATCGCATGTATTAGTACAAACTAACAGATACCATTTACACTTCTATTGTATATGTGTATATGTTATAAATATATTAAATTATGTACTCTCAAGGACCGGATATTACCAAAAAGGATTTTTTGTACTTTGTGTTAATCTATCAGAGGTGACTCACCTAGATCCCAAGGTTAAATTATCTTTGAAGTGAAAATATTTTAATTTTATGTTTGGAAAGGTGACCTATATTTAAGTCTTTTGTATGTTCTTTGCAGGTGAAAACTGAAATAGTCAGTTTTATGTCTTTTTTACCCACTTTACCAATTAAAGTCTAATGCAAATAAAGGTCAAGGTCCCAGTTAGGGTAAATAAAATACCAATATTTGTGTTTGGAAGTTATTAAATATGTATAATTTAGTAATAGAAAATATGCTTGAATTCATTACATTTTCATTCGGCTTATGAAATCATCTCACCAGACTGGTCTTTTTGTTAGTAGCCAATTAGGACAGGTCTGGTTTATTAGCTTCCTTTTGTTTATGGCTTCTGAGTCTGGCTGACTACAAATTGACAACTTGAGAGGCCATATCCAAAAAAAGTCATTAATCTAAGGAGCCCATCATCAAATGTGAGGTAATTAGGTTCTGATAACAAGACAAGTCTGGTATTATGATCTCTTGAATTGAGTTTCAGACAAAATTTATTAAATCCAAAGCTTTTTTTCTATTATTTAATGACATTTTCAAGTAAATTCCAATTGCAAATATTACATTTTTTATAGACACTGTTGTACCATATTTGGGATCTCTGCTGTAGCTTTTTTCAGTACGTGCATGCTATTTGATACACAAGAATATGTTAGGACAGTCACATTGCTTTCTTCTCTATTATGATGATAATTCGGGACACTAGAGTTAGTACCATTTTAATGATGTTGAAGGCACATAAAAAAGATCTAACATAACCTGTGCCTTAAATGAATGTATTACGATATTTTTAATGTATATTAGATTACATTAGCGGTTACAGCTTACCACACTTTGTTACATTTTACTATATTTTACTATATTTACTGTAGATTGTAAGTTTGCAAGTTTTCAATCTTGTGTCAGCGCCTTGAAAACAAGCTCTATGTACATTTGATTTTATGCTCCAAAACAGGGCCCTCCATTCTTTACAAGGTGTTTAATTTGTTTTCTGCTATGTGCTCAACCCCTGTACAGCGCTACGGAATATGTTGGCGCGATATAAATAAAGATAATAATAATAATAATAGGATAGGATGTTTTTTAACAATTACAATAGTGCATATAGTGATTCAAATTTCAAAAATTCAAAAATTAATGGTGAAATCTATAATAATGTATGTTATAGAAACTATAATTAAGGAGTTAGAAAAATAAACTGTCCCTGATCTTTTCCATATTAGAATAAAGATTATAGATTAATAAATTATAAAGGAATATGTGGTATCCATTCCATCTTCTGAAAAACTGATACATGTGGGCTATAGTCCATGAAGCTTTAGGATTCCCTATACTGTGATAAGAAGGGTCATTGATGGGGATCTTGCTTGTTGCTTCCTAACTTTTATTGAATATTCTGGGGTTTGATGGACAAGACACATGCTTTTTCCCTATCATCACTAACATTTATATTCTCTACCTACTACCTGTGTCCTCTTGACATATGTTTGGTCACTTTGAATAAGATACTCTATCTAACATGTTGCTTTAATACTTGGTTATAAATCTGTATAATAATCTTAGATTAGCGAGTTTGCAATATTGCATGGTGCTTTGGGAAAGTACTATGGACACCAGATTCTAAGCTCAAGGCAAGGCCCTCCATCTTTGTAAGGTGTTAATATTGATTTGCCTTGTTTGAAACTTAGGTATAGCGCTACGGAATATGTTGGCACGTTAAAATAAACGATAATAATAATAATAATAATATCTTATTATTGGGCTAGTTAGACAGTGCGCTGAGCATGCACACAGTTAGGCTAAGTTGTGGTCACACATCTATGACCATTATTGTACATACTTATAGGCATTTTGAGCAAAATGTACAGCACCTATCTACCCTGCAATCAAAAACTTGTGATTGCCTTGATTTTTTGCAGTTCTCCCCAAATGTATGTGATCTTGCACCAATCTCAATACCCATTCTTTTTGTGCTTGTCAATATCTCGGGTAGCCATGTTTGTTTTATAGGCAAAAATCCATGTGGATAAATGGTAATTTAGTGCCACATGATGCCACAGAGTCTTTAAGGTCTGATGTGTACCATTGCTTATTCACCATGTAGGAGACGTGTGTACTGGCTACAAATGAAGAGTTGTTATCTACTCCCCTAATAAGAGTAAATGATTAGAAGAGCAGTCTAATTTGCCTGCCACAATGACTGTAGTGTACATGCCCTATGTCATAGTCATGCAAAAAACAGTGCACTTTATTGGTGTAATGTATACAAAAGCTATACATAAACCAAATGACACAGCTAATAATAATCCATTAGAGCTATAGCCCGAGTTCTGGCAACAGATGTGCTCACTGGTGCACGTAGCCTATGGCAATAAACAATTACCCGGGTCAAGATGACCTTCCACTAAGTGCTTTCTTTTTTCAATATGCAAATCTGTTCTTTTGCAAAACAACTGTCTATACAGCAACGAATTAATAAAGGAACTGTCAGAATGTAGCCTATAAAGTTTACTATTTATTTTGAGTGTATAAAACACTAAAGGGCCACTGCAGTTCAAGTGTGTGCCAAACTAATAATATTAGCAGATGTGTAAGCCATAAACATAAAACATTTTTGGAAAAGATGACTCTGTTTATGAGTACAGGAATCCATTTTGTGTTTGTTACATCACATCCTAAGGGCTGTATGATGGGTATGTGTTTGTAGTTATCAGTGGAGGGAGGGGAGAAGGGAGCAGGCTGAAGTGTTGAGCTTTTGTTTGATAACTGGATAAGATTTCAATTATCACCACAAAGGATGGGCCCACAGCTCTCCAGAAATATAATCATTCCTCTCACACATAAACATCTTCCACCGGTGTATCATGGGTGCCACCAGAGTCCTGCAGATACAGTGACATTTTTTTTTTACTAATTAAAAACTAGCTAAATACAATTCTTACTTCCTAATTATTAGCCTCATTAAATTCGGGCTACTTGTAAAAATGTAGCTTATAACGTAGCTCGCAAGACTTCGAGCTATTAAATTGGCCTCTTAAAGCAACCTGCAGATGACTTGCGGGTTAAGACCCAACAGGGCCGAAAAAAGCCTATGGGACGTGGAACTTTGTGGCTGCAAAACCTTTGTTCATTACAATTGAGCTATTAAACTGCTTCAAAATCACTGGCGTTCAAACTCGTAATTTGCAAATGGAGCCAAGAAGCCAACGAGTGCTAGAGAGGACCCGAAAGGCGGGTAAAGTCCAAGTCGTAGCACTTTAAATGCACATATCACCACGCTACTGTACTTTTATAAAAAGGGAAATTGATTAAAGTCTTAGAATTATTAGCACAATATACTCAAGCCCCAAATCAGCCCAGAAAAAATGTATTTCATCTATACATTTTGTGTTATATCGAACCGGGCAATCAATGTGTTAATACATATACTGTAACTTGCATGTAATAGAATATTATATTTACGGTTTTATGAACATTGCATTATATCTGGAACGTGGGTCCGATTGTAACTCGTAATTGAACCCCGTAGGACTTTGAAAATCCCACCTCCATTTTTCTGTGACGTAATTCTGACGATCTGTTTAGTTAGACTAATTGATCACTTTCACGCACATCTGACGAGTATGAGTATGGTTTACAGGTTTGCCTCTCAAGCCCATAACACGCAGCATGTGCTAATTTAATAGCTCTGTAACTTGCAGCATGTGCTAATTTAGTAAAATGCACTTACGGGGCTAGAATTTATTGTGGCTATATGCTCTTCAAAGCAAACTCAAAGCTTTCAAAGATTTTTTTTTCATTGTGCAGTGGTCCTTTAAATTAAGGCATCATTCTGCAGATAACCATCATTTAAACTAATGTAATAATAAAATAAACAAATACATCAAAGAGACATTTTTAAATTTTTGTGTCATCTATCCACTATGTTTTGCATCTGTTGACTTTGGTTTGTTAGTTATTAACTAACAAATCCTGTACAGAGATTTTGCATGTCTGATCGGGCAGTACTCACAAAGCGTTAGCTTCCTCATTGTATTCTGTACATAAGACTTCCTACTTTCTGTTCTGTATTCAACAAAAGCTTAGCGTGCATGGCCCTTAATGTGTTTTGTACAAAGAGTAGCTAGTCTGTAGGTTGAATTTTAAGCAGTGTATCGGGATAATGCAAGTGTTCTCTTGGCTCCAGGCTTTACATCTGTCAGCCCTGCCTATTGTTTTCATGGGCAAAGCCCTGGAGTGTATATCAGAGGAAAAGTATGCAGAACTTCCAACAGCAGAGAGTGTTTCTGGCAATTCACCCAAGTGTGTCCAGATAACCACTTCTTGATAAAGACTAAGTATTATTTTATGTGTAGAGCCATACTCCCTGCACTAATCTGCTTAACAAGAAACAAATTACTGTTCATTTTTGCAATAGTTCAGTTGAATTTTGAAGAACGGTATATTTATAATTAATTTGAGTTACTGTATGTATTATTGCTGAATAATTTTGAAATAAGTTATTTTAAAAGAGAGTTTAAGAGTTTAATACTCGTTCCATGATGGGCCAAAACATAAATTTCATCCACGGTTAATTGATTATCTATCAAGGGACACTGAAATCATCATATGGACCATCAGAAAAAGGGTGGAAGATCATGTGAAATTGTTGTTTACTTTGTTTTAATTAATCAAGAATTGATTTGGTGTCATTATAAATTATTCCTTGTATAACTCCTGAAACCCTCCCATAAGAATCTGCACAAAGAATAAAGTAAATACATTCAATAGTACATATTAGGCCTAGCAGTAATATTTCTTACTGTAAGTGTACTTGACACTTTCTGGCATGCCATTAATATACATAGACACACATAAACATAAGATTTGAGATAAAGAAAGGGAAAAGCTGGAGCTGCAAGTGGGGGTGCACAATTCTGAATGGTCTAGGGCAGCGTCAAACCTTAATTCCTGGTACATGGTACAGATAAAGGCATATTGCTAAGAAAACAGGACAGTTCCCTGTCCCTGTCCTGAGGGGAATGAAGTAATGAGAGAGAAGTAAAGCAGTAAATCTGACATACAGAGAAAGGAGCAGTTTGGTGAGTATTTGGAGACAGGGGCAGAAATTATTCAGATTTTTGGTATACTGTCAAGATTTTTTATTTTATTCTGTATGGTAGGGGGGACCAGTGGAGAGAGACTAAGTTGAGTAAAGTAAATGAGTCTTGTGGAGGTGTTTATGATGGATTAAAGTGGGAATGAATGGCAGATGGGGCTGACTTGTTCATCTCCTTCTCAAGGGTTTACGCAGGGTCATTGTTTATATAACCATACTAGCGACTTGCCCGTCAAAAGTGATGGCAATAAAATTTGAAGCCTCGCGATGCTGTTTGCCACACAATGCAAAGCTCTCACCCCACTCTAACTTGCAGGCCTCGCAATGCAAGCCTCTCCTCCCCTCTACTTTACAGTCCTCGGGATGAGCACCTTCGCCGCTCATTTAAGGTCACAGCATGCGCTATATGCAAGCCCATAACTTTGGCACTCATCGTGGGCTTTGCAATGAGTGCCTTCAGCGCTCATCACAAGCCTCTCCCCCCTCTACTTTACAAGCCTCGCGGTGAGTACCTTTGGCGCTCATCCAGGGCCCTGCAATAAGCGTCATGTGCAAGCCAGTAACTTTGCGAGCATTCCAGACAGACTGTCTCACCCCTGTGACTCTTTCCCCCCTCTCCTGTGTCTCTTTCCCCCACTCTCCCTCCCCAGAGTCTCTTTCCCAACACTCTCTCCCCTGTGTCTCTTTCCCCGCTGTCCCTCCCCTTTGTCTCTCTCCCCTCTCTCCCTCCCCTGTGTCTCATTCCCACAGTCTCCTTTCTCTCTCATTTGGCGACGGTTGAACCTGAAATTTTTTTTTTACGCCCGCAAGACTTGGAGCTTAAATTGTTATTGCTCAAAGCCTTGAGAAAAAAGTTACGGGTTTAACTGCCACCATTTTTTTTCAAGGCCGTAACTAAGAAACCGTTGGGAGCCTGCTAAAAGATGCCCATTAAATAGCAAATTTGCTTTCTACCTCACTTACAAACTCCCTGCCTTGGGAGGAGCCAGGGAGGCCGTAAGTGAGGGTTCTACCTAATTTTCTATTTAATTGGTGAGTTTTGGCAGCCTTCCAACGGCTTCTGAGTTATGGGCTTGAAAAAAACTGCTGTGCTTTTTTTTCTGAAGCCCGTAACTCCCCCCTCTACCTTTCGAGGCTCTTGCTCATTGCGGGCCACTCCCCCTCCCATCTAAGTTGTGTGCCTCTCGATGACCGCCTTTGGCGCTCATTGCAAGCCTCTCTCCCCCTCTACTTTACAGGCCTCGACGATCATTGCGGATCGCATCAAACCGGTAACTTTCAGGCCTCGCGTTGAGCGCCTTTGGCGCTAATTGTACATGCGCAACCCGTAACTTTTAACATTGCGTTACCAACAAACTCGCAATTATGACAACTATTATATGTGATAAAATGGCAACATCTGAAGCATTGTATAATAGTTTTAAGAGATATTGCTCACATTTGAAGAACTTGGTATGTGTATGTATTTTCTTGAATAATTTATTTTACATACCAAGAATAATTAATTTCATGCTCTTGTGTACAATAAAAATGCTTTAGTCTTTATTATAATCAAGGGATACAATTCCCATTCAAAAGGCCAATTGGCAGATCTGATAAAAGGATGAGCCAAAAGCATATTATGAAGCATAGCTTGTTTTCAGCTTAAAACCACATTTAAGCCCTGAGACATTCGGAAACATTTAGCCATATTTGCTTATTTTATTGTTGTAAAAAAAGGAATAATAGGAGCCATAAAGTCATTCAGTATGCGAGCCATGCTACAAACTCCATGGGAACATTTTCAAAAGTCTCATTAAAGCAGATTTATACTCATATCATCAAATAATCAGTCTTGGTTTAATCCAGTAATAAGCAGTTCAAATCAGATATGTATACTTGGAGATTTCACAGTATATAATGGTAGTAAGTAGTGGATTACCATGTCCTTTTGTTTCTAAAATATGTTTTATTGGATAAAAATATTTAGAGAAATTGTGTTCAAAATATTCCTAAAAACCTTATAAGTACAATTTAATAAAGTTTATAGCTAAACCAAGAAAAAACATATAAGCAACGCTTCTGCAATATATATATATATATATATATATATATATATATATATATATATATATATATATATATATATATATATAAACAAGGGGTCTCCCACCTATCTGTTTAAGCAAGGGGTCTGCCGTCTCACCAACAGTCTGCCACCTAGCCTGCTTCACTTAAATATAGTTTCCACACTACATTTGTGACTGGGCAATGTTTGCAAAAAGCTGCCGAGACATATCTTGGAGATGCCAAATTATAGTGTATATTGTCACAGAGAAATTGATGGGTACTCTAACACATCACCCTTTAGTGAGTCTGCCATATTGTTTTAACTGTTTTTTTTTTTTTAAATGCAGACTTCACCATTGGATGCTTTTTTGTGCATACATTTTATTTTATTTTTATATATTTAAACCGGGCAGCATTCATCTGTTATACAGGCAGTCCCTGGGTTACAGACGAGATACGTTGCTGAGAACGTCTTTAGAACAGATTTGTATGTAAATTGGATCCCTGATGAATAATAAGAATAAGAATACTATAATGGCTCATATGTGTACTAATAATTAAACATTGTAATACTGTAATAATAATAATAATATTACCCCTTTATTGTAATAATAAGTTAGAGAAACTATTGTTCTCTCTCTTAATTCAAACAGAACACAAAAATATAATTTATACAAAAAGCCTTGGGAGCCCACTCTTAAGTAACTCGGGGTCCTCCTATAACGGAATAAATTGAATAGGAAAACGTAATATGAAATACGGCATGTGTTGTGAGCTGGCTTGGTGGGTATGTAAGGTGACATGGAGGCATTCTGCAAACATATCGATCATCGCAGTCGTGGGTAAAACATGCGATTTATCCAACTCTGAAAAGGGGATGGTCATTGGCTTTCGACCCAAGGGTGGCAGTATTTCAGAAACAGCGCAGTTTGTGAACTGTACTTGTGCTGCTGTGGTTAACTTGTACCGTGACTGGCCAAATGACACACGTGTGAATAAACGGCATGGAAACCATGTGCCATTGATGTAGAGGTGAATATCGGCTGCCACGGTGTGTGAGGGCCAACCGACACGCTACAGTTCAGCAACTCACCCTCCAAACAAACCAGGGGGCTTCCAGACGTGTGTCTAAAAAAATAGTACAGCTTACCTTGTTGTGTATGGGGCTGCAAGGCCAACGGCTGGTCACTGCACCCATGCTGATGACTGTTCATCGTCAGAAACGGCATTACTTTGCACAACAATACTGAAATTGCCCCTCTTCTGATTGCCTTCTCTGGTGAGTTTTCTGCTCCATTGACTGAATGAGCGTTGACATGTCAGACACAAAACCCCCAAGAACAAACACTCTGCAACCATTGTTTGAAGAACACAAGCTGGTGGTGGCAGCGTTATGGTCTGGGGAATGTTTTCCTGGCATTGTCTGTTTCCACTCATACCTCTGGAAGGACCTCTCAACCAATTTGGTTATATTATCCATCGTTGCAGATCAAGTACACCCATACATGTTGACTGTCCTCCCTGGAGCAGAACAATGCAAAATGTCAGAATTGTTCAGGAGTGGTTGGAGGAGCACGACGAAGACTTCCAAGGCCTTCAAATTCCTGATTGTCCCATCAAGCACCTTTGGGAACACCTCAATTGTCATGTTTGTCATATGGATCCTCCACCATGCACTCTTCAACAACTGCTCCAGATACCCTTGCCAACCTTCCAGCTTCCATGTGCAGCTGATGTCCGTGCTGCACATGGCAGTTATTTTGGATATTAGGTCATAATAATGTGACTCTGTATATAATTACATATCCCTGGTACATATAACACATACACAGTTACATAGCACTGGAACATATAACACACATACTGTATATAACCCATACATTCCTCTTTCCCCCATATATGACCAGGGCTGCAGTAAGGCTGTGTATGAGGGCACCTACAGAAGTGCCCTTGGACATGTACCCCTGTTCTGGGAATGTAGGAAAATGTGATATCAAAACACTCACCCTACAAAGACCTACTGGTTGCTCCATCATTGTAACACAGGGCCGCCTTCTTCAGTGGACCCAGCTGAAAGGTTCATTGAAGTGGCCATTATGCTGCAATGTAGGTGGCAGTCTTTCTATTTGTTATCCTGGTTTATTAACTGGGATGGGGACCTTAGATGCAGATAAGGTTTCAGGTTAGGTCTGTTGAAAGCACACCATGACTCAATCAACATCATACAGCCTGATTGTCCTGTTGTTTTGAGATTACAATTAAGGGGCGTTTCTTTTGGTAAAAATCTCACATATTTGTGAAGAATGTAATAAAATAATAAAGTAAACATAAATTCAAGAGGAGCATAAAAGCATTTTTAGAGACTCTGATTATATCATGCAGGATTTATTTTAGACTGCTAATCTGCCTGTAGCTTGATGGGGTTATCCTACGGTGACTTAGTCTTCTGTTATCTTGTATTATCATGTGTGCTATTTAGATACTATCAGGCAGTTTTCAACATAAGTAAATACAGGTCAATATCTATATCATCAGTTCCTCCCATTCTTCTACCATGACAGCAAAATAATATATACATAATAATAATATTGAAATGCTTTATTATTCATTGTATACATTATTGAGTCAAGTTCATCAAAAGAGCTTCAGTGGACATTTAAACTCTCCCCATCACCCCTTTGGGTTCCCTGGTGGTCCAGTGGTTAGGATTTGGTGCTTTCGTCTTTGTGACCTGGGTTTGGTTCCAGTCAGGGAACCAGGAGATCACACCACCCTGAAGCCAAGCAGGGTTAGGCCTGGTCAGTACTTGGATGGGAGACACCTGGGAATTCCAGGAACTGTATGCTGTGGCCCACTGGAGAAGGAACTGGCAACCCACTCCAGTATCTCTGCCATGAAAACCAAGTCGATCAGCATGACCAGGAATATAAAGATGTGCCTGGTGTGTTACGATCTATGAGGTCACAGTCGGACACGTCTGAAACGGCAAAACAACAAAAAACTTCTATAGTACTATTGAGTGTTAGCCCATAATATGAAAATGTAAATAATGATTTCATTAAATATAGTTAGTAACGAGGTGGAGGAGGGGTACAAAAATGTTCCCTCAGGGTCAAGCTGAGAGCAGCCTTGCTGTGTGTCCATGTCACATGTGTAGAGGAGAAGGCTGCTGTAAAACTGCACTGTAGGGTTTCATACAAATCTGTTTTCTTTATAATGACTGTCATTTCTAACAGCAAATTTGCTGCTAAGTCACACTAAATATTGCACTGTTTATAGATGAACGTTAGCAAGTGAAAGTCATTCTGATGCCGGAGTCACTCAATAACTTGTATGTGAATATCTAGAAATGTTTTGCATAAGGCCCATAACAGTGTCAGATGTGTGAGTGCAGGATTGTTAGGAGGGAAGCATGTGGCCATACTACCAGCAGATATAGGCCTTTCTGCAGCAGATTCACTGCATGGAAACCAAGGTAGCCATGGCAACCATGGGAGACGGCAGCAGAGGGACAGGCTGAGATGGGAGGATTCTGGGGAGGGGGAGTCTGGGCTGAGAGACACAGACAGGAGAAACAGACAAAGGACCCCAAATAGAGAAGAGGCTGTGGGCAAAATGTGGCCCATGCAGACCCTATACTGGTAGAGCAATGATTTCATATCTATGGCTTATATTCTAATAACACTTATATAGTGTATTAAGCACATGTTTGTATTATGTACTGGTAACACTTTACCAAATATATATATATATATATATATATATATATATAATTGAAGAGTGAAACACCAGTGAATGTCCAGTAATCTAATAATGTAGTAATTATTAATCTATATATATAGAGATTAATGATGATTATTGCAGTACATTATGATACCATTTTGTATTGGACAAACATCTTATTTATAGTGACGAGCTTTCAAGAGGTTCAACTTGATAAACAGAGGTTGATCATTAATATATATATATATATATATATATATATATATATATATATATATATATATATATAAATAGATAGATAGATAGATAGATGAATAATTACTAAATTACTATATATAGATTATTATTATCACCACATATGAGCCATTATAGTTTTTTATTATTATTTTTCATCAGGGATCCAAGTTACATACAAATCCGGGTTAAAGAAGTTCTCATGAATGTATCTCGTCCTTAACCCCGGAACCGCGCGCGTTTGTGTGAAGGGGGTTACAATACCCAAGGTGCGATATGCTAGTTATGTACTATTTCAGTAAAGCTAAGTGTTCTAGTTACTATATCTCCTATTACTAAATACATTATGGTTTGACACTAACATTTACTGTACATAAGGGACAAAATCAGACTCAGTGATTATTGATAGAGAGAAAAGAACAGGTTTCAAGAGAGCATTGAAGTTGAGGGAATCTCAGTTGACAGTGTTAGCAAACTTACCAAGGAATTGCATTCAAGTTAAAGAAAGCTAAACGGTTGTTGGACAATTTCAGTTTTTCTCTTAGTTACAATAGTAATAGTAGCAATAACAACTTGTATAGCACGTTTCTACTAATTTGACCCAACATGTCTTACAATTCTTCTCCATATACAGTAATGAGGAGAGATTTCCACAAAACTGGACCTGCATGACTGACATCTCTAGCACTACATGATGCCTAGCATATGGTATATGTGGCCGCAACGTTCTTGCTGACTAAAAAGCACAGTTAGCGCTGTATGGATTCAATTCCTTAAGATAGCTGGGACACTAATTGAATCAAGAGTTAAAAATCAGTTAGCCAACATTGTATTAATATTCATTTTTGTACTGCCCATGATGTTCTCTGCTTGTAAGCAGTTGTGTTCTTTGAATTGTTCAATCAGTTTGAGGCCCTAGATAGGAAAAGTTCCCTACCCATGGTTTAAATGAAAGACAATTCTATAATGTGTTGTTGGAAAGAAAATATTTTTTTAAAGAAAGCGGAGCACATTGTAGTTTTTATAGCATCTTACTACACTGTATTCCCCCAGATGTTTTGCAAACTAAATTATGGAATAACCTATGTAGAGGAATGAGTGTGATCTTACTCGGAAACTATGGCAGCACAAAAACCAAAGATTAACATTACTGCATTCTTTTATACATTCTAGCTGTCAGGTGTTATTAAAGCTTATGTATCCTCATTGTACAATATTTTCGGTCCATTTTCCATCAGTTTTACTTTTTCCTCAGCTAGACCATTGATAGGTAACCGAATTCTGATGAAAGCCACCAAACCACACACCAAAATGTAACCTTTTTGATGACATAATAACAGTAAAATTCACCACTTAAATCTTATATTCAGTATATAGGTTTGTCTTTTGAAGAATTAGAACATGGGTGAGCCCTTTAGAAAGTTGAAAAAAAAAGCTTTAAGAATTATTTTCTCTAATTGCATTATTAATACTGGAGCTGCTGTTGCCATCTTTATTTCCCTACATGAAAAATGGAGGGAGGCTTTGTTTACTAATGCTTCATACCACTGCACTACTCCTTCATGCCACCCGACTATTCCTTCATGCCACCCGACTAATCCTTCATGCCACCTGACAACTCCTTCATGACACCCGACAACTCCTTCAATGACACCCAACTACTCCTTCATGACACCCGACTACTCCTCCAAGACCATGAGTTATTCCTTCATGACACCCGACTACTGCTTCATGACACCTGACTACTCCTTCATGACACCTGACTACTCCTTCATGCCACTGCACTATTCTTTCATGCCACCCGACTATTCCTTCATGCCTCCTGACTATTTCTTCATGCCACCTGACTATTCCTTCATGACACAGACTACTCCTTCATGACACCCAACTAATCCTTCATGACACTGACTACTCCTTCATGACACTGCCCTATTCCTTCATGCCACCCAACTACTCCTTCATGACACCTGACTAATCCTTCATGCCTCCCGACTAATCCTTCATGCCACTCGACTATTTCTTCATGACACCTGACTATTCTTTCATGCCTTCCGACTATTCCTTCATGCCACCCGACTACTCCTTCATGCCACCTGACTAATCCTTCATGCCACCGGCTATTCCTTCATGCCACCCGACTAATCCTTCATGTCACCCGACTAATCCTTCATGTCACCCGACTACTCCTTCATGCCACCTGACTATTCTTTCATGCCTTCTGACTAATCCTTCATGCCACCCGACTAATCCTTCATGTCACCCGACTACTCCTCCATGCCACCCGACTAATCCTTCATGCCACCCCGACTATTCCTTCATGCCACCCGACTACTGCTTCATGACACCCGACTACTCCTTCATGCCACCCGACTACTCCTTCATGCCACCCGACTACTCCTTCATGCCACCGACTATTCCTTCATGCCACCCGACTAATCCTTCATGACACCCAACAACTCCTTCAATGACACCCAACTACTCCTTCATGACACCCGACTACTCCTCCAAGACACTGAGTTATTCCTTCATGACACCCGACTACTGCTTCATGACACCTGGCTACTCCTTCATGACACCTGACTACTCCTTCATGCCACTACACTATTCTTTCATGCCACCCGACTAATCCTTCATGCCACCAACTACTCCTTCATGCCACCTGACTATTTCTTCATGCCACCTGACTATTCCTTCATGACACAGACTACTCCTTCATGACACCTGACTAATCCTTCATGACACTGACTACTCCTTCATGACACCTGACTAATCCTTCATGCCTCCCGACTAATCCTTCATGCCACCCGACTATTTCTTCATGACACCTGACTATTCTTTCATGCCTTCCGACTAATCCTTCATGCCACCCGACTACTCCTTCATGCCACCGACTATTCCTTCATGCCACCCGACTAATCCTTCATGACACCCAACAACTCCTTCAATGACACCCAACTACTCCTTCATGACACCCGACTACTCCTCCAAGACACTGAGTTATTCCTTCATGACACCCGACTACTCCTTCATGACACCTGACTACTCCTTCATGCCACTACACTATTCTTTCATGCCACCCGACTAATCCTTCATGCCACCGACTACTCCTTCATGCCACCTGACTATTTCTTCATGCCACCTGACTATTCCTTCATGACACAGACTACTCCTTCATGACACCTGACTAATCCTTCATGACACTGACTACTCCTTCATGACACCTGACTAATCCTTCATGCCTCCCGACTAATCCTTCATGCCACCCGACTATTTCTTCATGACACCTGACTATTCTTTCATGCCTTCCGACTAATCCTTCATGCCACCCGACTAATCCTTCATGCCACCCGACTAATCCTTCATGCCACCCGACTAATGCTTCATGCCACCTGACTACTCCTTCATGACACCTGACTACTCCTTCATGCCACTACACTATTCTTTCATGCCATCCGACTAATCCTTCATGCCACCGACTACTCCTTCATGCCACCTGACTATTTCTTCATGCCACCTGACTATTCCTTCATGACACAGACTACTCCTTCATGACACCTGACTAATCCTTCATGACACTGACTACTCCTTCATGACACCTGACTAATCCTTCATGCCTCCCGACTAATCCTTCATGCCTCCCGACTAATCCTTCATGCCACCCGACTATTTCTTCATGACACCTGACTATTCTTTCATGCCTTCCGACTAATCCTTCATGCCACCCGACTAATCCTTCATGCCACCCGACTAATCCTTCATGCCACCCGACTATTCCTTCATGCCACCCGACTACTCCTTCATGCCACCCGACTAATCCTTCATGCCACCCGACTATTCCTTCATGCCACCCGACTACTCCTTCATGCCACCCGGCTGGTAAAAATATCTGTACACTGAATGTATATTTTTAGTGTTTCAAACATCCACATTCTCAGAAACCTCATCATTGAACCATAAGGCATTTTCTATAACTGGTTTGTTACAATACACTGACCTAATGTGCCATTAGTATAAATATTGTCTTATTTCATGTATGTGTGTGCAGATAGTACATGTGGCTGTCATGTTATGCCTGGGATGCTAGTGATGCTCTTATCACACATTTCCCATCACATAAACCTGCCATTCATTTGTTATTGCTATTATGTATCTTGTGCTTTATATTGGTGTACCCCACTGCTATGTAGTACTCAGTACATTTATGTGAGTATCCCATTGGACACAGTCACATCTGAAGAGCTCCCTGCCCAAATCACATTTCTTGCTCTGTGTGGAGAGGTTCTTGATTCGGTGATGAAATCTGCAGTGCACACAGCGCCATCTGGTGTCGGATCGCGGGACTTGCAGATGCAGAGCTGGGAAGTGGGTGAGGCAACTGGCTATAGCAAGGCACTGAGGAGGGAGGAGCCGCATCAGCTCTCTCTCTCTGTTTGCAGAGTCCCAGCTGGCACAGAAAAGGGGATTTACTATTGTCCAAAGCAGCTAAGACAAAACCCCTCATTCCTCTTACCTGATCTGCTCTAAGACGGTCAGGAGAAGCAGATACAAAGGGGGAGCAGGCTGCAGAGACAGAGGCTCGTGTGTGCACAATGTCTTACCAAGGGAAGAAGAACATTCCAAGGATAACAGTGAGTCTCCCATCTCTATCACTCACATACACCATGGCATCTGTATCTCTGCACAGTCACATTTGTGTTTGTCTCTAAACTAGTAATTATAGCATTCAATTGGACAGGCAGAGATGCACTAATGCACAGAAACCCATCTAATTATAATGCCATTACCATGCCATCTAGCAAATATACCATGGTCTGCATCTAGCTTAGCAGTTTTACCATTATGCAGATTGTAACCTTGTACTGATTTTACATAATAGCAATGTATAAATAAATAACAACAACAACACTTTCTCTGTCTTGCAACACCAAACAATTTATTATGTCGGTCCCCCAGAAGCCAGCAGCTTTTATAGGATTATCCTTAGAAGGTGAAATTGACCTGACTGTATTAGGATCAGAGAATAGATTTAGAGCACTGGCAGCCTCTTCACTGTCATCTGGTGCTGAGAGCAAATCACTGGGTGCTTGTGACAGGTGTCCTCATGTTGGGGTATCACATTATACATAGTAGTCATACTGTAAATATGTGGGCACACATATATATTGTCTATCTATCTATCTATCTATCTATCTATCTATCTATCTATCTATCTATCTATCTATCAACCTACCCATCTGTTTGTCTGTCTATCCATCTGTCTATCTATCTTTTTCATCTATCTATCTCTATGTTTCATACATGCACATATGTTCTGGTGGTCTATATGTGTGTGAATGTCTATGTTTGTATATATAAATCAGATGAAATAATAGTAATGTAATTTATCTGGGAAATGTCAGCTTTACAGCTTTTAAGGGGTGGTCCTTACTGCGCCATCAATAGATACATAAAAATGCACTTCCATGCCATTATTTATTGATGCTTCTTCATGATGCTAAACATTTCCAATGCATCTTAGATATTGCAGCTTGCCATGATTCAGCAATGGTGCAATGCAATGCCCTACATACAAGTATCCTTATGTTCTGTGGCAGGCCTGCCCTTTATTGTCAGATGCAAGATGTGCAGCTGGGCTTTGTCTCTACTGAATTTAATTAGACCTTTTGTGGGGTGAAGGGTGGGGGATGCACAGGGAGTGGAATAGGTGGCTACTCCATCTTTGCAAATCAGACAAAGAGAACATGCGTTGTCAGACAGGAGATCACTGATTTGCTGCCTGTACCACAATACAATTGTTTCTTTATTGGGATCTCCTGATAGTAGAAGATTATTATTTTATTTTATTTGCTTCTTGAAGAAGCTGGAGAGGGGGAGTGAGATGCACGCCAAGCACTAATTTACAGTGCAGTCATGTTCTTAGCATCTTGAGAAGCAGGCAGCTAAAAATAAAGTACTGATGTAAACGCAGCCCAGTGTAATTGTGAGAAATAAAAGGAAATATTTAAACATATGTATATTTTGATGCAGGATTGACCAACCCTTTTGTGCACAAGAACAAAATAAATTGCAGTCTTATCAGCAGAAACCAGCATATTTATATAGTTCAGGTCATGCCATACTTTCCTTGTAGTAGATTATCAGGTGTACACAAAAGCAATGTATCGAGCCAGCTGAGTAATTGCCTACTGGTGTTATATTGCTGTGCTGGAGATTTGTACATTTGACATAAAAGCCGAGCAGGTGCAGTCATCCGACAGGAATCCTTCACTGCAGTGTTCTTACAATGCCTTGCATTCTTGTATCTAGAACAAGTGTAGTACAAGCACAAAGCTTCTGAGGGTGCGCTGTGGAAATCCTCATCAGCATCCATTTTGGAAAGCCAAATAAGGGCTAAATGGACAAAGCAAGCCTGGATCCATATAGGTCCCGAAATATGCTATTATTTATCACATTACTGACATGAGTAGAAAAACTGTTTTACATATTTGTCTCTACTAACCGTATCATTATTATTATATGTTAGACATACAGTGTGAGTGACAATGGTTGTATGGTTCCACCCATTCTACATCCCCAGTTAGCCCAATTTTATGCTTTCTTGTAAAATAATTCATATTCATGCAATGTCTTTCCTCTCATGATTCATGTTTTTTTTATTATAACTCCGAATACTGATATTTATGAAGTCAGTAAATAGAAGAATTTGTTATAATCTGTCTATAAGATCATAAATCTAAAAATTAATCTGTTGACCAAAAAATGTAAATATATATATGCATATATATATATATATATATATATATATATATATATATATATATTACTTTTACACATCTGCTAATAACCCACCATACGAATGACACATATATTTTATAATACACATTTATTTGTCTCCACCCTTCCATATATTTTATCCCATAAACATAAAATGCACAAAGGGTTTTCTGCCCTTTATGGGAGCATGGCATATTCTTAGATTTTGAACAATACCACACCCAGTCCCTTGTGCTTCCCCTCCTGGGAGAGACGACTCTCTTGCTGCTAATTTATACATATTGTTTATCACCATGAAGGCCCTGTTGCTCTGAGACCGTAGTAATTCAAGAAATGTTAATTCTACATATTGCCACACCCAAGGTTGCTTCCTATTAGTGGAAATTATTTCATATATTCATTTCCATGCAGCTCTAGACAATGTACTGTCCTAGATAAATAGCAATATACTATGTAATTTGTCCATGTCTTTGCATAATTCTATTCATGATATAGTATTTTGATGAATAGATGCTATAAATAGCACAGATGGAGTCTGCATACAGATGAATCAGCCACCACAAGTATCCCAGTGCTGTGTGATCGCTCTACACACAAAATACAAGACACAGACGTATTCCTTTAAGACAAACAGGTCCCATAATGATGGCAAGAGATATTTATCAGCAAATCTACTTGGAGGAAGAAGAATTTTTGATTTTTTTCGATCACTTCTTTTATTTAACGCAAACAGCAGCCAATAACATTGGTTTATTGTGAAGACTGGTACCTGAGGCCTATAGCAAAGCACATATCCACTCTACGCCAGACACTATCTTATAGATTGCAACTGAAAGGGACATAGAGAAGGTCTTAGTTATTGCAGAAACAACATTTATAAATAATAATACATATAATTGCAATTGGTTGTAACTAGAAGACCAACCCTCTGAGACAATGGTTTTATCGACAATTAATTCATACTGAGCAGGCTCAGCTGAAATACTAACCAAATTAAGAAGAAAGACTCACCAAATTAAATGTATTTTATCTATAAAAAATGCAACTAAGCGGTGATATGATTACTTTATATCAATACATCCAGTATCCATATGAAGGCTTTGTCAAGTGATCTTTTAGTGCCAGTAGGTTTTCAGCTGACAAGGGGACATACTTTTGAAATTAGAAGGACAAGGATTCAACCTTAGAGAAAGAAAAGGGCTCTTCACAGTAAGGGTGGTTAGTCTGTGGAATTCTCTTCCAAAGGAGGTGGTGACAGCAGATTCAATAGATAACTTAAAAAAGGTATTGAATATATTTTTAAATGAATAAAACAGCATTCACAGTTATCCAGGATAATTAGAGAGGGAGTACTGATCCAGGGAGGAATCCAATCACCAGTATCTGGGGTCAGGAAGGAATTTTTGTTTTTCCCCTTATGGGGCAAGTGGCTACGTTTCCATGTTTTTTTCTGTTTGCCTTCCTCTGGATCAATTATCATTAACAATCTACATATTACACAGATCAATAGAGCTGTAAAAAGGTTGAACTTGATGGACTAAAAGTCTTTTTTTAACCCCAAATACTATGTAACTATGTATAGCGTAGGAGCATTTAAATAAAATAAATAAAAGGTGTCCCTGTTGACATTTTTATAACTGAGCATGCTAATCTTCTTTATAATGCCCAGCTGGTAATCTGCATTGCTGCTGATAAAAGCATAAGTGCAGAGGGTGAATCTTTTAGTGAATTTTAACATAAAATAGCTTGAACCTATATATCTTTTTTCAGGCGTGTCCATTTAGAATTTTTAATTGCAACCAATTTCTGTTATGTGTAAATTTAATTTCTTCAATAATTTGGACCTTTTCTGTGTCACATTAAAGGAAGTATGGACTTAGCAGGACATGGCTATGCATGAAACTCATGTCATTATAAGGGATACTATGCAGAAAAATAGGAAAAAATCTCACTAATCAAAATTTTGATATACTAGCAGCCTCATTAAATTTGGGCTACGTTTTAAAAAGTAGCCCGTTACGTAGCCCGCATGACTTACGGCTACTAAATTAGCCCTGTAAATGTCCCTGCAGATGACTTGCGGGGTAAGCCGCAGGACGGCCGAAAAATGCCTACGGGACATGAACGTGGAACCTCGCAGCCGCAAATCCTTTGTTCTCTAAAGCCTATAATCGCTACCAATCCAATCATGCTATTAAATTGCAATAAAGTCACCCGCAAGCTAGCCCGTAACACGCAAATGGAGCCCAAAGCCCAACATGTGCTGGAGAGGACTCGCAAGGGGGTTAAAGACCAATACGTAGCCCTGTAAATGCAAATAAAAACACACTACTGTAGTTTATATAAAAGGGAATGTGATGTTGGGTCTTAGAATTAATAGCAGAACATTCTCAAGCCCGCAAATCGGCCCAAAAAAAAATCATGTTTGATTTTTGTGTTATATCGATATACATATACTGTAACTCGCATGTAATAGAATATCATATTTACAACTTTATTAATATTGCATTAATCTGGAATGTGGGTCCGATCGCAAATTGTAATTGTAGCCCGTAGGACTTTGAAATCTAACCTCCCCTTTTTCAGTGACGTACCGCTGACGATCTCTTTTTCCATTGGCTCTGTCTAAACCCATAACTACAGCCTACACTAACTGATCGTCCGCACATGCCTGCAAATCCAACGTTCTACGAACGAGCTACGATTTGCCTCTCAAGCCCGTAGCTCGCAGCCCCTTCTAATTTAATAGCAACATAATTCGGCCAAATTTTAATCCCGCAGCCGTTGCAAGCTTTACATTGGAGTTACGGGATTCAAATTTAATTGGGCTGTATATAGAGCCAGTAAGGAGGCCTACCCTCTGATAATATACTGTGGGAACCTATTACTGTGTAACCTTTAGTATGCTGGTCACTATAGCAGCACTCTGAGCTACATTAAGATGATGCAGCAGGGTGGGGCAAAGTGATGCTTTTGTTCCACGAGTTAGTAATTAGTAGTCGTATTCTGAGTCACCCTTAACAAATTGTAACTTTATAATTACATTGGGCTGCTGATGCTGTTAAATGCACATAGAACACATCTGTTTTTTCCAGCATTTAAAAGAACATGTTTTTAACATTACCATAAAAAAAATAATTTATACGTAAAATCTGTTTAAACTTCATTCAAAAGAACAGGAAATTCAAAGTGCATACGTTAGTCTGTAGATCTCATTGGGTGTCAGAGGTTACATTTCTGAATTTGTTTTTGAGCTCTGAGATCTTTAGTTGAAAAAAAAAAATACACTGTGATACATTAAATCCACTCGTTCTGATGCCGGACATCCTCTGCCATGTCCCTTTACTATAAGTACATCATACAACCTTGAATGTCCATATGACAAAACCCTTATACTTACTCTCACTGTGTTCTATACAAAGACGATTCCTTTTCAGCACACAATTGGCTCCAGATACAAGGAGCTATTGTAATCACCCAATTGTAAGGAAGGCAGGTCTCATTTTTCAGTGGAATCAAATGTAATAATTACACCTTTTATCTACTGAATATGTTTTTTTACACTTTACTGGTTATGAACTATTTTTCTTGGAAATACAGGAAAAAAGTAAACACATATTAATGTAATAATGCACATATTTCTAGGAGCAACATTGCCAGGGCCTGAAAAACAACTGGGCCTAAATCTTTTCTTCTGGTCCTATGTGTTTTTTAAAATTGAGAATATATCCACATCAACACAGGACTCCAAAAGGTACTAGCTGGACACAGGCACACATATGTAGTATTGTGAAGCAGAGAGACGCAAAGGCTGAGATGATTTCCATGCCAGGCGTTGCCGCTGCTGCTGCCCTGTTGGCATCATTTAGAAGCATGGCAGCCAATAATAGCTGGAAGTTACCAGGTTGGGAGAAGTCTGTATGCAGATATTTAGTGTATTCTGTATCACGATCATCTATTTGAACACTTGGTTTTCCAAAAGCTACTTTTTTTGGTCATTGCTGTAATCACAAGTTTTCCTGGCATAATGCCTTTTGGCCATTCTACACACAAATGAAGTCTGGCACTACACACAGTGCGTGCATTGTATTCTCCTCATGTCCTCAGTGAATACACTGGTGAACTTCACCATTGCTAATCCTTTTACTCACTTTTTTTTCTGGCCTACATCTGGATGCATCAATTACATTTTCAAGACTGACTATGGAATTTCCAAGCTCAGAATAGATATGAAGTCATTTGTTTCATTGTTTCAACTAATTAAAGAGTGGCCATTAAGTCTTACATAGTAACATAGAGCCTCATTCAAGTGCAAGCCCGCAAGTCGCGGGTGTAGGCCGTAAGTCTGCGGGCCCGCAGCAGCCACATCTTATGGTGCTATTCAATTGGCCGAGCCTGCAAGTCCCGTGTAGCCCGTAACACGATCGGAACCCGCAAAAAGATGCCAATTGAATAGCAAAATAACTTGCAGGCTACATTTCCAAAGCCCAGATCTCCCGTAAATTCAATTGAATGAGGCTTATAGTATTTGTGGCTGAAAGTAGTCCATTAAGATCAACCTTTATAGATCTTCTCTGATCCTTGTATTATGTGAATTAGTAACACAGGAGGGCAAACAAACAATAAAGTAGTGTCAAGGCATATATATGTAACTCAAATGATTAGGAGCAAGTTAGACAGTGTTTCATAAACACATATAATTACAATTTGGAAACTAAACGTCTTACATGCTATTACTGTGTGAAACCAAATAATTTGTATTTAATGAGTATAGTATTATCCTACATCATTTCCTTGGGTGAGTACATTTTCCAAGCACATGAAGTAATCCACACACATGAAAGCACGAGAGTCTAAATTTGTAGTTGTACAAAATGCTTCACTTTTATAACCTGCTTTTAGGAAATGTTGCATGTTTCTTTCATAATTGTCTGTAATCATTTTTCTCTATTTATTCAAGTCCAGACAACACAATTGCAGTTTCCATGATAATTTTTTGTAATAACGTTGGGTGTGAGGTTGCACTCGAGGGAAGTTTGTTGAAATATTGTGGATGCCCAGTAAAATAGCAAGTCTTGTGATCTTAGCCGAAATAAAAAACTGTAATGCACTGTATAAATGGTCAAGAGAAGCTAATGTAGTTTCTTTCTGGACCCTTGTCAATATGTTCTTTTTTGCATACTGCACACACCATACAACATATACATAATTTATTTCTGATTAATAATTAACATTGCAATATAGTGCAATAAATAATATGCTTATGCAAAGTGTAATCCCAATAAAATGGACATGTGTGTACATGAGGAATATGAGAGACAAAAGTGACTGGAAATGACTTACATACATTTGTAGACCTCCAATTCACAGCTGAATACTTGTCCTACTTCCAATAGACCAATTCAGCCATTTATTACAAGTCACAAATAATGGGTACTAATAATTGGGTTCTTATTGGGAGAATTTATTTTATATTGGACTATGTACTTAGATTCTGGTATCACCCCGCTCATTATGCAAGTCTGTATACAGGAACATTTTGTAAATAATGTAACATTGAGTGATTGTTAAATACATTTATGATTATTGGCCAAACTCAGGAAAGAGAATATTTCCAAAGCTATTTGGTCCAACACTCCCATTAACATAATTTGTAATACATTCATAACCACGAGAATTTTAATACATAAAACATTGTTTGCCTCACTTACTAAAGAAATGCTGGCACCTTTTCCACGCATAAGTGTGAACTTGTGTATCACAATTGCATCAAATGTGCAAAAGTAATGTTAAAGGGCCATTTACCTCACTGTAAGTGTTCTTCATAGTGTAAAAGAGCACAAGATTGTAAGTTTTAAAAAAAATACACTAATAACAGCTAAAAATTTAGAGTTTCAAGTCTGTTTATATCCAAACAGTTTCCTGGCTACTGACTGTTGAATAAGTAATAGCTGATAGCTGACTGTAAAGACAGTGATTGATAGCAGTTTGCCCTGGATTCAGGACTGCACTGTCCAGTTAACCCATAACTGACCTGTTTAGGTGATTGCAGCATTTCATGCTCTACACATATAGATTTGTCATGGGATAACTTTTTTCTTTTGCTCATTACAAAGAGCTGTCGCTGCGTGCCTAGTAGGGGGCAGTAAGTGACACATGTAAACACAGATTGTATTTTATTGGATTTCTCAGTGAAGATGTACTTATTTCAAAAATTCAAAAAGTATTTCAACATTCTTTTAGGATATCTTTACTATGATATGGCCCAAATTGCACTGAATTAAGTGACCCTTTAATAATCAAATGCATGTTGATACAAGATATACAGTAAGCTGCATAATTTGCATCAAATCTAAGAAACCTACATACCATTAATAGGGAATGGGAATAAGAAAAGCATTGAGTCCCATGGGTAAGATATAATTATGCAAATTGTACATGAAATCCATACATTGTTTTAAAAATATAACACATTTGGGACACACACATTTTCTTTAGTTAAATAATTGTGGGATTTATACTATAATATTTATACTATAATATTTTTTTTTATACATATTTAACCAGTGTTGTCCTGGATCAGGAAATAGTGTTTGATAATCATAGCTATTGACGTTGAACTGGATACATCTTTAAAAAGATTGATTTAAAAGTACTTAGGTTATTCTATATGTACAGTACTAAGATCTGATTCTGCAAGAGTTTGTCTACACATTACTGTTTAGTACATATTACATGATGGGTAACTGTACCCCCCGGGTACTAGAAAGCTTTGTATTTACTATCTAACATTTGCATATAGTATATCACATATTAGCGCACCACTCTCAGGATATGAGACTCTATGGTATCCTATTGTAGAATAAAATGTATGTGTGTGTGTATACATACATACACCCAGTATATGCAAAGCAGTGGTAGTAACGTGAGCAACATGCTATGTTGAATCCAGTATTCAAAGTAAGGAATACCACATGTTACTCTACAATTTCCTATGGAAACTATTACAGGTTTCTTCATACAAGTCTATCTGAAATATGAAATGCTAGCTTTATGACAAGTTGTTCCTTAAAGGGATATGGAAGTTTTCTGCTTTTTTTAGGTATATAATATACCTAAGTATTTATTCACTCTATTTTATTAAGTAGTGCTGTAAGCTCTGTTGTTGCTGCCTAAAATCAAACAAATAGTTTTATGTTTGGGTCAGCCCACTGCAGCATATGCAGACAGACTCTGTACGGCTCGATGTTTAGTGTAGTGTCCTAGCGCAGTGGTAGGCAATATCGGCCCTGGAGCCCACGCACAGTCCAGGATTTGAGAATACCCATGCTGCGTAAGACTTCTGCTTCTTTAGTCATCCTGATTGACTTGTTTGTGCTCAAATCCAGGCCTGTGCGTGGCTTCCAGTACCAACATTGCATACCCCTATCCTAGCCTCTTAGAATGTTGCTGAAAAATGGTCACTAATTGATTAGTACTACAGAGTCTGTATTTTCATGAGCTGTAGAGGGCAGAACCCATCAGGTAATATTTGTTTGATTTTAGACAGTAATGTACTTTTAATGTACATAAAAGTAAATAGATACACAGGTACATTATATACTTAGTAAAATCTAGAAAACTTCCATTTAATGTTTTATACTCCTTTCCTATAGAAAACTTGAATATGGTAAAGCCACAACAAGCAGGTTTGATTTAGTAATTTTAGAACCATGACATCCCTTGCATTTTTTATTTTACATTCTTTTAGTGTGTGGGAGAAGCTGGAATGTTTTTGGTGGTCAAAATCACGTTTTATCAAAGATATTTCTATTTATGTTACCTACAGCAGGGTATGATATGCCTAATATTACATTAGTATCATGTATATATTCTAATATTTGGAATGCATAGACACAACTAAGAATTGCACATCACAGAGAAATGGTCTTTGATGTTTAAATTAACAATATTATAAATGTTACGGCCTAAAACTATACCCCATAGCGTAAACTGATTATATACCTCACTGACAACTGTACTAAAAGCTCTGTGGTTAGTGAGGATACCATATGATTTAAATCCACATGCAAGTTGAATTCTGTGTGCTATCCATTAGTCTTGTACATTTAGATTTTGTGTCCTAAGCAGAGTGGGAGCACATCCTTCCACCCACATGCATATAACATCTGTAAACAAGTCACATATCAGTAACAATCTCATGATTAATGTGTAGTGTATTTAACACTCCTATGCAAGTGTACATCTTGTGGTCCAAATCTTAAAGGAATACCGTCACTTTAAGAGAAAGTTGATTTAATTAGAAAGAACATTAAACATTGGCTATACATTGCACCAGAATTGATTTTGCAAATACTACTCACTCCAGAGGGAAAGCCTGAGGCCTAGTTTCATTCTTATTTAGTAATTATAAACCATCCCTGTTTGGGGCATGACATACTTGAAATTGGTCTGAATATTGTAAGCTAGTTACAAGCCCGTTGTGATTGATTATAGGGCCAGCTTTACCAGCTAGTAAGCGGTATAATTAGACAAAGCAGAAAAGACAAAA
Source organism: Discoglossus pictus (assembly GCA_027410445.1). Lineage (NCBI taxonomy): Eukaryota > Metazoa > Chordata > Amphibia > Anura > Alytidae > Discoglossus > Discoglossus pictus. Next base: position 260,854,035 of record CM050167.1, on the reverse strand, counting down.
GCCCACATTTTTAACCAGCATAGCATAATAGCCACACGTAGAGATGTATCAATGGGTGGGATAACAAACAAATTATTTAAAACTTTACTTTTATCATCGTAGCAAACTAAAAAAACAATTAAAAAAGTTCACTTAAGAACAAAAATTTGCCCTATCTCAAATATAGACATACATCTAGAGGCTCATTACAAAAAGCACATTGACTATTATTTAAATCTCCTGTATAGAGACATTAACCATACACTGGGAATGTAATTGAAGGGGCAGATGAAACTGCTATCAGTAGCTATATATAATCTAACTTCAGAAGAAATGGTTAAGACCAGTTATTGTTACATACAATGCATCAAATAGAGTGTCAATGTGGATAGTCTAGGTTATTTAGGAACACCATAACCTGTAAATCCCCTCTTCTATTCACAGCCCTACACTACAAAAACTACAACGTATCCAAATGGATATGTCATCTTCTAGCTGACACAGTCTGAATGTCCAAGTAATGATGAACCACTATTATATATATGCAATTATGTGTCAAATATAAGTTGTAAGCAAAAATATAAAAAAAGCCTCTGTAGTGTTGAGGCACATGGGTCTGTTACTTCACATCAAAATTTGCATTGCTATTTAGCCTGCCACTTAAGATCCCTATAGAGACTGTTGCAGTGGAGGTTCGGGACCCGCTGATTGCCCTCTCACTTGTACCAGTGGCTCTAAATCTAACAACACTGCCCTCTATATAACATGGCCGCGGCTCAGTGCCGCCAGCTCATCAGTGAGCCTGCATCTGACATCATCAGAGTGCGACAGCAAGGTCAATGGGACCATCAAGAAGTGTCAAGTATTCCAGGCGTTCTGACAGTCAATGTGGAAATGTTTTTCAAGTGGTTGAAGGATACAATTACTTGTGCTCCAAAAAATGTATTCCTCATTCTGTACTCAGTGTACAGAGCAGTGACTCTGCACATCTGGCTGCCGTGTGAAGAAATGGAGTAGTCACACATGCTAAAGCCAAGCAGTTTTACTATTGGGCTCATACGTTACTTTAGCAGCACATTGTGAGTTAAAGGACCACTGCAGTTCTAGAAAAAAAGGAAACTTATTTGACAGGTATGCACCTAGCTAACAATATTAGCAGTTGTGTAAGTCATGGACCTGAAACATTTTTTGTTAGGAATCCATTTTGTGTTTCTTATATCCCTTCCTGAGAGTTGGATGATAGGCGTGTGCTTTTGTAGTTATCAGTGGAGGAACCAGTGTGGAGTGTGAGGGAACAAGCAGCAGTCCAGAGCATTTGCAACAACTGGATAAGATTTAAATTGACACAACACCCTTACCCCACACTGGCCTAGAAGCAGATACCTTGCATTATTTACTGCAGCCACAGCTCTCCAGAAACGTAGCAGATCTTTTATCAACTTAGGGTTATGGAAGTTTCAGGGGGATAAATGGAAAATAAGGCGGCAGAGGTCTAGAAGAAAAGAGTCTGGAGGTCCTGATTTGGATCCAGATCCTCCTGTTGACAACCTCTTCCTCTATACTATCCTATGTGAATAAAGCAAAATGCATTAGTTTCCACTTCAAAGTAAGCTTTCTCTACCTTCATCTGCTACAAAAAAAACCTTTGGAAATAAATTTGGACTTGAAAAGACTCGCTTGTTAAATCTGAAGCCCTGAGCATTTATAATTACGTGAAGCTTTGGCAGCTCCTCCATAGTTTTCCCTGGGCTCTGAGTCATAAGGCAGATGAATCTGGACTATGGAAAGAAGAGCTTTCCCTCTGTTGTGTCCACAATTTCTAATTTGTTCAGGGAAAGCAAAACAACTTGAAAGCACTGAGGACTAGAAAGTGTAAACCAGATGTACTTTATATATCCCAAATGGTGTTAAATATACAAGCCAATAAAGAATGGCGATGGTAGATAATGGGCTGTACAATTGTTCTAAACCTTTAAAATAAAATACTACTAAACTATAGATATAGCAATCTGTTAAGTAGTTATAGTTGTGTATACTGCAGAGATATATGCAACAATTCTGAGAACTTCAAAAAGTTCTTACTTTGCAAAACCACACCTTAAAACAACATAGCCTCCAATAAACCTCAAGACTATTAAAAGGCCCTAGTAATTTGTAGAGGTTTCTTAATTGTGCTATTTCTGCAGCATTGTGTGCTCTGCAGTGACCCTGCCCATTTTTACAAGCAGAACATACTTGTAAAACATATGAACAGACTGGCTTGGATCCACGGACCATCTGCCTGAAAGTAAACCTATACTGCTGAAAATAAACTAAGGTGGGACCATCCTAGATAGTGCAGTGCTGTAAGATGGATCTGAAACATTTAGCAAATCGGCTAATTGGGGAGAACTTAATTTATGGGAATCTAATTACATAAATAAATATTAAAATAACACACCCATTTACTTTAAACACAGTCTTCTATTCTACTAATTCTGAAATCAAAATACCAAAATAGAGGTGCTCAATCAGAGAATGTACTAACCTTACTAGGTTAGTCCTATGGACATGATAACCCACTCTGAGAGCAACCTCTTTTAGCTCACTTGTGCCCTTCATAGGGAGAAATATCCTGTAGTATATCAGTCTGGTCCCACTCACTAGAGTGGCCCAGCCCCGAAATACCAGGCAATTCTACCCTGAGCAGGAGAAACGGCAAACTCCAGACGTAAGTTTTGGCCCCATTCTGAAATCACAAGAGTTAGCTCAAAAAGGAAAAGCACTTACTTAAAAACTACTGTTCAATCTAAAATATAACTTGTACTGTTAATATTAAAAAACACTTTTTACTTATGACATTAGTAGGGAAGTATAGCTTTGGATCCCAAACAAAAAATATGAAAAAATGTATTAATAATTTCTATGACTCATCCATCTGTTTTATTTCCAATTTATCAATGTATTTGTTTATGGACAGTAGAAATATATTTATATTGAAATATACATGTCAAGGTATAAGAGTGAAGGACTTCCTAACCAAAATTATATAAAAGCCCATACATTAGTAGTTCCCAGAGGTGCCTTAAGTTAGCCCAATGAAAACAAGGAGGAAGGCACATTCCTATGACATCATAGCGAGGGACAGTTTGTGTAGAGAGATATACTTGCATATATGAAGCAGGGAACCTGAGGGTGCAGCTTTAGCCTGGTGAGTAACATTGAAGAATGAAAATGTAATCATTTATTTAGTACTGAAATGATTTAGAACACCTTCATTGGGCTGACCTAGTTTAGACTGTATAGTAGTATTTAAATAAGTACTTTAGGGTCGGAATTCTTCTTTTCCTTTTTGACCTAACTCTAGACACTGATTTGTTACATACACCTATTTAATTTAGGAAAGAGTGAACCCTACGTTAAACTTTGAAACATTCTAAAATTCATATTTTTCAATTTCTTAAAAAGCAAAATAAGTAGTATCTAATTATTTAGACTAATTAGGCTGCATCCAGAAATTTTTCTCCAGCAATAAAGATAATGCCCTCAAATAAACTGCATGGGAGAAATATAAGCAAACCATCCAGAAGTCACTTCATTTGTGGAACTTGGTTTCACTTACGGGGAGAAAATGCTTGAAGCAGAGCAAATGTTGGGGGAAAGTTTGAACCAGCAGATTTATGTGGTCACATAAAAGGAGTAAGAGATTATAGAAAAGGAAAGTATTTTAATCTGAGGGTTCATTTAAAGCAATCGACTGTCCCTTTAACATTATTTAGTGAAGAGTTTCTCTCTCAGTGGGTGTCGATAAAGATGAGCATGCCCATTTGGATTAGTGATAATAGTCACATAGACAACAAATTGAGAAGTATATATTATATTACATACTACTTGGGGATGCTTATCTACCCTCAATTTCCATCACTGTGAAAGTTAATTAATATCTCCAGATAAGGAGACTTGTTTTTGATCATGTACCACTGTGTTTTATTTTTCCGATCATGTTCTCAAAACAGTAAAAACTGATTAAAATGTTTAACTATTCAGGGGGTTTGCCCTGTCCGCCAATGAGTAGTAATAAATAAGCTTCAAACATACTTGTCTGTGAATGAAATGTACAAACGTACTTATGCTGTGTACACTTCCTGTTAGTTTCAATAAAGTTTAAACATGGTTTACTTTATATATTTTCATTAAAAATAACATTAATGTTTAAAGCATGGTCTTTTAAATGCAGGAAAAACAGAATAGTGTTCCATGGTGTTTAAGGAAAACAAGATTTTGTATAGATAATGCATGCTTACAGTACCTAACTTAATTATCTATTATTCTACTCATTTAATTAGCTACAGGCAGTTGCGATTACATTTATATGTGTACCTTTTGCTTCTGCAATAACTAATGCTTTTGCCTGTGGTTTCTTTACATTTTAACCCCACATCTCTTCCCCACCCACTGTGTCTTCTTTCATTATTCCATCCTCACCACACACAGCATATTCATTCTCACTGTAAACTGTAATAATAGTGTATATGTAGACAGATGTGAATGGAAAATGATAACGAGAACTAAGAAAGATGGTTCTTGTATCTTAAGCCAGTCAGAAGTGAAAACTAAATGGTAATATATGTAATACAGGGAATAAATTGCAGCAAATTGCAGTGAAAACTTTGCCAGAAATGGCTAACTAGGTGAATCTGCATCGGCATCTGATATACGGTAACCTCCCACGTTCATTAGCTAGAAAAAGGAAAGAAATTGAAGAAGATCTTTTCTTCATGTAAATAACCCAATGTTTTTTTTTGTGTTGAGCTTTATTTGTTATCCTGACCACATGCAATGCACTGCTTGTATAATTCTGAGACGTGATAAGATTGCAGTTTAATCATTCTATCCTCTGAACACACATATACATATTCAATATATATTTTAGGAGCTCTGCTGCCTTATGCAAAAATCCACATTTTTTTCACAGCTGTGGAAATGTTTGTCAGTCACGGGTTTCCTCTACCCTTAGCCCGCCCCATGTTTAGAGCCAGATAAAGATTATATCACAGGAAGAGAATGGAGCATGTGTATGAACTCTGTCATGCAACGGAATTGCACAACAAGGAGTATTCAGAGGAAACCAAGCTTCTAACAAGTCTCAGTTTAGCATAGAAACAAGCGGATTGAAAAAAAAGAAGAAAAGCTATTCATCAGTAACCAATGGATATGCACCCCTACAAAGGAAAAGGAAACTATACAAAACTATGGGCTAGGCTGAAGTTCCTTACCAAAGAAGTTACATGGTGCTGGTGTAGGTCTTCTTCCTAACAGTGTTATTAAATTCATTGTCTGAGAAAAGGGTATCACACAGAAATTAAACTCCAAGGTGGTACATTGAAAACATATTAATATTATTGGGTATTTTGGTAAATTGTAGATTACACCCAAGGATAAACAGAAACATGTAACTTTATCATATCTTAGGAAAATAATAATATACTAAAATCAATATGTATCATACATGTTCCAGTATAGACAATCTTGAGAATGTTGTGCTAATTCACCTTGTGTGCTCTTCTTTTCTTTCACCTATTCCTTTGGTCTGTATGATGAGTGTGAAATGTGAATGTTGTGAATCTTGTTCCATCGTAATTACCATTCTACAGATGATCAGTCACATTGTGATGTTCTTCAAATTATGCTTTTTAAAGGAAAAATGTAAAATATTTAAAAACATTGACTAAAAGCATAATTAAGCAAGAAACTGTTATTTGGTTAGTTTTTTATTAGAAACAAAATACTTTATCAGTGTATTAACATTAGTAAATATGCAATGTATTTTCAAACAACATCAGTGTATCTCTTTACTTATTCATTTAAAAAAACTCTTTCTCATAAAAATAATCTGAATTCCTGCCAACTAGAGTCATCTGTAATGTCTTTATAGTAATGAAACTGCAACGTTGCTGCATTACAAGTGTTGCTGACAGATTGTTTTAATATAATATTGAAGCTGACTCCTACAACAGTACCATATGCCACTTAATAATAACCACAACTCTTCTTTATTTTTGCAGAGTGATCGTCTTCTGATCAAAGGCGGTCGGATAGTGAACGATGACCAGTCTTTCTATGCTGACATTTACATGGAAGATGGGCTTATTAAGTAAGTAAATTTAGTGTCTCTTATAACTCCTCGGCCTTCTCACTGGAGAGTTGGAGGTGAAGGGTTATGTATGTGGAAGAAACCTACAATATTATGAAAACTAAATAAAAAAAAAACATTTAGATCCATATTAATGTAATAGTTAATTTTGCCCCTCATTTTGACTTTTTATGTAACCTCAGTTTTTGTCTATTATTATATGTACAGATTCTGAGGCACTAATAAAGTATCAGTTATTGTTATTGGGGTGTATATTTGTTGCAGGACCAGGCTCTATGTAATCACTCATTTTAGCATTAGTATCGTGTGTACATTTTTATGGTCATGTTGTGCAGTAGACACATAAAGTAGTTTAGTTTAAATTCATTACATGTCTAAATTTCGATTGATCTGCACATGACCATTTACACAACGTAAGCTCAGTTTTATGCAAAAGCAACGACCATCCACATTCATTAGTGTTTCTTTTAAGTAAACCTGTTGATTAAAATATCAAGACCAATTTATAAATTAGTTTGTAGTCCTGAAAAGTAAATCTGATAAATATATCTGGGGCAAAGCGACGTAGGCCTAAGATCCCACTCCCGTGCCTTCAGAAAGCATTGCATTTACCCAGTAAAATAATTGTTGCAATTAAAAGGATTCTGTCATCATCTATTAAATATCCGACCTGAATGCATATTTGTTGGATTGTTCAAATGTATATGCAGATTTCTGCAGCTTCACTGGCCTTTGATGACCTGATCCATCTTCTGATACATTATATTACATTATACTAGAATATTACTTAATGAACCACAGAGTAAACTGTGATTCTGAAGAGCCAAGGATAAATTAAAATGCCAAAAAAAAACGGACAACGTATTATTACGGCTGGTATTGTTATGGAAATTATTATTCATAGTCCTTTAATATACTTTTTTATTTATTTGTTAATGAGTGTCCTTTTAATCAGAGGCATATATTTGAACTTGTTTGATTAATCACTTTTTCTTTTTAGCAATTTTAAATACCCCTTGTCTGTTCTCTATTGCTTGTCTGTTCTTCAATTCTTGTGTATATTTTTTATACGTAGACTTTCTTTATAACACTCTCACATTTTCTTTTTACACAAATCCTCTCTGTACTTTATTCATCTTTCTCCTCATACCTGTACAGTCCAGGTCCTCTGTTTGTGGCCTAATGTTTTGCCCCTTTCTTCCATCTTGCACTTTATCTGGCATGTCTGTGCTCCAGTGGGTGCAGTCGGTTGTAGGTAGAAGTTTGCACTCTCTGGATATGAAACATCAAGGTGCTGACTGATGAATAACCACATGAAAATAGACAATAAATATATATGTTGTATTTCTGAAGTAGAAAGGCTAGCTACACAAGTAAGAGTAATACAAATAAGCAGAGGAGACAGTATCACTTTTGCTTGGAAAGAAAAGATATATTACCTTTTTGTTTTTTAAATAAATTGGAAATAATATTTCATAATGTTTATTCTTTATGAACAACACATTTTTGATGTGAGAATGATTATATGTATAGTTAAAATACATAAACCCTTCACAGTTTGAATTTGGCAATCTAACTTATTGTCTGCTCCCGTCCCAATTTCATATCCCACAAACATAAGATCTATAGGATAAAAATGTGATCACTGGTTTTTAACAACCGTGAACAGCTGCACTGCTTTAGTTTTTTTCCAAAGTTAGAGTGTATTGGAACAGAAAGTCACAACTGAAACCCCAAGTCCCTTGGGTTGTAGAAGCTCATTTCATTTTTGGTTAATATAAATACTTTCCGCTTTCTTGTCTTGGGGTTATAGGATTTGAAAGATGATATACTGAAGTCAGTAAGGATTGGACTCAGGAATAGTCCAGATGTTGAGCTGAAGTGGTAGTCAATTAGCTGACGTTCCTTTACTGTTTCACTAACTCAATGTGCCTCTCTCATCGTCTACAAGTAATAATTAAGTCAGTGTACTTGCATTATGAATTGATAGCGGCAACTAATTGAATCATTTATGAAACAAATTATAGGATAAATGCACATATAGATGTCTCCTTCACTCAAACAACTAATATTTACAAATCATAACAGTAATTGAGTGCCAGACTAATTTTTTCAATTTACATTAAATGTATGATCAATAAAACTGCCTAGTGTAATGGAGGGCAGAGATTAAGTTTACATTAACTTTATTCTTATGAAAGCAGTTCTAGGCATGAAGTAACCCTCTGTCCAATCTGAATGGCCAAAACGGTATAACTAAATACTGAATCCGACATGAGGCATTGAGTCTGTATAGTATGTCATTATTACTTCATTCTATTTTTTACTTAATGTTTATTTCGTCTTTTTGGTGCAATTTTCATAAACATTAAAACATTTAAATAAATATAAGAACTCTTTCGAGAGACACTGAAGAAATGTTTTCTGACAAAGTAACTACAGATAATATATTGGAAAATATGCTGGAAATATATTAGAGGTATTGAACAATAACTTGGCACTTTTACCTACTTTAAGCTATTTTGAATCTGCTAGACCAGAATGTATTTTCTTCTGTTTTGCATTAGACCTAATTTATTGACCTTTAATATTTCAGGCAGATTGGAGACAACTTAATAGTTCCTGGTGGAGTAAAAATCATTGAAGCCAATGGAAAGATGGTGATTCCTGGAGGCATTGATACGCACACCCACTTACAGATGCCCTACAGAGGCATGACAACAGTGGATGATTTCTTTCAAGGGACTAAAGCAGCCGTTGCTGGTGGAACCACCATGATACGTAAGTTTATAGAATATGCTAATGCTAAAAGATACCTAATTAAGCATACAGTAATTTCATTATGAAGCTGGATTTATTAATTTCCCACGGAATGCGTCGCCATTTTGTAATGTTCAGTTGACTAATCCTGCTAACTAGTATGCATTTTAAACAGCAGACCACTGAGTACATTTTTTTAACACTTTTCATCCACAATGTGCTTTATACCTCAATTTGAACATCTTTTGCACAATTGTGTGCAGAGATTAACTCCTTATTTGTGGCTTGTCTAAAAGTTGTCAAAGAAATGTAGAGACCTATTGACTTAAGTAAAACTGTTCATATGTGAATTTATCTTCTTACACATATTTACTACCATTACCTCACATTTAATTATATAGAATAATTAGGAATGTTACATATCTGTTACATTGCTAGTAACAATACAGTTTAATGAGACCATTCAACATTGTGGGTATTTGTTACTGTATTATGCTAATGGCAACATTGAGTAAGTATTGTTATATTGGATTTCCTTTGTCCAGTTGACCACGTGATTCCAGAACCTGGAGCCAGCTTGAGCGAGTCCTTCGAAAAGTGGAGAGAATGGGCTGATGGGAAAAGTTGCTGTGACTACGCATTGCATGTGGATATCACCCATTGGAATGACAGCGTGAGGCAGGAAGTAGAGACACTCATCAAACAGAAAGGTGCCATATTTTATTCTTATGTAACTAGTTCTAATTAATACATTTTGGGTGTTTATCCCTACATTACCTTTTATTGCAATTTATACTATTTTTTATTTTTTTTATTTTAACAAAAGTAAAAGCAGCAATACACATAGTATAATTTACATGCAATAATTGCAAAAAATATATCCCGCTGAACAAAATAGAGATTGAACTTTTTATTACCTTCGTCATCTCCTTATCTCACTTTCAAGCTCTTTCAGCGGGACCTTCTAAAAGACACTTTACTGCCTATAAAGCTTTTCATGAAACATATACTTAGTCTCCTCATATTATATATTGTATTCTCAAACTTTTCACCTCAGGTTCTATATATCCTCCACCTTCCTTTTATTATAATAACAATCTATTGTCCTCTTCTTGCCTTGCCACACAAAACTAATCAACATCGGACACAAAAACAGAAAGACGGAACAAAAGAGCAGGAATCAACTGGGACTTTAGCCAAATTCAAAATCAACTAGTTTATGTTCAGGGATCTTTTTGTATTCCAAATTTCTCAATTCCTTCGGGAGTCCTCAATTATAACATGACTCATTGCATCTTTTTCTAATGACCAATTTTTATTCATAATTTCCACTATCTCTGTCCATTTGGGGATCCGGGCTTGCTTCCAATAGGATGCTATAAGCCACTTAGCAATACTTAATATTTGTAGAGTTGTTGCATTCATTTTAGCATTTAAAGAGCCTGGTAAAATATGTAAAATGTCTAGTTCCAGAGCTGGCATCACTTCCAGTTCTATTACCATAGTTATTTCTTTGAAACAAACCTTCCAGAAATCTTGAAGACTCTGGCATTCCCACCACACAAGCATCATTGTTCCATTATAGAATTTTCTAAATAGCTTTGTATCAAAACATATAATTTAGAACTACATTGGTTCTATCTTGTAGACAACTTAAATTAATAAATAAATAAAAAACAGAAGGAATGCGTTATCACATAATTGTATTTGATACATTGCAAACTTCTATAAAACCCAATAATATTAAGCTTTTATTCCAAGCTCATATTTCAGATTCTTATGTCCTATTATTGTGGGCTCTCTCGTTTCACATTTTCATAATTTTATGTTGTAAATACAAAAGAAACACTTCACTTTGTTTTCCTAGGTACATGTTAAAGCTTTTTCTGTTTTCTTCACTGAAAATGTTGTCAATAACATGGCAGGGGAAAGTCTGCATATTGATGAGTAGAACTCCACAATACCACAGCAGTCCATTTATTTAGTTGTGAGACACGTGCACAATATTTGACAGTACAATGTTTATTTCTTCTTTCTATATATATAGTAAATCTTAGGTATCAGACATATGCCTTGAGTCAGGCAGGAATATAAGTCTACACATTCCACCAATGTAATATTTTGACACGTATTCCCTGCTCATGGGCAGTGCCATTTAGGGATAATAGATGCCAAGCCTTGCATTATAAAACATTTCCAAGAACTACCAGATTGCTTAAGAGTGAATGAATCTGTGTTTTCCCTTGTCTGTGTGCCCAGGTTTCTTGTTCCAAGTATATAACTCTTGTAGTTAAGGAGGTGAAAATGAGTTATGTGCTCTGTGAAAAATGTGTTATTTTAAGCAGACTTTTAAAGAGGACATTTCACTTTGGTTTATTTATTGGTGTCTTACTGCCGGAACATTAAATCTGGGATACCTTTCCTACTTCAGCTGGATTTTTACCACTGTTTAGCTCTAGATAAATGATAGTTTTGGGTGCCAGAAAGACCTTTCCCTACATGTTTAACATTATGGGCCAACTCCTTCCATTCCACTGGGTTGTAGTAATTATCACATGTCCTGTTGTTAAAGGAACATTCTTTTACTGAATTTCCATTTTCTTCTGCTTTTCACAGGAGTTAACTCTTTCTTGGTTTACATGGCCTACAAAGATTTGTATCAGCTGTCCAACACTGAGGTAAAAATCAATTATATTTCCTTCCTTTCCGGGCAAAAAGCCAAATGGAGTTAGTTTGATTCATTTGCTTATTCGGTATGTGTGTCTGCTCCATGTTTTCATGAATTAGTGCATGTTTATATGTTTTTAAACCAATAATGAAAGTCCGGTGTTATATCTGTGATATATCATTCATGCATCCAAAAGCGTCATTGCTGTCAAACTGCAGCCAAAAAAGTCTACACAGTACATGTTTTTGCATCAACGTCCTAACATTGTGCTTATGTGATTGTATATCTTTCAGTTGTACGAGATATTCACTTGCTTGGGCGGGCTTGGTGCTATTGCTCAAGTTCATGCTGAAAATGGGGACATCATTGCCCAGGTGAGTGGCAGGAAATGTTATGCAGTCAGCCAATCGCCTGCATTTTATGTATTATTGGAAGCTAAACCAATGATAACATAACTCCTGAATGTTCAAAGGAGAGAAGCTGTTTCTTTATCTTATTTCAGTTTGTATTTAATGGCACTAAATGTTTATATTTTTATGGTTTTCAGTGAGTTTGAGTATTGTCATTAAAATTGTATTCTACAGTGAGGGGAGTTGGATAGAGAGAAAGGTATGGAGAGTGTTGAAAAAGTTAGGAAAGGGAACAAGAGAGGGGTGAGAAAAAGAGAGTTGCCTGTCATTAATACATTACCTAGTACTGAGTGTTTAACTAATATTATTTTTTTTTAATATATTTGATATTTATCCAGTAAGTTAGGCATCACATATATAGTTGTCAGTGGTGGGAACACTTACCATGTTGGTCACACTTTGCGAGGCGAGCCGTGTACGAACCACCACTTAGAATGGATGAGCGCCGAAGGTGCTCATCTGCAGAGCTTCACAAAACAAGGCGAGCCGTGTACGGCTTAGGACTTAGGCTGGATGTGCGCCAAAGACGCTCATCTGCGAAGCCTCGCGAAGCATGAGTACAGCGCAGGACTTAGGCTGCATTGTGAGGTTCGCAACTGCGAACCAAGCGCGTAACTCTAAAATCCCTCAAAACAAAACAATATATTTAACAAATATAATAACACACTCACAGCACGGGGGGGTCATATGTTTTAAAAAATCTGAAACTGGATGAAAACGAGGCTCAGCAAAGCCAGGCACGCTGGACTTAGAAAACACACAACGCCAAAGACAGTAACAATTACACCAACAACGGCAGGCACGCAGAGCTTTGAAAACAAAACAAACGGCCTTCAGAGCGTAACACGCAAAGATTCAGCAGACACCCAGGGGAGAAACACACAGGGAAGGGACAGGGGGGATATGGTGGAAAGAGACATATGGCATACCCAAGCACAAAACTTGCCGGTTAACGATACCTGCAATGAGCGGCCTGTACAGTAGACGGGAGGAAAGGCTTGCAATGAGCGCCAAACCCGCTCATTGTGAGCCACAAGATCAGCGCCAAAGGCGCTGGTCGCGGGGCTCACAATAAGCACTGCAAAGGGAGAGGCTTGCAATGAGTGCCAAAGGTGCTCAGCGCAAGCCTTGCAACGAGCTCCAAAGGCGCTCAGCGTGGGGCTTGTGATGAGCGCCAAAGGTGATCAGGGCAAAGCAGGAAAATTCAAGCACATGGGGGAGAGGCTCGCAATGAGCGCCAAAAGCTTTGTGATGAGCGCTGATGGTGCTCAGAGGAGCAAAATCCTCACATAGTGTGGCAAACAGCATTGCTAGCCTTACAATTTGTTGACGGACAAGTCGCTAGTGGTATATATATTTCAGCTCTGGAAGCAAATACTCATGTATTTCAAGAAAGTATTATGTTGTGTTGCCTGAAGATAGTTAAAATTGCAATAGTAGTAAGAGATATATACACATAGGCTTATGGGATGGAGTGGTGCATTTTTTTAATGTGAGTTTTGTGTAGGCTTGTGCATTTTTAATTACCCCGATCTAAAACGACCACCACGAGCAGGAATCCAGAGGCAGCTGTTTTAGTTGTTTAGTATTATGTACTCAGTGAGGTTGCAGGCATCTTGACACCAGGAAACATTGTTGCTTCTGTGTGAAGCTCTTATTTCATCTAGATCACATCTAGTTGTGAGCAGGCGAGCCAGCCAGAGCCGTTGCTCACGTTTGCGGGCTCGCGGCCCTCGCAATGTGAGGGCCTCAGTTGCTGACATGGAGCGCCGAAGGCGCTCCTTGCCAGCAACTGTGACCCTTGCCAAATTTACGTTGTAACGCAAAAATCACCACACAGCAACTGCGACCCTCGCAAACTTTACGTCACAACGCAAACAACATACGAGACACGTTACCACTTATTACGACCTCGCAAAAATCGGCCGCAACCCGCGAACATGAAAAAATTAAAAACACAATAAATACACACAGCACATACATAAAAAGCTTAAAAAGCAAGTTACACCTTCATTTAACTCAAAATAAAAGAGTTTAGACACAAAAAAATTCTCTAAGCGAGAGAAAAAATGGCCGCCGAACAAAACGAAAATGAGGCTACAGCACTCTAATCACGCAAAACACCACAAAAAAAACTATGGATATTCCGCTAAGACGCATACCACACATTACCCGCCATTTTAGAACAATGCGGAAGTACACGAGTACGCTAACGGTTTGGGCTCGCGCACGCACAGTGTTACACTGCACACATTCAGCACGCTTACACAGCAGATCCACACCACTAATGCTGCAGCAACATCAAAACAGATTGCAGCTCTTCAACACAATGCTTCAAAATACGTAAAGTATATTCATTTATTAATGTATTATAGATTTCATTATTACACACCAAACAGCATTAGCTTCCTTACAATTTCATTGCCGTCATTTTTTGACGGGCAATTCTCTTGTTACAACATAAGTACGTGGATGCCTCAGCTCGATTAGTTGTATCTAAGATGTTAGATGTATTATCATGTATATGACTGGTCCTTTGAATAATAATACAAACAATAAATAAAGATTTTTTTCTGCCGTTAATACACTAGTTTATCCAGTGTCACATTTGCCATCTCCACTATTAGAATAAGATGCCTACACTAAATCCCTTGTTTCCTGAGGTATGTGATATGACGGGCTGATCCATTAGGTTTGCTCTCTGAGTTCTGCTAGGAAGGGCACTGATGAAAGGAGTATATTTTGGCTGTGTTACCTCAATGTCAATAGAAACGTAACCACAATCCCATCCAAACCTCTGAACTGCAGTTGTTGGCTCCAATTCCAGTATTTCTTCTAATTGATACAGAATGTTAGTGAAAGGTCAGGAATGCAAAACTGAGCATTATGTAGTCAGTGAGCTTAATATCTGGCTCCCCAGAGAAGAAACAAACATATTCTAAGAAGATTGTAACTAGTTTTCCAGACTAGTCTATTAGGAAGGCAGTGTGTGAGAACAAAAAACAGCAATATCCTGAAAATCTGAAAAAAAAGCAGCTCCCAAATACAAATTAGCTGCTTTGATGTACTAATTAAAATCACACTCTGCTTGTCAAACTTTGCAATGGCCAAAACAATGTATCCAATGTTACTATGCAGTTAGATTCCTTCCCCCATCCTTATCAAGCTCTTTGAGCCACAAATTAGCATGTTGCATTGTGCATATTATCATAAAGGAGCCACAGAAACAATGCTAAGCATCTCAGGAATTAATTACTGTACAGGAAAAAGGCTAGTGTATATGGTATCAACAGTCAACTAATTTGGTCATGTCAAAGTGCATTTATGTAATTGCACTGTTTTTAATATTTTTTTCATATTAATCTTATACATTTTTAAATGGTATCATTAGCTGCATGTCATCTTTGCAATTAATATTTCTTCAGCTGCTTTGAGTGCAGAGTTCAGAGCTGAACATCTGGTTTCTGTTCTGCTCCCAATGGTTTAAATATAGAATATTTAATATGGTAGATAATGTGGATTGTTAAGTGATTTGTGTATTTAAAAAAAATGTGCTGTATTTCTAATGGATATGTGCAGTAGTATTATTTTTTTATTAGATTTTTTAGATTTTTTTCTTAGATTTAAGGAAACGATGCTTAATTACTCTGGACATGCTCTTCCAATAAACACCAGGCTATGCAATTCTAAACTGTGACATTAAATTCATATTCTTTGTTCTACAGCAGCTCACATAATTTGCTTACAAAATAACTACAGTAAACTCCCCGTTATCCGGCACCAATGGGGACTCCCTATTGCCGGATAAGTGCAGTTGCCGGTTAATCATGAGTCCTCTGAAAAAAGTGTCCAAACAACCTTTAAACCCCACAAAAACCCTCAAAATGCCTTTAAAAAGGGATTAGCACCTAAACTTGGCCATTTAGGCCCAGAAAAAAAAATTCAAAAAAAAATGTTAGTATTTTTTTTTGCAGTCTCGAACTGCTGGATAGTGCCAGTGCATGTGCATGTGTAGCAGGAGTTTTTTTATAATGGGGAATTGATGCCGGTGCCGGTTGCTTGAGAGTGCCGGTTGGTTAGGTCCCGGATAACCGGGATTTTACTGTACAATTATTTGTTTTTGTTGTGGTAATCAGTGATATGCTGTTATTTTCTTCTAGGAACAAACCAGAATGCTAGAGATGGGGATTACAGGACCTGAAGGTCATGTTCTGAGCCGACCAGAGGAGGTAAGTTCACTATCATAAAAGGTAGCGTTATATATGTGAATCAACAGAGATATAATTGTATTAAAGACTATCTGTAGATATGTGTGTATTGTTATTTTGAAAGACAAACTAGTCACCATACCTAGAACAAATTGGCCAAAAGGAGCCTTTTTTACCACCGGTTCAGTTCCTAAATGGAATATTGAATTAACTGAATAAACAATTGAGAGACATTTTGATGCTTATCAGTTGTTTAATTGAAATTCACATACCGTATTGGTCCGAATATAAGCCGCACCTTTTTTCCGATTTTTGAGCTTGCGAGTTAAGGGTGCGGCTTATATTCGTCAGAAAATCATTGCCGATTTTCGAACTTTGCTTGTAACGCGTGCGACTTCTAATCGTGAATGCAAAATTACTGCCGATTTGCGCGATTGCGGGTCAAGGGTGCCAATTTTCGTGCTTTAGACTGCGGTATTGAATAGCGATTTATGGTTTTAATGATTCTAACGTCCTGTAAAGCCTGTAACCTGCAAAAAAAGCCTGTTTCTTGCAATGGCGGATCACTTTGAGAGTCTTTTTCTCTCCAATTATATTTGAGTACTATCTTTTTTCTATTTTTTCACCTTGAACTTTACGGGTGCGGCTTATATTCGGACCAATACGGTACAAAGAAAATGAGAAAACAGACTTAAAATGTGCTTGTTGGAAAGCAAAGTTTTTTTTCTTTGTCAGGCTTGTCTCACTCACTCATCCATTCAATTCTGGAGCTAAGTGGTCTCAGGTTAGTTTGTTGTTAATTAACTCTCACAGTCGGGGTGATGAAGAAGAACATGACTAGTTGGATAAATGGTAACCGGCACAAAAACAGTCTTTGCAGTTTTATGTATTTATGTCAACATGACATGCTTGTCTTCCCTATCAGCCTCTACTTTGAGAGTTATTTAATCGCCTTTGATAAGGAGACATGAGGAGAGGGAGGTCCTGTATAGATAATGTATTCTTAAAATACTCAACTTTCAAATGCAATTATCTAAATTTTCCTCTCAATTTTTAAAAACAACCAATTGAGACTATATTTATTTTTATGTGTCATTTTCATTCTTGCAATAACTGGGAACTTGGATGTGTTTCTTAACATAAAACCCGTTCAAACAAAAAACAGGAAGTTCCCAAAGCATTCCATAGTATGTAGGTCTCACTGGCAGACAAGTATGACTCATCCAGCTATATCACTGTCAGCTGGATGTCAGGAGCAAGTCCACCAGGCAGTAAAACATTTAAATTGGTTTAATATGCTCTGATCGGCTTTCTATGTTCAACTATTGGAGCAGCCATTTTACTATTAACAGTCCTGACTTGATAGCAATATCTTCATCTTGCTAGTGTTGCAGTTGCATATTTGTATACAACACAGGGGCACACACCTTGTATTCCATGCATTCCACTTGGTTGTACGTCACTAAGACTTTGTTTGCACCAGTGACATTGTCCAACCAAAAAAAATATAACTTTTGTGGGCCCAAGTTGCACATAAATATTAGCAAGATGGAGGTCAAGGCAGGACTGCTAACTCTAAAATGGCTGCACCCTTAATGAAAAATAGAAATCCTAAACTGAGTAAGTAAATCCCAAACAAGTACTGTTATCTCTTTATTTTAATAAGTGTTGATACAAGTAAATATGCTATAAAGTGCAGTATTGCAAAAATAAACATAAACAGCCTTATTAAATTGTGATTTGGCCAATTCCAAAGGACTCCATATAAACACATAGCTTATTTTTTTACAGAAGTATTTAGTTAGTGAAGACCTTGCTTTTGGATAGAAGTTCACTAACTAAAAACTTCTGTAAAAAAAATACGCTGTGTGTTTATATGGAGCCCTATTCAATTGGCCGAATCGCAATTTAATAAGGCTGATATTTTCTAACTTCACTGGTCTTATAAGTGTATATGTAATGAAACTACACATAGTTTGCCAATCAACATATATTTACGCAACAAAATTAAATATAGAGAATTGTATTTATTTTCAGAACATCATTATCAATATATTTTTAGTATTCAGTAAACTTTGTTTTGCGTTTCTAAATGGAAGATGCATTAACAAAGCATATAATGAGGAAAGGATGTACATTTGTAGCACAACAATACAAAGCCCAGGTTGCTAAGCTAACAGGATGTCACATTATCTCATATTAAACCTTTGCCAATAATTGTTATGCTCAAAGTGTGCAGTTCCTGCTTATTGTGATGTAATGTGTGAAAGCTATTCCTAGCATTGTAGTCACATGCACAGACCATAAAAGCACACACTGCAGCTGAGCCAGAGAAAAAAACTGAACATTGATTGGAAACAGGCCCATAAATGATTTTGTTTATGTAAAAATGAATGTGCGTGCACCAACTGCACCTAATGTGGAATAATATATTCACTGAGGACCAACAATGCATGAGCACTCCTCCACATCTATTTAAAAACTGTCAATTAATTTGATATAATATAATTTCCACTGAATTTGACACATTGTGGTAGGTTATAACTGCTTTGTATATTTGGAGACTTATGCTTATAGGTACACTAGGAAATTGCCTGTCAAAAATGACGGGATTAACATGGTAAGGCTGGCAATGCTGTTTGCCACACAATGTGAGGCTTTTGCTCCTCTGAGCGCCTTCGGCACTCATTGCGAGCTTCTTTAACTTTCCTTCTTTGCACTGATCACCTTCGGCGCTCATTGCGAGCCCCACGCTTAGCGCCTTTGGCGCTCATCACAGGGCTCGTACTGAGATCCTTGGCCGCTCATTACGAGCCTCTCCTGCTCATCGTGATGAGCCTTTCCTCCCGCGTACTGTACGCGCCGATCATTGCAGGTTTCGTTAACCTGCAAGTTTTGTGCTTGGGAATGCCATGTGTCTCTTTCCACCATCTCCCCTCTGTCCCTTCCCTGTGTGTTTCTCCTCTGTGTGTTTGCTGAATGTTTGCGTGTTAGGCGCTGAAGGACGTTTGTTTTATTTTCAAAGGCGTTACTGTCTTTCCCGTCGTGTATTTTCTAAGTCCCGCGTGCCTGGCTTTGCTCAGCCTCGTTTTCCAGTTCCTGAATTGTTTATGTTTTTCGTCGGTTAGCCAATTTTTGATTTACGAAAACCCCTAAATATGGCTCAAAATCACTTGCAACCTCACTCCCAGGCTTCCTGGCTCTCCCCCTGTTCTGTCTGTGAGTGTGTTATTATATTTGTTTTTTTTAGGGGGTGTTAGGGTTTTTAGATTTACGCGATTGGTTCGCAATTTCGACCCTCACAATGCAGCCTAAGTCTTGCGCTGTACACTGCTCGCCTCGCGAGGCTTTGCAGAGCCTAAGTCCTGCGCCGCACACTGCTCGCAGATGAACGCCTTTGGCGCTCATCTAACCCAAGTCCTGCGTCGTACACGGCTCGCCTCGCTTTGCGAGGCTTTGCAGATGACCGCCTTTGACGCTCATCCAGCCTAAGTGGTGTGGAGTACACAGCTCGCAAGGCTTGCAGTTTCGGCCCTCTGAACAACTATATATGTGATACTTAACATGTTGTTTAATAATATCAGAGTGATTGTAAGCTTGCAAGTTTTAACTCTTGCTCTGTGCTTTAGGGAAAGCACTATGTACATTTGATTTCAGGCTCAAAGACAGGGCCCTCCATTCTTTTGTAATGTGTTAATATTTGTTTTAACTTCAACTCGCCCCTGTACAGTGCTACAGAATATGGGAATTATAATAATAATGGAAAAGCATACAACTGACACTAATATGAGTTCACAGTTGCAATCTGGCTCAAAAGATTAAATGATAAATTATAATTGGGGGTGTGGGGGTATACAATCTAAATATGCCTCTAAATAAAACACTGCTTTCAGGATATATATAAGTACCACTTTCTAAATATTACGTTTTCTGCTTTATACAGTTTTCACCTGTAACATATAACCAGATCCTTTTATTTCATGTTTTATATTGTTAAAATAGTATTGTCTGGACCGATGCATGCAGGATGAGGCGTTGGTATAGTGGGCTTCTGAAAAACTAATCAGTCTAGCAGTAGATATGTAAACTAATACAAGATCTTGGCGCATCTGTCAAGGACACATTCTTATTTCTGCTCAGGAAACTAACAGATGCTGATAGACAAATATAAGCTGTCAGTTTATTTCACTGTAATGTGAAAAAGCTGCTAGGGCTTCATGTATTGTGTGTGGGTGTTGTCCAGTAAGTCCACGTTTTGTGTACTGCACTATCATGACATGTTTCCTTGCTTTTTCAGCTGGAGGCCGAAGCCGTATTTCGTGCCATCACCATTGCAAGCCAAACAAACTGCCCACTGTATGTGACCAAAGTTATGAGCAAGAGCTCCGTAGACCTCATCTCCCAAGCCAGAAAAAAAGGTAAAATGTTTCCTTCCTCTCAGCTCCTTTTGAACTATATGTAAATTTTCTATTGCTATGACTAATGGATCAGGTTTATTTGCCGAGGAGATCAGAGACAAAGCATAACATCAGAGACTGCTGAGGGAATGAAGCGTGCCTAATATGTATCTCATAAAACAACACTGGAAATTGTCACTGCATGTTGATCTAAGCAACATAAGCAAATCTTACTCTATAAATAGTGAACTGCTCAAATGCACCCTTTGATATCTTTAATCTTTCAGAGTTGAATCAGCACACACTGAAATATTATTCTTATAAAAAAAGTGTCCATTCTCCACATCTGCTCAACAGGACAGTTACATTACATGACCCCTGTTGATATCTGATTTCTTCTTTACTTTTTTAAAACACATCAAAACTGTTAGACAAAGGAAGGCATAATACAAAGAGTTTTTAAAAACACATTACATTCTTTTCTTACTACAGTAGACTCTCAGTTAACCAGAACTCAAACAACCAGAACTCTCAAGCAACCATAAAAAAAAACTATACTTTAAATGAAAATAAACATTTACAGGGCTCAACAAATGCCAGGAGCCAGGTTGTCATGCCACAAACTGCTTAAAGGCACCAAGATTGCATCCACTGTATGTCTCTGCAATTCAATGTTACCTGGAAACAGACAGGCAGAGTGACTGAGCCAGAGCAGTGTTGGGGTTACATTCCCCAGGTTCAGCACCAAACCCTCCAGCCCAATGTACCTGTGTGTAAGTGAGGAGTGAAAGCTGCTGCTGCTAGAAAAGCCCTCACTGACAAATATACTTAGCAGAGCATCCTATGTGCAGCTAATCTAGGCCTCTTTTAATAGTAAGCAACCAGAAACTATATTTATCTGGCATCTACCAATCCCCATGGGTGGCGGATAACTGAGAGTCTACTGTATATTGATAAAGGAATTACATGAAGATTATTCAGTTACCCCATTTGTTATATGTTTGTTTGATTAATTAATTAGAGAACTGAAAATAGCAGCATACAAATAAGTATATGTAGTTCAAAAACTATATTCTGTCCATGGCCTTATTCGATACAGCTGGTAGCTATCTCTTCTTAAAGAGTGACATTACAAAGATTCCAAATATAAAAGCTTAAAGCAACAATGAATTGTATTATGTTAGACTTACAATGAAGTATGACATTTTTACCTGTCAATCAGCATTTCTTACTCACACACCAGGACTAGGCTGGCATCTATTTCTAAAAATGTATTATTGCCAGTAATTGCTAATTTCCCTCTGGTACTCTGGCAAAACTGGTTTAGGGGTAAATCCATATAAAACTGACAAGATTCGTAATGTGCTGTCCAAAGAGAGTAAATAGGCTGATTAGACTAATTTCATTTGTTCCCAGTTCCCTCTTCAAGCTCACAAGTGAATATGCCAGTTTGTTTCTGTCTGTTACTCTGGACTTCAAAAAGAGAATGCAGAACTTGTTGAATAACTAAAGAGTAATGTAATGTAATGAGAATTGTGTCTATCCACTGTGTTTTCGAACTTCCTTTAATGACTTTAGCTAGTTCTTCCAACTGACTCTTTTATGAAACGTATATCTTCACTATTCTTACTATAGTGACACCTTCTAATGACAAATAATGACTATGTGCCCTTTCACTTTTTTTTCTCTGAAGTATGCTTTTCTTGTCTCCTTGTTGACTTATTTAATGCTTTTGAAATTCAAATTCCTCCTCAAATTACCCTCTCTCCCTGATTTAACCTTAGGCAGAATAGGCAAATCCTTGTATGAAATCAATTTTCTTACAAAACATGCTGGGAGATATAGTCTCAACTAAACACAGAACAACAACCTCCACAATTCTCCCTGCATGGCTCCCAGTGCAGTGTTCTAGGGAGCTCACAGAGCCAAGAGCATTTCTGTTCTTGAAAAGCTGAGTTGAACAGCAGAGTCTGTGAATGGTGCAAATGGTGCATTTTTCAACTTTTGTGTCCTTTTTGGCTTATCATGGTTAACAGTTAACATTAGTAGCAATTATGCGTCATACAGGAAGCATGACATTATAAGGATGCTCCTTGTTTCATGTCAGTGTTATTTTTTACTATGTTCTAAATTCTAATTAACAGAACATAACCCTTAAAATTTTAAAAATAAGCTAAATACTACAGCGACCGAGAAAAATGCTTAGTGTCACTAAAGGCTATGAAGCAATGTATGTATGTATGTATACATATATATTATTTGTATTTTTACAGTTAATTATAGAATCTGGTTAATTCCCCACATTTGCATATGTGTGTATTGAAAGCATCTATGTTTTTCATTTTATGGTAACCATACTATTAAATGACCTTTGTTTTACATAATGTAGCAGCTATTGGGTTAACAACACACTATGCCAAATATAGTCTGTATTTGTAATATGACAGTTGAAGTATCCAAGTAAAAGAATAGTAGTGTCAGGAGAGTGAAGGTGCAAGCTGTACCGCTATTCATTCTGCTTGGGACTGTGACCTGCCCTGAGAGAAAATATAAATACTGTTACGTTGCATAAAGATAAAAATTAAATTACATGGTGGGCATAGAGAGACTTGAAAGACACATAAGAAAGACACCAATCCTTTCTCATTGAAGCATATATTGTATATGTATGTACATAGTAAATGAGGAACACAATCAGACTACAATGGAGACTGCATCCCCCAAGAAAGTCAAGTGTGTCATTGCTAGCAAGATGTTTCTTACAATGAACATTTTGCCTTCCAGTTCAATCCAAAACATTATTTTGTATATTAATATATCCTACCTGCTTGTCTTTTATGCTCCATAATGTGATATAACTTAATACATCATGGCAGATTAATAAATATAGCAAACTTAAATTGTATTGTCTTTGTAATCCAATCTAATGAATCGGTTATATATTTTATATGGTCTTCCTTCCATAACTCCATGATGCCTTGAATTCTATCAGTCATTGGACTTTAGGTAATTAACACTTCCTGTAGAATGAATTTGATCAACTTACCTATATTTCCCTTTTCTATTTTTGTGAACTACTAAATATAATATCTCCAGTCTTTTAGAACCATCTTAGGGACATATTAAACAAATCCAATAAAAACAATAAAACAAATCCAAGAATATGTATGAACTGTCATCTCCATTTATAATGCTACAATAAAAAGGGATAATTTGAGGAAATAGCAGTCTCTTATACACAAAGTGCAATAAATACAATGTTCATAGTAAAATGTTTGCCCTGTAATTAGTCACAATGCACGTCATCTTGATTAGGAGACAAAAGGTGTTTTTTTCATCTTTCCCTAGCTAAGTTTATGTACTGTAAGTCATAATGAAATTTTAATTTGGCATCAAAATACACTTGTTAGAATATATGCAGTTCAAAAATATTATAGTCAACATCACCAATTTCTGTACCTTCGTGCACACATAACAAATAATATAAAATATCATCAAGTAAAAGTGAATTTGTTTTCTCCCAATTCAATGCACCATCTTACAAGAATAATCTTTGTTAATTAAACTTCCCTTCACAAACTGCCAAGTGTTTCTATAACATTTAAATCATTCTTATCAGTCTGATAATGTTCTTGACTTGATAAAGAGAGGTTTAACTCTCGAAAGCTTGTCACAATATTATGAACTGGTTTGTCCAATAAAAAAGTTATCACTATATACTGCCACATTATCCTCATGATAATGCTTAGATATTTTGTACATTCTTAAATAGAACTAGTGAATTAGCTGATAATAATTGTATATGAATTAATAATAAACTCTTTATTACATCTCTTTTCTAGGAAATGTTGTTTTTGGTGAACCAATCACAGCCAGTCTTGGTACAGATGGAACACATTACTGGAGCAAGAACTGGGCCAAGGCGGCAGCCTATGTGACATCACCACCTCTGAGCCCTGATCCTACCACCCCTGATTATATTAATTCTCTTTTGGCAAGGTACATGCATATATAGCATTAATAGACTAAATGTTACTTGGTTAGTAGTCACTAGTACTCCTTGTTACCAGTGAGCATAAAAAGTGGTTGGAAAATATTCATTTTGTAAGATTTTTTAACAGTTTATTTTATGTTTTTCTGCCTTTTTCTAGTTTTATCAATTTTTTTTTACAGTATTTTCCCAGCACTTTCTATTAGGTTTACTATTCATCTGAAAATGGTGAAATAAAATTAAACACAACTACTGTCTGCACAAATTGCTGAGCACTGAAGTATTTATTCACTTGTGTGCCATATTTGTTTATTTATATTTGCAGCTTTCGTATATATATATATATATATATATATATATATATACATATATATATATATATATATATATAACAACCATTGCCACTGCATAACACACATGGAAGTAGACTGCTGTATTGCTATACACATAATTACATTTTCAATCTTAAATTACTTTCTCAGTGACAGTTGCCATATTTCAGGCTCTGCTATTGGATGTTTCCATCTGGTACACATTATTGTACATATTTTGTTGCTCATGGTTTCTGTCTGCTAGTAGGTCTGACATATGATTGAAACTATTTCTGAAAACACAGGATTTAAGGGAGAGGATCAGACATGGATAACGCAATTACTTCCAGGGGAGGCAAGGGACTATTTATAGAGCCTCTAACATCAGTCTTCAGTGGGCCAAAAATGGTTATTTAAGCATTTCCCTCTTTGAGCCTGTGGGTCAATCTGAATGACAGACAGTGAGTAATATATCTGTGCAAAAGCAGTCTTATCTTTAACTTCTAATCCTAGAGTGCTAGCATTGCATAACCCTATGTCTGACGTCCAGATATGGTATAGCTTTAAGTGGTGTCTTCATGTTTGCTTTAGCCTTCCTTGGATGTTAGAAGTAGCATTATTGAGATATAGGATTGAAAATTAAAACGGAAAGATGATTTTAATCGCTTCCTGTTAAAAGTGGTTCATTTGGTTTAGGGGTTAAATAAACTACCTCATTTCTGGCCCCAGTTGATGACATCATTACACAATGTTATTTGTGGTAAGGAAAACAGAACTGCAGTTCCTTAGAGTATTGTATGATATATTGTGACAGCAGACATCTCTATGGTTTTATCATTAGTTATGAGTGCAGCTGCAGGACTTGGGATGTCTTTTCATGTGGTGTTTCTCTGTGTAGACACCTAGCGGCCATGTGTAATTAATGTCTGGCTGCTGCCTATATTTAGAAGCCTGGTGCACCAAGCTATGTATAAACAGTGCTTCAGAAACTAGGAACAAAATACTAGCTTGATTTTTTTAGAGAGGAAGTCTGCAATTATTGTATGAGTTCCATGTCCACATGTATATATATGAAAGCACGGCATGCAGCTCCCTTACATTAGTTGGAACAAAATACAGCGTGTTATTTAGGAGCTTGCATCGTAAATATCCTATATGTTATGTTCTAAAGTCTCTATAGTTATTCTACAATGTATTTCCTATCATTTATTAATTACAATTATTTCAAGCTACTAAAATATATAGATGCAACTAACACTATCATTTATGCTATTTAGTAAAGAAAATCACCTTTTTTTCAAGTTTCTTTCAACCATTTGTGCAGAACATAACTGGTCAGTTCCTTGTCCCTTTAAATTACAGAGTTGTTTATTTATTGGCATAAGGAATAAATTCCACACATTACCACCATCCAGTTTTTTGTGGAAACCTGTACATTTATGAATTACTTTATGTATCACCCACTGCATTATTAGAAACGTAATAAATACACTTTCCATAATAAGGGTGTTAAGCAGACAATGTTTAAAGCAGAACTAGATGCACAGGTATCTCATGGTGTTAAATGTTGTGCCTTCTGTCTCCCAGTGGTGATCTGCAGGTATCCGGGAGCGCTCACACTGCATTTAGCACAGCACAGAAAGCAATTGGAAAGGATAACTTCACCTTAATCCCTGAGGGAACAAACGGCATTGAAGAAAGAATGTCCGTCATCTGGGACAAGGCTGTGGTGAGTAGTTCAGATTTATTTAGTCATGTTGCAAATGAGTCTTATACATATAGTCAGAATGCAAGTTTATTCAAATATGGCCAATACATACACACACTTTAATGTGTGTTTATTGGTTGCAGAATCTAGTGCCTTTGGTTAAAAAAAAGTATATTTTATTTTTTGGAATAAATTGAACTTGTCCTTTATAGTGACATTTATGTAATTAAGAACTTAATGCACTATAAAACAATTACCTAGATACCGACATATTGACAGATTTTGATTTCTATTGTCTAATTAGTAAAATACAGATTATCCTTAATATCACTGTAAAAAGAATGAATATATTTAGTACCGTATCTGTTAGTTCAGACTAACATCTGTTCTGTGGAATGCTAATTGTGCTAAATCTGCACTTTTACTTGCTGTGAAAGATGTGGATTAGTAGTAAACCACTATCCATTGCATAGAAATTTTTCAAATCTGTTGAGAAACCCTTGAATAATTAACATGTTTGTTTTTCTTTAGGCTACAGGCAAAATGGACGAAAACCAATTTGTTGCTGTAACTAGCACAAACGCTGCCAAGATCTTTAACTTTTACCCAAGGAAAGGGAGAATAGCTGTGGGGTCAGACAGTGATCTGGTTATCTGGGATCCAGATGCAGTCAAAATTGTGTCTGCTAAAAACCACCATTCGGTAAGTCTTCCATTGTCTGCGAAGATCTCATATATTTTTTATTAGTATATCTGCTATTAATCTACCACACATGTAGCTCTCAAACCTGATTATGTCAAAGGATAGAAACGTTCAGATGGGAACATAACTGCTAGTTGTAAAAAAGCTCCATGTTTGACTGTAGCTTTAAGTATCAATGATCTAATAGCATGACAACATCTCTTGGAGATCTCCAGCTGGAAGAAGCCAAGAACGGTACAGTTGACTACAGAAAAGTAAATAAGCCAACACCTCATTATTTAAAAATGTCATGTATCTTGCATGATGTTCCAAGCTCAAGTGAACAAAAGGCCTTGTGTTTTTTTTGCCAAAAGTATTCAAATATGTTGCTTGTAAAAAATAAATCTTACACATGTTTTCAGGAGCTAAAATCATATATTAGAGTTTTCATTGTATTTCTTAAAATAGACTTTTCAGTCTAAGCGTACTAAAGTTTATAACAATCTATGTTCTCTGACTTACTGTGACCTAACGTAAAGTGTCCCTATTTCCTATACTATTTTTCAGCATATCTTTATCTGATTTTGGTTATATTTTGTTTAGGCTGCAGAGTATAACATCTTTGAAGGAATGGAATTAAGAGGGGCCCCTCTTGTGGTTATTTGTCAAGGGAAGATCATGATGGAAGATGGGAACCTCCATGTGACCCAGGGAACAGGACGTTATATCACCTGTAATCCTTTCTCAGACTTTGTGTACAAGCGCATTAAAGCCAGGACCAAGGTAAGAATACACACCTATGACTTGGACTTTAATAATTATTCTTAGCGAAAACTTAGTGCCGGTAGATTTGGTTCAATCTTAGATGCAGCTAAAGTATGTTTAGAGTTAGAAGTTGCTTGCTCTCTGTCTGATTTTGTAGCGGGCTTTATTTCTGGGGACAGGGCCGAGACGCAGTTGCTAGTTTTGTTTTCTAAAATGGACAGAGTTCAAGATAATTTTTTAGAATATTCAAAAGTTTCTTTCATATTACTTAGTTGTCTTTCTCCCTTGTGATAGATCGCTGAATTACATGCTGTGCCCCGTGGAATGTATGATGGACCTGTTTTCGACTTGTCATCAACGCCAAAAGGGGGCACTCCTGCTGGCTCTGCCAAGGGATCTCCAACCCGACAGACTGCACCTGTCCGACATTTGCACCACTCTGCATTTAGCCTAGCTGGTAAGAATTTGAACCTTTAATAAAGAAGTGGCATATCTTGAAAATACAAGATGTTTATTAGTTTTAAGTAATATAATGGTTTAAGTTCCATTATATAAAATATATTTTAAAATGTATTTTCATAATTTCATACCATTAAGAGAAAAAAAAGTCTTGCAAGAAAACATAAACTTAATGTGGAATACATACATATTAGTGAAATGAGAAATCCCATACTAAAATGTTAACATGTAAAAATGGCATAACAGTGACATCCACTTTACAAAAGTGGATGGACATACGGTTTAGATATGTATATACAGTACCAGTTTTGCATGGGAACAAATCTTTATTTCGGTTTATTTCATTTCCATTGAAAAGAGATGTAATAAGAGTCATTGTAATGTAGGTTTACACGGTACAATAATCAAGGATATCTTAATGGGCCACTGTAATGATCAAGCTTTTATGAATTTTAAGTAGTAAAGATCCTAAGGAATAACTTTTCAGTTTACTGTGATTAAAAAGTTGGTCTTTTTGTGAGACAATGTAAAACTAAAAGATTCTGATTTTCACCACATCCTTTGGCTCTTCCTCTCCTCTCTCTCTTCCTCTCCTCTCTCTCTCTCTCTCTCTCTCCCTTTCCTTCTCTCTCTCTCCCTCTCCTTCTCTCTCTCTCCCTTTCCATCTGTCTCTCTCCATCTCCTTCTCGCTCTCTCCCCCTCTCCATCTGTCTCTCTCCATCTCCTTCTCTCTCTCTCCCTCTCCTTCTATCTCTCTCCTTCTCACACTCTCTACTTCTTATACTCTCTCTCTCCTTTTCACACTATCTCTCTCCTTTTCACACTCTCTCTCTCCTTCTCACTCTCTCCCCCTCTCCCTCTGTTCCATTTTGTTTCAATACATGTGTAGGAAACTTTATTGGCAGAGTGTGAGGAAATGTGTTGCACACTCAGCCACAGTTAGCCCCAGCATAAAGATCAGGAGCAAAAAAACATTTTCTGTTTATTTTTGGTCTCACTTTTTTAAGATTTCTCATAATTTGTTTTAATAATACAAAAGTGAAATATTGGTTATGCATTCATTGATGATCACAGTCTTCTGTGTGACAATTGTTAGACATCATTGGAAAATCAGTTCTATTTTGTTTTAGGATGCAGTTTCTTGTCTCACCAATTTTATAGTCTGCATAATAAAAGTTATATTTTATTTTCAAGCATTTCTTTCCTTTTAGTAATCCAAAAGAAACATTGCAGCAGTTGCAACTAATGCAGCAGTTGCAAATATATGTATGTGATATCTGAACATAATAATTTAAATCTATTTTAATTGTGCCTATATTTCTCAAACCTTTTATTTACAGGAAACCAGGGAGACGAGAGTGGCGTTCGTTCTGCCAGCAGGAGAATTGTAGCTCCCCCAGGTGGACGCTCCAATATAACATCTCTCAGCTAAACACCCAGTTCAAGAAGAAATACAAAAATGGGATAACCAAAATGGTACAGTTTGGTATTTAAAGAGAAACGGTTAACAAAGTAAAAGTCAAATCAAGTTCAGTCTGAAGAATTATTAACCCTCAGGCCTTATGTTTTACAAATGCTTTTTGCTACCTAGCTTTAAAAGTGTTGCTTAATTTTTTTCATAATTGCATAGCCTTAATTTTCATCCTGTGCATGCAGTTCAGTTGGTTGCAGTTTCAGAGGGTGTCAGAAATGGTCACATTCTCTCATTATTATTTTCTGAAATGACTCATTAAAAGCTGATATCTGGTGGGTGAATATGTTAGTTGTGGAAAACCATGGGTCTTCTGTTGACGAGCTTTTCTGTTTTTATACAAGAATTGCAATAAAAATGGAGGTCCCCAAAATGTCTCAGTGTCTTTCATTCTTATTTTATGAAATGTATATGTGTATGGTCTAAGACTAAGACTGGAATACTAAGGTCTTTAAATTTAACTGCATATTTTAATGTAACTTCCTCACAATGAAGATTTTACTGAACTTTTGTTTTGGCCATAGGATCAAAAAGATCTACTTGAGGTGTGTATGATGGATGTTTAGAGTACACTATCTAATTTTAGCAGTATCTCCAACTTAGACTTAGAAAGACTGGAATATTTTTAAGACTTGATTATAGCTAAGATCAAGGAGGTTGTTGAAATCTCCCAAATTCTGGACCATTGCATTGTCCTTTCAACTTAATGTAATTTTAGTTGTAATTACCAAAACGATCTTTAGGAATAAAAGCAATGATTGTTTCTTTGATATAAATGTAGACACAAAGAGATAACGTCATCTGTAATTTTGTCTCCATTGACACTTTTGGAAGAAGACCTGCATCACGAGTAGATATTTACATTTTCCATGAGCGCTCTCAGACTGAAAGATAAATTACATTATACCTATATATACCTAAGTCAACATTTTACAGGGTCTCAGTTATATCAAAAGGTACATATACAAGTACTGATCCACAATCTTAAAAGCAAGCACAATCATTTTTTAAAGGGCTGCAATAAAGATTGATGAATGTTGACAAATTACATATATTAGGTATCAGACAACTTCGAGGTTGATTACATTAGTACCACAAGGTCACTTACTAAACAAAACTGTTTATTTTTTCCAATTTTGGTTTAAAAGCTTCACATTAGCTGTACTATAAATATGAATTTACAGTGATTGTTCATGTTCACTTTAGGGACTATAGATAGTTATTTTATTGATAAATTATTGCAATTAGAAAACTTTTCTCTCCTATATACAGTAATAAACAAACAGCTTTTTCCTAGTGAGACCTCACATATTTAATTAAGTACCATTACAACATGCCTCTAGTTATCACATATATAGTTCTCAGCAGCGCGTCCTTGCCAAAAGTCATTGGTAACTCAATGTTAAAACTGCGAAGGCGCTCATTGCGTAGGAGGAGATGAGCACCGTAGGCGCTCATCCCTACGACTATGTACGACTTAGGCAGTGAGCGCCATAGTCGCTCATCACTATGACCCCGCGCAACTTAAAAAAATGTTGGCCACAAAAAAGAGACTGCCTAAACACACAAAACACCGCCAGGCACATACGACTTTTACCCAGGAACGTATAAGGTACAAAATACACTATAAAGGAGCTGAACCGCGCACATCCCAAAAAAAACAAAAAACTAATGCAAAACAACAAAAAAAAACATAAAAAAATATCACACACAGCACGGAGGGACAGCCAGGACGTCTGGGACTGAGGTTGCATGCAAATCTAAACCGACTTTGCAGAGTTTCGGAACTCGAAAATCGCCTAAGCGACAAAAAACATGGCGGCAGAAAAAAACAAAAATGAGGCTACACGACCCCTAACCACGCAAAACACCACCAGGCACATAAGACTTTTACCCAGGAACGTACGAGGTACAAAATAAAATATTAGTAAGGA
Source organism: Discoglossus pictus (assembly GCA_027410445.1). Lineage (NCBI taxonomy): Eukaryota > Metazoa > Chordata > Amphibia > Anura > Alytidae > Discoglossus > Discoglossus pictus. Next base: position 260,822,160 of record CM050167.1, on the reverse strand, counting down.
TGGAAAATGCTCAAGAGCCTCGTAACACATACACAATCGCAGCCATTTTAAAACACTAACTTGCAACTAATAACATTACCTTTCTAAAATGGCGCTTTACCCGACTAAACAAACGGTTTGGCCTTGCGCACGCAGCCTATTTACACTGCACACTTGGCAGATTGCTGACACTTTCTCCTCAGGTCAGCAACAGTCCAAATGTACATTGTATGCTGCAGGAAAATCAAAAGAGATTGTTAGCTCTTCAGGACATTAATTGCCGGATATATTAATTAGAAATAGGTCAAGTATATTGATTTATTATGTAATCAATTAATTATTATTAAATATATATATATAAAAAATAAATATATATAATAGCAGAGGAAAGGCTCGCAATGAGCCCCAAATGTGCTCAGCGCGGGGCTCACAATGAGCGCCGAGGGTACTCAGGAGCAAAAGTACACAAAAGGATAGGCTCGCAATGAGCCCCAAAGGCGCTTAGACCACCAAAAGTACACAAGGGGAGAGGCTCGCAATGAGCGCCAAAGGTACTCAGAGGACCAAAAGCCTTACATTGTGTGGCAAACAGCATTACCTGCCTTACAATTTTATGATTCGCTAGTTAAGGTAATAAAGAGATGACAAATCTGTTTGTTAACATTATTTTAACTGATTTAAGGTAACAGAACCCATATATTATATCTCAACAGGAAAGGGTACAACAAACATAGAAGCCTTAAATAAGGTATCCATAAAGATATAAAGGATTGAGAATTGTATGAGGCTTAGCCAGCCCGAAGACTCGGGAGCCAGAAGAACTATTTTAGGAGCAAGGGAATGGATTATGTATAGAAATAGAAGGATAATGTTAGGAATCAGCAGTGAAAATGTAGGGGCCTTGACTTCAAGATTTGTCAAGCATTGCATTAGACATTTGTTACAGAGATATATAGTATGTTTCCTTCCTAGGTCAGAGGTTCCATCCATGAAATATTTTTAGAAGGCAAATAATCCATTATTTAAGCTTTGGAGTAAAAAAGTTTTCTTTCCCTTTTAAACAGTTGTGTAATAGGAGGAACATTGCACAGGTTAATGCTTTCATCTGAAGGTTATTTGAGATCAGATATTAAAAGGTAGGTGTTGTGGCACCTTAAATAGGATTCTAATTATTAATGTATTTTTGCATTAAATGACCAATGCATAATGGAACAAATATGTTTAAAAACGATTTTTGTGCTTACTAAAGCGTTTCCAATTAGAAAAACATTTATGATGTCTCTGCAGATGGATGATACATCGAGGGAAGTTGTATGTGTATGAGAGACATTTACATTTCTGCAGAGCTATGGTTGCATCCTTTGATGCAACATCCTACTTCTGGGCCATTGAGGGAGGAGGGGTGTGGTGTCAATTTTACTCTTATCCAGTTATTGCACAAGCTGTCTGGACTTCTACCTTTTCTTTTTCCGCTAGTGATCTTGCAGCTGTTCACATCCCACAGATACAGCCCATTCCTTCTCTCTTTCTGTTACACCAGCCCTCCCTCTCCACTCCGTGCCCTCCCTTGTTCGGTTACACGCAGGTATATTTCAACTCTCTCCTACGTATCCTGTTAGCGTCATGTTCTCCTTGTCTTCCAGGCTCCCTGATTCTCCATCTCTTTTGCTCACCATAAACTACATACATTTGTAAAGTATATAACCAAATAATAACACTGGCAGTTGTGTAAGACATGAACAGAGCGTTCATAGCGTAGCTGTAGCACTAAATATATATGTATATAGTGACCAAGTGAAGCATGGCATCTATATAAGCCTGATATTAGAACAGAAAGGGTCAATTGAGCTATAGCTCAATCAAGTAATTGAACCTGAACTCAGTCAGGAGGGATTTAAGAGAACTACACCCAGAATGAGGGTGTGTTTTTTTCTTGGTTGTGAACCTGGAACTGCTGAGCTGAAGACCTTATTAAATTCCAAGCCCGCAGTTGCCTTCATACAGGCGTAAGTCTGCTGGTTATAAATTTACAACAGTTACATGAATTTACCGCAATTACATGACCGAAAGCCAAATCCGTAAGCCATGTAACCATACATAGCATTTCAGGCATGATCATAATAAATTAAGCAAGCCCGTAAATAACAATTTAAAAACAGCCAATAGTAAATGAGACTGGCATCATGACATCAGTAAAACATGGCGTTTAATTGTCAATTATTAGTGTTTAGACGTCCGATATGCGATCGGGCTCGCAATCCAGCAATTTAAAAATCAATAAAAATGAAGAAACTATGTCTTATGTCTTTTTAGGTGCAAAAAGAAATAAAAACAACAAATAAAAATGAATAAACTGTTATAGTCCATGTGGGTGGCCTGATATGTATTAACTCCTTGATTCCCGAGACTGATATAACACGGAAATTAAAAGTAAAAAAATAAAATACATTGTTGCAGATTTGCGAGCTTGAGACTGTCGTGAAATTATTTTGAATGTCTTTCATTGCTTTCCCCGTATTTTAAAGTCCAATATAGTGTTTTTATTTGCTTTTCTAGTGTTACGAACAGGTGTTTAACCCCCTTGCGAGTCCTCTCTAGTACTCGTAGAATTTTTTGCTACATTTGCCATTTACGGTTTGAAGGCAATTGCGGGCTTGTGGAATTGTTGCAATTAAATGGCGATTTGTGAGTTTAGCGATTGTAACATTTGCGGGCTTGAAATATCAAAGGCTTAGATGTGTCGTAAGTTATGATTTTGACAACCGCAGGAATTTTCAGCCTATAGATCGCAAATAGATTGTGGGTAGCTAGAGGAGGCCAATTAAATATCAGTAACTTTTGTGGGCTACATTACGGACTTTGGTAATTGCGATTTTGACAAATTAATAAGGCCCAAAGGTGTTTGAATCTACTGAAGGCAGAATTTGTGGAGAGAGAAGTCTTGTGGCAAAGATAGCTGAACCTGCATTTGGGGAAAGCTGAGACAAACAACCCGGAGAGTGTTTTTGGAGAGAAAATTGACCTTTTAAAGGGATGGTATAATGATTACCCTGAGAGAACCCTGTTTTATGTAATGAATACATCAGAACCCAAAAAGTATGTGATGGGTGCCTTGGTTGAGTATTTGGAGGGAAGGGCGTTTTTCATGTACCTGAGAGCTGAGAAGAGGGACTGCTGTATATATATATATAGGTCATACAGGTTCACAAGGGCCACAGAACCACAACTGGTGTCAGGAGTGGGATACCAGGTCTTGGAGTCAAAAGACGACCCACAGAGAAAATTAAGTTAAAGGCAAGCTACAGCAGTACAGCAAGAAACTAATAGACAACAGCAGGCATTTAATCAGTTGCTGGTGGACCATATATATATATATATATATATATATATATATATATATATATATATATATATATATATATATATATATACTTTTCTTGACCTAGGCAAGGCCCAGTTGGGTATTTGAGTATCATTTTACACTAACATATTAACTATAATTAGAGACAGACCACTTCTTGGGAGGAAACCAGCCACAGTGTTTATTGGGAAACACAAATTATGTAATACCAATAACCGTAAGTGAATAAACATCACCACGTGATGGGAGGAGCCTGGTCAGCCCTACACCCTGGACACTCATCCAGGGCCTACCATGATGGAACATCTGTACCACTGTAGGGTAGGATCTCCCCCCTTTTACTACTGGCCCGGCGACTTAGCTCCCCACCTGCCGCTGTGACAACAACATAAACTATTGTATGATAACATCAATATACATTCAAATATTCACACAGCAACAAGACCTAAGCAATAAGCCAAGAATATTTTCAACTTAAATATTCCTCCGTAGGCTTTTTTATTTTTTTTATTCATATCTTTACCACAATATTTTATGGGATGGGAGAATTGGTGGCTGGTGACTTTCCAAGTTGGTGGGGCGGAAGACAGAGACCTGGCCCCTCCCCTTACATTAACTCCACCCAACAGTTTAAACCTCTTCCCTTCGCAACATGTTACCTGTATACGCCCTGCCCACTGACACAGACTCCACCTACTTACTTGATTATTTTTTTCCCCTGTCACTTTACTTATTTATTATCTTGCTGAGGGTGCTGGTTCTGCTCACAATTCTTATGCTTGGAAGCGCCTGTATTTTCTTGATGAGGGTGAGAGAGAGAGAATGATATAGAGGGATAGAGAGAGGTATAGAGAGAGTGAGGAAGGGATAGAGAGAAATAGATCCTATGCCTCTCTCTCCCTCTCTAGCCATCTCTCATTCTATTCCTCTCTATATCCCTCCCTCCATCTATTCCTATCCCTCTTAGCTTAGAGAGTGTTTTACTATTAAAGGCTTCTGAGTTTGGATATAGAGCTTTTGAGAACTAGTTTGAGAGTACACGCAACAGTCTTTTGACTTATCGGATATCTTGCCAAGCTCTCTGGGTTATTCACAATAGTCTAGCATTTACTGAGGAAACTCCAGTGATATTTAAAACATTTCAATTCACTCAGATGTTATATTAAGGGGCATAGAATGGAGACAAAAAGATAGATAGATAGATAGATAGATACTGTATATAGATAGATAGATAGATAAAAGAGAGAGAGAAATTTATCTTGAAGCAAAGCCCAGGATAGATTATGCATAATGGTATTGGATTACAAGAGCAAAGCCTATGTGGACATATGTGAATGTCCCTGCCCAAGTTCCCAGAATGTAGTTGAATAACTATTTTTTGGAATTCTGTGTTTGTGGGATAGAGCTGCCCATGAAAAATCAGGGACTTTTCCCTCCCACCATTCTGATTGGTTGATGCTTCAAATGACAGACAGGTACAGTCCTATACAACAGTGCACAGCTGGGGCACAACACCATATTGCCCTGATGTGTAGTACTAGGCAGTCACCAGTAGGGGGATAGATGTTATAAATAAGTGTGTTTAACTGTCTGCTGCACAAAGGGTTTATAATTTAAAGCGACAGCAGCAGATATTAAAAAAGAATAGAAAATTGAACATGATAGAATTATTTTTTATTTTTAGATTATTTAAATTAAACAATTAAGTTAGTAATTGGGGGAATTAAGTCAGTGCATTCATTTTGGGAGGGAGGTAGCCCATTTGCCCCTATGCACCAGCCGCCCCTGGATGGGAGGGTGGGTACCTTGACACGTGGCTAGCTGGGGCATACTGATAGAAAATGGCGGCAAAGCCTTTATATGCATGGCTCCGCCCCCCAGCTAGCCACCTCCTCCCAATACCCCAGGTCTTCCCAGGCCAAGTGTCACTCCTTCGAACCCAGGGAGCCTGGGGTGGCCTACAGGCCTTCATCTCATTTTCAAGCGGTCCTTTAAGATAAAAATGCCTTTATCTAGTCCCTTTATGTGTAAAATCACTACCCTATGTGAAAAATTACTAATATTTACATAAAGTTATTTTTTTTGTGAAGGGGCTTGAGTACCAAAGTTTGGCAGGTCATTGCAGAGAAGTCAGACAAAGTGTGGCCCACTGGAGACCCACTCCCGGATATTTGCCATGAAAAACTTATGGATAAGCATAACCAAGAAACACAGTCAGATGTCCCTGGAGTCTTGCGTCCATATGGTCACTGAGAAACGGACATGACTGAAGGACAGAACAACCACAAAAATTCCAGTTAGCTAAGTCTTTTGAGTGAGATATGAAAAACATTCCTTTAAAAAAGAAAATTAAATTGCAAAGAAAGTCAAAATCCAGCCATGAAAAATTAAAAAAGCAGTATTATTATATGAAAACAATTGAAATAGGACTCACTTTTGACTGATTTTGCAAAAAAAAACATCTATTTATCACTGAGTGATGTGTATCAGAAAAATGATAGTGTCTTTTTGATTAGATAAAAAAATATCTCAGACACACTATAAATTATGTAACCTCCTAAAAGTACACCATGCAGCTAAAGACACTGCAATATAAATACAAAAGTGTAATGTAACTTGTGATGAATAGCAGTGATGAATAGCAGAAGCAAATATTTACAACTGACACTAGTTGGTATCAAACTGTAGTACTAGATTATTCCAGAAGATGGCAACAATATAAAATACATAACATTAAAGGCATTTTTACATTTCCTGGATTATAAATGCATCTGATCAGTAGTGTATGAAAACATGTTTTACATGAAAAAATACCAACATAAACATTATTAAACTTACTCTAAAGTTTGCTAAATCTTTTGAGTTTGCCAGGAGTTGATTTTGTGAGTTAACAGCCCTAGAAATCCTGGCTAAAACTATCATTAAATTTATAATTCCTTTTTGGCCAATCACAGGCAGCTTCAATAAAAAAAAAAAAATTAAATCTGGGATGGCAGTTTGTGCAGCAAAACATCATGGAATGTGTAGTCTTGTTTGAACTCTGCACAAGGAAGCAAGGAGGAGACATTGCTATGTGGATCTCTGCACTGTGCTGCTGTTAGCTTACCTAAATGCAGTGTTTCTATTGGTATGTTCACTGTGTCTATGGAAACAAGTTTAATTTTAAATAAAATAAATATGTATGTGTGTAGAATGACTCAATGTACTGTAAGATTGTAAGTTAGCGAATTTTAAGCTCAAAAAAGGACCCTGCATTCATTGCAATGTGTTAGCGCAGTGCTACAGAATATGTTGACGTGTTACATATAAAAGATAATAATAATGTAATGTGTGTTTATGATATAAGCAGCATGTGGTAGATGAGATAAAGATAAAAACAGGGAAACTAAGAAATAACTTTAATGACATCACATATAATAGTGACGCTTGTGAGCCTCGCGAAGCTAGGCGAGCAGTTGAGGCATGCAGGACTTAGGCTGCAAGCAGTTGAGGAACGCGGGACTTAGAAAAAAAATTCCCACCTTGGAATCTTGGGGGGTGGGGGGTTTCGGTGAGGAAGTTCCAATCTCGGAAAAATACAAATTTAATGGCCGAACCGTGCCAATCAAAAAATACGAAAAAGAAGAAAAATAATAAAAACTAAATAAAAACACACTCACACACAGCACAGAGGTAAAGTCAGGAAGCCTGGGAGTGAGGTTGCAAGCGAATTTGACCCATATCTGGGTTTTTTTGTCAATCCAAAATCGGCTAAGCGAGGAAAAAAATGGCTGACAAAAAAATGAAAAAAAACTGAAAATGCATGAAAACAAGGCTGAGCAAAGCCAGGCACGCAAGACTTAGAAAATACACGACGGCAAAGACAGTAACACTTACACAAACAACGTTAGGCACGCAGGACTTTGAAAATAAAACAAATGGCAGCCAGCGCCCCCCACACAAACATTCAGCAGACACACAGAGGAAAAACACACAGGGCAGAGACAGGGGGGAGATGGTGGAAAGAGACACATGGCATTCCCAAGCACAAAACTTGCAGGTTAACGAACCCTGCAATGAGAGCCTTGCATTGTGTGGCAAACAGCATTGCCTGGCTTACAATTTTATTGCCGTAATTTTATGACGGGCAATTCGCTAGTTAATAATAATACTGTCACAAACATAGGTATGTATTTATTAAAGTGTGATCTTTGTATTTTGAATGGTAAAATGAATGCTAAGGCAGGGATGAGTTTAAGGCCCACCAATGCAATGCTATGGATTATAGACAGAAATGTCATGACCTAAGCAAGGCCCAGTTGGTATGGGTTAAACACAATTACCTCTAACCCAAACTACTTCATAAGCTAAATTTAATGATTACACAGAGACTGGAAGACTGGCCACAGTGTTTATTGGTAAACACAAGTAGACATAATAACCATAGCCATTAATAAATAAGCATAACCACGTGAGGGGAGGAGCCAGGCCAGAAACAGTAGCCCTACACCCTGAAGCCTCATCCAGGGCCTACCATGTGGTAACATCCGTACTACCTTAGGGTAGGATCTTACCCATTTTACCACTGGCCTGGCGAGTCCCCCCACGACCCGCCACGAAGAAGACCCCAGAATACCTTTGCAGTATTCGACCCCCCCCCAAAAACGACCTGGCCAGCCGCATACCCCCCTAAAACACCAGCACTCTGATCTCCATATCTGCTCATGAACTTGAGCCCCAACCAGGGCTGAACTCGAATCCGACTGCTTTCCTACTCAGCCCAATCGTGTAACTTGACGTATGAGGCACATACGACAATGCTTTATCCTTTTAGCCTTTGATAAACCCGTTGCTTAATAGGTCTGTTATCCGGATCATAACTACCACTCGGGTCAATACCAAGGTAGGAAGCGGGAAGTGCCACTCGCTACCCACACCTCCAACTGATGTCATTAACCTTTTCTTCCGAACCGGGGTAAAGCCCCCCAGCAAAGTGCCTACCTGTTCAGTTGTACCAATGACCGCACAGCACATGACCTTCCAAGTCTCCAAACCGCATTCTCAGAAAGCCCGTAGGGCTGTTACGGTGGCAGCTTTTAGCACAAAGCAAATGGGTCCCAAGTTCCAGTGCGTAATATGCCTAAACTCTGCCTGCCGTAGAATTATGATCATGGAGAACCAATCCTCTTTCCAGTAAGGAAAGGTGCCAGACCAAATGCGCGGTTTGGACCAAGAGAGCCGTAATCCGCGAAGGGGAAGCGATCAGTGTGCGTGTTACACCATAACTACCCCCTTCACCCACCTGCTCCTTTTTGGACCATCGCAGCCAAATGGTTACCTTGGATCGCCCAATGCCACCTGAGGTTGACATACCTTGTCTGTTTTCCAACGGATCTCTCGCCACCCACTGTCCGGCGGGAAAGAGATGGCTGCACAGAACCGCAAGGCTTCCCACATGTCACAAAACTCCTCCGTCACCAGTGGTCCACCAAATACGCATTCCAGCCCAAGAAAGTCCTCACCACCAAGGAAAAGTACCGGTGTGCATGTTGCACTGCAAACTACCACCCTTCCTCCACCCGGTCAATCTTGGCCGCCGCGTATATGGTCGCCTGATCACCTTGGATCCCAGGACCAATCCTCCGAGGTCGACATACCTTGTCTGTTTACCAGCCGCCCTCTCCCTCCCAGCGGGAAGATTTGGCTGCACAGAACCACAAGGCTTCATGGACCTCTTTCCATCATCGTGCCACATATCCACGTGATCACCCTTAGGATCGAAGGCCGGGCATATTTTCACATGATCGTCCTTTAGATCTCACAACCAGGCACCTGAGGCCACCATGCCTTGTCTGTATACCAGCCAGCCTCTCGCAACCGGCAGACCCACGGGCAGGAGAGATGGCTGAGCTCCCTTCTGAACCGTGGTATCTCCGGCCCTTGGGAAAAGGCTACCAATCGCCTGCCATCCCTTGGCAGTACCTCCTGCTCCCTTTTTCCGCCTTCTACTCCAAACCTCACTACCTAAGGTACTATGAGCCAGGCCTGTTTCCTGGGCGGCCACGGCTGCCACATAATGCCCCTACTTCGGGGGGACACTCGATCTGGGTCCTGTGTTACCGAGGCCCCCCAATCTTGCCGTTCCACACTCGTGTACCAATGCATGTCCAATGCACAAGAAACTGCTCGTCCTCACACCCTGGCCAGCAGTCTGAGGTGCGCCCTAAAACGAGTGAAGGGAGTGGGAGGGGTACCAGCCCGCCATCCTGTCCTGATTAACCCACTCTGAGAGCCATCTCATTTGGTTCACTTGTGTCCTTCCCAGGGAGAAATATCCTGTAGTGTATCAGTCTGGTCTCACTCAACGAATGACCCACCCCTGAACTACCAGGCAATGCTACCCTGGCAGTAGAAACAACAAACCCCAGCTCGGTACCTATGGTTCCTTACAACATAGACTGTTCCCATAACCATCTGTCACCGAGCAATGCCTCACTCACATAGAACCACAGATGCCTACCCAGTGGGTAAAACCTTGGTGGATTATACGACATCCCAGGTAATAACACCCCCCAAGAGCGGATACCACTCTACCCGATCCTCGCACCGGTCTAACCACAACTGTATTTGCCGGAATGACACGCCAAGTTCCCACCTTATTGAAGGAGAATACACCGAATGCTCAATTGATCATTGAACCCTAACCCAGCCAACATACCAAGATGGTCCCGTGGACGCATATAAATTACCCCACGAGACAGAGGGAATTATGTCCCTATAACTAACACCAGACGGACCGCCTAGGACAGGAACTTAGCCCGAAAACTGATAACAAGCTGCAGTCGACCGCACAAGCATAACTTCTACCAAAACGGGACAGGAACATAACTGTTATAAACCTGTCTAGCAGGCCCCTTACAGCTACCGATACATGAATGACACCTCAAACGCATTACACTCGCAGGGACCACCACCACTATAATTACCCCCCCAGGACCCTCAGTGCAACACCCCTCCGGGCCCCAAAGACCTCTGCCACCACCTGGCTAACCTGCCTCGCCTCATGGGCTCCACCCAAGAGGCTGGAATGCCCAAAGCACAGGCACTACACTGTCATACCCATGCTGTGTATACAGCAGGCCGCCATGACACCTGTCACTCAGGCCTAGACACCACCGGGACGACCGCCACCGGAGCTACTGTCCCAGCCGTCGGCCCCGGCGGAGGGTCAAACCCCAATATTTGGGATAAGAAAGGCTACACTTGTAGCATACTATTGCTACTAACAAGGAAATTACACCTAAATGTACCATACACGTCCCTTTGTCAAGAATATAAATTGGTAGCTAATCTTACTTCTGCTAGCTCCGCCTCTTGGGCTATCTTACCACCTGTCTTTGGGCTAGTCTAGCATTATGCCTCTGAGGTCAGAGAAAACTGTACACCTCGAAGGCTGGCACTGGTAGTCCACACTAGGCCAGCCAACAGTAAAAGGTAGATGTTATCTTATAAACTGCAAAATCTGGGCTATCAATTAGCCTTCTGACATTAACATCAAAACTGTAATTATTAACTTTCAATCATGAGATAAAATTAAATAACATGAAACCAAGGCCCCTGCATGGAAAAGCAGCGAAAACAAACTATTAGCTAGTCTCGCAATACGCCTCTGAGGTCAGAGAAAATTGTGCACCTCATAGGCAGGCGCTGGTAGAGCGTGCTAGGCCAGCCAACAGTAAAAGGGAGCTGTTCATAGCAACGGAAAACTAACCGCTAGGCCGGTGATGTTGCAATGTTATGCGTAGTCTTTGCATAAAGTCACTTGTGTAGCCCCAGGTAGACTTTTCCAGATAATGTAGGCATTAAGGCTAGAGTCCGGCAGGAGCTGCATAACATTTTATATCCATATAGGCACCCGGTGGCCCCTGGCTCCCAGCTCCAGCCAGACACAGGGACCCTCAGTACACACCTCTAGGGAAAGCTCTTAAGTCCTCTCGATCTGCAGAAACGGTGGAGGCTATTGCTGAAGGACAGGCCTCCTGGACCAATCTTTGGCATCTCTGTCTGACAAAGGGACTTTTTACCATTCCCGTTGCGGTCTGGAGAGAGGTATATCTGATTGCTGGGCCAACAACTCCCCCTCCTGTAGGAGACCTAGGTGCAGGAGGATCTTGCGGCACTCTTCAAGTGGTATGAGTAGCAGACTCATGTTGAAAGGACAGGCTAAAGGGGAAGCCCCATCTATATCTTTTTTGATGCTTGGATAATATCAGTAGAGCCAGTTTCATCTGTCTATTTTTTAATAGCGTTGTTGAGGCCAGGTCAGTGTAGATTTGTAATTTGGCCCCATCCGGGCCGCAGATGGTTAATAACTTTCTCGCTGCTTGCAATAGGGGGTCTCTCAACTTTAGGCGCAGAAAACTAAGGTTTACATCCTTGGGTTGGTTTGATGACGGGGGCCCCCCTATGGGCCTATGCACCCTCTCTATTTCCCAGGAAGCCGCTGTGAGTGCAGGCAACAGTGAGGCAACCACGCCTCCAGATATGGAGAAAGATCTGGGACTGCTGTCGGAACTCCCCTTATTCTTGTATTATGCTTCCTCGACCTATTCTTGAGGTCCTCTAGCTTCGCCTCCAGGCTCAGGATTTGAGAGGTATTAGCTGAAATATCGACTCGGTCACTGGATTGTGCTTCTATAATCCTATAAGCAGTCGATTCCAGGGTATGTGTACTTTGCCTAAGGGTATTGATTTCCTGTTTCAGCTCTTTAACCACTAGAGATAGGCGAGTTTGTAAAAGCTGATCACATTTTGCTAAGGAAGAGTCCGACACATTCATGTTGGGATATGAGTATTCTGAGGCTCTTTCCCCTTCAGAATCTGACAATGAGTCTTGCAGAGGCTCTTGCCTTTGTGTGGCATGGCGCGTTTGCGTTGGGAAATAGTCCTATATGCTCTTAGAAGCGGGGTTCTTCCCCATGTTGCTGCCTAGGAGGAGGCTGTAAAGCATTGAAGTGAAAGCTAATAAACTACAATTGCTTCCGCCTAGACGATGTTGAGACCTGAGACCCCCTTAGCATGCCTTGCTAAAATTGGTAGCTTTTAGAGAAGATCATTAATAATCTTGACACTGAGATTTGGCGTGATTCCTATTTACATAATACAGTCCAGGTTATATCTTGCTGGGGGGAGAAATCTAATTTAGGGCCTTCAGCTTATTTGCATCCTCCAGCTGGGGCTGACTGCTGTAGATAACTATTGACTTATCAATGTACTTCAACTGTTTACAAGCCAAGTCTGTGTATTAGAGGAGATAAACTTTTAGTTGAATAAAAAAGAAAAGAAATTGTTGGTAGAGATTACAGCATGGGTATGTGTTAGTTGGTCTCCTACTTTTGACTTCTCAGTCTCTGTTGAGCAGATGCCTGTATTCACCACTATAATGTGCTGTTGTTCTGTGTGTTACCGGGCAGAATGCAGATTGCAGTGTTCCTGCCCTACCATCAGGTGGCAGCGTGCTCACAAACAGTGTTGAATAATCCCCACTGGGGAGTGTAGTTGTTTGCAATGCACCTAAGTGACCAGCAGGAGGCAGCGTGCTCCTACACACTGTTGTATAAACTAGTATAGATCAAAGTATTTATCCTCAGTAAGGTGTTCAATATAGATAATGTTAGGTTAACTGGACAGTCGGTTTAAGAGTCTTGTTGTCATTCACCCCGTAGCATATAGAAACAGTCTCTTATCAAAGTTATACAGGAGCTACTTTGAAGCCCCTTGCCACAAAATCGGTTGACTGTTTCTTATTACAGAAGTTGGTATGAGTGTCTTTGAGAGACGATACAGACTTCAGTCTACTGCTGGTGCTGTTGGCTTTTTAGTTGGGGAATTAGAAACAATTTTTCCTAAGCCCCTTAAAGACCTCCTATATCTGGGGCTAATATAGTCTTTGACAGGTACATTTATAATAAGGGGACAAGTGTAGTTTTCCTGACTTTTTATTAGAAGCAGGCACAGCATATTTACAGACTATGGATTGGCCCTTTTATAGAGCCAAACCCTAGTTTCTCACATCCCCACCTGGTGGTGGGGAGGGATATGTCCGGTTTGAAAGTTAAATGTTAACCTGTAAAATAAACAAAATTAAATAAGGAGGTTGAGCTGAAATGAAACCAGAGCAGAGCAGGGCAGAGTACACCATCTACAGCCCACTGGGAGACAAACTCATCCATTCCCTCAGTGGACAAAGTCAGGTGGTACTCTGCCCGGATACGGCAGCGCACCAGTGCCACGAACATGGCCTCAGGTGACAATGGAACCCCCTCTATCAAACACTGCTTCCTGGACTTATTTATAGCCAGCTTGGCTAATGCCAGGAGCAGGTTGATGAGGAGGGCCCTGGCCCTATTGCCCCGGGACACTGGGGACCCAAAAATAAAAATATGTGGGGAGAAATGCAGCCAAAACTGCAGGAGAATGCCCCTCAAAAGTGACAAAAGGTGCTGCAGTCTGGCGCAACTAAAATAAATATGATACACGGACTCTCCCTTGCCACAGAATGGACAAGTGGAGGGACAGTCTGTGAAATTAGCTAAGTACTCTCTCGTGCTCAGTGCACCATGGAGCACTCTCCTACTCAAGTCCCCAGTGGTTCGTGGAACCAAAGTAGAATAAAGTTCCCTCCACCGGGGCCTCTTGACAACGTCAGCTGGTAGGACCCGCCTCCAGATGGTATCGGGATGGGTCACGAGGGCAAGGAAGTGCACTGTATGGAGCACAAGAGAATACAAGTTCTTCCTCAGCATGTCACAAAAGCATGCCTTAGAGAGGTTGGGGATAGGAGGAGCCTGAGGGGAAACACAGGGCTTGTGTCCAATGCAAACACCCGGAGCAGGGGTATTGGAAGGTACATGTGGCACTTCGGCTTGCAAAGCCTCGTGAAGGAAGGTGCTAGAGTCGGGAAGATGGCATTCTTAATCTCCTGGAGCAAGCGCGCTGGGACTTTGGGCGTCACATATCCCAAACGGAGCGCAAATTCCTGGGGTGACACACAATCAGAACACTCATAGTCCAGGAGATCCCCGACTCATGTCAACCATGCCTGACTAAGGAGACGGATGATACTGGGGGACTGTAACAGTGGAGCCCCCACTGCCGGATTTTATAGCAGAGGCTCCATAAGTATTTCATCCCCCAAAGGCACGCCTTGCCTGGTCACGGAGAACATTCTCCAGGCCTTGAGGTTTCCTGGTAGTAAGCCTGCAAACCCCTCGGGCCTGATAAGAAATAAGTGCCGGTCATACCCCAGGTTGCGCAACTGGTGATAAAGGCTGGACGCCAGTGAGCACCACTGCAGTGAGGAATCTGCATATAGGTATCTCTGCAGGTAATAAAGGCGGAATGTGGACAACTGGGAGCGCACACATACCACTCCCTGCCCACCCCAACCAAAGGCAGGCTTGCCACACCCACAGAGACCCAATGCCTTCCCATCCAGAGGAAATTTGATAAACTCCTCTGGATATTGCTGACAAACTTGGGGGTCGGACTCAGACAGATCAGCCGGTGTCAGATCTTAGAGGCCACCAGCTGATTTATCACTGATTTATCCGCCCCCTAAGGGAAAGCATTTTTGCTAGACCCCTCCATCGCCCCAGACGAGAGAGGACACTGTCCTCTAACTCCCTCCAGTCTGGGATGGGAGCAACCGCAGCGGACAAGTAGACGCCCAGATATTTCATGACATCTGCCTCCCAAGAGATGTTACGGAATGTGGAAGGCAAAGAGTCCACCTGTATAGAACCCTCTTTAAGGCCTGTGCATTTGGACCAGTTGATCTGAGAAGCGGAGTCAGTTGAATATACCTCATGGCACTCTTTTGCCAGCTGAAGATCAACTTGGCCCAGGGCCACAAGGAGCATGTCATCAGCAAAGCAGGTACAGCACACAGGCTGGAGTCCAGGATCCTCCCGCCTAGGCCTCAACCTTGTGGTTGACAATTTCTGGCAAACACCTTACCAACGGTTTAGACATTAATGGCTTTGTGTTGAGTTATTTTGAGGGGACAGAAAAGATAAAATAAAATATTTTAAAAAATGTGAGGGGTGAACCCCCTTTCTTCTTTTTCATGCTTTTCTCATCCTGGAGATATTGAATATATATGCACACTGTCTGCAATTCCCCATCCTAAATAGCTATATACTGTATATGTATACTGTATATGCAGTTATTTGTGCTTTATCTTTCATTATCAAAGGATTGTGTTATTCCATTCCTTCTGTTACTAGTCTATGGATATTAAATAATACCATAGTGAGGATGAAAAGGTAACATATACAAGCACGGAATTGGTAGTTTAGTACTTTATATAAGTGGTACCAGAAAAACTACTACGATTTTAAAAGGAGTATATAATTTACATGAGTGTGGTTTGTATCCACACCTATTATACCTGGATATGAATATGTTCAGTACACAACAATCCTTTATCCCCAAAGCTATAATCAGTTCCTTTCAGGTTCATTCTTCCTCAAATAAATAAATTGGATTATCTTTGATTATTTAACCACTTTAATAAATATGATGTTTATGCCACTTCTCCTACTCATACTGTTATGTTAACTAGATATTATTTTATGATTAGAATTATTTTAGTATTAATTATCACTGTAAACTTGAAATGAATGAAGAGTGCACACAAGACAAATTAACTGGTCTTCTACACATTTCTACCAACATATATTGGCAAAAACTCCATGATATTTGTATTCTTCATACACTTTTTTTGGTTTAATAATTGAAACAATACGTGTAAATGCAACACATCCACACTACACAGCTGTGGCATCATGTTGACTTACATTACAGCACAGTTCTGAGTTTCCTTGTGTTGCACACATGGCAGGTCTGTACTGGAAATTCAATTTATTTGCTCTGCAGAAGCACAGACTTCATAAAACATCATTAATAGGATTTTCCTTTCTAACAAAAGACACAGGACCGAGTCATACAGAAAGTGTCAGATTAGGATTTCAGGCTATTATATTTTATCTTCCAACTGGCCCTCCAGACCAACAAAATTACTGAAATTAATAATATCTCATCCCAAAACGTATATTACTTTTACAATCTTGAGTTGTCTAGAACACATTTTTTGGTGAACAACTTCTTTTTTCCCCCCAATCTTTTTTATTGAAGACATTGCATAATAAATAAAAACAAAACAGAGTTAAAATGACAGACTGCGCATTAGGACCAAGCATACAAGAGTATTACTGTAACTTTAGACATTGAGATAGAACATCAGATAAGTCACATAGAAAGCAATACATATAGCTATGTTTAAAGAAATATAGTGGTCAGTCTTTGTATTAACCATAGCCTTCGCACATTTTTTTACCATTTTTTGTGATAAATGTAGAGAAGAGTTTCCTTCTCAAGTCTTAACTTAAAGTTTTCCCAAAACATAAAACCGGGAACTTCTGAATAATAAAGAAAATAGATAGAGAGTTCAAAAAATAAAATAAAAAAACAAAAAAGAAAGACAAGCAAAATAAAAAATAGAAATAAAACAGGGGGAAAGGTAAGGGAATGTAAATGGTTAGTTTACCTGTACTCCTGAACAGCCTAGGCGTGAGGTCCCACTGGTCCCGCCACCCCACCGGGAGGAGGTTACGAGAGAAATGCATTAGTTTCACCTAATTGAAATACTATGGGAATCAAGCCACGGTGTCCATGTCATCAAGAACTGAGGGTATAAATCCTTCAAGGTATGAGTAATTTTCTCGTTAATCAGAATAAAATTGACTTTGAGAATGATTTCTCTGAAATTGAGTGTGGAGGACTTTTTAGTTTTTAGCAATGTGGGGTTTAACTGCTAGGGCGATAAATGGCAAGAGCTTGGTTAGTAATGGCTAATTTATTTGCACATATAAATCTAAAAAAACATAACATTCTTCCCAGTTCTTGAATATTGATTGGAATGGCCAATGCCCTAAATAAATAGAGGATTTTTGGTAAAACATTCATTTGATGGTAATAATGCGACCTGTCCAAGATATATTAAGTTTAGACCACTTTTGTAAATATGCTGATAACTTTTGAAATAATGGGGGAAAAATTGCTCTATATATCTCAGAAATCTTCCTTGTTATCCTATCCTAAATATTTGATGCTACTTGGTGGCCATACAAATCTATATAGGTGTTGCAGGGTTTTAATATTGGCCAGATGCATCCCAACATCTAACGTCTTGTCCCAGTTAATTCTTAGACCGGATTGTGAACTAAATGGTTGACATTAACTAAAGGTTGACATTAAACTGGGTTAGTTAGGGTGCAGAGAAGGTCATCAGCGAACCTTGAGCATTTAAGGTGTTGAAAGCCTATCTCAACACCGCAAATATCCGAATTGGATCAGATGGCCTGGGCCAGGGTTCAATAGCCAATGCAAATAGTAAGGGGGAGAGTTGGCACCCTATTCTGGTCCCTTTTTGAATTTTTATATCAATTTTTTATATCAATTTTATTTGTTCCTCGTAATTATAGGTTGGCTGACGGGAAGTGATTTAATAAGGTTAATGAAACACACTCTGAAGCCAAATGTATCCAAGACTGTATAGAGATAAGGCCACTCAACTGTATCAAAGGCCTTCTCAATATCCAGAGCCAGGATGCAAAATGGAATATTAGATACTTGTGATAAGTGCCAAACATCCAGCGTCCTCCTTATATTATATGCAGCTGTCGATATGGAATAAAGCCTGTTTGGTCTTTGTGAACCAGATCTGGGAGAAAGCTAGATATTCTGCCCACCATTATCTTAGCTAGGAGCTTGATATCTCCATTCATAAGAGATATCGGGTGATAATTTCTGGCCCCAAGGGGGTCCCCTACCCTCTTTGGGAAAGAGGACCAAATCAGCTTGGTGAATAACTTCTTAGTGATAATTCAGGTGGTCAGCCAGACAGTCTCAAAAACAAAACTCCCATTGAGAACACAGTTGTCTCCATTGTTGTAGAGAAGATTTCAATGTTGGATCAGAGAAAATATAGAATTATTGGATTCACTATCAGTACAAATTAAAAGGTTATATATAATTTGAAACGGGCAGAAACCCACATGGTTAAGGTTTTAAGGCAATTTGCCAGAGCGCTTGACAGTAATAAACCATGGAAAGAATTTACTAAGCATCTCAAGTGCATCTCACAATATCTCTTCATTTATTGTGCACCATTTATTGTGCTCACCTCTTCTTAGCCCCTATGCCGCGAACATAGGTAAGAAAATACTTATACTTCCTTATGAAAAAAGCTTCACTGATCTAGTCAACTGAACTTGTTAAGAATGTTGCAAGTAAAATACTTTTATTTAACAAAAGGGTCTGTTTCCCTGAAAAATTTATATTAGGATAGTAAAATGTGAAGGACACTTTTTACAATGAAGGTACTGTATGTATGGAGTTCTGTATGCAAATATATACCAATCACATTACTTTATAAAAAAATACTTATTTTTGTTAAATATACTTAATGATGTATTTATTTGCTGCCACAGGACCATTTGGGTACGCTCTTCATAATTCTCATCTATCCTCCATGGTTATGTACTAATAATCATCAACCCTTCCAATCACCTCATTATAAATGTTAAACATAAAAATGACAATTCTGAATATTTCCGTCATATAATGTGTAACAATGTTTTGTCCCGTTCTTTCCTTTTCAACTACTACCCTCCATAAAAATTAACAACCTGAGACCACGGCTTTGTTTGTCTATGCATAAATACATATTTCTTTTTAGTATATCATTAGGTACACAACCAAACAACCAAACCAGCAACTAAATTCAGAGGGGACTGCATAGAATCTGATAGCTCTAAGTCATAATGTAGCATTGTACAGAATTAGTATCCTGACTTTCCTGGGAAACACAATAGCACATGGAGATAGAAATATTGGTTTGAATTACAGGGATTGTTCCGCATTTTGTTTTCATAGGCTATGTAAAAGTAGAGAGAACATTAGTTCATTCATTTATAATACCAGCTATTTAATTTACTTTCATGAAATAAAATCCAATAAGTGGTTCCATAAACTTTTTATTAATGTAACTGATATCATCTTCTTGTCATTAAATATTCTATTCAGTGCACTCTGTGTCTCTATAGAAGGAAAGAAGTTAAAACTGCTACCAGTCTGCAATAATCTGTTTTCTTATCCTTTAGATATTACTTTCAATATATGCTATAACTAATTTTCAGTGAGATAATTGAGTTAAGCATGAATTGATGGATGTGGAAATGCCCCAAGCTCTCTGTGCCCTTGGACATGACTTATGCCTGCAATCAGTGCACTGTACAAGCACAAGCCTGCTGTATGGAGCACAGTGTGTGTATTGCTACAGGCTGTGATTACAGAACCACACATTTTACAAGAAAATCCATCTGCAGAGCTATTAAGCTGACATGACAGTGTTTCTAAATGTTGGATAATTAAAATCTTTGGGTAATAACAAGTATTTTATTAATTGAATATTATTGAAAAATAATTTTCCTAAAGTAAACATACATTAAAGTTTGCAGATATTAAGGCTTTCTACTAATGACCACTAATAGCCAACCGACTTATTTATTGTTAGTGGAAGATTGGTTGCAATAATTGTCATGATAAAATAAAACCACTGGTCATACTTAAACCCCAAATAGTATTTAGGCTGATTAAATTATTTCATGAGGTCCATAAAGTACCCCCATGATTATAGGTTAGAATACCATGGGGGTTCATAGAGGCATTCATGGTTAAGGGGTTAATGTTAGATGCCATAGTTGTCCATAGAGACCACCCATGAAGATAGAGACCTTGTGGGGGTCTATATGAATCTCTATGGGGTAAACTGTGTATTGTGGATGTAGGAGTCTCAAGTGGCCATGATGATAGAAAGTTACAGACACCAGGGGGTATGAAGGGGCCCTCATGGTGCAGCTCTTATTTATTGTTGGGAGGTAGGTCATGGGGTAAGTTGGCCCCCACTTGAAAGCACAAGGTGTGGGGTAAGAGGACCTGATGCCCACCTCATGTTGAGAGAGTGCCCGGGGACACCTGAGATCATGGAGGTAGCAGTGTATACATGGAAGCATTATTAACCCCCCCCCCCATTGACTTTTTTTTATTAACTCTATGAATTTATAGAATTTATAGAGACTACTGATTTTCAGACATACTAAAGCTAGAGAGCTACGTGCAATATCCCCCTTGGTGCTAGTCAGTAACTTTTACTGGATATCTTTTGTGGGAGCCATGTAATAGCTACATGAATTTTCTTATGAACGTCCATAGCTATGTATCAGTCTTGTGGGGGCTATGTAATTGAGCTTTAAGTTGGCAAGAGAAAAATGTACCTTAAATTAAAAACAAATTACTTACCAATACCAGACACTTACCAACCCTGGAATGCATATATGAACAAGAAAAAGGATTCTCCTCTTAGAGTAGAAGTCATACATGGAAAACAGCTTCAAAGATTATGAGATTTTGAGTAATACCCATTGCTTAAATCTGAAGAACCAGTCCCTTAGATGAATGGTAGAGAAGATACCTGCACAGGTGTATGAGTGCTCACATGATATAAAGAATTAAATCAGAAAGACAGGTTCAGCACATTACATTCAACAGACTACTAACATTTCCACCTAAATACAAGTACTTTGAATTTGAAAGAGTATACTTACACAATGTGCGTGTTGCACAATGTGCAAGTTTTTTTATTGATAAAGTATAATGTTAGCCAGGTGATCTGCAGAGAACCACATAACATATTTACCTGTGACAGAGTACAATTACAGCTTAATAGGGTTTTGGTCTTTTGAACCACATACACAAATGGTTTGGGTGACACTAATTGAACATTTTTTTGAAATGGTAGATCCCTATCTTCTCAAACATGGATCACCAAGTAACATTCAAGTTAGTTTCCCTGTATATATATATATATATATATATATATATATATATATATATATATATCACATATTATAATTGTCTAACTGCGATTCGTCGTCACGCTTCAGACGAATCGCAGTTAGACAATTATAAACTGCTGCGCATTGCGCAGCGCGGCGCGAGCCGCGCATGCGCAGAGCGCGGCGCAAGCCGCGCTTGCGCGCAGCGCGGCCCATTGGGGAAGAGGCACAGAGGGACAGTAAACTGCTGCGCAGAGTGCGGCGCGAGCCGCGCATGCGCAGAGCGCGGCGCAAGCCGCGCTCTGCGCATTACACAGAGCGCGGCCCATTGGGGAAGAGGCACAGAGGGACAGTAAACTGCTGCGCAGAGTGCGGCGCGAGCCGTGCATGCGCAGAGCGCGGCGCAAGCCGCGCTCTGCGCATTACACAGAGCGCGGCCCATTGGGGAAGAGGCACAGAGGGACAGTAAACTGCTGCGCATTGTGCAGAGCGCAGTGCGGCCCAGTGGGGTAGAGGCACAGAGGGAGAGTGGGGAAGGGGGGGAGGGAGAGTGGGGAAGGGGGGGAGGGAGAGTGGGGAAGGGGGGGGGGGGAGAGGCACGGCACAGAGGGAGAGTGGGGAAGAGGCACAGAGGGAGAGTGGGGAAGAGACACAGAGGGAGAGTGGGGAAGAGACACAGAGGGAGAGTGGGGAAGAGACACAGAGGGAGTGGGGAAGAGACACAGAGGGAGGGGGGAGAGACACAGAGGGATAGGTGGGAAAGAGACACAGGGGAGGTAGAGGAGGGGGAAAAGACACACGGGAGGGAGAACAGGGGGAAGATACACATGGGAGGGAAATGGGGGGGGAGAGGGGAACAGACACAGGGGGAAGGGGGAAAGAGACACAGGCCAGGGGGGAACAGGCACAGAGGGAGAGGGGGGAAGAGGCACAGAGGGAGAGGGGGGAAGAGACACAGGGGGGAGAGATACAGCGGGTGAGGGAGGAAGAGACACAGAGGGAAGGGGGGGAAGAGGTACAGAGAGAGGGGGAAGAGGCACAGAGGGGGGGGAACAGAGGAAGGGGTGAAGAGACACAGTGGCGAGACACAGAGAGAGGGGGGGGGAAGAGGCACAGAGGGAGAGGGTGGAAGACACAGAGTGGGGAGAGACACAGAGGGTGAGGGGGAAGAGACAGGGAGGAGGAGGGGGAAGAGACACAGGGGAGTGAGAGGAGGGGGAAGAGACACAGGGGAGAGAGTGCAGGGGGGAAGATACACACGGGAGGGAAATGGAGACACGAGGAAGGCCGTAACAGACACAGGGGGAGGGGGAAAGAGACACAGGCCAGGGGGGAACAGACACAGGGGAGGGTTGGGGGAGACACAGGGGGGGGAAGAGATGCATGGGAGGGAGAAGGGGGAAAGAGACACAGGGGAGGGGTTTAGAGACACGGGAGGGAGAGGGAGGTAAAAACACAGGGGGGCAGGAGATGCAAAGGAGGTAGACGAGGTGGAAGGAGACACAAGGGAGGGAGAGGAGGGGGGAAATAAGACATGAGGGAGGAAGTAGACAGAGGGAGAGACTCGCAATGAGCTCCAAAGGGGCTCATTGCAAGGCCTGTGATGAGCGCCAAAGGCGCTCATCACAAGGCCAGTAAAGTAGAGTGGGAGAGGCTTACATTGTGTGGCAAACAGCATTGCCAGGCTTCAGTTTTTATTGCCGTCATTTTTGACGGGCAAGTCGCTAGTACCATATATATTACAATTAAGTGAAATTCTCACATCACCTGAAAAGAACGATGTCAAGGTTAATGGTGTAGCTATTAATCATTACAGAATAAACTAATTTGTTTAGATTTCAAGACAATCTGTTTATAATATAAGCACTTTGACCAGTTTCCACTAGTAGCCAAACAATTCTGTACCTTAACCAGATGGTGCATTGGATATAACATTATGGGCAAATTACCTACAGTAATGCTTGCCTATATGTGTGCCAATGAATAGATTGGCTAGCAGGAAATCTGTAGTGGAGAATTACATAAGCACTCTATGATGTATGTGTTTGTGTGTATATAAATATCTCTCTCTCTCTCTATATATATATATATACAGGGAGTGCCGAATTATTAGGCAAATGAGTATTTTGACCACATTATCCTCTTTATGCATGTTGTCTTACTCCAAGCTGTATAGGCTCGAAAGCCTACTACCAATTAAGCATATTAGGTGATGTGCATCTCTGTAATGAGAAGGGGTGTGGTCTAATGACATCAACACCCTATATCAGGTGTGCATAATTATTAGGCAACTTCCTTTCCTTTGGCAAAATGGGTCAAAAGAAGGACTTGACAGGCTCAGAAAAGTAAAAAATAGTGAGATATCTTGCAGAGGGATGCAGCACTCTTAAAATTGCAAAGCTTCTGAAGCGTGATCATCGAACAATCAATCGTTTCATTCAAAATAGTCAACAGGGTCGCAAGAAGCGTGTGGAAAAACCAAGGCGCAAAATAACTGCCCATGAACTGAGAAAAGTCAAGCGTGCAGCTGCCACGATGCCACTTGCCACCAGTTTGGCCATATTTCAGAGCTGCAACATCACTGGAGTGCCCAAAAGCACAAGGTGTGCAATACTCAGAGACATGGCCAAGGTAAGAAAGGCTGAAAGACGACCACCACTGAACAAGACACACAAGCTGAAACGTCAAGACTGGGCCAAGAAATATCTCAAGACTGATTTTTCTAAGGTTTTATGGACTGATGAAATGAGAGTGAGTCTTGATGGGCCAGATGGATGGGCCCGTGGCTGGATTGGTAAAGGGCAGAGAGCTCCAGTCCGACTCAGACGCCAGCAAGGTGGAGGTGGCGTACTGGTTTGGGCTGGTATCATCAAAGATGAGCTTGTGGGGCCTTTTCGGGTTGAGGATGGAGCCAAGCTCAACTCCCAGTCCTACTGCCAGTTCCTGGAACACACCTTCTTCAAGCAGTGGTACAGGAAGAAGTCTGCATCCTTCAAGAAAAACATGATTTTCATGCAGGACAATGCTCCATCACACGCGTCCAAGTACTCCACAGCGTGGCTGGCAAGAAAGGGTATAAAAGAAGAAAATCTAATGACATGGCCTCCTTGTTCACCTGATCTGAACCCCATTGAGAACCTGTGGTCCATCATCAAATGTGAGATTTACAAGGAGGGAAAACAGTACACCTCTCTGAACAGTGTCTGGGAGGCTGTGGTTGCAGCTGCACGCAATGTTGATGGTGAACAGATCAAAACACTGACAGAATCCATGGATGGCAGGCTTTTGAGTGTCCTTGCAAAGAAAGGTGGCTATATTGGTCACTGATTTGTTTTTGTTTTGTTTTTGAATGTCAGAAATGTATATTTGTGAATGTTGAGATGTTATATTGGTTTCACTGGTAAAAATAAATAATTGAAATGGGTATATATTTGTTTTTTGTTAAGTTGCCTAATAATTATGCACAGTAATAGTCACCTGCACACACAGATATCCCCCTAAAATAGCTAAAACTAAAAACAAACTAAAAACTACTTTCAAAAATATTCAGCTTTGATATTAATGAGTTTTTTGGGTTCATTGAGAACATGGTTGTTGTTCAATAATAAAATTAATCCTCAAAAATACAACTTGCCTAATAATTCTGTACTCCCTGTATATATATATATATATATATATATAGTTGAATAATCAGAGTATTGCAGTGAGTAGTGATACCTTTTTTATTGGACAAACGTATTCATAATAAAGCGATGAGCTTTCGAGAGATAATGCCTCTCTTTATCAAGAGAGATAAAGAGAGGCATTATCTCGAAAGCTTGTTGCTTTATTATGAATACGTTTGTACAATAAAAAAGGTATCACTACTCACTGCAATACTCTGATTATTCAACTGGATTACTGGACATTCATGGCTACCTCACTCTTCATATCTATCTATATAGCACTCTAAACCCCCTCCGCATTCTAACCCCCCTCCTCCTCAACCTAAACCCCCCTCCTCAACCTAACCCCCCCTAAATACCTCCCCCTCACTTACCTGCTTCTGCTCCGGCCTCCGCTCCTTCACCCGGTGACGTCACATGCACGCCAGCGCGCCACGCCATTAGCAGGTGAGGGGGAGGTATTAAGGGGGGTTTAGGTTGAGGAGGAGGGTGGTTTAGAATGCGGAGGGCGGGTCAGAATGCGGAGGGGGGTTTAGAATGAGGAGGGAGGTTGAGGTTGAGGAGGAGGGTTGAGGATAGGGGGGTTGAGGTTGAGGAGGGGGGTTGAGGAGGGAGGATGAGGATGGGGGGGTTGAGGGGGTTTGAGGAGGGGGTTTGAGGATGGGGGGGTTGAGGAGGGGGTTTGAGGAGGAAGGTTGAGAAGGGGGTTGAGGATAGGGGGTTGAGGAGGGAGGTTGAGGAGGGGGTTGGGTATGGGGGGGTTGAGGAGGGAGGATGAGGAGGGAGGTTGAGGATAGGAAGGTTGAGGAGGGAGGTTGAGGAGGGGGTTGGGTATGGGGGGGTTGAGGAGGGAGGATGAGGAAGGAGGTTGAGGAGGGGGTTTGAGGTTGAGGAGGGGGGTTGAGGTTGAGGAGGGGGGGTTGAGGAGGGAGGATGAGGATGGGGGGGTTGATAGGGTTTGAGGATGGGGGGGTTGAGGAAGGGGTTTGAGAAGGGAGGTTGAGGAGGGGGTTGAGGTTATGGGAGGTTGAGGAGGGAGGTTGAGGAGGGGGTTGAGGATGGGGGGTTGAGGAGGGAGGATGAGGAGGGAGATTGAGGAGGGGGGTTGAGGTTGAGGAGGGGGGTTGAGGATAGGGGGGTTGAGGAAGGAGGATGAGGATTGGGGGTTAAGGGGATTTGAGGATGGGGGGTTGAGGAGGGAGGTTGAGGAGGGGGTTGAAGATGGGAGGGTTGAGGAGGGAGGATGAGGAGGGAGGATGAGGAGGGAGGATGAGGAGGGAGGTTGAGGAGGGATGTTGAGGAGGGGGTTGAGGATGAGGAGGGGAGTTGAGGATGAGGAGGGGGGTTGAGGAGGGGGTTGAGGATGAGGAGGGGGGTTGAGGTTGAGGAGGGGGATTGAGGAAGGAGGATGAGGATGGGGTGGAGGATGAGGATGGGGGGTGGAGGATGGGAGGTTTGAGGAGGGAGGATGAGGAGGGAGGTTGAGGAGGGGGTTGAGGATGAGGAGGGAGGTTGAGGTTGAGGATTTTGCTTCAAAGTTCTTTATTTGATTTTTATTCCCCCCCTGAAATTCCCTTCTTAAAATGAGGTGCGTGTTATACGCCGGTGCGTGTTATATGCCGATAAATATGGTATATATATATATATATATCATTTTTGTAAAACGTGAGCCTGGCTAAGAGCTGGCTCATTAAAATGTTTTAATGAAATTAATTTTGTAATTTGAAAATAAATGTTATATGTCTCTGCTGGTCACTCAAGGTATTTATTTCACATGTGTAGAAGGGGCATTTAGTGGCTTCTCAGTATGTGCAGGGGCAGAGGGTTGGTATCAAATTCCAAAAAATGTGGATTATTTACTGGGTTCTCCACCACTCTCACTCCTCCACTCCTCAATCCACTGTTTGGTAGATAAAAAATGCTCTTGGGCTTCAAGATTTCCCAGTGTCCTCAAGTCAGACAAGATGTAAACTTGCATATACAATCTAAGATTTTCTTCAAAAAAAGGTTTTATGTTCATGGCTTACACAACTGCTGTTAGATTGTTACATAAATCAAACGTGAGATTTTTTTCTAAAATACAGTAGTACTTTAACAAAATGTATTTCTATTTTTTTTATTGACAAAAAGTGAATACCGTTTGCATATTATCGCAAATAAATACACAGAGAAACAGAGCAACAAAAAATTGACTTTAATTTATCTACAAAATACACAGACAATACATACAGCATGTGCCTCTAGTCATTTCTCTTAGAGATATGGCATCAAAGCACACCATTACTGTCACTCACAATAAAAGTCCAGCTTGTGGCATTCCCTGTTGCTCTTACAAGACACAGAGGGCCTCATTTAATTGTGATTTGGCCAATTGAATAGGGCTCTATATAAGCACAGAGCATATTTTTTTACAGACTTTTTTAGTTAGTGAAGACCTTGCTTTTGGATAGAAGATCACTAACTAAAAACTTCTGTAAAAAAAATATGCTCTGTGCTTATATAGAGCCATATTCAATTGGCCAAATCACAATTGAATGAGGCCTATTATCTTTTTGTGAGATCTGAATGTCACTTTTAGAACAGAAACATGATGTTGAAATCTGAATAAGACTGTGAAAAGGTAAACTGTGCAACCTAGAGGCGTCTGATGACAGAGTTGTGTTGCCTCCTGCCTTCCAATGTACATATTAAATAACCACTGTAGTGCATCTACAAGTAAAGCTTTAATATGTGATTGATGTGCATAGGCTATTAAAACAATATGTAGTTTAATGCAATTAAAAGTTAACATTTTTTTTTCTTTTAAACTGTGTGTTTTCTCCTTAAGCTGCATATTTTCTCCTACCTATCGATCAGGGGCATGGCCAGTTCTTTCTGGGACTTGGAATAAAATAAGGTTGACTAGTTTATATCCTGCTTCAGACTGAGCATACTCAGTAAAGGAGGGCAGGACTATGATGTCTCATGCACAGTCACTGGGTGGGGGACCTGTGGGGCAATTGCAAGCATGTGACAATAGAGCTGTTACCTTTGTGTAATCAGTGAGGCGGAGCAAATTAGGTCATAATGGGGCAAGACCAGTGACATCAGTCCAGCCTGATTCCAAGCTTTATGATAGTCCAGCACACAGGCAGAGCTGACAACATCCCTGATCAACACAGGAAGGAGGAAATATGCAGCTCTGCTTAATAAAACAGACAATTTACAAACTTTAAACTGCATACTGTTTTTAATAGTTCATATCCAGAAAACATATGAGCTTTACTTGTAAATGCACCACAGCGGTATTTTAATAATAAAAACACCTCATGAATCACCACAATCTCAGTGATATCTTGATCAAGAGAGTTTGCATTCAAAGCAGAAGATCTGAGTAAAGATTTCTGGGTACTTTATGCAAGAAAGAGCTCATAGTGCATGAATAACTGAACTTGACAATGGGCAAAATGTTTTTAGGAAGCAAAAAAAAAAAACACGTTTACATTTTTATTGTTTATACCCAACCATTCACTACAGCAGGAATCCATTTTTTAGCTGATCTTTTTACTTTTTCAGGAGAGTGTGAACTAATGATCATTCCATTAGCCCTAATGAATGTAATGGCAGATGTAAATGCCACATTCCCATTATCCAGCTCGAAACTGTGTATTCAGTTCCCTCAAAACTCAAGCCGTAGAGCTGCAAACAGCACAATAATAAATAGTGCAGTAGCATATTTGTATATAAAGGGCGATATATTAGAGGCTGTAATATTATATTTTCTGTAACATGTATATTATCAAGTATAGTTCTTCAAAATAGTATATTTTAAATATATGACCACTGTGGCCCTTTTGCTTCCAGTCCCTCAAAATGATACAGTTTTGGTCTGAAAGACTGCAGAATAACAATGAAGCATGAATGGCACCTACCTTCACTTAGGATGGACAAGTAGAAGCATTTAGATCCCTTATTTATGATTTATGATATTTTAAGCCATTGTATAAGTTACCTAAAGTTTCCTTAAGATGCATTTTCTAATTGAGTACCCAGAATGTAAATGCCAGTGAGGATTGTGTTTTGTAATTGGTGCGACATTTCTCAAAATCCGCTAGATTTGTGGGTAATAACAATAATGTAGAATCAAACATACATATGTTGCTGGTACATCTTGAGACAGGGAGTAAATTGTACCATCATATATATACACAAAAGTTACAGAATGAGTGAACTTGGTTATTGCAGATAAACAGCCTTATTAAATTGCAATTTTGCCGATTGAAAAGGGCTCTATATACGCACAGGGCATATTTATTTTACAGAAGTTTTTAGTTAGTGAACTTCTATCCAAAAGCAAGGTCTTCACTAACTAAAAACTTCTGTAAAACAAATATGCTCTTTGCTTATATAGAGCCCTATTCAATTGGCCGAATCGCAATTTAATAAGGCTGAAAATGTTTAGTTGCAGTATTTTCATACATCTCAGATTTTTCTGTATAAATAAGAAGGATATCTATTAGCCTTAGATAATAAACAGTATGTACAAGTTACTTATCACAAATATACATTTCCTCAATATCAATATGACTAGTACATGAAATAACATGACAAAACAGTGCATTAGTCCTCATTTCAATATACTTCTTCCAAAATGAAGCCTCAAACTTATTTTGCAAAAATATTTTGTACATCGAGTAAAAATACATGTATAACCCTGTTAGTAAAACTCATATTTCTAAATGTAAACACAAAACAGGATCATGTTTCTAAATGTATTGCTTTGTAGCAGACCGCGATTCTACCTTTAGCCTCATCAGGTTGATAACCAATATTCTTACATTTGTAAATATAGGATTCAAATGTTCATTTAATTAGAGAAGTTTTGAAGGAATCAAAGATATTTTTTGATACATTATTTACCATTCTTGCATCTGTCATTGATGATATATAAAGTGGGATTGCCCTTGCCGTCAGTGACATACAGCACTGATTGATGCAGGCATTTGTGCTGCAATAAAACATATGCTGAATCCACAGTGTCCTTTAAACACTAGCAGGGGTACTCTTATCATGAGGGAACCAAAAGTTAGGGGTACTCTTATCATGAGGGAACCAAAACTTAGGGGTACTCTTATCATGAGGGAACCAAAAGTTAGGGGTACTCTTATCATGAGGAACCAAATGTTAGGGGTACTCTTATCATGAGGGAACCAAAAGTTAGGGGTACTCTTATCATGATGGAACCAAAACTTAGGGGTACTCTTATCATGAGGGAACCAAAAGTTAGGGGTACTTTTATCATGAGGAACCAAATGTTAGGGGTACTCTTATCATGAGGGAACCAAAAGTTAGGGGTACTTTTATCATGAGGGAACCAAAAGTTAGGGGTACTCTTATCATGAGGGAACCAAAAGTTAGGGGTACTCTTATCATGAGGGAACCAAAAGTTAGGGGTACTTTTATCATGAGGAACCAAATGTTAGGGGTACTCTTATCATGAGGGAACCAAAAGTTAGGGGTACTCTTATCATGATGGAACCAAAACTTAGGGGTACTTTTATCATGAGGGAACCAAAAGTTAGGGGTACTCTTATCATGAGGGAACCAAAAGTTAGGGGTACTCTTATCATGAGGGAACCAAAAGTTAGGGGTACTCCTATCATTAAGGGAACCAAAAGTTAGGGGTACTCTTATCATGAGGGAACCAAAAGTTAGGGGTACTCCTATCATTAAGGGAACCAAAAGTTAGGGGTACTTTTATCATGAGGGATCCAAAAAGCTTTTGGTGCCACACTAAGGGTGAACCTTCCAGATAGGAGGAACCCTTTGTGGATCATAGGAAGTTATTTAACGCCAAACAATAACTACATTATTGGGACTAATTCTGTGAATTGATCATTTAGTTAGATGTTTTATTTTTCATGCCTGGCTTGCTCCATCCTATTTTGGTGTTGAATGTTTAAGAAAAAAACCCTCAGTATTGGACAATCATTATCCTGATAAACTGCGCTTTCCTTTTTCCTTGTTTTACTCAACTTTTAAAGGAAAACTAATAAAATGTGTAAGTATAACGTTTCTATTTATCTGGTAAGCCTCAGTACTACATTTGTAGTATACAAACTCATTCTTGAAACCTAGTAATTTTTGATTAAAAGCAGTTTGTAGTGATTGCAATGTAATGTGTGTTGCATCTCTTTAGATGTTTGTGTTTGGGTATCTTACAATAGAGTAGGCACATGATGTTGATGCAGTGTTAAAAGCTTGGGGACAGATCATTTACATGAAAGTGATAAGAAAACATGATTACAGGAAATCTGATAATGATATAAATGGCTGTTTCCCAATTCTGCCAGTCTTGCAATGATCAGCACTATTACACCTTAATGAATGAGGATTTAGAAGTTAATTTAACACAACGCTTGCCTTCACACATAGCATTTTGGGCCAAAATCTGAGATTTAAGCTACCAGCAAAAAAAAAGAAAAAAACTTTAGTTTCATGAACTGGATCTATATTTCTGCAATGCAGATATTTAAACAGCTCATTTACTGTACAATATAGAAGATTTATTAATAAAGGGCAAACGAGTGTTGCAAATCTCTTCTATGCAGTGAAAATGTTCTATATTCTACATGGAATGTAAAAATAGCAAGGAGCTAATGCACTTTACAGCAGAGTCTTAAAATGTTTAAATTATTATATGCATATACATACTATTTATAACATAGCCTAATCATATCCTTGATATCAAAGCAGTGTACTGTAAAATGCATAATTAATTTCAGCTTAATTAGTCGAAACGACACTAGGTATCTATCTTTTGCTCAAGGTTATTCTCCAACAAGCCAGTACTCTCACCAAAAGCATAAGACTGAAAGGAAGTGATATGTTTCATGTAACCTCATAAAACCCCTATTGCATTTTACAGCCATTGATTTGGGACTCAAAAGATTATCTCCCCCGCTACAGTGGCAATATCTGTACAATTCACTCTGAACTAAAACATAAGGGCCAACATAGCTCTTCTGTAATGTCAATATTAACTAATTTAAATAATGCTTACCTACATTATACATTTAAAAAATGTTTAGTGAGAAAACCTACATAGGAAAGTTGTCCCTTTTCCCATCATCTGCATGTGCTGTTCCAGCCTTTTTTCCAAATACCATATTATTGGTGGCAGAATAAATTACTCTTATTGCATGCTAAATAATAACAAGGTATAATGCAGTTTAATGCTGAGTGTGTATGTGTGTTTTCCCCATATAACTAGATTGTAAGCTCTACAGAGCAGGAACTACCAGTATGGAAACCATTGGCTGTCTGGATGTTCAATGCAACAGTCTCCCTTTTTAAAAGGGAGACAGAAAATCACACAACTGTTGATAAAATGTCCATTCAGCTTATTTTATCACATTGTGCTAACAAATCAAAGCAGCACTTTGCAGATAAGGGGAGAATATGTGATTTCTCCCTGTAGATCCTTTTTTAAAGGTCACTGACTGTAAAGTTGCTCATACTAATATTTATTATGGACATTTCCCTTGATCAACCACATCCATGTTGCTTAGAGGAAGGCTGGGCCAGTTTGGGGTGAATTCTGGCCACAAGGGATGAGAGATGTGCAGGTCAATCGCATGAAAGGCAGCTTAAAAATAAAGCTAAAAATATTGAAGGAAGTTCTCTATACTTAGTTTTATTAGACCTATGGCAAATTCACAGATGTTAACTTAGCATCTATTGGAGTCAAATAAATAGTATTTGATTTTTCTCTAAAAGCACAACAAGTAATCGTACTAACAACAAACTAACAAACCAAAAATTGTAACTATTGCTTTAATTGTGGCTTGACACACGCCTGCTCTATCTCCACATGCTCCAGACAGTTTGGAAGTGCACCAAACACAGGGCTCTGACAGTCACTGAAGCCATGTTTCAAAGTGAATAAGTAAAGTATTCAAATGAGATCACTATGTATGCTAATGTAATGAATTATATTCAGATCAGTTTCATGCTGAACAGACGCTGCAGGGGGTGAAATCATTCATCTGAGCGCCAAAGTAGTTTTCCAACACTTTCATTGCCAGAACTTTTACACCATGCATGCATGCCTTTGGTATCCTAGTTTGATATGTTGATATATTATGAGTAATTTACTCAATTCACATACATATGTATATAGATTTTTTTTACATGCACTGACAACTGTAGCATATTCAATGCTAATAAGAGATTAAATATTTCTTATTTGAAACGTAATTACAAAAATATTATAGCCTGGCTTCTATATGAATTATAACTTAAAAATATTTTATTTATATTTATACAGAGATACAATCATAATCCTGGTGAGTAGGGGGTGACAAAAAGCAGACGGAAAAATAAAACTATTGATTTACTGAATCTTGCTGGAATAGTGCCATGGCCAGAGGCTAGAACATTACTGTAGGAGAAGGTTAGATGGGCAGATATGCTATTCTATGAGATTAGCTGCAGCGAGTAAAAGGGGGAAGGTCTTGCAAATGTATTAAAGGTATATTTAAGTTTCATGGATTATGAATGCATCTGATAGAGGAAAAACAGTAGTGTATAAAAACATTTATCTGAATGAAAAAATACCAAAATAAACTTGACCTAACGTTTTCTAAATCTCTTGCGTTTGCAAGCAGTTGATTTTCAGAGTTAACACCCCTGGAAATCCCTGCTTTAATTAGCATAAAATTCATAATTTGTTTTGAACAATCACAGGCAGCTAATACATGTAACAATCTGTGCTGGCAGTTTGTACAGCAAAGCATCATGGAATGTGTAATCCCCTGCACAAGGAAGTAAGGAGTCAGACATTGCTATGTGGACTTCTGCACTGTGCTGCTGTTGGCTTGAAAGTTACTATAGGATTAAAAACCATACTCAAAAGCAGTGTTTCTATTGGTAGGTACACTGTGCCTATGTAAGCAGCTCTGGGGTGTGGAAAACAATTTTGTTTTTTAAATAAAATAAATCTGTATGTGTATAAAATAACTCAATGTAATATGTTTATTTCTGGTTTGTCACTTAAGGGCAAACTTTTTACAAGACTTTCAAAGGTCCTAACTTGTACACTGAAAGGTATATAGAAGGTTCCTGTGTTCAAATGTTTCCTTAAAAAAAACAGCCACTGATTAGTAGAAAAATATGTAATATATTGAAAAGTTGAATGTACTTACATATTTATTTGCTGGATACCCCTATCTGGATTTGCACATCTCTAGGATGCTTACATAACAGTGTACCAGGGCTGTAGAGCATCTAGGTACAGGTTGTGACCTCCAGAGGAAGTGCTGCCAGTCACATGGTTGGTGGGGTCACAGCTGACATTTTCCATAAGGAGACAGGGACAGAGAGAAAAAAAACACCAGCAGCAGTTGATGCAGGGAACAGACAACCTGCGGGGTTGTAATCTAGTGGGAATGCGCTGCACAGATAGACTCTTAAATAAAAATACATAACACTTTCTAACATGTGCCAGACTACATATATCCAGGCTGCTTTGCAGCAGAGACAGCAAAATCAGATTTTGATACAAATGTTTGTATGCCAAATTAGCTTGGGTTTGGAGAGGATGTTAACCCTAATTTTCAACTGTCAGAAATTACAAGACATTTTGCTAACTTCAAGGTAAATGTTTAAATGTTTATTTTGGTATTTTTTCTTGCAAAAAAATGTTTGCATATACTAATGATTCTCCTCTATCAGATGCACTCATAATCCAGGAAATTTAAATATGATTTTAAGCAAATGCAAGTGTGAAGTTGTACGTTAGAGCCCAGAAACACAGTAATACCCCTAGTAACCCCAAATGTAAATAACATCAGTAAATATTGTAACATTATGCCATATTTCCACTCAAACATTGACACATTGGTGTGGTTTATTATTCTTGCACATGAACATTGCAGTTTAGGCACATTATATTATATATTAATTTCTAATTTATTACATGGTATTAAAATGCAAGGGGGATCTATCCCTCTTCACCTTTGCATTTCTTCGGGAGCACTGACAGCTGCAGTTACAGGAGCCATCCGGCAGAGGGTGCTGTAAAGTTTTGGGAGCCTTCATGTTTGTTGTAAGGCAAAGAACTATTCTCCCTTCCGACGTGGTGCAACTCGACGGTGCTGAGTTGACAGCGAGGCCATCGCTATATTCGGCGCGGGCACTCGGCCCCCCAGGGCCTCAGGTGCGCCTCTCATAGCTCAAGGCCTCTTCTGTCGGTGCGCCTTATATGAAAATCGGTAGCGACATCTGTCGGTTGTCGGTGGGATTGCAGCTGTCAGATTTTGCAAAGGTGAAGAGGTAAAGGACCGGCAAGCGATACACAGGTACGTGGATGGCATTAACCCCTGGGGCTCTGTATAACTAATTGCATTAGTTGAGTGTCAGTGTTTAAATCTACCACAGAGCAAGGAGCATATCATATGTAGGGACCATTTGTAACGGTTTAGTGCATGAGGAATGTAATAACTACTTGGCTTCATATATGGACTATAAATCCTTTCTGTCAAGTTTAATATGAATGTCAGATTTGACGGAATGGAGGAAGGTGTTGGTGGACTGAAATGAGTTGAACAGATAGACAATGTAAAAGACAGCAATCAGTAAACATAATAAGTGATAAGGTCAGAATGGGCAGTGATAGATCTAGGACACGAGACCAGAGCAGATAGTTTACTTAGTAAGGACTAATATTTGGTTAGCTTCTAGACAGGATGAAGAATAAAAACGATCCTGTGAGGTAAAGATTGGAAGAGTTAAAATATAGTAAACTGGAGAGAAACATGAACTTCAAATAGCGAGAATAAAATTGGAAATATCATTACATGATGCTATAAATTATATAGAATCTGGCTCTGAATATGTCATATTTAATATAAATAAATCCAACATGTTAACATTATTGGATATCTCTGCAGTGTTGTTTCTTTCACTATTGGGTAATTCTACCGCAATTTTACCTGTATATTACTGAGTATGCATGGAAGTGTCACCTTAACTGTATAGTATTTTATAAATATACATATATATATATATATATATATATATATATATATATATATATATGTAAATGAATATATTGGGAGAACTTTCAGGTATGATAGCATGGATTTCTAGTGATCTAGCGAGTAATTTAGTATACCGTATTGGTCCGAATATAAGCCGCACACGCGTATAAGCCGCACCCGTAAAGTTCAAGTTGAAAAAATAGAAAAAATATAGTACTCAAATATAAGCTGCACCCGTAAAATTGGAGAGAAAAAGACTCTCAAAGTGATCAGCCATTGCAAGAAACAGGCTTTGTATTTAGCACTGTAGATTTTTTTTGCAGGTTACAGGCTTTAAAGGATGTTAGAATCACTAAAACCGTAAATCGCTATTCAATACCGCAGTCTAAAGCACGAAAATCGGCACCCTTCACTCGCAATCACGCAAATCAGCAGTAATTTTGCATTTGTGAATAGAAGTCTCACGCGTTACAAGCAAAGTTTGCAAATCGGCAATGATTTTTTG
Organism: Discoglossus pictus; assembly: GCA_027410445.1. Lineage (NCBI taxonomy): Eukaryota > Metazoa > Chordata > Amphibia > Anura > Alytidae > Discoglossus > Discoglossus pictus. Next base: position 260,785,690 of record CM050167.1, on the reverse strand, counting down.
ACTGTCGTGAATATATGCCGCACCCTTAACTCGCAAGCTCAAAAATTGGAAAAAAGATGCGGCTTATATTCGGACCAATACGGTAATAAGATATATGAAATAAAGACTGAACAGAGACCATGGAAAGGTTAGTTTTGATATGAATACTGAATGAAGATGTTGAGATATGATCAGTACCAATGTCCTCTATTACATGTGGCGTGCCATGCAAGTGATAATTATAGGCAATTACGGTCTCTTAGGATTAACACAATGTACACAATATATAAAACTTAACTACTTTAGAATAATGAGTTAGTACACACACATAGTTGTTTCTGGTCTAAACTAATATTAATAAGAATTATTTTAGTGGTGTTTTCAGTTTTCATTGCAAGACCTGCACCAATATGTTATCTTGGTTTAGACCCTATGGGTTGTTTATAACCAATTTTGAGTAATGTTATCTCATTACAGATGATAAAGCCCTGAACATTATATTGCCACTGGATTATACATTGTGATGTAACTACTCGGTGTTTAGTTATCAGTTATGGTAAAAAGGATTCTAAGCCAAATCCTCATATTTCTACATCACTTTCTAACATTGGTAACATGACTAATTGCTTAATCAATATTTCAATAGTTCTAATGTAAGTGATTTAAATATAGGTACAAATATGTAATGACATATATAGTGTACAACCTGACATTGTTTATTTCTAAAAGTAATGTTTAGATTTTCTTATAATGTTGCTCTGAGTGCTTTGGGTAAATGAATGTGTCTTACATAGTGCTACAGTACCAGGAGGTGGTTAATCCAACATAGATATCAAAGCACATTAGCACCAGTCTCTTTTAAATATTCAGTCCCCTCCATTGCTGCCTCTTGCTATTGACCTATCCAGGACCCATCCCCAGCTGTGCATTGGCTTCCAGTCCAGGACTGTTCCCTGCTGGTGCACAGATGGCTTCCACTTCCTTGCCAAGTGCTGTCAAAATGACAGTTCTTTCAAAAAGAAAATCAAGTGATCTGCTTGGAGGGTCTCACTGGCAGTTGGGGGTTAACTGGTTCATGTATATTTTTGACAGGAATATGTTAATTCAGTCACTTAAAATGTGAGCTGAGAGGTGTCTTGCTAAGTACTGTATTAGTGACAATATTAAAGTTATCATAAATATAGTGTCTTACATGCATACATACTGAACTGCTTATTGGTTATCTGAATTATTAAATCTACAGGGAAGGTTCCCTGTCTATAATCTTAAAATAAACTACTAAAGTGTGTATTTGCATATTAAAACACAGTCTGTGATTGGTTAGTACATTTTGTATTATAATAATTGTATGGCTGAGCTACAGAGGCAGACTTTTGCAGGGACTGTTTAGAAGGTGTCACTGAACAAAAACAGAGCATTTAAAGACTTGTTAATAAAATGATGTTTAAATATGCAAATAATCACTTATGTTATTTATTTTAATACTAAAAACAGGGAACGCTCCACAAGCCTTGAACCAAAATAAAAGGCATTACACATGATGGTTAGATTAAAATATGAGACCCAACAGGTTTACTGGTTTGCAAATAGGATTCCTGTTTCTTTTTGATGTATCCCTGTTACAGCTTGAATCATTTGGTCTTTCTGCCATGCTCTGCATATTTACAAAATTAATTTGAATCACCTTCTAATGTGGTGGTGCATTACATTGCACATATTATCTATAATATGTCTCTAAGCTATTCCTCAACTACGTAATTAGTGCCCTTATTAAACAGGTAACATTTCAGACTTTTGGAAATATTGTATTGTTTACATTTGCATTGATTGTAAATTGAAAGATCAACAGATCATCTAATTATCAAACAGCTAATAATAAACAGATTGCAATTTAATAGCTGACAAACAAATATTGTGTTGCTGAATTTAATAATTTCATTGTCCTTGTTTTGTTTAAACACAGATTTTAATATCTAATTAGAATTTAGATTTCAAATTATATTAAGGTTGGGGACTGAAAAGGAAGCAGCACATCAACTGTATTCTGGCATATTTGTCACACTGTCATATTACATTTTATAGAATATAAAATATCCTATATCCTAGGAAAAAATAGTGAGTTTCATAAATAGGAAAAGCTCTTGAGTCTAGACTAAATCATTTTTATCAAGTCGTATACTCAAACAAATCTTGACACTGCAATACTTTTTTGGGAAAAATTGCAAGTGCAAAATATGTTCAATTAGAGGCTTCGAATTTATAATGTGGATAGGTTAAAAGCAGTAAACTACTGGTATTTTAAACATTATGATGAAGCAGTGTTGTAGTGTAAGGATATGTACTGTGTCTACCAGGCTTCTTGAGTAAATGTATCCCTTATTATGATATAGTTACTGCATGTTTTGTGTGACATGATATAGGCGTGAATGTCTAATCATTTTCAGGCGATTATCTACATGTGTTAAAATAGTTTTCAGGATTCTGTCTGCTTCCAAAACATGATGCAACGTGAAAAATAGAGGTCTAAATAGTCCTTCCGCCATGTTAAATTCTCGCCATGTGAAAACCTGTAGCCCGTAACGGAGCCCGCTAGACTTACGGCTATTAAATTGGCCTTGTATAGCTACTCAAAAACAATCTGCTGGTTACAGGCGGAAAAACCCTACGGACTGTCGAAATTGACAAGCCTCAAATGTTACATTCGCAAATTGCAATTAAATTGGTACGAATACACTGGCGTTCAAGTCCGTAAACCGCAAATAGAGCCAAGAAGCCTACGGGTACTAAAAAGGACCAGAAGGGGGTTAAAGTCCGTAGCACTGTAAATGCAAATATACACACACTACTGTACTTAAAATGAAAGGGAAAGTGATGTTAGGTATTCAAATTAATAGCACAACATTCTCAAGCTCGCAAATCTGCAATATAAAATATTTTTTTAATGTTTAATTTCCGTGTTATATTGATCCCGGCAATCAATTTGTTAATATATATAATGGAACTCGCAAAGACTAGAATATAATATTTATTGATTTATTAATAATGCATTATTTCTGGAATGCCAGTCTGATCGTAACTTGTAATTCAAACCCATAAGGGTTTGGAATCTAACCTTTATTTTTCAGTGACGTAAAGATGACGATCTCTCTTACTATTGCCTTAGTCTAAACCCGTAACTACGTGTTTGACTAAATGATCGATCATGTTCACGGCTGCACATGCAACGTGCGCAAGAACGGTTTACAGGTTTCCATGTCGGCCACGACTATTGCGGGCTTGGCTAATTTAATAGCTCTGTAACTGCGACGAATTTCAAGCCTACAGGCTTTGCGAGTGTACCGGTGCCGCTATGGGCTTGGCATTTAATATGGCCCCTTGTTTGCAGGGTTTGTAGTGCTGCACTTCTATAACACCGGCACACTTTAGCTGTACATGTATTTTATTTTGTTGGCTAACTTTATAAAACTAGCAACATGTCTGAAGGCAAGTACAAATTAATTCTGGGATAGTTTTTGAAAAAACGTAGGCTATTATAAATGCAGGGTTTACAGTAAATATATTCCAAGCGTAGATATCGTACATATTTTAAGTTATATTTGAAAATGTTTGGCAACTCATATGTGGTATATGCTCTTCTGATCTAGATGTGCTGAGGCCCAAAGTATGACAAATCTCATTATATTCTGCAGGCAAAGTAGCTCATCATGATCTGTCTGTTGATATTTACTGTGCCATATGACCATTCATTCATATAGTTTTTGTGTACATTACTTCAGATAATAAATGGACACTAGAATATGATGACATTTTCTAGGCCCACTCGCATATGCACACAATTATTATCCAATTATTCTAGTTATATCTCCTCTCTCTACATTCTTCTTATTTCCTACTCTATTCAGCCTCACCTGCTTCTTTCTTGCTTGTTCTTATTTTGTTAGCATGCTGAAAAGCCTACTGCCCTTGAAAGCTGCCACACTATACCTAGCCCTAGTTTGCCTATGTAATATATCAATGATAGAATGCCCAAACAGGTGAAGACATTTCTCAACTCCCATTCCCTTCAATAAACCTCACTTTCTGTGATTATATATATATATATATATATATATATATATATATATATATATATATATAATCTAAGCCATCAAAACAGTGTCCTTCCCATGATATGATTGTTTTTTGCACATTACTGCATGGAGTTCACACAAACAAGACTATAAAAGTCTATAAAATATATTATCCCAAAAATGAGATATAAGCTTTGAGTATGTACTTGGAACCTGAATTAATTCAATTAGGCATCACAGCTCCTAAGCAAAACATTTGATTATAAAAAAAGAGCAAGCCAGTCAGTATCTTAGGTTTAGCTGCTTTAAGTCCTAGTTATCTAATTGATTCGAAGGAGTTATTTTTTAGGTGTAAACTTAGCGGAAAAGCAGGTGAAAGATTCTGGTCCAGAATGATCCTTAAAAGCCTACCATTTGTTTGGCTAAGTAATTCCACAAATATCAATCTGCCAGTCCTGAATTACAACAGTCTTATGGCCATTTTGGAAATTATAACAGTTGTAGATTATTATTCATTCCATCTTCATCCTCTTCTTTGGTTTGGACTACCGTTAGATTTTCTTGGTTTTCATTGAAGTCCTGTCTGCTCCTGCAATGCACACATATACATTAAAAATTAATAATTTCCTTGTAATTCAAAGAGACAATTCATTTACTTCTGAAAATCAGGTCACTTGGGATGTCACTGGTTGGCAGACTTGTAGCGACAGGTCCTGAACCTCATAACTCATTACTTGTATTTGAAGTACTGACAAAAACATCATATTCTTTGAACTGGAATATTCTGAGATTCACTCATGTATTCAAAACAACTGTTACATTATGCACCTTGGAGACTTCCTTCTCAGAGATCACACTGCACCAGGGTATTCTTTTTTTATAGAAACGATGGCAATAGAGACATTGTAGTCATTGGGACCTTGACAATGTCATTGTATTGTACTATGTTTACATATTTAAATACACTTCTCTTCTTAATTCTACTAACGTGTTTAATTTTATCTTTTTTGTATGTGTGATGCAGAATTTGTTGGATTATAGGAGAATCTACTCATCTCAAATGGTCTTGATAGACTGAGTCGCATTTAAAATAACAAGTTTAAAAAAGATAAATATTTTAGCAAGTTTTTTGAAAACCAACAAGAATAAAAGTTATAATTCAATTAATTCCTGCACAATGCAGTTTTTAAATAATGTTACAACTTTCAAAGAAAAATGGAAATATCCTTAAATTAGTGCTCTCAGAGGACTAACCACGTATCATATTAAAATATAACTTTTATTTTATCTTATTATTAAAAATATGAAAATAATCCCTTGGAACAAATACACTGCATATTTCTTCCAAGGGATTATTTTCATATTTGTAATAATAAAATGAAATAAAAGTTACATTTTAATATGATACATGGTTAGTCCTGTGAGTGCACCAACTAATATTTCTATATTTCTTTGATAAATCTATATTGTATATTTATATCCTGTTAGCACTGGCTTGGAAAAGGTTTTAAGCCAAGGACTATCAGTGTATAGTGCCATTCATTACTTTAATAGGACTTCCTTTTAACAATCACTCATTTGGGTGTTTTCTGGCACAGCAACAGAATTGTAACTGAGCTCTGTAGAAAAATTATTGTCACAATCTGTATTTGACAACTTGCTATGGGTAGACCTGGACTTTTTTCAAACATACAATTTACAAAAGGATTAAAGTTAGTTTTTTTTATTGTGTGTAGCACTCCTTTTCAGAAACAACACAGCAATGATTAAAGCATTCTCTTCTAAAAGATCAGTTTCATGTCCCATTAATGTGATTTTCGGAATTACATAGCTTAAATGGTTTTATTGTTGCAGAAATAATCAATTAAATTTCAGGCTAAATAAGATGATAGAATATCATGGCAGGAATATTGTACTTGATATATTGATCACTTTTTCCCAAATGGTGCTATAGGAATAAAACTCAGCATATACCCAGTCTAGTACAGAGAACCATCATAGTGAATACATACAACAACAAGTAAAGTTAAGGCCAAGATACTTACTTTTCTCTATTGAAAACAAGGAAGTCTCTCTCCACTGACTCCAAGTGTTTCTGCAAATTCCCATTCTTTAATAAAGCAAACAACAAAAGATTCATTCAAATGTAAGTTCACAACTAGAATGTAAGGCACCATATTTTACACAAATGTAAAAGAACTGAAGGCTAAAAGTGTTTGGTGAAAACCAGTATTCTGGCTTCATCTTAAAGTTTCCAACCTTGAAACCGAACATTATATCACTGATACAAAGGACCATGCTTAAATAAAACGCATGGAGAGTGGACCAACACCCATAATTGTTACAAACAATCTCTTAACATTTTCTGCACACATCAGAAAATACACAATATAGAAGGATCTTACAATAAGATATCATAGTTGATTGATACATATGGAGTGCATATAATTGAATTGATGTTTTAGTTACAATGCAAAGTTTAAAAAACACTTAACTTGAGTGTTTTATATATCATCAGTGTTTTACAATTTACAAGCCATCAATTGGTTTTAGCTCTGGCACTGGATGTTGTACTCATTTGCCAAAATACATTTCCTTAAAAACCACAGTAGAAACATAACAAGCTAGGAGTAATTATAGATAGATCTCAGCTAAAAAAAAATGCATATTTCTGCTAAAAGTTAGTAATCCTGAGATAATATTCATCACATACAAATTATATTTTTGTATTAAGAGTTATTTATGTCAAGGTGGCAAATTACTTTACAATAGAGAGAAATCTAGAAGATGGTCAGATGTTACACCTAGTCCTAGGCCCCCTCTGTTTCTCCATCTATACATTCTCCCTTGGTGCCCTTATACAATCTTTTGGATTTCAGTATCATCTATAAGCTGATGACACCCAAATCTGCATCTCTGCACCTGAACTATCCCCCTCTCTTCTAGCTCATGTTGCCAATTGCCTCTCGAGCATATCCTCATGGATGTCTGTCCGTCAACTCAAACTCAACATATCTAAGACTGAACTCCTTATCTTTCCACCGTCTACTACAACTTAAATTTCTCGAATATCTCTCACTGTTGACAATGCCATCATCACTCCCGCCTCCCAGGCCCGTCGTCTTGGGGTTCTACTGGACCCTTCACTCTCTTTCAGTCCTCACATTCAATCACTCACAAAATCTTGTCCCTTTCACCTAAAAAAACGTATCCAAAATACGTCATTACCTTACACAAGACACAATTAAAATTCTTATTCACTCTCTCATCATATCTCGCCTCGATTACTGCAACTCTCTCCTAGCTGGCCTTCCTATCACCCATCTGTCTCCACTCCAATCCATTTTGAATGCATCCTCTAGACTCATCTACCATAATAAATGATCAGTGTCTGCAGCACCACTCTGTCAGGTACTCCACTGGCTTCCCATAGCATCTAGAATACAATTCAAAATCATGACCCTGACTTCTAAAGCCATCCAAAATAGTGCACCCTCCTACATCTCTGCTCTCATCCCAAAATACACTCCCACTCGCCCTCTGCTAATGACCTTCTTCTCTCCTCCTCTCTCATCACCTCCTCTCACTCCCATCTTCAAGACTTTTCTCGTGCTGCCCCTATTCTTTGGAACTCATTACCTCGCTCCACCTGACTATCTTCCTTCCTCAAATCCTTCAAAATCTCTTTAAAAACACATATATTCAAAAAAGCCTATCATCTTTAGCCTCTTAATTCACTATGCATCTATCACTCTCCTGTACCTCACCCACTCCCTTTAGAATGTAAGTTTGTGAGTTTCAATCTTGTGAGGTGCTTTAGGGAAAGCACTGTGTTAGTCTGATAGAAAGCTCAATAACAGGGTCTTCCATTATTTTTCATTGTGGGGTTATTGTTTATACTTGTACCTAACCCCTGTATAGCGCTACGGAATATGTTGACGCGTTATAAATAAAGGATAATAATAATAGCTTTTTCTTTCACAATGGCACCAAGCCTTAGACATTGATTGATTATTGGGCTTTATTATAACCAAGTTAGGCCTACATCTGTCGATGTTAGAGTAACCCACTACTCTTCAATAGAATAATGTGTTTTGATTTCTAATGAGACCTTTGTAAGCACCACATTTGTGATTCAATGTGTTATTTCTTGAACAAATGTAACTGTTTAGGTTAGAGATAAATGATCAGTTTATAAAACTTCTATTTAAGACAATACTGATTTTATTTTGACCTAAATTAAAAAAAATGTTTTCAATTATTCCAGCTGTTCAATAGCTGACTTTGATAATCAGCAAAAAATCAAATAATAACCAATGAAAATGTTAATGCAGAGGATCTGATACATACATAGAGCCTCATTCAATTCGAAGCCCGCATCTCGAGGTATATAGGCCATATGTCTGCGGGCTTGCACTCTGCTACAATTCCGGTGCTATTCAATTGAACCAGACCGCAAGTTACGGGCAGAAATCCGAAACCGTAAACCATGCACTCGTTTGTAGCATTTCAGGGCGGGAACATGATAAATTAAGTAAGGCCGTAACTTCCCATTTAAAAAAAAAAAAAAAAAAAAACAATAGAAAATTAGATCGTCATGATTACGTCAGTAAAACATGGAGGTTATATGTCAATCTATTAGCGTCTGGAGGTCAGATATGTGATCAGACTCGCAAAACAAAAAATTATAAAACTGAATGCCAATACTGTTCTAGTCCATATGGGTGGCCTGATATGTATCAACTCATTGATTCCGAGATCGATATAACTCCCGAAATTAAGCATAAAAGAAAATGATTTTTTATTGCAGATTTGCAAGCTTGAGACTGTAGTGCAATTAATTCTAATGTCTTTCATCACTTTCCCGTCATTTACAGTGCAGTATTGATTTTTTATTTGCTTTTACAGTGCTATGCATATTTCTTTAACCCCATTGTGTGTCACATCTGGTTCTCGTAGCATTTTCTTTTACCTTTGCCGTTTACAGGTGTGAAAATATTTGCAGGCTTGAGGAATTGTAGCAATTGAATAGCGTTTGCGATTGTAACTCTTGGATCTGTGAAAAATCAAAGGCTAGATGGGGTGTAAGATCCGTTTTTAACAACCACAAGGATTTCAAGACTGTAACACGTAAGCTATTTTCAGCTCGCAAAAAAAAAAAACCCAATTGAATAGCAAATTAACTTATGGCCTCTGTTACAGGCTACTGTAACTTACAATTGCTCAATTGAATGAGGCTCATAGTTCACGACATGTGACATTCTGGTTACTACTTCAGCCTGATGAGTCTGCATTCTCCCCTATCACACTCTCACCTAACATACATAAAAATTGTCCTACACACCAGGATAAAGCACTTATAGATGATTTAGCCAGTTTTATGTAAAAATCTGTAAAACCATACAAGGTTATTTATAAAATATTTTGTTTCAATGTGTTATTTGGGCCATGGTTGAGATTATAAACAATTGAAATTAATTAAAACATTGATGTGTCACCTTTCAACTGTAACTAGTTCACTCTTTCACTAACACAATATACACCACCTATGACGTCTTTACAATATAGTAGTATGCGCCTGGGGCCTAGATTACCGTCAATAATGTCTTATTTTATTGCTTCATACAATGTGCAAGAACACAAGCATACATTGCCAGAGGGAAAATAAAACATTTAACACTATTTCTTTGTTCTAGTTTGCTCTGTTCTTGTTTTTTTTTCATGTCCATAAGATAATATTTTGGGTAACTTATAGGTAACATTATAGAAGTTATTCCAAAATTGATTAAAAACGACATATAAAATATATTCAACATTTTTTTTTGTTTTATTTATTTATTTATTTAAATAAATTAGCTTTACATTGTACTACTCATTTTTTCCAAAACCATACATGAGACACAGACTCTTAGGCCCTCATTCAATTGCAATTTGGCCATTTGAATAGGGCTCTAAATAAGCACATAACATATATTTTTAAAATAAGTTTTTACTTAGTAAGCATCTATCCAAAAGCAAGGTTTTCACTTACTAAAAACTTCTTTAAAAGAAATATGTGCTTATTTAGAGCCCTATTCAATTGGCCAAATCGCAATTGAATGAGGGCCTTATTCTCTATGTGGTGCAATGTGATACTGTGGCATTGTTAAGGCTTGGTGTGTTCATTTGTTTAAGGAGGGTCAAAAATGACCCCCTCAGTGTTATAATGCACCCCGACAATAATCAAGTTTACTGTGCTACTAGTATATAGACTAAGAAATAATGTTGAATATCTACGATATTATTTTGTTTTGGCTAGTAAAATGTACAACCAGTTTCTAAATAACTTGATTTTGAGGAGGCCGCATCCCTTTAATTTAAATATTGGCTTTAAGATAAAATGGTGTTGTCCATGTTGTAGTTTGGCACCGGTATGTCATATTTCAAACAAAAGTAATATCTAAAGTACAAAATCAAAATATATATTTGTAAAATCAAACCTAGTTCATCCCATATGTAACCGCTAATATATTAAAGGAAGATATTGATTTTAATAAAAAGAAATAAGGTAATTTTTCGTCACATTCAACTCCATTATAGATTTTTGAGTGCATAAACTGACGCATCTTGAATTATTTCTATAATGTTAGCTATGTAAATACCAGGTAACTTTGTACAGAGATATAAACAAGTTATATAATATAGCTAATTACTTATAAACAGGTCAATGTAGCATCAGTAATATATAATATATTTATTATAACAAATAAATGACACAAAGAATAATAGTATCTTAATGTTCATGATTATTTATCCAATATAAGGAATTGGCTACCACTGAGAGTTACTTCTTCCTCATCTGGCGTTCAGTGGCTCACAAACTACCTCACATGAATGCAGTAAATCTAATCCTATCAATTTATAATTTCCTTGCATGGCAATAGAATCGTAAACATTTTTTTGAAACAATTTATATTTTTAGCACCTTAGTGCATTGGAAATTAAATTTGTTGGAGAGAAAAAAAAAAAGTTTCAAACTAACTAGCAGCCTGAAAATAAATGAATACAATTCTAAGAACATTTCCTCACCAGTGCAGACCGATTTTTCCCTGTGTCCTTCACTCTCTTTGCTAGACGTTTCTTTTTCTTGTGCAGAGGTTTGGATTCTAAGATCATTTCTTCAAGTTCAAATGTTGGATCACAATTAAGACGGCCTTTCTGTTGTAAGAAACGAGGGACACAGATAAATATAGGAATCAAGGAAGTTCAAAGGAAAAGAAAAACATATATGTGGGAAGTGGAGACCTGGAATGATCTTAGGTATTTAATCTAAATATATTTGCTGATTCTCTAATTGAAAAACATTACTAAATGCAATTTTTTTTCACCAGATTCAAAGAAGTTGAAGAATAAGGGACACTATCACCTCAAGGCATATATTGCTGTAATGGGTAAGTGTGTGCACTGAATTTGTTATCATGCCCAGTACAGTACTGTATACTAGAAAAAGGCTTTGCTTTATTCTCCCACAGGTATTGATTGCTGGGTTTGCCATATGGCAGATGTGTTTGTTTGTTTGTTTGTTTGTGTGACCTCATGGACCGTAACACACCATGCTGATCCACTTGGTATTAATGGCAGAGATACTGGAGTGGGTTGCCAGTTCCTCCTCCAGTGGGACACAGCATAAAGCTCCTGGTATTCGTAAGTGGTCTCCCATCCAAGTACTGACCAGGGCCACCCCTGCTTTACTCCAGGGTGGTGTGACCTGTTGGTTCCCTGACTAGTTACCATGGCACTAAGCAAGTATTTTACTAAACACAAATCTGTTACACCATTCAAATTCATCCAGGGGACATTAGAAACTGAATCTTCATCGCAAATCTGAAATTCAAATAGCAGTAAAGGAAATGTTGCATATCAAAACCTATCACCCACTTTTTAATATACAGTCTTGTGTTTAAATGGCCAATTAAAGTAAAGTAATTAAAGGCAGCAAGCAAATTGCATTTTTTTAAGCAAACCAAAATATCCTTCTTTTAAAATGTGTCTGGGACAATCAAGGAAAGCCCTCTAATCCAATGTCTTCTTATTTTAAAACAATTTCTTGGCCAGCAAAAAACTGCTGGTTGCATAGATCAAAATAGTTTTGCTAAGGATTTTTTGTCATTATGAATTCTGCTTGATGTTTATACAGATAGGTCCCTACCAAATCATGCAAAAATATAAACATTCAGTTTCACTTTAAGCTTTGTCCAATAGTGAATCATACTGCAGATACCCCTGTGATACAGCACAATGTATCCACTGTAGTCCTCTGCAAGCCAAAAGCAGACTAGCAGTCTGTATACAGTAGACTCTCAGTTAACCAGAACTCAAGCAACCAGAAAAAAATTAAACTGTACTTTAAATAAAAAATACATTTTACAGGGCTCAACAAATGCCAGGAGTCAGGTTGTCATGCCATAAAATGCTTACAGGTACCTAGATCGCATCTGCTGTATGTCTTTGCAATTCAGTTTTACCTGGAAGCAGACAGGCATGAGTGACTGAGCCAGTGCTGTGTTGGTGTTACATTCCCCGGGGTCAGCACCGCACCCTCCAGCCAAAGGTACCTGTCTGTAAGTGAGGAGTGAAAGATGCTGCTACTAGAACAGCCCTCACTGACAAATATACTTAGCAGAGCATCCTATGTGCAGCTAATCTAGGCCTATATTATTAGTAACTCTCAAGCAACCAGAAACTACATTTATCAGGCATCTCCCAATACCCATGGGTACCCGATAACTGAAAGTCTACTGTTCATGAGCCCCATGACAAAATATATTGAGCTAATTTTATTATTTCAAAAAGATGCCGTTTTAACCACTATACCAATGGTTTCCAAACCTCTCCTCAAGACCCACCAGACAGGCCATGATTTTGTTTTAATACTGCGTGAACAAAGGAGTAGACAATTCGCATTCAACAGACTCTAATTGGCTCATCTGTTTGAATACATGGCCTGTCTGGTGGGTTTTGAGGAGAGGTACACTAAACACTCCTATCTTCTCTTTATTTAAACATCCATCAGGCCTTACTGTTGGGGTAAACTCCGGTATCAGTTTCTTCTGGAGCACAGCATCCCAATTTATTTCTGACAAATAAGGAAGGTCCTGGATATCTTCCAAGCTTGATAGACGCTCCTCTGGATTCCTGTCCAACAGCTACGGAATAAACAAAAGTCATTGAGTACCAAGGACTTGTGATTTATGTAAAAGCATACAGGATTAATGGATTTTTAACAGTAAGTCAAACGTTGTGTAAGTAACAGAAACATTTATTGACTAATAGCACTGCAGATGTATAACTTTACTGCACATCAATAAAAAGCCTTATAAATGACTAGGATTTTACCTTCAGCATTTAGGGTAACCTTGAATTAACTATCTAATAAAACTAGTTTTTATTACCCAGACCAAATCAGGGTTTATGCCTCTAATACAGTTTGTGGTTTCCTTTTTCTCATTTAGTAAGGTTGTAAATGTATAACAAAGATTTGAAATTACTTTGTATAATTTAAAACTGCAGTACATTTGCAATTAAATGTTTTTTTAAATAGACTTAAAACTTGCACTTCTCTTGTTTTTTTATGTTTATTAATCAGCTTTGCCGCCCCACCACTGATGAAAAAAATAAATAAATAACTAATTGCAGAGTTGCACTAAGATTTCCACGCTCAGGTCAAAATATAGCAAACATTCAAAACCTCCATCATTTAATAACTATCTCCTGTCACAAACCATCCACCTTGCCCCTGTCCTGTGTCCTCTGGAACTCAAGGGATATATGCAACTAGCGACTTGCCCGTCAAAAATGACGGCAATAAAAACTGAAGCCTGGCAATGCTGTCTGCCACACAATGTAAGCCTCTCCCCCTCTACTTTACTGGCCTTGTGATGAGCGCCTTTGGCGCTCATCACAGGCCTTGCAATGAGCCCCTTTGGAGCTGATTGCGAGTCTCTCCCCCTGTCTACTTCCTCCCTCGTGTCTTATTTCCCCCCTTCTCTCCCTCCCTTGTGTCTCCTTCCGCCTCGTCTACCTTCCTTGTATGTCCTGCCCCCCTGTGTTTTTACCTCCCTCTCCCTCCTGTGTCTCTAAACCCCTCCCCTGTGTCTCTTTCCCCCTTCTCCCTCCCAAGCATCTTTCCCCCCCTGTGTCTCCCCCCCGTCATCTGTGTCTGTTCCCCCCTGGCCTGTGTCTCTTTCCCCCTCCCCCTGTGTCTGTTCCCCCCTTCCTCGTGTCTCCATTTCCCTCCCTTGTGTATCTTCCCCCCTGCACTCTCTCCCCTGTGTCTCTTCCCCCTCCTCTCACTCCCCTGTATCTCTTCCCCTCCTCTTTCTGTGCCTCTTCCTCCCTTTCTCTCTCTTCCCCCCTCTCTCTCTGTGTCTCTTCCCCCCCACCCTCTGTGTCTCTCCCCACTCTGTGTCTCCACCCCTCTCCCTCTGTGCCTCTTCCCCCACCTCTCTCTGTGTCTCTCGCCACTGTGTCTCACCACCCCTTCCTCTGTGTCTCCCCCCTCTATGCCTCTAGCCACTGTGTCTCTCCACCCCTTCCTCTGTGTCCCCCCCCTCTGTGCCTCTTTCCCCCCTCTCTCTGTACCTCGTCACACCTTTCCCTCTGTGTCTCTTCCCCCCTCACCCTCTGTATCTCTCCCCCCTGTGTCTCTTCCCCCTCTCCCTCTTCCCCCCTCTCCCTCTGTGCCTGTTCCCCCCTGGCCTGTGTCTCTTTCCCCCTTCCCCCTGTGTCTGTTCCCCCCTTCCCCCTGTGTCTGTTCCCCGCTTCCCCCTTTGTCTGTTCTTCCTTCCTCATGTCTCTTCCCCCCCATTTCCCTCCCATGTGTATCTTCCCCCTGTTCTCCCTCCCCTGTGTTTCTTCCCCTTGTTCTCCCTTCCCTGTGTTTCTTCCCCCTTCTCTTTCCTGTGTGTCTTTTCCCCCTCCTCTACCTCCGCTGTGTCTCTTCCCCCTGTTCTCCCTCCCCTGTGTTTCTTCCCCCTTCTCTCACTCCCGTGTGCCTTTTCCCCCTCCTCTACCTCCCCTGTGTCTCTTCCCCCCTCCTCTCCCTCCCCTGTGTCTCTTTCCCACCTCTCCCTCTGTGTCTCTCCCCCCTCCCTCTGTGTCTCTCCACCGTGTCTGTCCCCCCTCCCTCTGTGTCTCTTCCCCCCTCCCTCTGTGCCTCTTACCCCTCTCTCTGTGTCTCTTACCCCCTCACCCTCTGTGTCTCTTCCCCCCTTTCCCTCTTCCCCCCTGTCTTTTTCCCCCTCTCCCTCTGTGTCTCTCCCCCCTCTGTGTCTCTTCCACCCTCTCCCTCTGTTTCTCTTCCCCCTCTCCCTCTGTGTCTCTTCCACCCTCTCCCTCTGTGCCTCTTCCCCCTCTCCCTCTGTGCCTCTTCCCCACTCTCCTTCTGTGCCTCTTCCCCACTCTCCCTCTGTGCCCCTTCCCCACTCTCCCTCTGTGTCTCTCCCCCCCTCTGTGTCTCTTCCACCCTCTCCCTCTGTGCCTCTTCCCCCTCTCCCTCTGTGTCTCTTCCCCACTCTCCCTCTGTGCCTCTTCCCCACTCTCCCTCTGTGCCTCTTCCCCACTCTCCCTCTGTGTCTCTTCCCCACTCTCCCTCTGTGCCTCTTCCCCACTCTCCCTCTGTGCATCTTCTCACGGCGCGCAGCTCACTGCTGGCAAGATGCGCATTGCGCATGCGCTTGCGTGCGATCCGATCGCAAAGTTGCGATCGGATCATTGTCAAACTGCGATTCGTCGCAAGCGTGACGACGAATCGCAGTTTGACAATTATAATATGTGATAAACTTACTTTCATTCACAACCCATTCCTTTCCAATTTCCTCAATCTATCACTGAACCCGGCTCTCTCCATTAGACACTGCCGCCCCTGCAGTACTCTAACTTGGTGGCCTTCACTTTAGTCACACACCACAACCTGGGAACAAAGTTTCCTGTTGTTGCACTTTTCATTCTATACCCCCTTCTCTCCAATTATCATCTTTTGAGGTTCACACTATCCACCTCTTCTCAAATTTGTGGATACCAGGATTGGTAGATCCCAGTGGATGGCCGTGCGCTCAGGATCAACGGTGTGTTTACTCTTTGATTAGTGTCTCCTAGTGTACAATCACATGTTCTGATACAATAGGTATTGGTGAGTTATTATGGTCTTGCTCTATAAGCTGTGCCACTCTCCTGTTTTGGCACCATTCATGCAGTGTCCATTTGAATATACAAACGCAAACAGGGAGGGGTAGGATAAAGTGCACCGCTATATAGTGCAGATCATTCACATTCAATTTCGAATCAGGTTTAGAAATTTGATTCTAGTTGACTCTCACCTGGGATGACCTCAATAAGATATGAGGTATATTCTTGCACTGGTGTTATCCCAGGTCTTTTTCAGTCTTGATTCTTGATCTTGACCAATTGTTTCAGTGATTGTTTGTAAACCTTGTATTTTGGGATGGGTCTCCTGTTGAGCCTGGTGTGACTATATATTCTAGGACTGAATCTTGTATGCTAGAAACTGTGAATGCTACTATAAAGAAACTGTTGATGAATGTATCTAATCAAAGTAATGAACCACAGGGGTAGGTGTTAAACCCCAAATAGTTCTTTATTGTCTCAACCAAAGCAGTTATCAAAAACATTACGTCAAGACAAAATACTACATCAATAAAATATCTCTAAATATAAAAAGCTAATATACAAATTGTGGGTATAGCTAAAAAGATAAATACATATGTGACAGATAGATAGGTGTATTTTGAAAGCCTTTGGCAGTTTCCTCAGTATCTTTTCCCCTTAGCATTTTATATTGACGTAGTGTTTTTGAACTATTATAGAGGAAATCTTGGACTTCAGCAGACTTCATCCATTACAAGTTTATATTGCGTTGCTACTTCTATGCCATCAACCTTGCCAAACAGCAATATTTCTCAACTTAATATTCAATGTGTCCTCCAACCCTAAACATTTGTTTGTCACATTCAACACCCTCCTCCCTCCTGCCCCCTCTTGTCTCACATCTGAGGACTTTGCCAACCACTTTAAAGATAAGATTAAAAACATTTGTAATAAATTCTCCTCTCAAAGCAGTTCACACACTTCCTCGTCTCAACTAACCAACACGGCCTTCCCCAATCCCACATCCACTATAGACTCCTTGTAACCTTGTAATTGAGGATGAAGTCTCCAATCTGTTATCAACCTCTCGCCTTACAACATGTCCAGAAGAACCTATTCCATCACAGTTACTCCCTCGCCTCTCACACACTTATCCCTGCTGTCACACATATATTCAACTTTTCCCTGAAGACTGGAGAGTCTCCATCATCTCTAAAACATGATATTATTACACCTATTCTTAAAAAACTTCTTCTGATCCAGCTAATGCATCTAATTGTCGACCTATTTCACTACTTCACCTGACTTCAAAACTGCTTGAGCGTCTCATCTATAATCGCCCAATTTGTTTTCCCTCCAATTCTCTTCTCAACACCTTCCGACCTCATCAATCCACAGAGACAGCTCTCACCAAAGTCACTAATGACTTGCTCACCACCAAGTCAAATGGTTATTTCTCTATTCTCCTAGATCTCTTTGTTGCCTTTGACACAGTTGACCACCACCTTCTAATCCAAATTCTCTACTCTCGTGGCCTCCGTGACACTGCTCTTTCATGGCTCACATAATACCTACAAGGTCAAACATTTAGTGTCTCCTTTTCTGGCACCACTTTTTCATGTTGCCCTCTGTCTCTTGCTATACCCTAAGGTTCAGTCCAAGGAGCGCTTCTCTTCTCCGTCTATACTTCCTCACTTGGAACCTTATTTTAAAAAAAATGGAATTTCCATATCATCTCTATGCAGATGACACTCAAACTTACCTCTCAACACCAGATCTATCCCTCTCTATTCTAGCACAAGTATCCAACTGTCTCTCTAGCATATCCTACTGCATGTCTGCCCACCAAAAACTGAGCTCCTTTATTGAAAAATACCTTGTGACCACGGTGGCTGTTTAAATATGAGCATGTACTATCTTAGTGAATCTCCAGGGAGAGATAACACTTACCAGAAACAGAGAAAATACAGGAAATCAATCAGGTTATATTGTAGCCTGTTAACCAATTTGTTAAATGCAATGTACTTGTTATTACAGGATCATTATTGTATATTTATTCTATATGATTATTTGAAAAACTAAACATGAAAATGTGCAAAAATGTTTTGTAAAGTATAAAAATAAGCAAAAACAGACTCCACATTTTTTTTATGTTTTTCAGAAATCATCAACCAATCAGTGATAATAAACTATTGATTACACTGATGATTTTCTTTTGGAAATTAAATTGCAAAGCTTCTGTACAATTTTTGTAAATTGTTTGTGTTTACACACAGCAATAATGTTTGTTGTATTCAACATGATAGATCCAAGCCTTGATGTGAAGTATGATACAGAGATACAGGCTGCTGGCTCCACAGGTAATTGTCTTAAATAATCTTTTTTTATGATTATGTGAATTACACAGGACATAGTAAAACCAAGGAGAAAATAAGTAGGAAATAAGGAGATGGAAACATTAAGTGACATTTTCAGTAAACGTAACAACGGGAGGTCAGCTTGACTGCTGTAGTAATAAAACATGGTAAATGGATTGTACAAATGGAGAGCCGGCTTCTGTATTTCTCCAAAGAAAAATATAAAGAGCAAAATATAATGCAAAAAAAAAGTACTCCCATTCAGTCATGACCTTATCTAGGTATATAATCATGGTAAGTATTGCTCTTCAAATACTACTTGAGTATATGACTATTAATTCTCACTTATTATATGTATCTGATTGTTGCTCACAATTAAACTTTTTGTTCCAGAAATCAACAAAAGAGGATCTTGAAGAAGTGTTTTCACTATTGTTATCTGTATTATTAATATTTTTAGTTCTAAACACACTGAGGAGCACTGCATTTATATTTCATTGAATGTTACAGTAGAATAGCTTACCTTATGCAACAAAGAAACTATGTCCTTAGACCAGGCAGGAGGGTACGTGACCGTAGCCGTGTGAAACACGTGGACTATATCTGATGCCGCTGTACTTGAATGGATATGAAAAGGTCTCTGGAAACGTAAGAGACAAAATACAATCATTACATGTGTAATTTGCATGATAAAATAAGTGGCAGAGGGGCATTCAGGAATATGTGAGAATTGAAAACAGTATTTTTCACTCAAAATTATATTTTATTATATTGTAATAACTTCTCTCACTGCTAAACGTTAATGTACTAAGCTGCAAGGTTGCAAACTGTGTGTACATTTAAGATAGAAAGTCATTACACTAAAGCAGGTGAAAAAGGTTTAATATGTTAGACAAAGGAATAGTGCTCAAAATCATATAATTTGCGGTGGCAACATTTCTAAAGGCAACTATATGGACTTCTTTTTGAATGCAAAGTTCTGTGTTTAGTTATTGCAACACACATATTAGTGGGTAAAATTGACACTTTGTGTCTCTGCAGTTTTCTGCATAGTGATGCCTGTGATATGCCTCTCCAATGCCTTGAATAAAAAGAAGTTGTTTGCTTTACAGGGTGAGAAATATTCAAGCACAGTGAGTATCACATATAATAGTTGTCAAACTATGAGACGTCATCACGCTTTGCGTGGTGCGTATAGTGCTCATCGCCTGCGAGCCTCGCTCATTGCCTGCGAGGCGAGCAGTGAAGGCAATGAATCATGCAGGACCAAAAACTTAGGAAACTCGGGATCGCCTTAGGCTGAAAGCAGTTGACCAATGAGGAACTTAGAAAAAAATAAATACGAGACGCAGGACTTAGAAAAAAAAAATACGACGAAGGAAAAATACGAAGTTAACGGCCGAACCGCGCAAATCAAAAAAACACTAAAAACACACAAAATACAAAAAAATATACAACAAAAACATCACACACAGCATGGGGGAACAGCCAGGACGTGTGGGAGTGAAGTGCGAATTTAAGTTGATTTGTCCGAGTTTTGACACTTGAAAATCGACTAAGCGAGAAAAAAATGGGCGCGAAGCAAAATGAAAACGAGGCTACACGAACCCGGACTGCGCAAAACACCACCAACCGCATAGCACTTTCACACAGGAACGTTACCAAGAAACGAAAAATACAAAAATAACGGCTGAACCGCACAAACAAAAAAACACAAAAAAATTAAAAAATTAAAAAACAACAAAAACATTACACACAACACAGGGGGAACAGCCAGGATGTCTGGGAGTGAGGTGGAACGTGAATTTAAGTCAATGTTGTCAAGTTTCGGCACTAGAAAAGCGCTGATGCGGAACAAAAACGGCTACCCCAAAAAACTGAAAAGGAGGCCCCGGACCGAGCAAAACACCACCAACCGCGTAGCACTTTCACACAGGAACGTACGAGGTACAAAATACACTATTACAAATGACGGAAAATGCTTGTGAGCCGCGTAACACATAGACAAACGACGCAAGTTTACAACACTAACTTGCAACTAATAACATTACGAATTTAAAATGGAGCTTTACACAACTAAACCAAGGGATTTCCCTCGCGCACGCAGCCTATTTCTAATGCACAGTTGCGACATTCATTGCACTTTCTCCTCAGGGCAGCAACACTCCAACTGGACATTATATGCTGCCGGAAAATACAAACACATTGTTAGCTCTTCAGGCTATTGAGTGCTAGATATATTAATTGCAAATACGTAAAGTATATACATTTATTAAGTAACTAATTAATTAATTATTAGTTAACAAAATATAGATATATATATATATATCTGTCTTTGTGATGAGAACCGAAGGTGCTCAGAGGAACAAAAGTACACGAGAGGAGAGGCTCGCAATCAGCGTCGAAGGCGCTCAGCGTGAGCCTCCTCAGAGTAGAAAAAGCTTTACATTGTTTGCCAAACAGCACTGCCATGGCTTCAAATTTTATTGCCCCGTCATTTTTGACAGACAAGTCGCTAGTGTCTAAATAAACACTGATCATAAATATAACTTACCCTGCCTCTGAGAAGTTCATAGGCGGTGACGCCTAAAGACCACCAGTCCACTGAAAAGGTATAGCTAATCTGCCCCCTGGGGTAGAACATCTCAGGAGCTGTGGACACCAAAATAAATGTAGGAGGCTATTAGCATTTAGCTACTATATGTGCTGTGTAAGTAACATAAGAAAAAAAACAATCGTGGAGACTAAAATGCTAAAAATGTATATTCCAATGTTAACTTAAATTGGTACTGTAGTTTGTGTTAACCACCGATGTCTTTATTTTATTTATTTTCTTCAGTGAAAATGCTATTTTTACTAGTTAAGAGGTCTTGCAATGGTCAACGTTTTCATCCAAAGACACAAGTTAAAAGAAAAAACGTGCCTGAAACTCTCAGTACAACTATATATTAGTGATGAATATACTAAACAAATGATGAGCCAGTAATGAATGCATATTCTACTACAGCGCAGCACTATTTCTAAAGCCTGTGTGTACCATGTACAACTACTTAGCATATTGACAGTAACTGTGTATGAAGAGTAGGTAAAATATGATGCCCATTGTGCTAATAAAAATTCACCAATCTCATATAAAAATAAATGCTTACATTTTAAAGAAGGCTCAGGTATTACAATATGTTCGATGTCCAGTATGGCATTTGCAACTCTGTAGCAGTGTTACTGTGTGAAATGGTTTCAGTGGTTTCCAGACATACACCTGCTATTTTGGTGCAAAGATTATAAAAACAGCTCCCTTTAGCTACAAAGACAGTGAGGAATTGTCTTATTTTATTTTCTCTTTGTGGACAGAACAATATTCCGGCTGCTCAAGATATCTGAATTTCAGAAAGAATATTAAATAGTGTTTTTTGTAATTTAAAAAAACAATATGTGCAGCTATTTATATACAATTGTGCTTCTAAGTCCACGAGTATTTGTTATTTTTAAATTCCTTATATAGTGACTAAATATGTATCCACATTGGGAGGACTCACATACCATATTGGTCCGAATATAAGCCTCACCTTTTTTCCGATTTTTGAGCTTGCGAGTTAAGGGTGCGACTTATATTCGCGACCGTCAAAAAATCATTGCCGATTTGCGAACTTTGCTTGTAATGCGTGCGACTTCTATTCGCAAATGCAAAATAACTGCCGATTTGCGCGGTTGCGAGTTAAGGGAGCCGATTTTCTTGCTTTAGACTGCGGTATTGAATAGCGATTTACGGTTTTAGTGATTCTAACATCCTGTAAAGCCTGTAACCTACAAAAAAAGCCTGTTTCTTGCAATGGCTGATCACTTTCAGAGTCTTTTTCTCTCCAATTTTACGGGTGCGGCTTATATTTGAGTACTATCTTTTTTCTATTTTTTCCCCTTGAACTTTACGGGTGCAGTTTATATGCGGGTGCGGCTTAAATTCGGACCAATACGGTACTACTCAAATGTATATTACACTCACTGTGCCTTATAAACAATATTTCCAAGACAAGTCTATACCACAGAATCTTCCAAATCAGATCAATAATGTGAATGAGTACGTTTTGTTTTTTGGCCTGTTCAATATATGTATAAACTACTAGAAATATGCATTTTTTGCTATGATAAAGGAGTCTACATTACTATGTTGGTATGAGGGGAAAAAAGTTGTTTCTGTTGTAATCTGCAATGGTTTTTTCTATGAAATCTATTATAAAGTTCATTACACAACATATGTTTTATCAGTATTAATAGCTGGGAGCTCTCCAAGATCGTTACAATTACCCTCAACTAATGCTGTGTGCAGAAACAATAACGGATGGAATCCCTGGCACCGCAATGCTGAAATTAACTTAAGTGGATGCCTGGACGTCACTGAACATAATCGATGAGAATGAAATCTCAAAGACAAGTTATGACAGATGTAGCGTAACACAGTACAGAACAGCAGGGAAGTCTTTTTTTCTGATGACATCCCTTGCAACTGATGGGACCAATAACCAAATTATTTACAAGAAAAAAAATATTGTAAAAGACAACTTGTAGATAAGTAAACATGGAACTATAGAAAGCTAGTGTTCTTTATTGCAATCATACAAAAATGTAGTACTTTGAAGTTCATAAAGAAAGTTTGTTATTCAGTATATTATCTATTTTTCCCACTATTTACTTATATTACACTGAACATCTGAAATGCTTATTCATAATTATACTTTAATTCATGTCTCCTATAGCATGTAGCAGTACATTATCATGTTTAGATTCTGTGCATTTAGAAATATGGCATGTTCACAGATACTGGTGCATTTCATGGTGTAGGTCTAGGGCAGCACATTGTCATAGGGCAGCAGGCCTGGAGCTGCTGGTGTAGTACCATAGAATAATAGTTGCATAAGCATTAAAATACCTATTTGTAGTGACTCTTCTGTCTGTAAGTGTACTAACACTTTCTGATATAGTGGATATAAAAATTCTACACACCCCTGTTAAAATGTCAGGTTTCTGTGCTGTAAAAAAATTAGACAAAGAAAAATGATTTCAGAACTTTTTCCATGTTTAATGTGACCTATAAACTGTACAACTCAATTGAAAAACAAACTGAAATCTTTTAGGTGGAGGGAAGAAAAAGAAAAAAGAAAAAAATTGTGGTTGCATAAGTCTGCACACCCTCTTATTACTGGGGATGTAGCTGTGTTCAGAATTAAGCAATCACATTCCAAAATAGGAGTGAGCACACACCTGCCATCATTTAAAGTGCATCTGATAAACCCCAAATAAAGTTCAGCTGCTCTAGTTGGTCTTTCCTGAAATGTTCTTAGTCGCATCCCACAGCAAAAGCCATGGTCCACAGACAGCTTCCAAAGCATCAGAGGGATCTCATTGTTAAAAGGTATCAGTCAGGAGAAGGGTACAAAAGGATCTCCAAGGCATTAGATATACCATGGAACACAGTGAAGACCAAGAACTGGAGCTCCCTCCAAAATTTATGAAAAGACGAGAAGAAAACTCGTCTGGGAGGCTACCAAGAGGCCTACAGCAACATTAAAGGAGCTGCAGGAATATCTGACAAGTACTGGCTGTGTGGTACATGTGACAACAATCTCCCGTATTCTTCATATGTCTGGGCTATGGGGTAGAGTGGCAAGACGAAAGCCTTTTCTTACAAAGAAAAACCTCCAAGACAGTCTACATTTTGCAAAAACACATCTGAAGTCTCCCAAAAGCATGTGGGAAAAGGGGTTATGGTCTGATGAAACCAAGGTTGAACTTTTTGGCCATAATTCCAAAAGATTTGTTTGGCGCAAAAACAACACTGCACATCACCAAAAGAACACCATACCCACAGTGAAGCATGGTGGTGACAGCATCATGCTTTGGGGCTTTTTTTCTTCAGCTGGGACTGGAGCCTTAGTTAAGATATAGGGAATTATGAACAGTTCCAAATACCAGTCAATATTGGCACAAAACCTTCAGGCTTCTGCTAGAAAGCTGAACATGAAGAGGAACTTCATCTTTCAGCATGACAGCGACCCAAAGCATACATCCAAATCAACAAAGGAATGGCTTCACCAGAAGAAGATTAAAGTTTTGGAATGGCCCAGCCAGAGCCCAGACCTGAATCCAATTGAAAATCTGTGGGGTGATCTGAAGAGCGCTGTGCACAGGAGATGCCCTCGCAATCTGACAGATTTGGATTGTTTTTGCAAAGAAGAGTGGGCAAATCTTGCCAAGTCAAAATGTGCCATGCTGATAGACTCATACCCAAAAAGACTGAGTGCTGTAATAAAATCAAAAGGTGCTTCAACAAAGTATTAGGTTAAGGGTGTGCATACTTATGCAACAATATTATTTTATTTTTATATTTTTTCTTCCCTCTACCTAAAAGATTTCAGTTTGTTTTTCAATTGAGTTGTACAGTTTATAGGTCACATTAAAGGTTGAAAAAGTTCTGAAATGATTTACAGCACAGAAACCTGACATTTTAACAGGGGTGTGTAGACTTTTTATATCCACTGTATATATAAATACACATAAACCTATGATTTGGGATCAAGCATGGGGATAGGAAGGGAAATAACATGGGTGCGTGGCATTGGTGCTTTCAAGATAATGTGGTGTGTGCGTGCATAAGTCAGAATGGGCCTAGGGTAGCATAAAACATAAATACGGCCATGGGTGCATTGCAACACCATGGTAAAATATTATTATTGCATTGAATTTGGTTATTCATTTTG
The DNA here is from genome assembly GCA_027410445.1 of Discoglossus pictus. Classification (NCBI taxonomy): domain Eukaryota; kingdom Metazoa; phylum Chordata; class Amphibia; order Anura; family Alytidae; genus Discoglossus; species Discoglossus pictus. Next base: position 260,760,388 of record CM050167.1, on the reverse strand, counting down.
TATCTTGTATATCCAGGACTACATATTATTTATTTTGCCCTCTTCTAATCTCTTGAGAGACAACTAGCACATTTGCCGAGTGTTACCTGCCAAGCTTTACATATGGCATGGTTTCACAAAATATGCAGAATGGTTCAACTAACTCACTTCAGTATCTGTTAAATCGATTGTACCCAATGGCCTATGACTGAACGTAGGTTTAAGTACTAATCTAATATATAATGTCATCTCTATTTACATACTATAGTGTGAGTTGCATAGACACACATTGTGAGTAATTATGGTGTTGCAGTATATCTGCAGGAAATATATTTGTCCTCTGAGAGCTTGGCAGTTGCACAGACAACACAAATCTTTTAAGGTACCAAAGCTGGCTTCAGAATAGCTGATCTGTAAAAGTGTTTCTGGCTCTTCTGTGCAACAGCTGCATTACTGAAGTGCCATTGCAGTTTAATGGCATTTCGGGAATGATCTCATAATTAAAAGGGTTTATGTATCAAAAATGTGTCGGACTCCACTATAACTCCTTACAAATCATTGGAGCCTTTTAGTACTGATTACATTGACCCAGTATGCCAGTAAGGTATTGTCTCACAGCTCTGGCAGCTTTCCCCCTGTGCACTGTGGACTTAAAAAGCTAGTTTAGCAACAAGTCTTCAAAATTAGTTCCCTGGTGGTCCGGTGGTTAGGATTCAGTGCTTTCACTGCTGTCAACCTGGGTTTGATTCCAAGTCAGGGAATCAAGAGGTCACACCACCCTGAAGCCAAGCAGGGTTGGGCCTGGTCAGTACTAGGATGGGAGACCACCTAGGAATACCAGGAACTGTATGCTGTGGCCCACTGGAGAAGAAACTGGCAACCCACTCCAGTATCTCTGCCATGAATACCAAGTGGATCAGCATGGCCAGGAATATAAAGATGTCCTGTTGTGCTATGGTCCATGAGGTCATGGGGAGTTAGAAACGACTGAATAATAACAAATTATTATAAAAGTCATATAATGAAATTGGGTAAATAATAAAATACTTTAGCCAAATTGATGAATATGCTGGAGCCTTGGTACAAGGTATTGTGCTGGGAAGTGAGATTAGCAGAATTATTATTATCCGTTATTTGTAATGCGCCAACATATTCCGTAGCGTTGTACAGGGGTTAAGTACATAGAAAGAGAATAATACCACATGGCAAAACTGAAAGCTTAAAATCTTAATATTGTAATACATGAATAAAGGAACACTATGGTACAAAACAAAAAAAATCTCTGATCTTTTGTAAATGGGCAATATATTCGAAAACAAAAAGAAATAAACACAACCATCTAATTTTGCAGCTTTTACTGTTATTTACAAGGGAGTTAATTTTGTTTTCTTGCCTCCTGTTGTCTGTGACTTTCATGGGTGAGTATGTCCTTGTAAACTATTATTGCAAATAATGTTACTACTTCTAGCTGTCACATTCCCACTGTGCTGACATACATTTCCACTGCTTTCAAAGTCCCCTCTAATCCCAGGAACTAGATCTGATGAAATCAAAATGGTAGATTCCAGAGCAGCATAATTGCATATAAGAGGTTATACATTAGGGGCTGTATTATATTTGTATATACTAAAATATCTATCTAGTAGAACATACATAGAATACAATGGTTTCATTATTGTGCTAGTTCTAATGCTAGTTACTCTTTTTTGACTTAGTACAAAGTCTGGGCAAGTGACATATTATACATTACATAAATATGTTTTGAAAAGCAATAAATAGAAACAAAAGTGATATAAAATGGCTTTGTCACTCATATTCTTGAGATTTAATTTACCTGGAATATGGTTATGTATACCCCAAACAAGTTTAGAGAGCACATCGGAAGTAAGAGCTTAGTTTATGCATGACAATATCTCTCCTGGTTTGCTTGGTTTAGTTACACTGGTGTTCAAAGAAGACTGTAGGTGTACCAAGCACTAGACAACATTAAATCATATCTAAGTGCCACCATGTCCTTTACTGGTGGAGTAGAGGAGGAAGAAAGCAAAAGCTGCCTAACCGCCTGCAAGACAATGCAAAGATGGAGAAACTAGGAGAGGCAGCATAAAATACACAGTTATGTCTTGTAGCTTCTTAGGGTCTTTATTTCATGATGCATTTCTGATGTTATGGTTATCAATACAATCTGCAAGTATGTTTTAGCTCATTGCAAGTATGCTTGCTCATTTATATTAGATAACTGATTAAAATGACACAGAGATGCAACCTCCAAGCAGAGTCAGCCCTCAGCAAGACAATGATTTCTATGCAATACCTTCTTTACTAATATTTACAGAACAACACTAACAGCAAAATAAATTATGTTAAAATAATACACAAACACCTACCCATATAAGGTTTGGTTCCAGCAACTGTAATTACTTTTGTACCTTTATTGACCAATGTAGCAATATTGAAATCTGTGATATGAACATGTCCTGAAAGATAGAAATAAATAATGATTAAATAATTTGAATATATAGAGTACTGACATACTGATATCACACATGGTGCAAATTAGTTTTACTGTTTCCAGACTGTAATTTCATGACAATAACTCCATAGTAACATAATCTTTCCCATATTTAATTTTAGTAGTAAAATAAAAAAACAATTCAAAACATAAATCTGTTATATACTTTCCAGCATCTATTAAGAATTCTAATTGTTCCACATTGTTTAGTTTTCTGCATTTTGTCTGCCTATGATGAGGACATTAAATACTCTTTTCATTTTAATATAGTATATTTCATAGTCATACAGAAGGCTTGACAATTAGAGTAGATAAAATGTAATAGTTATTTACCAATTTGGCTACTAAGGACAGATTTAATATTGTGCAAATAGCCCATGTTCAAAATGATAAACCAGCACATAGCTTTCACTGTAAGTAAATGTGGTCATTATGGGGAATAAAATAATTATGGAGAATAAAATAATATTAAAAATTCTAACGAGGGGATGTACTAAGCATCCCAAGTGGCTGAGATGTTTATCCATAAATTCACTATGCACTATTTCCTTTGGTAAAGATGGAGACCACAGCCCTTCTCACTCCATGTTGGCCACTTGAGATGCCTTGATACCCCTCCCCCTCTTTGTTTGCACAACCAGAAAAAATGGACAAAGTTGTATTTACCCCTGTATATATTATATGACAGAAATTGGTAAACCGTGGCACTGTATTTCAGATTAGAGCTACCTTATAGTACTTAATAAATAAAACCTCTGAACTATATAGTTATCAGACAGCTATTGGGTACAGGAAAACCTCTTTTTTTGCTAAAACATCTCTACTATTCTTAAGAAACAAATGTTATTGAACAGATAAGTCAAAAGGTTTGGAGATCTTTTTGGGATGTAAGATATTATACATATGCTCCATAGGATAACATTAACCCTTTAGTACATTGGATCCACTGAGTTTAAGGTAAAGGCTTCAGTTTAAGTCATAGAAAATGAATTGTACAGGAAGGAAGTAAAACAAAGAGAAGAGTAGCATTTCTATGTATTTAGAAAAAATGGCAGACTACCAACAGATTGAATGCAAATAGACAGCATACAGTACATAGGAAATAAATACAAAATAATGTTACCTAAACTAAACAACAGAGATACTAAATATATATAATCTTTAAGAATTTAGTTATGCAGTACATTGTACAAACTGCAAGAAAACAATCATGTTCTTGCGTCAAGTTATTTCAACCTCAGTGTGTTTCTCCAAGTGTAGCTTTGTCAGAAGGAAAGATGTTATACCCTCCAGCATCAAGAGACAGCGTAGTAGTGTAAAATTAAGTTAACGAGCTATGAGGAAACATTATGTCAGGCTTACACCCTGTAGTCATATTATCTAACAACAGATAAGGCTTATGTTGTTTTGTTGAAAAAAACATGTTAATAATGTCTAGAGATCGGAAAGAAAATAAATCGAAATGTGATCTCGATAAGGGTTTCTAGGTATAGTAATTGCTGTTGGATGGCTCATACAGTCAGGTCCATAAATATTGGGACATAGACACGATTCTAATCTTTTTGGCTCTATACACCACCACAATGGATTTGAAATGAAACGAACAAGATGTGCTTTACCTGCAGACTTTCAGCTTTAATTTGAGGGTATTTACATCCAAATCAGGTGAACGGTGTAGGAATCACAGCAGTTTGTATATGTGCCTCCCACTTTTTAAGGGACCAAAAGTAATGGGACAATTGGCTACTCAGCTGTTTCATGGCCAGGTGTGTGTTATTCCCTCATTATCCCCTTTACAAAGAGCAGATAAAAGGTCCAGAGTTCATTTCAAGTCTGCTATTTGCATTTGTTGCTGTTAACTCTCAATATGAGATCCAAAGAGCTGTCCCTATCAGTGAAGCAAGCCATCATTAGGCTGAAAAAACAAAACAAACGCATCAGAGAGATAGCAAAAACATTTAGTGTGGCCAAATCAACTGTTTGGAACATCCTTAAAAAGAAAGAACGCACCGGTGAGCTCAGCAACACCAAAAGACCCGGAAGACCACGAAAAACAACTGTGGTGGATGACCAAAGAATTATTTCCCTGGTGAAGAAAACACCCTTCACAACAGTTGGCCAGATCAAGAACACTCTCCAGGAGGTAGGTGTATGTGTGTCAAAGTCAACAATCAAGAGAAGACTTCACCAGAGTGAATACAGAGGGTTCACCACAAGATGTAAACCATTGGTGAGCCTCAAAAACAGGAAGGCCAGATTAGAGTTTGCCAAACAACACCTAAAAAAGCCTTCACATCCTATGGACAGATGAGACAAAGATCAACTTGTACCAGAGTGATGGGAAGAGAAGAGTATGGAGAAGGAAAATAACTGCTCATGATCCAAAGCATACCACCTCATCAGTGAAGCATGGTGGTGGTAGTGTCATGGCGTGGGCATGTATGGCTGCCAATGGAACTGGTTCTCTTGTATTTATTGATGATGTGACTGCTGACAAAAGCAGCAGGATGAATTCTGAAGTGTTTCGGGCAATATTATCTGCTCATATTCAGCCAAATGCTTCAGAACTCATTGGACGGCGCTTCACAGTGCAGATGGACAATGACCCGAAGCATACTGCAAAAGCAACCAAAGGGAAAGAAGTGGAATGTTATGCAATGGCCAAGTCAATCACCTGACCTGAATCCGATTGAGCATGCATTTCACTTTGCTGAAGACAAAACTGAAGGGAAAATGCCCCAAGAACAAGCAGGGACTGAAGACAGGTACAATAGAGGTCTGGCAGAGCATCACCAGGGATGAAACCTAGTGTCTGGTGATGTCTATGCGTTCCAGACTTCAGGCTGTAATTGACTGCAAAGGATTTGCAACCAAGTATTAAAAAGTGAAAGTTTGATTTATGACTGTTAATCTGTCCCATTACTTTTGGTCCCTTAAAAAGTGGGAGGCACATATACAAACTATTGTAATTCCTACACCGTTCACCTGATTTGGATGTAAATAACCTCAAATTAAAGCTGAAAGTGTGCAGTTAAAGCACGTCTTGTTTGTTTAATTTCAAATCCATTGTGGTGGTGTATAGAGCCAAAAAGATTATAATTGTGTCGATGTCCCAATATTTATGGACCTGACTGTATGTGAGCTGTTATATCTTGAATTCATAACAGAGCTCCCATTAATGTGCAATGCATTGGTTAAAGGAACTATAAAGGATGGAGGATTTCATGACCTTGAATATGATCTTCAAAAATAAAATGTAAAGCATTAGATTGTTAATAACAACACATTGCAAAATGCATATATAACTTGTAGTCTACGGTACTGCAACAATTTAATCTTTCAAAAAAGAACAGTCTCTTGTTTTTTGTTTGCCTTCCTTTGGATAAATATAAATGTTACAATAAGTGGAGGACACCAGCCTTCCTACTATACACCATTATAGTTACATAGTACTTTAGACAGGAAACAATTCCATGAGTATAATAAATATCAGATCTGAAATTTTGGATTGCGTAGCATGATAACTGCAAGTACCAATAACAATGTAAAGCAATGTAACTTACAGACACATGCAGCCTTATTACATTGCGATTCAGTAAATTTAAAAGGGCTCTATTTAAGCACATAGTATATTTTTTTTACAGAAGTTTTTAGTTAGTGAAGACCTTGCTTTTGGATAGAAGTTCACTAACTAAAAACTTATTTAAAAAAAATATGCGGTGTGCTTAAATAGAGCCCTTTTAAATTTACCGAATCACAATTTAATAAGGCTGCTGGTTTATATGAACTAATAATTGGGCTGCATGATATTGCAAAAATGAAGAAAAACAAATCACTTTTTCTCAGTTTGTAAGACTCTTTAGTCATTGTCCTCCCACCCTTGTGCATTGACAAGGATCCTGTATTGCGTCTGACGTCTGGGTTGCACTTTACAGCACTGAGTTTTGTTCCCACTCTTGAAAACATTTCCTGGATTGTTAAGAGGAGACCGAATACAAACTCATTGTTAGACAATGCGATAGATCAATGCTTTTTCCACACTCACTGGGCTATTTTGAAATAAGAAATTGTACTTTTATTCTGCCACATTACATAAGTGAGATGACAAACTTACAACAATAGTTATCAGACTAAAAAGTGAGGAGGAGATACTGTCTGCATTACATAATGCTTCCTATTGACACAAAGAAATCATGAATTATTTGTCCCCCATACTGACATCATTTTCTTTTCAGAAACCATATTCATGATGGGAAAAATTGTAGGACTTACAGGTCTAGATGTACTAAGGTGGGAAGCTTGAATAATCTGACCAGCTCTTATGTTATCCAGTGGGGACAATTTTACTCTAGGATTTCTTCAAAAGTGCTCACCCTACTAGGTCACGCTTGTTGTACTGCTAAACTTACTGACAACATATGGATGTATTCCTCATATAACTAAAACAATATACATTTTTGACCACCATGATAATATTATAATTTCTACCAGCTACTATATATGATAAAGGTTATATTGCATGCAATCTATGCGCCTTCAACTGCACAGTACTAATTAAATCACAGCCCTTAAAAGTTAACACATTGCATTCTAATATTAACATATTAGGACATAGATATTACAATATGTAAGATAGAAATTGCTTACTTTATAGATTTATTAATTTTTTGTGTTTTTAATCTTTATTTAATATTTTATTCTACAACGTATAAGGTAGTGTATAAATATATAAAAACTGATAATAATCAACGGGTATAATAACATGTTGATTAGTTTAGTGAAAGCAGGATATAGCTGTTTAGCTTTTGGCTTTAATATATTATCTATAAGTATAGGACTAATAATGCGTTTTTAAATCTTATTTAATTAAATCAAAATTATTTTCAGATGCCTAAACGCTCTTAAAGTTATAAGTAATACAATTAAACAAATGTTTATTGACTTTATATAAGGCAGTCTTTGCCAACACAATGTGGTTAGCTTTTAAAACAGAGGTAATTAATTATACACTGAGATGTAACTGTACTGAAGTATCAAGAGTCAGTTCTGGGAAATCACACAGATCCAAGCAATCATATTCATGTTTATGTATTTCCGGGATAAATGAATGAGTTAATGACCATCAGGATGTGTATACAGGCTATGGTTGCATATAATGCTTACATTGAACTACTATGTTAAGGTGACTTCCTGGGTGGACTTTTAAGAGTAGATTATATTATTGTATAACCATAGTTGTATGAGAGACATTATGGTTAACAGTTACAGGAAACACTTGTTAAGTATATGGTTGGGTGTCTGAAAAGTGTTTCAGCGTTTGAGAGTATTAGATTGAGCATTGAGGGAGCTGCAAACAAGACTTCCTGGGGTTCCTTGTTGTGCCTGGAAAAATTAGAGAATATGCATATCAAAGCCTAAATATGGCACAAGGCTAGGGAAATACCTGTTTGTTTACCCTGTAAGCTGTGCTCAGGCTCAGAAAAGCCACACTTTCCTGTGGCAAGGACAAGCTCAGATTGTCACTACATATATATATATATATATATATATATATATATATAGAGAGAGAGAGAGAGAGAGAGAGAGTATTGCAGTGAATAGTGATACATTTTTATTGGAAAAACTTATTAATAATATAGCGACGAGCTTTTGAGAGATAATGCCTGTCTTTATCAAGGCAAAATGCAATACTGATACAGATATGAACTAAAAACAGGGGATTACAGTGGTAGGGATGCTGGGTGCAGTGATCCAGGGGCACATGGATATAGTATTCTACTGTTTATGTTTTTTGCTCCATCCATGTTTAGCTGGATGGAAGCTCTGTTAGTAAGGGATCTATATAACATTGAAGTTACTACTCTGATGAAATCTAGGCCTGCTAATTTCTTTGTTTTATTTTGGCGTATAAATTGTACCACTTGCAAATACATTGTATAAAACTTTGGAAAAGCATTAAAGCCTCTTGTAATATTGTTTCTCCAAAGTCTCATAAACAAGGGAACAAACCCAGTAGAGATTTACACATGTCCTAATATGTAATTTTTGAATGCAACATGTTAACTTTTAAGGGCTGTTATTTAATTAATACTGTCAAGTTGTAGGCCAAAATAATGAACACATGTGGTGTCAGAAGTGGGTTTAGGAGGGAGAAGAAAGCTCTGGTACAAGCAAAACAGGCCCAATCCATAGAAAACAGAGCTCATATGGCACAGACCTTGGCAGCATAACAGGCTTAAGCCGCAGAAGTCAGATAACTTAATTGGGAAACAAACCAATTACTTTTGGACCAGCTGCTGCACTTGATACTGTGATTCCAGAGATCACTGGTAGCATTAAACCTAATCACTTCCCACAGAAAATGAATAGTGAAGATGATGCAGTAACATACCTCCGGACCTTTGAAAAAATTGGGGAAGCTTGAACAAAAAACAAAGTTAGAGGTGCTCAATCAAAGAATGAACTAACCTTAATAGGTTATTTCTTTGGACATGATAAGCCACTCTGAGAGCAACCTTTTTTAGCTCACTTGTGCCCTTCACAGGGAGAAATATCCTGTAGTATATCAGTCTGGTCCCACTCACTAGTGTGACCCAGCCTTGAAATATCAGGCAATTCTACCCTGAACAGGAAAGACAGCAAACCCCAGATGTACGTATTGGCTTTTATTGGGCCTCGTCAGTGAGGTGCAGCTGAACTCCCTAAGGCACAGTGAGCAAGGGGTCCACGTCTGGAGTCCCCCATCACCCTTATGGAGACTTGTCCCTAAGGGTCATTTGCAAAAAAACAAAACAAAGTTAGACGTGCTCAATCAGAGAAAAAACTAACCTTAATAGGTTAGTTTTATGAACATGATAACCCACTCTGAGAGCAACCTCTCTTAGCTAACTTGTGCCCTTCACAGGGAGAAATATCCTGTAGTATATCAGTCTGGTCCCACTCACTAGAGTGCCCCAACCCATAAATGCCAGGCCATTCTACCTTGAACAGGAGAAACAGCTAACCCAGACGTACGTTTCGGGCCTTTATTGGGCCTCATTAGATCTATAGAGCAAACCTACTTCTCAGATGAGCACCTCTACTCTTTTTGTTTACATTTTCTCACCTTATGGGTGATAGGGGGAACCAGACGTGGACTTCTTGCTCACTGTGCCTTAGGGAGTACAGCTACACCTCACTGATGAGGACCATAGAGATGTTTTTAATCCCTAATGTATTTTCTGATCACAAGGTTTTAAAAGCTACTTTTTATTGGTCGGAAATAGAAACAGAAGGAAAAGGGTTTTAGAGGCACTTTTAGAAAATTATGAAGTTTTAAGAAACTTTAACATTTTTTATGCATCCTTATAAATAAAGCATTCTTGATATTATTATTATCTTTTATTTGTATCGCGCCAACATATTCCGTAGCGCTGTACAGGGGATAAGAACAGGGGAAATACACGTTTAACAAATTCAAAGTTGAAGGGCCCTGTTTTGAGATTAGAATCTTAGCAGAAAGTGCTTTATCCCAAAGCACCCTACAAGACTGGAAACTCGCTACTTACAATCTAAAGGGAATTAAAGGGCAGAGAACTGGGGAAGAGTAACAAATAGGAATAGCAAGGGTCAGGAAGCAGGTGAAAGATAGAATGAGTTTTATTTTAGAGGAAGAGGGGAGGGATATGAGGTGAAAGACTAGTATGTTGGCTGACCCCTAGTGTTGAGATGATATATCTGCAAGTAGGAAGTCAGGTGATTTCCATGGCTCTATAAATTTAATCTGAGTTGGGGTGGGTGGGTGAGGGAGGGAGGGCAATATTCTGAGATTCTCACAGATGTAGTAGGCCTTAAAACCAGAGTGAATTTGCACTGAAAGAAAGAGAGAGAATGGATTGTGGTCAGACAGTACAGGAAGATAGGGGAGTAAGAAACAAATGGGAGAGAGACCTTAGAAGGAATGTATGTGAGGAGGGGGGGAGGAGATTTGAGGTAATTATGCCAGCCATAAATGGGGGAAGGTGGGGACAGCAAGGCAGGGTATAGGAAACAGTTAAAAATTTAAAACAAAATGTCAGAAATATTTCTATCTTATGTTCAAGATATTCTTTTATGGTGGGAAATGGTGAAAGTTAAATGTAAATTCTTTTTTACTAAATGGGGAATTAAATTGGCTAAAAGTAAACAGGAAAAATATAACTTTTTAAATAAAAAGATGCAATGGCTTTTTAAATTGACGGCACTTGTTTTAATGTAGATAAAGACATTGAAAACACTAAATATGATACCAAGCGTTTTTTAGAGGAGAAAGGTAAGACCATTTACTTTGAAGCCAGAGTTAAACGTGTAAAGAAGGACGAAAAATGTAACATATATTTAAAAAAAAATATATGCTTTTATATAAGTCAGATATTAATATTTTAGAACATAATGGAGTGACGTATTCAAAAACAGCGAATATTTTAAAAGTCACTTCTAAGTTTTGTGCTGACTTATATCAGAAGAAATGGGTTGATGAGGAGTGCAAGAATGACATTTTAGACGGTATACACACAGTTTTAAATGAAGTTGATGGTGGTGTTTTAACGGAGGATCTTAATATGGATGAGCTTTTTAATATAATCACCAGTTTGAAGAAGGGGAAAACCTGTGGACAGGATGGCCTTCCATGTGAATTTTATCAGAAATTTTGGGATTTGGTTAAAGAACATTTTTTATTAGTGTGCAGAACTTGTTTGAAGAGGGAAATGTTAACACCCTCTATGCGGAATGGAATAATGGTTTTGCTTTACAAAAAAGGAGACTGTAAAGACATACAAACCTGGAAGACTATTATGCTTTTAACTTTTGGTTATAAGGTTTTAGCTAATAGACTGAAGAAAGTCATTCATATTTTAATAAGGAATGATCAAACGTGTGCAGTACCTGGGAGATCTATTACAGACAGTTTGTTTTTAATGCGGGACGTTTTAGCCTACGCTAAAGAAAGAGGGATTGCGACAGCGGTGGTAAGTCTGGATTTCGAGAAGGCCTTTAATTCGGTATCCCATTCCTTCCTGTTCCATATTCTGGGAAGGATGGGACCAGATTGCCACCCTGTATAGGAATGTTTTCAGTAATATTATTTTTAAAGGTCATAGTGGGATCCCTTTTAATATTAAATCAGGTGTCAGGCAAGGTTGTCCCTTCTGTCCCATTCTTTTTATCTGTGTGAAGCATTTTTAGAAAATATAAGGAAGGTCAAAATGTACCCGGAGGTGGAGGTGAAGAAGCAAAGTGTATAGGGTACATGGATGACCTAAGTGTGGTGTGTACTTAAAATGCTTCAATTAATCATATTTTTTTATGGACAGATATTTTTGCACAGGCCTCTTCACTTATTTTAAATGTTAAAAAGAGTATCTGTATGTTGTCCAGTAGTTGGACCGAAGAAGTAACAGGTCCAAAAGAAACAACAAGAAGTCATTTTAAAATTTTTGGAGTTATTTTTAATAAATCATTGTCTGGCTTTGAAAACTGTGTTTTAATTATTAAGAAAATTCAAGTCAAAATAAATTTCTGGAATTTGAGAAATGTATCACTTAAAGGAAAGTTTTTAATAATTAATGCGATTTTATTACCAATTATTCTTTTTAATTGTTTTATCTTCCCCCCACATCTTTATGATTCAAAAAAAAAAAAAAAAAAAGGGTTGTTTTTCTTCTTATGGTGGGGAATAGATCTGGTGCTGAGAGATTTGGGCGTCATCTGCAAAGAGATGATACTGAAGACCAAGAGAGTATTAGAGTACCAAGTGAGGATGTGTAGATGGAGAAGAAGAGGGGGCCAAGGACTGATCCTTGGGGTACGCCAACAGACAGGGGGTGAGGAGAAGAAGAGGTGTCTGAGAAGGAGACACTGAATGATCTATTTTGTAGGTATGATGAGAACCACTAGAGCAGTGTCTTGAATACCGAGTGAGGAGAGGATATGGAGTAGAAGTGGATGGTCGACTGTGTCAAAGGCAGCAGAGAGATCTAGAAGAATAGAAAAGTGACCTTTTACTTGGTAAGCAGGTCGTTGGTGACTTTAGTGAGAGCTGTCTCAGTGGAGTGTTGGTGCCGGAAGCCGGATTGGAAGGTGTCAAGAAAGGAGTTAGAGGAAATAAAGCTGGTAAGGCGATTATAGACGAGCCGCTCCAGCAGTTTGGAAGCCAGGGGAAGTAGAGAGATAGGGCGGTAGTTAGATGAATGTCAGAGTCAGATGAGGGTTAACTATCTTAGCTTTTCAATAAAAGAATTAAACACGTCTGGGGTTTGCTGTTTCTCCTGTTCATGGTAGAATTGCCTGGTATTTCGGGGCTGGATCACTCTTTTGACCTACAGAATATTTCTCCCTGTGAAGGGCCTAAGTGAGCTAAAAGAGGATGCTCTCTGAGTAGGTAACCGGACCTATAGAGCAAACCTACTAAGTTTTACACCTTACGTATGTGGTGAAGCTCATAAAATGTGCACATGGAACTGTGAATCTCTACCCTACAAGAACACTGGATGGTATGTGGGAAGAAGATGACAATCACTCCACCAGTAGTCACTAACTTGCTTATCCTGTCATGCTAGGCTGAGAGTTTTCCAACTTTGTTAATTTGAAGGAGGTTTTCAAAACAAGAACAGGACATATGTTGAAGAAAGGTCTGGTACAGGAGAACCTGAAGAAGATATCAGCGAAACAGTTTTCTGTATAGGATTCTTAGAGTCGGGCCAAGTGTAAGTACATGTACGTCAGGAACTGACCCCTGAACAAAAAAAAGAAACTTATAAAATGTTTGACCGAAAAATGTTTTCTTTACACAACCAAGTCATACTACCTCCATTTACCATGACATTATCACTAAGCCAGGGAAGAGTAAGGATAAGGGTGAAAGTCAAAACAACATTGGAACTTGGAATTATTGAAGAATCTCACAATGAGTGGTACAGTCCTTTAGTGATGTTTCCAAAAGCTGATGGAACTGGAAGGTTCTGAGGTGACTTACACAAAAATTCAGTGTCAGAATTTGAAGCTTATCCCAATCCCAAAATGGATAAACTGATAGAGCTGCACGATTCCTAACAACACTGGGTTTAACAACACCAGCAGTTCAGCTACGGGGAGCAGGTTCTTGAGTACACTCAGGGATCATTATCTGGCCCAGGTAATACAAGAGCCTACTAGAAATTAGGCTATCTTAGTTTTAGTCATCACAAATAATATTGATATAATATCAAATGTTGGAATAGGGCAACATTTGGGAAAAAGTGATCACAACACAGTCTCATTTGAGATTGAATTAAAAAAACAAAATTTTGAGGGGCCAACAAAAACTTTTAATTTTAAAAGGGCAGATTTTAATAGTCTAAGGGCAGCAATACAAAGTATAGACTGGGACAGAGAACTGATAGGTAAAAACACTGAACATAAATGGACAACATTTAAATCCTTACTAAATATACATACACATCGGCATATACCATCTGGGAATAAAAGTAAAAGGAATAAATTACATCCAATGTGGCTTAACAATGATTTAAAGATCAAGATAAGGAGTAAAAAGAAGGCATTTAAATTATACAAACAAGAGGGGACAGAGACTGCTTTACGGGAGTACAAGGAAATCAACAAGGCTTGCAAAAGCGCTATTAGACTGGCTAAAATAAAAAATATTTTAGGGTTAGTCTTACTCTCTTTTGCAATTAATTTTTCATTTTCTAAGTATATTAATGGGAAGAAGGCGAGGAAGGAAGCCATAGTAACATTACAATGTGACACAGGCCGTCTGAAAATTAGTGACCAGGAAAATGCTGATGAGCTAAATAGGTTATTTTCTTCGGTGTACACAAGGGAGGTACCAGTGGTTGGGACACTGCAACATAATGGGGCTACACTACCTTTGCCAAATAATTGGTTAACACAGAAAGTAATCCAAAAGAGGTTGGGAAAAATAAATGTTAATGAAGCCCCGGGTCCTGATGGGATACATCCAAGGGTACTGAGGGAACTGGGTTCTTTAATAGGCAAACCATTATATTTAATTTTTCAAGATTCACTCAACACAGGATCTCTACCAGATGACTGGAGAAAAGCAGATGTGATACCTATATTTAAAAAGGGAGCAAGAGCAAATCTGGGGAATTATAGACCACTGAGCCTCACTTCTGTAGTGGGGAAGCTGTTAGAAGGGCTAATAAGGGATAATATACAAGAATATATCTACTTGAACAGGATTATAAGTAGGAGTCAACATGGATTTATGAGGGATAGGTCATGTCAAACAAATCTAGTTTCTATGAGGAGGTTAGTAGGAACCTGGATCAAGGCAACTCAGTGGATGTAGTCTTTTTGGATTTTGAATAGGCTTTTGATACAGTGCCACATGGGAGACTATTGTGCAAACTAAGAGATACAGGAATTGCAGTAAATATATGCTCATGGATTGAGAGCTGGCTAAAAGACAGGAAGCAAAGGGTTGTTGTAAATTGAACATACTCCGATTGGACTAATGTGGTAAGTGGGGTTCCTCAGGGTTCAATATTAGGTCCTCTCCTTTTTAACATATTTATTAATGACTTAGAGGTAGGATTGGAGTGTGGTGTCTCCATTTTTGCTGATGACACGAAGTTGTTCAAGGTAATTCAATCAGATAATGATGTGCTTTCCCTCCGAAGGGATTTACATAAATTTGAGGAATGGGCATCTGAATGGCAGATGAGATTTAATACGAATAAATGTAAAGTGCTGCATCTGGGAAAGAAAAATAGCCATGCAATTTATAATCTTAATGAGCAAATCTAGGTGTATCAGATATTGAAAGGGATTTGGGAGTGCTTGTGGACAACCATCTAGGTAACAGTGCTCAAAGCCAAGCAGCAGCTGCAAAGGCAAATAAAATATTAGCATGTATTAAGAAGGGTATAGACGCAAGGAAAGCAAATATAATTATGCCACTATACAAATCTCTAGTACGCCCTCATTTGGAGTATGGAGTACAATTTTGGGCACCACTTCATAAAAAGGATATTTTAGAGCTGGAAAAGGTACAGAGGAGGGCAACAAAACTAATAAGGGGAATGGAGGGGCTAAGTTGTGAAGAAAGGCTAACTAACCAAATTAAACTTATTTTCTCTAGAAAAAAAGGCGTCTAAGAGGAGATATGATTACCCTGTATAAATACATCCAGGGTCAGTATAAAGATTTGTCAAGGGAGCTTTTTGTGCCAAGAGGTTTTCAACTGACAAGAGGACATCCCTTGAGGTTAGAAGTAAAAAGATTTCACCTTAAAGAAAGAAAAAGTGTTCTTCACAGTAAGGGTGGTTAATCTGTGGAATTCTCTACCAGAGGAGGTGGTGACAGCGGATTAGATAGATAACTTTAAAAGGGGACTGGATTTATGTCTAATTAAAAAGGGAATTCAGGGTTTTTATGCATAATTAGAGAGACAGTATTGATCCAGGGAGTAATCCGATCACCAGTATCTGGGGTCAGGAAGGATTTTTTTTTCTCCCTTTGAGTTGACTGGCTAAGTCTTACCTATTTTTTCTGTTTGCCTTCTTCTGGATTAATAATTTAATTTTTTTTAAAAAATAATTCATTAATAATAAATTAACAACTAAGTAATTAATATTTAATTTGCATATTGCAGATCAGAGGAGATCTTAAAAGGTTGAACTTGATGGACTGAAAGTCTTTTTACAACCTTAATTACTATGTAACTATGTAACTAAGTAACACAGCATTGGCAGATACCCTTATTGGAAGTGGCAAAGGAAAAAAAAGGCAATTTCCACTCCAGATGGTCTATACTCTTTACAAAGTTCTGCCATTATATCTATATGGCAATTCTGCATCTTTCCAAAGCCTAATGGTCAAACTATTATGTTGCCCTTTTGTGAGTATGCAGCAGCTTACTTAAATGACATAGTCATTGATACCACTGATTGGGAGACAATTATTTTAAAAAGTGGAAGCAGTATTGGGAACTTTGAGACAGGCAGGGCTTACTGTAAACCCTGCGAAAGGTACCGCAGGACTCAGTGAAGCTAAATATCTGGGTGATATTGTAGGAAGAAGGTTGGCCAAACCACAGCTCAACAAGTTGAGGCAATCCAGAACTGGCCACAAACCCTGAGGAAAATGCAAGTGATAGGCTTTCTGTGCATTGTGGAGTATTATTGAAGGTTCACGCCCCATTTTTCCATTAGAGCCACCCTATTAACAGATCTCACAAACAACAGAGCTCCCGATATGGTAAAGTGGAATAAAGAGGCTGAGAAAGTCTGCACTTTGCAGAGATCACGTTTTAATAGCCCCATTATTTGGAAAATATTTCCTCTAACAAACTGATATTTCTAGCTTGGGCCTAGGAGCTGTATTATCACACATGGTGGAAAATGAAGAACATCTGGTCCTGTTACTTAGCAGTTAACTGATGCCTCTGGTGCAGAGATACTCAGTGGTGGTGAAAGATTGTATGGCCATACCATGGGCAACTGAAGCTCTCCTAACTAGGAAGAAAATTCAAGCTGGAAGGGGACCACTGAGGTGGATGCAGTAGAACAAGAAGAAGAACAGCAGAGTTACATGATGGTTCCTGTCCCTACAACCTTTCAACTTCCAAGCCCTCCATAGAAGTGGCAATCAGCATGATAATGCGGCTGCCTTATCCCGCATACACTGCCTCATGGTGTTGATCGCTCAACCCCATAGTATTGAGCTGGGGAGGGGGATGTGTGACAGAGTTATACACAGGGTCTTTAAAGCTCTGTTTCCCCAGGAGGACTTAAAGAGTTGACTCCTGCAATTGATTTCCCAAGAAGTGGATAGCCTTCAAAAGACTGCTAGTTTAGTTTGGCTGGAATGGATTAACTCAGTGGACAGTCAGTCTGTGTTGGAGAGAGAAAGACGGAAAGGTGGAGAAGACACTAACATACCCTCAGCATTGTAGATCTGAGTATAAACTTACAACAGAATGAAAAGCTGGACTTCTCTCACACACACACACAAATATATATACACGCAAGGGCAGAACAAAAAAATTTGCTGCTGTAAAGCAGTTATGCAATTTTTAATTTAAAGTGTATATGTAAAAACATCTACCAAAAAATTTAAAAACTACCAGCATATTTAGATATATGAGAATTAACAGTGGCAAGAAAGTAACATAGCAGGTTACACATAATTAAATATGGTTTAACATCAAGTTTTATTATTTATTGTTAAAGAAAAATTACCCTGGTAGATAATCAATGAAGAACAATAATGGTGTGACTTTGTTGATTACTCTTCAGCATATTGTACTTTAAAAAATATTTATTTCACACACAATATTGAACGGTTGTATTTTTCCAACGCATTAACTCTCAGGTATTAATTATTAAGTACATCTAAACGTCTGTTCCCGGTGGAATTATTCTGTTTTCTACCTTCTGCTATGTCTGTAACTAGTTACATATTGGGTTTATGCCTCAACTACACAAATGGCATCTGGGAAAATTCTGTGTCGCTTAGCGGCCCATTTATAATCTTGTTACAGCCACCTTACACTACATATAGGATGTGGAGTGTTACATTGTAGACCACAGCAGGGGAATGTGTTTCTGCCTAGGCCCACAAGGCCCAGGTCTAGCACATTTATAGGGGGCAACATCCCCATCCGTAGGCCCATAAGATTTGTGCAACGTCACTGGACAGTAGCTACTCCTTTCCCCCTTGCTATATTACAAACATTTATATAATATTAATAGTGTTTGTGTATACACAAAAAGTATGTCACAATGTGCAAGTTATAGACAGATGTCACTACAAATGAACATTTCTGTGCACAGTCACTCACTAATCCAGAATATTGCACTAGCAAATTCAGGCTGCCTTCTGTCCCGATGAAATATGTTGGCCTAGGCCTGCAAATATTTTCACAAACATCAGAAAATGGTCAGTCACATTTTTTTCTGGTTAATATGAGAAATACACCAAATAAAGGAGATTTTTTTAACCTCATGTATTATTTTCTTAACTTGGCTTTACTCTATTATAACATTTTGTTCAGGTTAGATTTTAAACAGGCTTCTCACATTTTAAAATATTTTATGGAGTAAAACTTTTGTTGTACCTTGTTAAAACTTTGACATTGTTATACTTCTTAATATATAAATTGAAAATGGTACAAAACTAAGTAAATGCAATATACAGCTTGATGGTTCCTGCACATTTCGATGGCAATATTTTCAGTACAGAAATACTTAAGAATCAGACACTATAACATTTCAGACAGTAAGAAGTGCAATATGATTTTTATTATTTCTAGAATAACTCAATTGAACAGTAAAATTCCCTGTGATGAAGTCCATTCAGTTATCTATAAACTCGAAGGAATTAGCTCTGGGACAGAAATTCCCACTTGAATTTTGTGCTTCTTCCTATATGAATATTTAATAAAGTGATAAAGAATTACCAGTGCAACCTTCATAGAAGTACACAGCTCCTGTCACAATCTATACATCAAACATTCAAGATGAACAGTAGACAGTATTGTTCTCTTTGTTATTTTCTTTTATTTACAATGCCATTCAAGTGGTAAAAAAAAATGTAAAGGGCAGTGCATGGGTTTAAAAAGACATAACTGAAACATAAAAATGAGAGGTCATGACTTCCATCTAGGGGGTTTAGACATCTTTTAATCACATGCTCACTTTTCTCTCATCTTGAAGGGGTATGGAGGGTTCAAGTTTGTGTGGGCTACTGGTTCCCGCATAGTGGCTTGGTCTGCCTACCAAAACAAATCAATATATGGGATGGTTATTACAAAAAGTGTTATAGCATAATGTGATAGGAGGTGTTTCATGGAGTGGGATGTTAATGGTAGTTAAGGAGGTTCTCGATCTCATTTGAAATGGTATACTCTCTTTAATTAATCCCATTACATTACAAATGTGAGACTGCAATGCAAGATCATTTGCTATAATGAAATATATAGAAAAGAACTAGGGAGAAGCAAATGAATGCTTCATTTTACTGGCATGTTTTATCTTAGATAGTTAGTTAGCTTGATTCCCTATAGCAACATAGTGACATAGTAATTAAGGTTGAAACAAGATGTTTAGGCCCTCAAGTTCAACCTTTTTAGACCAAATCTAAAAAAAAAAGGAATTGTAATTATGTTACCTCTCCAGACAAAATGCTACAAAGCAGTTAACAATATATTCAAATTCATACAACTGAAATACAAACTCAATCATAGCAAATACATTTTATGCAAATTTTAGGAAATTTACAACACCCCCATTGCATTTTAAGCAGGAGGATATTAAAATTCCTGACCCAAGAGAACAAAAGCATCTAAAACTTGATGTTGCATGAGTAGTTATTAAAGCACTGGCATACAAATAATTACTAATGATATCCCATTTCAATTACAAGTGTGAAGAGGTTTAATTTGAGTACAATGAATGTATAGTATTATCACGTAAAAATCTATTATGCTTTAATCATATAAAGAGGAATTTAAATCATAACTTACTATTTTATTAGCACATTCATATTTATTGTAATTTCCTATCCAGTTTACTGTAATTGTTCCCTCACACAAAGAAAATCTTATATTGGGAAACTATTTGATACCTCAACAATATGGATCATACTTTGAAGTAAAAATAATGCCACTGCCCAATAGGAATCATAAATCTTAGCCAAAACATGGAGCAAGAGTATCATAGGACAATGCAAAGGAAAGCACTCATAAACAAACATTTTTAATAGACTTAGGATTGGACACTTTATTGATCAGAGAAAATATCATTAAGCTAGTTTTTAAGTAACAAATATATGTTCGTGCTGCTCCTATGAACCATCTATGATACATTGGTGTATTTCACATATGAGTTTACATTTCTGTACAAGCCAAGATTTCTAGTTATCCATGCAGATGCCTGATTTTGAGCATATGAGGTTGAAAGGGGTAGGTGTTAAACAAAATAAAAATTCTAACAATATAACAATTTTCACTTCTCTCTCCTCTAAACCCTTCCTCAACTATTGAGTGGATACGTACAGATAATATGGAACTTCAATACACAGAGTCATGAAACATTAAGATTTTCTCTAAAAATGTTTTTTGCTTATAGCTTACACATCAAAGCTTGTTCGTTTTTTACAAACATTAAGTTTTTCCTGAACTATTGTATGATAATGTAATGTTAGCACACCACAAAAGTAAAAAAAATGGTCTTACCTTGCTCGTCTAGCAAAATATTGTCTGGTTTGATGTCTCTATAAGTTAAAAAAGAAAACTGGATTAATGTAGACCATATACTTCATAGGACAATAGCAGTGCAATAATACCAAATTAGAGAGAAACATCTTAGAATCGTCTTGTCATTTGTAAATTAATAATAAAAATAAAGATACTGTACACTCATTGAATCAACATTTTCTATGACTTTTTGGTCAACTGAGTGCTCCACCTGAGACTTTACATAATGATTAATCTATACCAGAGGTTCCCAAATCGGTCCACTGGGACCACCAACAGGTCATGTTTTGTAGATATCATCACTTAACCACAGGTGTTCCTTAGAATGTAAGTTTGCGAGTTTTCAATCTTGTTTGGTGCTTTAGGAAAACATTTGATTGAAAGTTCATTAATAGAGCCCTATATTCTTTTGCATTGTGTTCTAATTGTTTTTGTCTTGTACTTAACCCCTATGTAGCGTTATGGAACATGTTGCCACATTACAAATAAAGGATAATAATAATGAGAAGCTTCAATCAAAATTATTAAATTGTTAGTTAACATACCAGCACATGGAAAACGACAAATTCTGACCTGTTGGTGGTCCCTGATGACTGGTTTGGGAACCACTGGTCTATACACCATAAGCTATAAGTAACATTTATCGATTAGATAAATAGCTTTTCAATCTCAGAGGTGAAGCTAGTGAATAGAGGGTCCCAGTGCAAAATAATTTGTGGGGCCCTCTTTGCAGCTTATCTAAACAAGGTAGGTGACTTGTAGGAATCAATAAAAAGCCAAAAATAAAAGTACTGTATATACTCGAGTATAAGTTGAGTTTTTCAGCTCTTTTTTTAAGGCTAAAAAGGGCCCCGTCGGCTTATACTTGAGTCACTCTCCCCCCCCGTGTCTCTCTAACCCCCCCGTGTCTCTCTCAACTAAGGGGTGAGGTTGAGGAGGGAGGTTGAGGAGGGGGGGGGGGTGAGGAAGAGGATGGGGGGGTTGAGGAGGGATTTTGAGGAGGGGGTTGAGGATGAGGAGGGGGGTTGAGGAGGGGAGTTGAGGAGGGGGGTTGAGGAGGGAGGTTGAGGAGGGAGGTTGAGGATGAGGAGGGGGTTGAGGTTGAGGAGGGGGGTGAGGATGAGGAGGGGGGTTGGGGATGGGGGGGTTGAGGTTGAGGAGGGAGGTTGAGGATGAGGTGGTGTGTTGAGGATGAGGTGGGGGCTTGAGGATGAGGAGGGGGGTTGAGAAGGGAGGTTGAGGATGAGGAGGGAGGATGAGGAGGGTGGTTGAGGAGAGCGTTGAGGAGGGAGGTTGAGAATGAGGAGGGGGGTTGAGGAGGGTGATAAGGGAGGGGAAGAGACACAGGGAAGGGAGAGGGGGGAAGAGACACAGGGAAGGGAGAGGGGTGAAGAGACACAGGGGAGGGAGAGGGGAGAAGAGACACAGGGGAGGGAGAGGGGGGACACAAGAAAAGGGCACACAAGAGGGGGACACAGAGGGCACAAGAGGGACACAGGGGGCAGAGGGTCCCTACTCTGTTGAGGGCCCTGGTGCTTTACACCCAAGGCACCAGGAGTAGTTCCGCCATTGTTAAATGTGCTTCTTTCTACCTCTCTTTACTGATACAACTACTAATAGTAGGATTGTAACAGGAATTTTCAAATCTCTCATGGTATTTGGATTGGCCATCAGTATATAAAAGTATAATACATATTTCACCCTAATCTAATGTCTGGATAAAAAAAGTGTTCAACTATTTTTTTCTGATGATGTGGATATTACTGGGTCCAGTGCGTGCTTGGTCCAGTCCATTATGTATGACTACTATGTGTTGGCATGTGCACTGTACAGTGCAGTGTATGTTATTGCAGATACATTTTTTAGCTGACTTGGCAGTGGCATGTGTATTGGCAGAACATAAACATGCACTGATTAGTACAGGTAGACCCCGGGTTAAAGGAGACCAGACTTAGAGACAACCCATACTTAAGAATGGGCTCCCAAGGCTTTTTTTTTTTATGAGCTTGCTTTTATGTTATGTTTGTTTGAATTAAAAGAGAGAGCACAATAGTTTCTGTATTTTGTAGTACAGGGGTATTATTATTATTATTACAGTATTACACTTTATTATTATTGCTACCGCGTATGAGCCATTATAGTATTGTTATTATTAATATTAATCATCAGGGATCTAAGTTACATACAAATCCGACCTAAAGACATTCTCAGTATCTTGTCCTTAACCCGGGACCACCTGTAATTTAGTTGTTGTCTTTAGCAATACACACAATCATACAGCAGTTCTGTACCGCTTTTCTTCATCCACCAATTTTAGTTAGAAGTAATATATTGTCAACATATATAGCGCTGATGAAATTAGTCTTTTAACATCTTGTAGGCTTCATGTCCACACCATTCTGCATCAATCAGTGATTTTAACCTACATTTATGATTGTTAGAGAAACCCTAAAATATATATTGTGACTTTTGAGGAACCACAATCCTTCCATCCAACTTGAACCATCAACAGGATGCCACAAAATGGTATGTCTGATATTTAAAAAAATAGTATATAATTATTATTTCATTTTAACATAGCTGCTTGAAAGTATTTAAATATAAAGCAATAATTTGGAAACCCTGACTAAAAATAACTAATAGTAAACTGCATAATGATATATTAACGTTGACTACATAGATGTATAAGATATGCCTCGTGGCACAGTACTGGTTCTGCTTCTATGTAATCTGTGCCCAATATTCCCACATTTCTACTTGGGCAAAAATAAAAGCAAGTTTCCTTAACAAGACAATGACCTGACTTAGCAGACAAGCTCCAGCAGTTTGAGTAGCCGAATAAAACCTACACTTGATCTCCATGCTATTCGCACTTCAATAGATTTACAAAACATTACCTGGAATTAATAGCCTAATTACATCACTTTTCAACTAATGCCTTGATCCTGGAGAACCTTAGCTGCAACATGATACCTCTCAAAGAATAACCCGATCAGAGCGGAACTAATGATAAACTGAGCAGGCTGAACATATTAACACTGTCAGTGCCATCGAGATAACAACAGAAACAGTAAATATATATCATATTCTTGTTGAAAAGGCTTGGGATCTTTATACTTTATATTTTTTTAATTTTTAAGACATAGAGTATGTTTCAGTTATTATAATATTTAAACATTACCATTTTTTATCGTTTTATATAATTCTTAGCTGCATAGAGCTAATAAACTCAAAAACGTCAGCAATAGAGAAAAATAAACCATATTGGCATAAGAGTATCTGAAAATGAAATGATCTGCTGTTTATGCTTGCATATAACTATTATGAGCTATATTGTAATTTAACAAAAGCACAGTAAATTGATCCAGTCCATGCAGAGATGATCTTCATAAAGTCTTGATAACTGGAGCACTTTGTAAATGACTCGTTTAAAGTCACAGTACTGGCAAAACACCAAGGGCTGTACCTCAACACATAATTTCCACATCACTGGCTCCATTTATGACTTTAGAGGTCCATAGCACTGCAGTGCTGCCATCTGTCACTCTGCTAATTAGTAGATCAACAAACAGAACTAGAATGAAAAGGGCCATGAAAAGGATGCCTTTGTCTAAATAAATATATATTTTTTTTATATACAGCCATGCTCTGTTATCTATCATTTCATGTTAACACATTTTTAACCCAAACTTCTGTTTTCTCTGTGTTATAAGGCCCCGGTAACTAAGGTCCAGCTTACATCAAGTAGAAAACGACTTTTCAATGTATTTATTTTTTATTTTAATTTTTTAGTGTATTTCTCACAAAATATCCACCTTTTTTTTAAACACACAATTGAAGAGTTGATTATATCTATATCTTTTATCTTTACTAAGGCCCTCATTCAATTGCGATTTAGCCAATTGAATAGGGCTCTAAATAAGCACATAGTATATTTTTTTTAAAGAAGGTTTTAGTTAGTAAACTTCTATCCAAAAGCAAAGTTTTCACTAACTAAAAACTTCTTTAAAAAAATATGTTATGTGCTTATATAGAGCCCGATTCAATTGGCCGAATTGCATTTGAATGAGGCCCTATGTAAGCAGGATGATTACAGTGGACCCTTAAAGTGACTGCTAAGAAATCCACTATGATTTGTGTTTATACAAATGAACCCCCCTGAATACTAATTAGCTGCTTTGAGGTGCCAAATACAGTGAAAAACTGCTTGTCTGTCCCTGTGATGGTCAATAATGTAAAGGCATTTAATTAGAACTCCCCTTCCACCATTATCAAGTACTCTGAACCGCAAATTATCATACCGAGCAGCACACTAGTAGCAAAATGTATTGCTGAGTTTCTCAGGAATTATTTTCTGCGGAGAAAAAAAAGGTTAGTGCAATGTGCAGCCATTTTAACATGCTATTTAAGATGAAACCACCATTTTGTTGGGATGACAGTGCACTTTAACATATAGGCAATTCAATATACTTGCTACATAAATAAATATTCACTATATGCTTATACTTCCATTGCACATGAGATTTTATATGGAGACACACACATATACAACTACTTATTTAATGTGATTGTAAGTTTGCAAGTTTTTAATTGTGTAGGATGCTTGAAAAAGTACTCTATATGTAGGATTATATACCCAAACACAGGGCTCTCTATTTGTTTCATCTGTATTGATATTGTGTTTATGTCATGTTTCTTCCTATGTATGGCACATTATAAATGCTAGATAATAATAATAATGTGCATTTTCATTTTAAATATTACCGTTATGCATAATTTTAACATTAATTAACATATTTTACTTGCACAGTGATTTGGTTCAGACAAGAAGACTATTTTAATTATGACAACTTAGTCTACTAAGATTAGAGAAGTCCTTCCTGTTCCTGGTATCCATTGGTGCTGCCTAGATTGTTGTATTGTGGTTTCCATTGGTCCTTTAAAAAAATGTGTCTGGATGTAGATGTTTATTATCACATTTTCTTTTATTGTTTACTTGTTTTTCTTTGTGTAATTTTAGATGTTTGTTAAGCATAGCACCTCTTCATTCTGCATATGCAAGAATGCAGCTGGAAAATACAGATCTCCATGTTTTATTCCTCTATTAATGTCACTTTCATGAATGGATGATGGGGTCATTTGGTATCATTATTACCATACCACAGTCAGTTAATACACAGGTTGCTATCTGTAACTGTCACGTGTTTCTAATTCCCTTTAGAATCTACACACTAAACCCCCAACCTGTAAAACTGTGGTAAACAAATTCAAATATTGTAGTATGTTTATTACAATAGGATTAGTTAGGTGATTTTTACCTTTTTTTAATGTAATGTTAGGACTAAAGAGCAACAGGTAACCGAGTTTCATTATTGCCGGGAACAGTAGTGGAGTTATTGTCGGTGCAACAGGTGCAAAACACTGGGCCACAACAGGTTAGGGTCCCATTGCTACTGACAGTGGC
Organism: Discoglossus pictus; assembly: GCA_027410445.1. Classification (NCBI taxonomy): domain Eukaryota; kingdom Metazoa; phylum Chordata; class Amphibia; order Anura; family Alytidae; genus Discoglossus; species Discoglossus pictus. The sequence continues at coordinate 260,734,192 of CM050167.1, read as the reverse complement.
TTGGAGTTAAGGGGATTTCTTAATTTATTAGGGTAGAGGGTACATTTTATTTTTATAGAAAGGTGATCTGATCATTCTAGGTATGATCTGAACACCAATATACAGAAGACTCTCAGTTATCTAGCACCCATGGAGATTGGTAGATGCCGGATAAATGTAGTTTCGGGTTGCATGAGACTCTGGTTGCATGATAAATTTTAATCTATTAAAATAGGCCTAGATTAGCTGCATATAGGATGCTCTGCTAAGTATATTTGTCAGTGAGGGCTATTCTAGCAGCAGCAGCTTTCACTCCTCACTTGGGCTGGAGGGTGTGGTGCTGAATGTAACGCCAAAACTGCACTGGCTCAGTCACTCATGCCTGTCTGCTTCCAGGTAAAACTGAATTGCACAGACATACAGTGGATGCAATCTAGGTGCCTGTAAGCAGTTTGTGGCATGACAACCTGGCTCCTGGCATTTGTTGAGCCCTGTAAATATAAATTTTAATTTACAGTACAGTATTCAATTAATTTTCTGGTTGCTTGAGTTCTGGTTAACCGAGAGTCTTTTGGACATTTTATTTACTTTGTATTCATCCTTATAGGAACCTAGCTTTTATAAAGAAGTGGCAAAGTGGGAACCAACATTTTTTTGCACCCGGGCCCTGCATACACTAGCCCTGGCACCAGCTGGGAAAACTAGCAACATTTTGATGGTGAACGGTAAGTGACAGAGAGTAGTTTCTCTTTCTTCACAGGCTGCCTATCTTTTATACTAAGGTGCCATGATATTATTTCTATTAATTCTTCATTTGCTGTTTTATAACTACTGAACCAGATTGATTCTATCTGAATTAATAGTTTCTGAAATCTCTAAAAATAATTATTTAAGAGTACACAATTTCTATATTTTTAATGTTTTTACAATTTAAATGAATTTAAAATATTTCTGAAAATATGTAATACGGTTTATGTTCCTGTCTCTTTCAAGATCACTTATTTACTGCAACACATCACCCAAGAAAAGTACAAAATGTATTGTAGTAATGAAGGATCGAGTTAATAACCTCAGTCCTACAGCTGCTCCCAGGTAACAAATAATATATGAGTGTCTGTTACACATTGTGCACACCAGAGAAGGACTTTTAGTCTTTTACTGACTATGTGACAAATACTCTGGTGACTTGAAATTGTACAAAAAAACTCAGGAAGTTAACACTCTCTGTATTAATAGTAAAATGTCCTGAAACCACAACTATTCCTTTTAAAATTGTGGAAAGGAAACATTGAAAATAAACAGTAAACAGAGTCTCATAGATTATCCCAAAACAAGCACACATACATCCTATTAAATTCACCCAACGTGAAAACCCGTAGCCCATAACGGAGCTTGCTAGACTTACGACTATTACATTGGCTTCGTACAGCTACCTGCAAACAATCTGCGGGTTACAGGCAGAAAAACTCGGCGGGTTGTCGAAATCGGAACTCCGTTGCCGCAAAGCCTTTGATCTATCAAGCCCGTAAATGTTACGTTAGCAAATCGCTATTAAACTGCTACAAATCCACAGGCGTTCAAACCCGTAAACAGCAAATGGAGCCAAAAAGCCTAAAGGTACCAGCAAGAGGGTTACAGTCCTATGCGTAGCACTGTAAATGCAAATATACACACACTACTGTATTTTAGATTAAAGGGAAAGTGATGTTAGGCATTAAAATTAATAGCACAACATTCTCATTTCTCGAGTTATATTAATCCTGGCAATCAATGTGTTAATACATATAATGGAACTTGCATGGACTAGAATATCATATTTACTGATTTATTAATATTTCATTATTTCTGGAATGTGGGTCCAATCGTAACTGGTAATTGAAAACCGTAAGGGATTGAAATCTAACCTGCATTTTTCAGTGACGTAATGATGACAATCTCCTTTACTATTGGCTTCATCTAAACCCGTAACTACAGGTTTGACTAATGTATCATGCTCACGGCTGCACATGCGGTTTACAGGTTTGGATGCTATCTACGTCTGTTGCGGGCTTGGCTAATTTAATAGTTCTGTAACTCCGCCGAATTTCAAGCCTGCAGGCTTTGCTTGTGTACCGGTGCCGCTACGGGCTTGAAATTTAATATGGCCCATGGTGTACACTCTATATAAAGCTCTTATTACTATCATACAAGGCACACCTAGCATTCCCTTAGAAGTACATAGTGCTTCCATGCAAGCACAAAAAGTGTTTTCACCCAAGTACCCCCAATCAGCCAATATTTGACAAAAAAAATCCTTATTTAAAAATAAAAAGTTAATTAAACCATTCTAAAAACCTACAATGACGGTTCTACACAACAAAGAAACGTTGGTTTAACAATAGAAACTGAAATTACGTATAGTTCAGACTTGGGCTGTATCTTGAATAAGTAGACCAGCCTTAGACTTTATGTAAACCTGCCTTGTGGATGAATGGACATTGTTTTTCATTGTAGTACCTTAAAGAGAGCATTTTATAATATACCACTATGATTTATTTTTTCAAATGATGCAGTCAAAGCAGAAAAAATATGGAAACTGTTCTGGGGGCTTGTCACTGTTAGCCAACAAACAGTAACAAAGATGTATGAATCATGACAATGAAATCTACTGACATCCATATGCTCTGTGCACTGACTGTTAGTTTCTATGACCCTTAAACAGGTTTTACTTGATATTTTTTTTTGCCAAACATAACTTTGTTCATTTTTAAAACAAAACATGCTCTTTTAAATGCATGAAATAGATGTGTTACCTTGCCTTTTAGGATGGAAATTGACCATTTACAGCAGATAAAGAATTCTTGATTAAAGATTATTTAGTAACTAGCGGCTTGCCCGTCAAAAATTACAGCAATAAAATGTGAAGCCTGGCATTGCTGTTTGCCACACAATGGGAGCCTCTCCCCCTCTACTTTACTGGCCTTGCGATGAGCGCTTTTGGTGCTCATCACAGGCCTCGCAATGAGCGCCTTTGGCGCTCATTGAGAGCCTCTCCCCTCCTCTACCTCTCCCACCCTCTACTTGACGAAGGCGCTCATTGCGAGCCTCTCCCCCCTCTATTTTACAGGCCTCGCTATGAGCGCCTTCAGCGCTCATTATGGGCCTAGCAAAGAGCGCCTTTGGTGCTCATCACGGGCCTTGCAATGAGTGCCTTTGGCGCTCATCACGGGCCACTCATTGCAAATCTCTCCCCCTTTCTACTTCCTCCCTTGTGTGTCATTTCACCCCTCCTCTGCCTCCCTTGTGTGTCCTCCCCCTGGGTTTTTAGCCCCTCTCCCTCCCCTCTCTCTTTTTCCCCCGACCCCTGTGTCTTTTTCCCCCTGTCCCTCCACCTCATGTCTCTCCCTCCCTCCCCTGTGTCTGTTCTCCCCTCCCCTGTTTCTGTCCCCCCTCCTTTCCCTCCGCTGTGTTTGTCCCCCCTCCTTTCCCTAACCTGTGTCTCTTTCACCCCCTGTGTCTCTTCCCCCCCTCCCTCGTGTCTCTTCCCCCATTTCCCTCCCCTGTGTCATTCCCCCCTCCCCTGTGCTTCTTCTCCGCTCCTCTTCTTCCCCTGTGTCTCTTCCCCCTCCTCTCACTCCCATGTGTCTCCCGCCTCCTCCCCTGTGTCTCTTCCCTCTTGTCTCACTCCTCTGTGTCTTCCTCCCTTCTGGTACCCCTTGTAACTATGGAAGTTTTAAAAAGAATACGCAAAAAAAATCCTGTTAGAGCTACTTACTTTACCAGGTGGTTTTGCGTGGAGCTCTCTAGCTCTAACATGTGCTCGCAACCTGCTTGAATGAGACTGGGAATCGGAATCTCAGAAGCTATAGAAAGGTACCCACTAATGTGAACACTACACAAGCCGTTAAATTCCCCCAATACCCATATCTATCTATATAAACCCCTTCCCATGCATGGTGTTTATGACCCCTCTGCCTATGACTTGCTACCTCCAATGAGCTGGATATCTCCGGATCCCCCATCAATACCCGCTACCCTAAAGTGTAACCATGGGGGTCCTTATGGAACATTGTACATATGCTTCTGTCTCCAGCCCCATCTTCACAGTTACCAGAACCAACCTCACACTGATGAGCCCCATAAGGATAAAACTGCAGTCTGTGAGTGGGTTTCTGGCACTGTACCCTAATCCAAGGCTTTGCTCTGAAGCCCTTTCTGAAGGCAGGGCACATACGCCTAAATATTGTGTGACTGTTCCATCAGTCTACTACCATTTCTGTAAATGGTTAACATAGTCTGTTGGATGATAACCTTCAAGTATGACCTTCCCCATTGTCTCTTTGAAATGTGCTTATTTACTGTACTCTGTTGACTCCATTGATGTGTTTGAAAGATTGTGTCATACCAATTTCACTTCTCTCCTACAAGCAGTTCATGTTATATTCTGAGACCATCATTTTGAATTTTCCACATGGTATCCCACCAAGTACATTGGTTGTGTGTATTATTAATAATTCACCATGGCGAAGCTCTGCTATGATTTTAGCATGCACTTTTATATTGTTGCTGAGTTTATTGGTTATGAATATCTGCAAAGAATATTAATCACTGAAAAAAATAACAAATAGGCTATTCTGTTCATTATAATTATCAACAAAATATTTGGACACATAAATCCTTGGAACACTCTTACGTGTATTCCAGACCTTTATTGTGTTTGGCCCTACCACATCTACTTGAAGGCTGTTAGGTTAATCCTACCAGTGTGACATTACAGTCATCTTTTTCTGAAACATATTTCAGACCTTACCTTGCATTACTCTTTTTTCCTGAAAGGTACTTCAATACTGAGATTTATTTAATCCCTTTAAACAAACAGCCAAATTTCAAATTTATAATATGCCCCTTTGAGGAACTTGATTTACCAATGGACAACATGTTTTTAGAAAGGTAAAAAAGCAATTCAGCTTATAATTATTTGATAGTTAGTCTTCGCTAAGAGTTTTCTTTAATATATAAGAAACTTACTTTTAGATGGAACTTGTACATTATGGAAGAATCTCCCCAGCAGACCTTTACAGCTGTATTAAATTGCAATTTGGGAAATTCTAAATGGCTCTATATAAGCACATAGCATATTTTTTTACAGAAGTTTTTACTCAGTGAACGTATATGCAAAAGCAAGGTCTTCACTAACTAAAAACTTCTGTAAAAAAATAGAGCCCTTTAGAATTTGCTGAATTGCAATTTAATAAGTCTGTTATTGTCAAATGAACCACCCATCAATTCTACCATTCTACATCTGGTTTATGTGCTCAATCCACTTGGCTCATCTAAGGGACTAGTTTAAAAAACAAGGATGCATTTAATTACTGTAGATTATCCAACAAATTTCATTGTTAAAAGTTAAATGTATTCCTAATTTGGACTAAGCTTCAGTTTAAAGACTTCAATCTAAAAGTCCCTCCTTGTCACTCCTACAGGTAATGTGTAATGCCTACAAGGACCCACCACTGAACTTTTGGGACTATGGACTGTTGTGTGCCCAGAGGGGAAACTGATACCTGAATCATGGACCCTGTTTTTTGTAACCCCAGCCAGTGTGATTTCTAAATATTTCAATAGACATGGGACTTGCTAAGGAATGTGACAAGTTGTTTGGATGGGTAATGTTTAAATAAATGATGTGTGGTCAGTATGTGCTCTGTACTAGTGACTTTGTTAATATTACTGGTTGACAGGATGTATTTCATAAATGGGCTAGCAGCATTTATAAGTAGGGCAACATATTTCAATAGTTTTTTAAGAATTAAGTAACAATGGCCTAGAGATTATAAGGGAAGAATAGTTTAGTCCTTAACCCTATGTTGAATATACTGGGATAGCCTCTTTGATGTGTATACCAGGGTCATTTACATCTGTCCTGATAAGTACAGATTGTAAAACAGGATGCAAGGTGCGTTAGTCACCATTTGGGCTAGTTCAATCTCATCAGGGAGGTTATGATAAAAGGAGCTATTGCTAATTGGCTAAGAGTCTGCTTGTTATTGTTTGGTTTTAAAAGATGTGTCTGGGGAAAAATAAACTGTCTGGAAAGGTGCATGTATATTTCTTGTGTCCTAACTAAAGGGATCTGATTTTTCCTGCCTCTCTATGAATGATGTCCTGATCTGAATTGAATTGCTTGGCGCTGAGAGATTGAACACAAAAGTCACAACCTAGAAGGAGAGTCATGGGGTGCACGTGGCCCCTCATCTCTGGGTCGTAACATAATCCATTAATGGGTATTACTAATATGGCTGCTAGGGAAGAATTAGGTACAGCCTGTGTAACAATTTGGCAAGTGCATTTTTCATTTGTAGCATAGCAGCATTAGTTTATCCACCTGGGTGCAGAATATCAATGTCAATAATTTACAAATATATATTAATTACTATAACCAGCTATCCATTTCACTTAGTACACATGGCTATGATACATACTGGTTACAGATCCCACTACTCTTTTGAGATTAAAGCACTTAATTAGGCTCTAGCATCCCCAACCACAATCAAAATAAGAATATAAAAACAGTGTACTAAGTGAGCATACATTAATATATATGACATATGGTGAATAATAATGAGGTTAAGAAAAGTGCATGACATCAGACCCTAATACAGGTTCCAACAAATATCAATTTACATTCTGGTGGCATATACAACCTACTCAACATTTTGTTTATGTTAAATCCAAAAAGCCTTGTTGAAATGAAGGGCACGACAGATAGTCACCAATTTCTTATTGGTATATATATGTGTCACAACCTACTATGATGATGGGATCTAGAGTATCCTAGTACTCTTATTCCCAGTAGGTTTAGACCTAAGGCATAAGTCCCAGCTTGCTTTGGTAGTGTACCTGGGAGCACCTTGGTAGGGAGTCAGAACGAGCTCCTCTACAAGCATATGCCTCTGGGTCAATAATACATGCTTAGTCAAAGTATGAAAAACAACAACTTCTTTATTTTTACACAAGTATTTAAACAACTCACAAAACCAGTACAGGGAGTGGCTACCCCCTTGTCCAACCCTCATCTTCCTCTTGGCCAATGGGGTAATCTCCAGAGTAACTTGATTACCTCTGGCCAATGGACTAGAGGTAAGCTCTGGGAACTTCCAGACCCCTCCCATGGGCCGCCCACTAGTTGTGGCTACCTAATTCACTGGGTCTCTGGCTCTCAAGGGAGAAACATCTATTTGCTCCTGTACTATGACCCTGATATTGGGCTGAAGACCCCATTGGGTTAAGGTGCCTCAATGTCTGTACAGACCCCTTTGTTCTTGCCCTGCTATCACTTCAAGTGTTTACTTTAGGTGATAGCTGGAAGGCAGATGGGTAATCTACTCAGGTTATTATCTGTATCAGACCCAATATGGATGACTGCACACAACATGGCTCCCACATTACAATACAATATATTTACAGATAATACCACTACAACATTTTATAACCCACAGCATCTCCACTGGCAACAGCCTGGGGCAGACATCAGTCCAAGTCTGAGATGGGCGCCGATTGAGCCATGACAATATGCATCCATTATAACAACACAATATAAAAGAGACTTGCACAATCTTACTCCATCAGAATGAACTGCCATAAAGATTTAAAAAAATAACCCCAACATCACCATCAAACCGGCAGACAAAGGATGTGCAGTTGTTATCATGAATACTCAGGACTACATAAATGAAGCCAAGAGACAACTGTCAGACAACACTTAATACAAGAAATTGAACCAGGACCCTACAGAAAAATATACTCTTCAACTTAGGAAACTCCTCAAAACACTCCCTAAAAATATTCATCAGGAATTAGAACAACTCATCCCCGCCAATCCTACAACTGGGACTTTCTACCTACTGCCAAAAATTCACAAACCAGGCAACACAGGGAGACCAATTGTTTCAGGTATGGACACACTGACTGAACAGATATCTGGATTTGTTGAAAACATCCTTAAACCATTAGTTAGTAACACCATTAGCTATATACAAGACACCACTGACTTTCTCAACAAACTCATTCAGATTAAAGACCTACCTGCTAACACACTACTTGTTACCATGGATGTAGAGTCTCTTTACAGTAATATCCCATACAAAGATGGCACTGAGGCATGCTTTAGGTTTCTTTCAACAAACAAGCACAACAATAAATATGGCCCTGATATTATCGTTAAACTAATAGAATATATCCTTGCCCACAACTATTTTACTTTTAACCAAGATACCTACCTACAGATGATGGGGACTGCCATAGGTACCAAAATGGCTCCACAATACGCAAATCTATTTATGGCCAATCTAGAAGAAACATTCTTATCTGTATCCATTTACAAACCATACAAATACTACCGTTACATGATTTGTTCATCATATGGACAGAAGGAGAAAGCAAACTCAGAGACTTTCATAATTCATTCAACACCTTCCATTCATCTATAAAACTTAAAATGGATTTCTCCACAGAACAGGTAAACTTTCTAGATACTACTATATCCATCACCAATGGCACTCTCCACTCATCTATATATAGGAAACCTACAGACAGATGTAATTACCTACACAGCTCCAGTTTCCATCCCTCCCACACCAAACAAGCCATCATCCATAGTCAAGCTATTAGATACCATCGGATTTGCTCAAACATTGGAGACTGTGATAAAAATGTAAAAACACTGTCTGAATCTTTCAAACAAAAGGGATACAAACCCTGTATTATTACCAAAAAAATAACCACTGCCATCAAAATACCCAGAGAACACCTATTAAACTACAAAACAAAAGAAACTACTTCACGTATACCTCTAGTGACCACATACCATCCAATTTTAGAGAAAATTCAGAAAATAATCAAAGATTTACAACCATTACTAATTGAAGATACTGTATTAAAATATATATTCCCAAAACCTCCCATCCTTGCATTTAAACAACCACCAAACCTGAAACAAAAACTTGTCAGCAGAAAATTGGCCAATGAACAACTGAATACAAAAAATGGAACTAAACCTTGTAACAAATGTGCCTGTAAATTATGCCAACACATTTGTAAAGATGATACAGCCACACATAACAACAAAACCTATAACATCAAAGGATCATATTCATGTACATCGTCAAATGTGGTTTATATAATACAATGTACTTTATGTGACACAGGATGTTACACTGGAGAATCCGAACAAAAAATGCATTTAAGGATGAATTTACACAGGCATTCAATAAGAAAGCATAATGAAGACAGGTATTGTAGCCCAGTATGACACCATTTTAGCCAGAATGATCACTCCATCCAAAACTTAAAAGTCAAAATACTCAGAGGAAAATTTAACAGCATCCAAGAGAGAAAAGCATTTGAAATAAAGATGATCACATTCTTCAACACTAAAAACACAGGACTTAATACAGACTTGGGTTTTCTAACACATTATCAGAATTTCATGTTATTTTTTTCCCTCTTATACCATAACAGACTTAGCACTCTTAGTGAGGTGTTTGTCCAACAGGAAAGATATCACTGTGGACTACAGTGCTCTGCTTTTTCATGTATACATTGATGTATATGTGTACATAATATGTGTATATATGTTTCCTTTGCAATGTTGGGTTTTTCCCCCATATATGTATTTACCTGATGATGTCAGATGCTGTCTCCACTCTCTCTGGATCTGCTGTTATTATTCAAACTGAGGGTTCCATCTTATGTAGTATTGCTTGAGACTTGATAAAGGGAGGCTTAGCCTCTCGAAAGCTCGTCATTATAAATAAGACGTTTGTACAATACAAAAGGTATCAAATTATATTGCAATAATCATTATTAATCTATCACATATATAGTTGTGAGCGTACGAGTTGTTGCTAACGCTGCGGGCTCGCGTAGCGAGTCGCGGGCCTCGCGTAGCGAGGGCACTGTGCCAGGTTCTCAGTTGCTGGCATGGAGCGCCGCAGGCGCTCCTTGCCAGCAACTGAGGACCCTCGCGAAGCGAGGGCCTCAGTTGCTGGCTTGGAGCGCCGCAGGCGCTCCATGCCAGCACCTGAGGACCTCGCAAAGCGAGGTCTTCAGTTGCAGCAACTGCGACCCTTGAAAAAAAAAGTTTACGTCCAAACACATTACGACACTCGCAAACAACATACGACACACGTTGAAACACATTACGACACTCGCAAACAACATACGACACACGTTCACACACATTACGGCCTCGCAACAATCGGACGCAACTCGCGAACATTACAAAATTACAAACACAATACATACACACAGCACATACATAAAAACCTTACCTACACAAACAGGAAGCACCCAGGACCTCAAAAATGCAACTTAGAACTTAATTGCACTCAAAATAAAAGAGTTTCGACACTAAAGACTTTGTTAAGCGACAAAAAAAATGGCCGACGAATAAAACGAAAACGAGGCTACACACGCAAACACCATGCTACACACGCAAACACCATACGAGACACGTTACCACACATTACGAGTTCGCAAACATCGGACGCAACACGCCGACATACAAACATTTAAAACTTAACAAAGACACACAACAAACACATAAAAAGCTTACCTACAGCAAGAGGAACCAGCCAGCACCTCAAAAAAACAAGTTACACCTACATTTAAATCAAAATAAACACTTTAGACACTAATACCATCGCTAAGCGAGAGAAAAAATGGCCGACGAACAAAACGAAAACGAGGCTTCAGACGTAACTACAATACACTTACTCGCAATAATGAAACACATACTATGCGGAACGTATCACAATCATATTAAACACCATTTTGAACAGTAATACGCCTAAAATGGCGGATGGAACGCAAATTGTAAGCTGGAACGCAAATAGCGCATGCGTATTGCGTTCTAACGGTCTCACTTTCCAGAACTTTCTACAAGTTTATAAATACTGCCTATTTCCAACTAAAAAATACATTTCTCCTCAGGTGATCAACGGAGTGACTTCTGAGATAACTGCTGCTTTTACTTGAGAAGACAATTCTTTACTAATTTACTACTTTACATTGTGCAAATTACAACTGACAGGTAAGCTATAATATATTACATTTTATTATCAGGTCAGGTCAAACAAATAAAAAAATAAACTAGGATTTATGTAGTCATCATGTATGGCACATTTATGTGTATAGGCTCCCAAACAAAATTAAACAGAGCTTTATGTATAGTGACATCTGACACGCACATATATGTCTATAATGTATAGTTACATGTGACACGCACATATATGTCTATAATGTATAGTGACATTTGACACACACATTTCTGTGTATTGCCCCTTCATAGTGACATGTGACACGCACGTATATGTGTATAATGTATAGTGACATGTGACACGCACATATATGTCTATAATGTATAGTGACATGTGACACGCACATTTCTGTGTATTGCCCCTTCATAGTGACATCTGACACCGACATATATGTCTATAATGTATAGTGACATGTGACACGCACATTTATGTGTATTACCAATGCAACAAAATTAGCTTACAACAAAATCAGTAAACAACTACATTTTAATGACATTATATGTCATGTATACTGATATGTCACATGCACATATATGTGTATCATCTATAGTTACATCTCACACACACACATTTATGTGTGTTGGAAAAAATAAATATAATGTTAATTTAACCATTTAAATTTGACTCATGTATACTGATATGTCACACGTACACAAAATAATTACATTAAACTATGTAATGTGCTTCATGTATGTGAGATATGTGTGTAGCCCCCAACAAAAATTAAGGTTAATTGAATTAATTTACTGCAATTCAATACATCAGATAAAGCTGAATCTTTCTATTTCGTTTCATATTCAAACAGACTCTGCATCAACAGCGTCTCTCAACAATTTGCACCGTGCACTGTGAAGCACAATCCCTTTTAAAGAACACCAACAAATTTGAAGAGGTAAGATACAAGAACACATTACATGCTCAAAAGGACATGCTTTGCTAGATGACAAATTATAAATATACAAATAACTATTTCACTTTCTTTTTCAAACAGACACTAAAAGAAGACCGGCGGATTAAGATTGGCAGGAGGGGACCGTCTGTCATTCAAAACTTCTATCAAGGTAAAGTATTAAGTATAAACAAGAAATAACCATGAGCCTTATTCAATTGCAACTTCCTCATTTGAATAGGGCTCTATATAAGCACATAACATTTTTTTTATACAGAACTTTTTAGTTACTGAAATTCTAACCACAATCAAGGTTTTCAATAACTAAAAACTTTGCTCAATAAATATGTTATGTGATTATATAGAGCCCTCTTCAATTGGCAAAATTGCAATTCAATGAGGACCTATATGTCTTTAATGGCCAAGGGCCTCACTGAAATGTGATTTGCCCATTTCAATAGGGCTCTATATAAGCACATAACATATTTTGGAAACAGAACTTTTTAGTTAATGAACTTCGAACCACAATCAAGGTTTTCAATAACTAAAAACTTTGCTCAATAAATATGTTATGTAATTATATAGAGCCCTCTTCAATTGGCAAAATTGCAATTCAATGAGGACCTATATGTCTTTAATGCCCAAGGGCCTCACTCAAATGTGATTTGCCCATTTCAATAGGGCTCTATATAAGCACAGAGCATATTTTTTAGGAAATTTTTCTTTTGTGAACACGTTCCTTTTGGATACAAGTTCACTAAATACAAAATTCCGTACAAACATATGCTCTGTGATGATATTGAGCTCTATTCCATTGGCCAAAACACAATTGAATAAGTAGCTCACAATATAACAAATGCAGTAACCAAAGGCCCTTATTCAATTGCTATTTTGGAAAATTAAATATGGCTATTTTAACAAATATATGTGATGTGCTTATTTAGAACCCTATTCAAATTTCTACATTGCAATTCAATTACGGCCTTACAGTAATATTATATTGTAAAAAATGCAATTGCATGAGGGCCAAACTATGCAACATATGGTACACACAAAGGCCCTCATTCAATTGCAATTTGCCCAATTGAATAGGGCTCTAAATAACAACATAACAATAGCTTAAAACTAAGGTTTTAGTTAATAAAAAAATATCAAAAATACAGTTTTTCAATGACTACAAAATTATTTTAACTAATATGCTAATATGCTATGTGCTCATTTACAGCACAATTCAATTAGCCAAATCGCAATTCAATGACACACAAACTGCTACACACAAAACAGAATTTCTTATTAAGGCCCTCATTCAATTGCAATTTTGCCAATTGAATAGGGGTCTAAATAAGCACATCACATATATTTTTTAAAGAAGTTTTTAGTTATTAAGCATCTATCCAAAAGCACGGTTTTCACTACCTAAAAACTTCTTTAAAAAATATATATTATGTGCTTATTTAGAGCCGTATTCAATTGGCAAAATCGCAATTGAATGAGGGACTAAATGTTTAACAACCTATAAGCCTTACAAATAACCAAAAATAAGAATAACAAAAGTGTTGTGCACCTAATAGCATTGTATAAAAAAGCACACAAACTCATAGCAAACTATATTAACATTCTTCTTTAATGTTTAACAAATTATAACCTGTACAATCAAGAAGAAATTAGTTTTGCACAAGTGATGTGCACCAAACAGGATTGTCAATAACTAACACAAACACATAGCAAACTACATTAATTATATTATTTCATGTTTCACTAACTATAACCATCCAAATAAAGGTTAAATAAGTATACCACAAGTGGTGCGCACAAAACAGGATTGTACAAAAACTAACATAAACACATAGCAAAATAAATTCATATTCTTATGTAATATATCACAACCCACAAGCCTTACTAAGAACGTTAAATAAGAATAACAAAAGTCTTGGGATTGTACAGAAAGTTAAAAAAAATTTTTTTAAAAAAAATAAACATAACTGATACAATACAGCAAAATTAATACATTTTTTACTTATTTAAAAGACATTTCACTCAAACAACATTTTCTATTTTACATTACAACAGATACTGCGTGAAGACAATCGGACGAGGACTTTTTCCACAGGACCGGACCGGACCATCGGACGAGGACTCGGACCAGACCAGCAGACGAGGAATTTCAACACAGGACCAGACCAGCAGACGAGGAATTTCAACACAGGACCACACCATCGGACGAGGACTTTCACCAACGGACAACAACATCGGACGAGGAATATCGCCACAGGACCACAATATCGGACAGGGGCTATCGCGACAGGACCACACCATCGGACGAGGACTTCTGACAGAGGACCACACCATTGGACAACGATTTGGAAACGAGGAGCAACAAACATTCGGATTTAAATCACACTTCAACCAAGGTAAACTATAATAACTACTAAAGAATAACACTAAAGAAACTGGTTTCAGTTGCATCCGTCTCAACAGAAAAATAAATTAATTAATTTACTATCTCACTTATTTTATTTAAATTGCTACTATGCAATACATAGCTCAATAACCACATCACTTTTTTTTTCAGCAAAGAAGTTTTGCAGTGGTAAATATCTATCCACAAACAAAGTTTTTAATAAATACAACCATTATTTTAAATAAATATGTTACATGCTTATTTACAGCAGTATTCCATTGGAAAAATTCTGAGCCACTGAAGACAGGAATTATAAATTTTACTAAATATCAATGATACATTCATGATTTGCCTTTTATTTCAACAATTGTGCACAATCATCTTTAACAGGAATTACAAATTTAAATATACACAATTACATTTATTTGTTTCCGTTTACAGATTAATATGGCTGATAACGAGACCAAAGAAGTGAAGAAAAGACGTCAAACTAGAGAAAGACAAGAGAGATGGGCCGCCCAGCAGACACCGGAGGAGAAAGAAATTAGAAGAGAAAAAGAACGCAAAAGACTTGCAAATAAAAGAATATCCGCTGCAAAAATGAAACATACAACCAAAATAAATAAAAAAATAATAAAGCATTTACAAACTGTTCCTAAAACATCAGATGACATTTTACAACATACCAGTCAAGACAGACCAAAAAAAAAAACTACCAAAAAAAAGCATTTACAAACTCTTAGTAAAAACTTACAGGAAATTTCAACCGAACAAGTCCAACATATACCAAGAAAATGTACGAAAAAAACTAAACATTTAGAACCTGTTGTTGAAACATTTCATGACTTTTCATCTGATGAATATCAAAGTCAACATCCAATATGCATTGCAAATTGTCCTTTAATGAAGTCTTTAGCAGTAGAGGTTCATAGTTGTGGGGACATGACTACTCAATGTCAATTTTGTGAGGCTTATTATTTTAAACAGGAGAGACCCCGAGATGGACAATTTATTAGTTGTTGTCAAAAAGGAAAGTTCAAACTTCCACAAAGGAAACAATTTCCAACCTATTTACTAAATATTCTGACTGAACCTACTTTTCCAAATTACAAAAATTTTAAGACAAACATAAGATCCTACAATAGTGCCATATCATTTGCATCTATGGGGGCAACATTGGCTGCTAATGTACCAGGACATGGTCCTTACTGTTTTAAAGTCCAAGGACAAATTTATCATCGCACTTCCCATTTACATCCAGAGGAAGGAAATAAAAGAAAATTCGCTCAACTATATGTCCTAGATACAATGGAAGCTGTTGACCAACGTATGCAGATGGAAGAAAATAAAAAATGCTTACCCACTGTTTTCATAGAGCTAAATAATATTATGGACAACAATCCCTACAGTAAAGCTTATAAAAAATTGGCAGAAGTAGAAAATGAACAACTACTTCATTCACAAACACATCAATTACCAATGCCGAAGGTTAATATGGTGCTTAAAAGAGACAGACATACTGATAAACGTCGTTATAACTTGCCAACAACAAATGAGGTTGCAATGGTGTTTCACAATGATGAAGGAGAACCACCATTTCAAAGAGACATACGAATATATCCTAGAAATGAGGACCAACCGTTTATTAATATGAGTATCTTAAGTCCAAATTTAGATCCAATGACATATCCCATCTTTTTCCCACACGGAGAAGCAGGTTGGCAACCAAAATTAACTCTTCCCAGTTACCCAAATGCTAAAGGCAGAATCCGAAATAATGTTTCTATGCTTGAATTTAAAGTAGCTCAAATTGCCATTCGCAATGTATTTAATCCAATTTTATGTGGTGGGAAACTAACACAACAATGGATTATTGATTCATATTTGCAAGTTGAGGCAAATAATTTAAACTTTATCAAATATCAACAAGATAAACTCCGTGTAGAACAATATTCTGGACTCATGGACTATGTTGCTGACGTGGCTACAAGCAGAGACATGACAGCTGGCAAAGCCATCATTTTACCATCTTCCTTTCAAGGATCTCCTCGGAATATGAGAGAAAGATACAATGATGCTATGGCTATTGTGACAAAATTTGGCAAACCCGATTTATTTGTGACATTTACATGTAATCCACAATGGCCAGAAATTACACTAAATCTACTTCTTGGACAAACTGCTTCAGATCGACCAGATTTAGTAGCCAGAGTTTTTAAGATTAAATTAAATGAATTAATACGTGACTTCACTATAAATCAGTTATTTGGCAAATGTCTTGCTTATGTATATACCATTGAATTTCAAAAAAGAGGCCTTCCACATGCACATCTTCTAATAATACTTCAAGAAAAAGATAAATTAGATACTTCAGACAAAGTGGATGCAGTCATTGTTGCTGAACTACCAGATCCAGAACTATATGGTAGACTATATGAGATTGTTACTCATCGCATGATTCATGGACCCTGTGGTGACCTTAATCCACAATCACCATGTATGGAAAATAATAAATGTTCCAAAGAATTTCCCAAAGATTATAGAGACAAAACCTATGCCAATTGTGATGGATATCCACTTTATAAAAGAAGAGAAGGAGATAGTGCCATTATTCGTGGGAAAAAAGTGGACAATAGATATGTAGTACCCTACAATCCACATTTACTCATGAAGTACAACGCCCACATCAACGTAGAAGCCTGCACTTCCATCAAATCAATTAAATATGTCTATAAATATATTTACAAAGGTTACGATGCAGCTACTGTAGTCGTCAAAAGTGCAGACAACCCTGAAAGTAGTGAGTTAGTACATGATGAACTTGCATCTCATGTAGATGCTCGCTATGTCAGTGCGCCAGAAGCTATGTGGCGGCTTTTAAAATTTGAAATGCATGATAGATCACATGCAGTATATAGGTTAGCAGTACATTTGCCACAACGACATTTAGTCTATTTCCATGCTGGAAATGAAATGAATGCATTGGCCCAAAGTGAAGATCGTCACACTACACTAACTGCATGGTTTGCATTAAATTCCACTGATGCTGAAGCAACACAATACTTATATATTGAAATTCCATATCACTATGTTTTTGTGAATGGATTATGGAGACCAAGAAAAACCAGAGGCAATAAAATTATTCCAAGAATTTACACAGTCAGTCCAAGAGATGTTGAACGTTTTTGCTTACGGATATTACTTTTAAATGTTCCTGGAGCACAAAGTTTTGAACACTTAAGAACTGTTAATGACATTGTATATGAATCCTTCCATTTAGCTGCAAGACATAGAAACTTACTCGCTGATGATACAGAGTGGGAAAGATGCTTAGAAGAAGCAGCACAATGTCAAATGCCGCGACAGATGAGAGAACAATTTGCTTTTATTTGTATCTTCTCAAATGCTCCAAATGCATTAGCTTTGTGGGAGACTTTTAAAAGTAATATGGCTGAAGACTTTATGCGACGATACAATGAACCCATTGCACACTTAAAAGCGTTAATGGAAATCCAAGAAGTCTTTTTAACTCATGGATTAAGTTGTGCAAGTTTTAATTTGCCTGATCCAGGTCTTATAGATGACATTAACTTTGAAGACTATGACATTCAACTACAAGCAGAAAGAACAGAAGAAAGACTTGCAACTTTAAATACACTACAATTGCAAGCATTTCATGCCATTAAAAATGCTATAGATGATGACATGGTGACAGAGCGTTATTTCTATCTTGATGGACCTGGCGGATCAGGAAAAACATATTTGTACAATTTATTAATGAGTTCAGTACGAGCACAAGGAAAAATAGCAATGGCGTTTGCCACTACTGGAATTGCTGCACTTTTATTAGAAGGTGGAAGAACTGTTCATAGTGGATTTAAACTGCCAGTGCCTATTTTAGAAAATTCTGTGTCAGATATTCGCATGACATCCTTACAAGCAAAGAAATTGAAGAAATGTAAATTAATTATAATAGATGAGGCCACAATGATGTCATGCTATGCTCTCCAATGTATTGACCGTTTGCTTCGTGAAGTCATGGATAATATTTTTCCATTTGGTGGAAAGGTAATGTTGTTGGGTGGCGATTTTAGACAAACATTACCTGTTGTTGTACATGGCAATCGAACTGACATTATCGAAACATGTATAAAGTCAAGTACAGTATGGAAACATTTTACCCATCTTCAACTGCAACAAAATATGAGATCAGAAGGCCAAACTGATTTCAATGATTGGCTTATTAAAATTGGAGAAGGCAGAACAGAAAAAATACTACATTTACCTGACGACACTGTAGAGATCCCACCTCATATGATTTGTCAACAAGATATTATATCGGCTATATTTGAAGGGAGCATAAATAACGAAGAATATTCCGAGCTTGCCAACCAAGTCATACTGACGTGTAAAAATAAAGATGCATTAATCCTCAATAATAAAATCTTAAAAAAAATTTATGCACCACAAAGAAATTATCACAGTGCTGATTCTGTACTTGCTGATGACAATGAAAGTCAGGCTAACTTTTCGACTGAATTCATAAACTCTTTAACTCCTTCTGGAATGCCACCACATATTTTGCAGCTAAAGAAAGGTGCAATTATCATGTTACTGCGAAATATGAATCCCAAAAAAGGCCTATGCAATGGCACAAGATTAATTGTTCAACAATTAAAGGACCATTTTATAGATGCTGAAATTTTAACTGGGACCCATAGAGGAGAGAGAGTTTTCATACCAAGAATAGATTTAGCACCAAGTGAAAGTAGTCTCCCTTTTATACTTCAAAGAAGACAATTTCCCATTATTATGGCATTTGCCATGACCATTAATAAATCACAAGGTCAAACTTTCAAATCTGTGGGTATTTTCTTGGAAGAACCAGTTTTTGCACATGGTCAATTGTACGTTGCGTTGTCAAGGTGCAAAAATCCACAGGCTATTAAAGTTTACATTGAAAACAATGAAAGTCAAGGTGATTTATTAGAAGATGGACGTATTTTTACTAAAAACATTGTCTACTATGAAGTACTATAACTTTGAAGGATACTAATTAAAGATGCCAAGATTTTTTAAAAGCATTGCAAAATACATAACAATTGGTTGTTTAATTCAGTCATAATTAATGGAAGTCATGTTTATGAATGATTCGCCTCACAAAATACTTGCCTTGCATTGTTAGTAAAAATTAAGTTAAAATGTTAAGTCACTATGTTAATGTTTCTAATGTTACAAGTTTAAAAAATATATTTTCAAGTTATTTCATTCAACATATTACAAAGTGGATGTTAAGAGGTCAAGTACCTTTTAAGTCACAATGTAAATATTGTCTGTTATCTTAAGATTACTACCTACATTAATGTTTATCGCCAATTTATGTGCTCAGTAATAAATTAGTTTAATTACGTACGTTTTAAGAAGAGTTTGACTGTATGCCTTCCTCTACATTCAATGTATATTCAAGTTAACAATTATTGTGATAGAAATTGAATTTTAATACTGATTAATTTAAATGTCAATTGTTTTTACATTCAAATGTTAATACTTTTAATAAAAAATTACTTTACAAAATGTATTCACTATGTTCATGTTTATAATGTTCAAAATTATACCAATGTTTTGTCAACTTCTAAACTTACATAAAAAATAAAGTTCAAGTTTAAAAATATATACTTTGATGGTTATTGCTTACATATATTTTAAACTTCATCTTAAAATTTGCAACGTTTAAAAAAGGCTTTTTACTTTTGGCTTTCCTATTCATTCAATGTATATTCAAGTTAACAATTCTTCAGATACTAATTACATTTTAAAAAACCATTACATCAACATTTTACAAAAATACACGTTCATATTAAAATACTTACAAGTGTCAAAAATATATGTTAATAACTAAACAACTTGACAAACATATACATAACATTGCCGTCATTTTTTGACGGGCAAGTCGCTAGTATATATATATTTATATATATAGATTAATAATTACTAAATTACTAGATTACTGGACATTCACAGCTGCTTCACTCTTCTATATATATATATATATATATATATATATATATATATATATATATATATATATAAATATATATATATATATATATACACACTTATATATATATATATCCCGTACATTTATATATATATATTAAGGGCTTAAAGGTTATTCTATTTTCCTTGTTGGCATTTTCTTCCACTGTGATATCTCAATATGATGACACGCCTCTCCACAAATTTGAACAGAAAGGAGATGGGAAGTTGTGTACCTAACCTAATAGGATAATGCAGAAAGACAGTGAAAATGTTTTAATCCGTGTCTACATTAGCTATATACTTTATAGAAATGCGGACAGACACACAACCAGACCAAACACATGGAATGAAAGATAGTCACTACACAGAATACGCTGCTTAACTGCAAAATGCAATAAACAGAAATGTGAAGGAAAGATGTGCTTATTTTAGAAAACTAACAAGGGAATATCAAACACTGGAATGCTTGCAGCATGAACTCAAGCTAGCGCTTGCAGCATGATGAAATATCTTTTGCAATTGAACAGGTTTAATAGTCCATAATTATGATTTTTTTCCCCCTTGGGTACAAATAAACACAATGGGTGACTAGGTTGATAGAGAATGGGATACCCTTTCAGAACAGCTGTACACTATTTGTAACTCACAAGAGAAATCCAGAAAGCTTGTTTACATAAATGCAAATTGCACAGCATAGCAAAAATAATGAGTCACAAACACATGGCCCAATCACATATGTAGCCCATCAGCCAGTGCAATTAACTATGATTCATAGAATAATGTGTAGTGTATTATATACACATAATAATATTTTACGTGGGATGAGAGAACAACTTTATAAACTTTGTTGAAAAAATCTGACATTACTTTGTTCACCTCCACCATATTTACACTTTTTCTATCTATCTATCTATCTATCTATCTATCTATCTATCTATCTATCTATCTATCTATCTAATCTAGAATTTTAATTAATATATTGGTGTGTATTTTTTGGTTTTTAATAATCGATTAGATAAACACTAAGGCCCTCATTCAATTGCTATTTTGGCCAATTGAATAGGGGTCTAAATAAGCACATGACATATTTTTTTAAGTAAGTTTTTTCTTAGTAAGCATCTATCTAAAAGCAAGGTTTTCAATAACTAAAAAAATCTTTAAAAAATATATGTTATGTGCTTATTTAGAGCACTATTCAATTGGCCAAATCGCAATTGAATGAGGGCCTAAGTAAATGCACATCCCTTGCTGATGTTGAATTATGATAGAAATTTCCTGAGCTTGGCCTGAAAAACCATGACCACTGCATTTGCTGCCAATCACATGACAAGTGATGAGGTAGGACAAATTTAAGAAATTGGATCATATGTACTAAGGTGTGAAGGTCAAACAACTCACATTCTGTATTATGCTAGGGGGCAAAATTACTAAGATGTGAAAAGTTTTACAGTAGGTTTTAAAATAATAAAGCTCTTCTCTCCCTCTCTCTCTCTGCTTGCCTCCTTCTCCCCCCTCTCTTTCCTTCCCTCTCTCTTTACCTCCCTCTCTCTTTCACTTCCTCTCTTTCTTCCTCCTCTTACGCACATTCTTTCCCTCTCTCCCCTTCTCTTTCCCTCCCTCTATTTCTCTGCCTCCTCTCTCTATCCCTCCCTCCCCTCCCTCTCTCTCTGCCTCCTCTCTCTCTCCATCTGTCTTCATCCCTCTCTCTCCCTCTGTCCCCCTACCTCTCTCTCCCCCTCCCTCTCTCTCTCTCTTTTTCTATCTCAATCTTAGCCATTGATATTTAACACATTTTCTGTTCAATGATTCTTAAAAGTTACTTTCAAACATAAAATTCTAAATCTCCAGTTGAGCTGCCTGTCTCCACCCCTTATGAGGTCACTAAGACGCAGTTCTAAACAATGAGACTCAAGCTTATGTGTACATAGTAGCAGATGCACTTCAATGGCTCAGGACCTATGGTGGTTAAAATGATTTAGCTTTCCAATCACACAAGGTTGTGTCTGCCCATTGAGGACAGACCCCAGTCAGAGCTGTCCCCACCTCTTGATGACAAGCAGCTCAGCTAGAGGCTTACAATTTCAAGTTTGAAAGTAACTTTAATATTGAATATTGCTTATTCAAAGGACCACTGTGGTTATGTTTTTCCATATTGTTCTTTATTTCATAACAACATATTATAATGGGAAAAAGGATATATTTTTTTACGTAAGTTTTTAGTTAGTGAAGACCTTGCTTTGAAATTCACCAACTAAAAACTTCTGTAAAAAAATATGTTATGTGCTTATTTAGAGCCCTATTCAATTGGCCAAATCACAATTGAATGGGGCCCTCAGGTAGGTGAGTCATAAATTAATCAACTGTCCTTCAGTTCTGCTGAAAGCACTGGCAGATGTAACAGCTACAGTCCCATTGTGCAGACAGACACTTGTCAACCTGTGTAATCAAAGTATATTCAAACCTTAATAAGCTAACTTAATGAAGTTATAGATGAATACCTAATCAAAACATGTAGGGCCTCATTCAAATGCAATTTGGCCAACTGAATATGGCTCTATATAAGCACATAACATATTTTTTTTACAGACGTTTTTAGTTAGTAAACTTCTATCCAAAAGCAAGGTATTCACTAACTAAAAACTTCTGTAAAAAAATATGCTGTGTGCTTATATAGAGCCCTATCCAATTGGCCAAATCGCATTTGAATGAGGCCCATAGTATTTCAGTACCACTTTATTATGTATAACTTAGAGGAGAGAAGGAATAAGGATGACACAATAGAAATTTCCAAATATATATAATATTCAGGAGGGAAGCATCTTTCAGAAGAGGACCACTAGTTAGGATATGAAATTGAAGACTGAAACATTCAGGCGGTAAACAAGTGGTATTGTCATTCATCAGATCAGCCATGGGTCAATATAGCAAAATAATTAAGTACTAGTACATGTCTTAAGCTACCATCAATGGAACCTTAGTTTTTACGTAGATACAATGGACAAACTGGTCCCTTACCTTCCGTTCTTAAACTATGTTTTATCCTGTGTATGACACATGGAACAAAATGTGCTGATATATACACAGATTAAATCTTTTTATAAAGCAAAATGATAAATCTGGTCACTTACTGACACGTGGGATGATTCTTTATTGAAATCACAGGTGAAATGATTGGACATTGCTCAGTGTGAGTTCAAAATATTGAAATAACATTAAAGGGCATTGCAGCCCTCACATTCCTTCTCAAGAAGATCTGACTTCATTTCTTGTCTGCTTTCTCTTCTTTCAAAATTAAATATAAAGAGAAAGAGAAGAAACTTTGTGTAAGAAGTAATTACCTGTTTGAATTGTGCCAGTAGCTGCTAAATGCTAATGTGTAATTATTTCTCACAGGATGAGGCAGCTTCAAGTTCAGAGTCCTGTCCACTGCTGGCACTACACAGGGTAGATTGTGCCAGCTCAACAGTGTTATTGAAGTGCTTCAGGACCATCATATATATATATAATATAGCTTTTAACATTTAACAATATAATAGAGACTTAGGGCCTCATTCAATTGCGATTCGGCCAATTGAATAGGGCTCTATATAAGCACAGAGCATATTTTTTTCTACAGAAGTTTTTAGTTAGTGAAGACTTTGCTTTTGGATACAAGTTCGCTAACTAAAAACTGAAAAAAATATGCTCTGTGCTTATATAGAGCCCTATTCAATTGGCCTAATTGCATTTAAATGAGGCCCTGTGAGCCCTATTCTATTAGAAGCCTGTTAATTAGCGCAAACGGTAGATTTAGCTGCAGATGCTTTTTTCTCTAAACTTCTAGACGTATTCTATTATCTCTAAGTATCTGAGCCTCCATACGTAAACCATCCCTTCCTAAGTAAGATTTCTGGGGGCGCGACTATATGAGCTTGCAATATTTACGCCTTAGACACAGCGAATAGAAAATGAGAACGTCATGATGATGTCAGTAAATAATAGAATATAGACGTAACCTGCAATTGGAAACTAAGAGTAATGAGCGCCAATAAGTAATGTTTGCGTAGACAATGCATTAGATCATCTGGTTGAGTCCATGTGGGTTTCCAGATATGTATTAACCCCTTGAGTACCAGCATCAATATTACACATAAATAACAGTTAAAAAATAATATTTTAATTGGATAATTGTTTAAGCTTGAGAGTGTTCTGCAATTCTAATGTCTTTCCATGCGTTTAAAGTACAGTAGTGTGCGTTTAATTGCTGCTACAGCTATCAGAACTGGCGTTAAAACCGTTTGCAAATCCTCTTTCCTACTTTTAATAATTATTTCAGAAATGTAATACTTTTTCTAGTTGCGGGTCTGACTTAATTTGTGAGCTAGACTTAATGTTCCAATAGAATATGGATTTTGTTTAACCTTAAGTATGTTGCACCTGTAATGTTTGAGATGTCCAAAAATCAATGGAAAGGATAGCCCTAAGCTTGGTCTTTGGCTTGTCAGTACTGATTGTGGGCGGTAACTTGCAATCAGGATGCAAGTAGATAACGTGGCAACTTTACTTACAACTTTAAGTATGTGTAAAATTACGATCTGGGCAATAGAATATGGCGCTTAATTTTTTACCTTTAATATGCAGTTATGCTACCTGGGGTGGGAACAGACTTTGTATACACAATAATATTTAAATTTTATATTAATTACAATTGTGCATCTAAAAGTGCCAAAACTTTTAATAGGAGTAATTAAAAATGAATTAATTTATCAGGACAAAATCTCCTGAGAAAGAATGGACAGAATTAGCTGAGAAAAGAAAATGGAAACATGCTGTAGAACATAATTGCAGAAAAAGTTAAACATTTTGACCTTACATAATACCAAATAGAAAAAAATCAATGGTCATTTGAGTGAATGAGTTGTAAAGACGTTCAAACATATTTGGAACATTAGCAGCAAAATGTTTTTAGTTAATAGAAATATATTCTTTTGGAAAAAATAGTTATATTGTCACATTTCTAACAGTACTAGTTTCAGAAATGGTGGATTTCATGTTAAAGAACATTAAAGACTGGCTCTACATTGTGCTAGCAGTTACAGCATAGCAGCAATTAACAAACAATGGGGGCTGGGACAGATGAAAGGAAGGCAAACAAAATGAAGGATGGGGCAATTATAATTTTAATACAGCTATACCTCATTTAACGCTGTAGAAAGGTTCCAGGCAATAGGAGTATTAAGCGAAACAGCTCTAAACGGGGCAGTTAAACATGGGGAAGATAGGGATAGGGGAACTCATGAAAAATACACACAATTGCAATTGAAATTTAAACTTTTTTTTTAACTTTATATGAACTTCAAAATAACAGCAAACATAACACTAACACAAACTGAACATTAGCAGAAATATAAACTTTAAATTATTGATGTTGAAGCTTCTGGCTCATCCTGGATTCTGTTTTCTTATAGCGAATCAGAGCGTTCAAAGGGGTACGGCATGCAAAAACAGCATTATAGTGGGGCAATGCTATAGAAAATCAGAGTGTTAAAAGGGGTCTGACAGGAAAAACATCTCTATAGCGAATCAGCACTAAACGGAGTAGCTTTTAGTGGGGTATACCTGTAAGTCTCATATTTAATGCATCTACATATTTTATGTAAAATGGTTCCTGTCTAATTTAGGTTTAGAAGTTGTAATGTCTCTTTATATCAGTGGTGGGCAACTCAGTCCCACAAGAACTGCCAACAGTCCAGGATTTAAGTCTCTCCTTGCTTGTGACGAGATGGAATAATCAGAATAAAACTAACTGAGATGCAGAGAGAAACTGAATACAGAGAAAAATTGAAACCATGGACTAATGGTGGCCCTCATTGGACCAAATGACCCACCACTGCTTAATATCAAGAACATGGAAAACTTCTTAAGATACCTGCTGCTGTTGACAACTTAATACTTTTTTACCATGAAGATACAATGAAGGGACTCAAGTTGTTTTTTTACGTTATTATTAAAGAGCATGAAAAACTGTCTATAAGTTGTGTTAGCAATTGTTTCCTAAAACATTTCTAAGAAATTTAGCATTGTTTAAGCTGCATTATTATGCAAATTAATATCTTCTGAATACTCCTGGGCTGCTTTGTGTTATTTAGTGCTCCGGTCTGCTTGCTGTCTTTGTGTAAGTCAAAAAATTCCCTAAATGTTATCATGCAGGTAGATCTCCTACATCATCCTTATTGAGCACTCTGCGGCACAAATTAGCACACTGAGCTGTACATTGACATATAGGAGAAACACAACCAATACTGCATGTCTTAGGAATTGTTTACTGTAGAGAAAAATGTATAATACAATGTAGACATATTTTCATGCCCTTTGAGATGGAAACAACTGGTTTTTCAGGTGACTTTGTCCTTTTAAACAAGTGAAGATCACTCCCATTTAGAAGCTGCCTATAGGATAAGCATCAGGTCTTAGCCACTACTCACTTGAGATCAGGAAACAGATGCAAATGTTTACTCAGTGTCTCAGTTCAATATATCAGTTACTCTTAAGGTGAAACAAATGTTTACATTAACCTAAATTAAACTGAAGGACCACTATAATACACTAACAACTCTTCACGGACTGGAGACCTGTGTGTTACAGTGTTTTCCCTTAGAAATAACAAGCTTATTAGCTCTGGCTGGGATGCAGTCAATGGACATCACTGTTTAGGCAATGCTAGTTTTGACTATACAGACCACTCGGAAAGCCTTTTGGACCTGCTTATTGCTGGCACAGAAAGATAGGAAATGTGAGCCACAAATAAGGATGCAGTCTGCTTAAATATTGCAAAAATTTGAAAGATTAGAGAGTTCTTATACAGAGCAGACATTAATTTGCTAAAAGCTAACATATAGATGGAGCCAAGGCTGATGACTTCAAATGATACATCTTTTTTATATGTAAGGTGCTCAATGACTCAACAATGAATAACCAACAACATCCTTGCTTTTTCATAATAAAATAAATTTCATATAAAATTAGATGATAACATAAATACATATCATGTAATGTTAATGGAACCTGTGCTTTAGGATTAGATTTTTATTAGTTCTGCGCAAACAAACATGAGACAAGGTAGTGACTCTGAAATGCAACTGGTAATAAAATGCAATTGTCTACTAAATTACAGTTGTCTGAAGGAAATCTCTAATGTTATTATCTAAGGCATTTGCTGTAATAAGCTTTCTGCCAGTTTCCACAAAAATGTTGGTGAGGTTTTCCAGCTAACATTAAAAGGGTTACATCTCGGTATTGCATTTGCTAGAGAGGTTTGAGAAACTCAAGTATACTTTTGACTGCCTACTTATGGTTTCACAAATTAGTTTATATAAGCTACATTGTATATTGGATTTTAAAATCAATATTTACTATCATATATATGCGTGTCTGAAGTTAGTTGTCCTAGCATACCATATAAACAGTTTTTTGAATATTTAACAAATGTATAGATGCACTGCCTTGCCCTGTATTCAACATGTATGTGCAAGTTTATTATTATTTAGAGCACAACAAGTATATTAACCAATTACAAAAAAAAATAGATTATGTAACAAATAGTTTAAATACTGTATTAATGTCCACTAATTATTATTGTTATATTTTAGTTGTAACAACTGCAGAAATTGGAGGGCCCTGTTTTGAGCTTAGAATCTTTGTAGAACTTGGTGTGTCCAAAGCACTCTACAACACTGGAAACTCACTACTTACAATTTAAAGGGATACTTACGATCTAAAGGTACCGTATATACTCGAGTATAAGCTTAGTTTTTCAGCCCTTTTTTTAAGGCTGAAAAGGGCCCCCTCGGCTTATACTCGAGCCACCACCACATGTCTCTCTTTCCCCCGTGTCTCTTTCCCCCCCCCGTGTCTCTCTTTCCCTCCCCCCTCCATTATCATCCTCAACCCCCCATCCTCACCCTCAACCCCCCATCCTCATCCTCAACCACTCCCGTCCTCACCCCCTCATCCTCATCCTCAACCCAGCCATCCTCATCCTCAGCTGCTGCACATGGAAGGTAAGTGAGGGGAAAGGGAAATGAAGAGGGGGAGGTACATAGAGGGGTAAAGTGAGGAGGGGGTTTAGGATGAGGATGGGGGGGTTGAGGATGGGGGGTTGAGGATGGGGGGGTTGAGGATGGGGGAGTTGAGGATGAGGATGGGGTGTTTGAGGATGAGGATGGGGGGTTGAGGTTGAGGAGGGGGGTTGAGGAGGGAGGTTGAGGAGGGGGGTTGAGGATGGGGGGTTGAGCATGGGGGGGTTGAGAATGAGGATGGGGGTTGAGGAGAGAGGTTGAGGAGGGGGGTTGAGGACAGAGGTTGAGGAGGGGGGGTTGGGGAGGGGGTTGAGGATGAGGAGTGGGGTTGAGGATGAGGAGGGGGGTTGAGGATGAGGAGTGGGGTTGAGGAGGGAGGTTGAGGATGAGGAGGGGGGTTGAGAAGGGAGGTTGAGGATGAGGAGGGGGGTTGAGGATGAGGAGGGGGGTTGAGGAGAGAGGATGAGGAGGGGGGTTGAGGATGGGGGGTTGAGCATGGGGGGGGTTGAGAATGAGGATGGGGGGGTTGAGGAGAGAGGTTGAGGAGGGGGGTTGAGGACAGAGGTTGAGGAGGGGGGTTGGGGAGGGGGTTGAGGATGAGGAGTGGGGTTGAGGATGAGGAGGGGGGTTGAGGATGAGGAGTGGGGTTGAGGAGGGAGGTTGAGGATGAGGAGGGGTTGAGAAGGGAGGTTGAGGATGAGGAGGGGGGTTGAGGATGAGGAGGGGGGTTGAGGAGAGAGGATGAGGAGGGGGGTTGAGGAGTTGAGGTTGAGGAGTTGAGGAGGGGTGTTGAGGAGGGGGGCTGAGGAGGGGGGTGGAGGAGGGAGGTTGAGGATGAGGAGGGGGGTTGAGGAGGGAGAATGAGGATGAGGAGGGGGGTTGAGGAGAGAGGTTGAGGAGGGGGGTTGAGGATGAGGAGGGGGGTTGAGGAGGGAGGTTGAGGATGAGGAGGGGGGTTGAGGAAGGGGGTTGAGGATGAGGCGGGGGGTTGAGGAGGGAGGTTGAGGAGGGGGGTTGAGGAGGGAGGTTGAGGATGAGGAGGGGAGTTGAGGAGGGAGAATGAGGATGAGGAGGGAGGTTGAGGAGGGAGGTTGAGGAGGGGGGCTGAGGAGGGGGGTTGAGGAGGGAGGTTGAGGATGAGGAGGGGGGTTGAGGATGAGGAGGGAGGTTGAGGAGGGAGGTTGAGGATGGGGGTTGAGGAGAGTGATAAGAGAGGAGGAGGGAAAGAGACACAGGGAAGGGAGGAGGAGGGAAAGAGACACAGGGAAGGGAGGGGAGAAGAGAGACAGGGAAGGGAGAGGGGGGAAGAGACACAGGGAAGGGAGGGGGGAAGAGACACAGGGAAGGGAGGGGGGGAGAGACACGGGGGAGGGAGAGGGGCGAAGAGACACAGGGGAGGGAGAGGGGGGAAGAGACACAGGGGAGAGAGAGGGGGGACACGAGAAAGGAGCACAGAGGGCACAAGAGGGACACAGGGGGCAGCACATTTCCCACCCCCGGCTTATACTCAAGTCACTACGTTTTCCCAGTATTTTGTGGTAAAATAGGTGCCTCGGCTTATACTCGGGTCGGCTTATACTCAAGTATATACGGTACTTTACAAACACGCATTTTTTTAACTGAACTAGATATTCATAGATCTTACACAGTATTAGCTCAATATGACTAATAACAAACATTTTCCAATAAACTAATGTTTCGCTCATTATAATAGTTGTATTAACTGTACTATGGGAATATGGAAATTCAGTAGCTTACAAGGACACATCCATCTGAGAAAGTAACATGCAGCAAAATGGAGTCACACAATACAGAATAATTGCAAATAAAAGAGAAAAAATATAAAACTTGTGTTCATTTGTTTATTTATTTTATGCTTTCTAAGAAAATTCACCCATTATCATGTTTAGGTATTCAAAAACAACAGAGAAAAAACTGACCACAGTAGGCCTTTAAACTATAGACATACATTATAAATTACCCAGACATTATAATTCAAATTTCCCAAAGTGGTATACCTTATCTAAATATGGAGAAAAGCAATGCATTGCACAACAATGGCACACTTGCCCTGCTTGGACCACATGACTAATAATGGCATTACCATGGAGAGCTTTGCAAAATAGTACTTTAAATGTTGTACAACAGTCTGAAAAATGACCAGTACCTTTCAGCTGGTGAAGGTTTATAGAAAAGTGTAGGTATCTCTCATGGTACTAATCTTATACGGACACTGGTCCAAAGTCACCATAATGGTTAACCACAACTCTCCAAAACATAATGACACCTTTAGACACTATGGGCCTGATTCAATTGCCCAATTCGTAAATTTATACACACTTAAAAATCACTCTTAATATTGCTACATATTCTGCAAATATTACTTATTGGCACTAATGTATTCTTAAGTCAATAGAATGCATATAAACATTTATAAAAAAAACACCCAAAGCCAAATTTCTGAGTTCAAGACATTTGCAAGTAGCTAATTGAATAAGGCTATATTACTTTAAACTGCACTAGCAGATGACAGTATAAGACCATATACAAGCAAAGTGATTTTAATAAGACATACCAAAACTGTTAATTTGTTTATATTGTTTGTTTGTACCTTAGAAATGAAATTGTTATGCATAATATTAGCATTCATCTGTCATTTACTTTTGGGAATTTAGCAGATATTTGAATACCAGACAGGGAACGCACTGCTTGTTTCTATTGTCTTACTACTACCAGTGTTAAAATATTAAAATTGTTAAATGAGCAAAGTACCATACTTTTTTACATAAGAAAAATATTTCAATTACTTTCAAATGCTCATTTATTTAATTGCTGTAGAGAGAAACAGCAGTTAAATAGTTAACGTATGGTTGCCTATTAATTTTCTCAGATTTCTCCTTGCTGTGGAGTTAGACATCACTCCTTGCTGTATACTCTAGCTTTCAAGTTGTTTACACTATATCACAAGTAACATGGCTTGGTTTTTAGTATTTAAAGGAATATATATGTTGATTTCAAGTACTTTAACTGTCCCTTAAACAGAAAATGAAAATCTCCCAACTTCAACATAAGCAGTAACTGTGAAATACACAAAGAAAAATTAGTGTACAAAGCACTGAAAGACACTTGAAATGAGTAACATTTAATTAAGCTCATTTTATTATTATTATTATTGTTTATTTGTAACACGCCAACATATTCTGTAGCACTATGCATGGGTTAGAATCAGGGCCAAAACAATAGCAATATTAACAAGTTGCAATGGACGGAGGGCCCTGTCTTTGAGCTTAGAATCCAGTGTCCAAAGTGCTTTCCCAAAAGCGCCTTGCAAGATTTAAAACTCTCAAACTTACAGTCTAAAGGTTTTGGGTGAGGTACAGAAGAGTGAAAGAGAAGTTGTGTAAGTTAAGGTGGAAGATGGTAGGTAATTACATATCACTGATGATTGGAGTAGCTGTGAATGTTCAGTAAAAGAAACTAATAGAGCATTGAAGTATACAGCAATAGAGTTTTGTTGGACACACATTTTATTTAGGAAAATTAGCTTTTGAGATATGTAACTCTTTATCTCAAGTCAAAAGCCATACTGATTCAATGTTACACCCCAGACCCTTCACATATCTTGCAATGCCCCCAACCATGCTCTGTGTCAATGTGTCCATTATTTATATATTTTTTTGTTATAGCAACATGGTTCCCTTGTGGCACAGTGGTTAGTATGCAGGTGCTTTCATCTTGGGTTCAAATCCAGCCATGGAAACAAGAGGTCACACTGGTCAGTATTTGGATGGGAGGGAAACCACCTAGGAATACCAGGAGCTGTATGCTGCAGCCCACTGGAGAAGGAACTGGCATCCCACTCAATCGGTTATTATATGAATGCTTAGAAGATACTAACAATGTGTGTGGTTAGAAGGTACTAACAACTTGCTTAACAGTTATATCATGGATGTAATAAGTGCATATAGTACTGTCATTAATTTACACTAAAATACTATATTGGTATTAGAAGTAGGATAGTCAACTAGGCATAGATAATAAAATGAACGCAGTCATATCTGTGATATACAAAGGGAAGTATTTTAAAGAATTTTTATGGCTTTGAGAGGCAGCCACGCACAAATCCTCTGGCTTTTGTCTGGAAGTGGGAAGTTTAGTTTTATAACCCTGTAAATTGAGATCTGGCAACTAAGAGATGGGGGATGTATCATGGGATAGACATCTCCCCGGTGGTGAGAGTGTAACAAGCAATTGCCCACAAGAGATGGGGTTAGGCATGTGGGGAGAGTGAGATCTTTCTGTGTTTTTAGATATCTCTGTAACAATAAAGAAGTGCCAGTCTAATTTTGGACACACCTAAACAAACCACCTAAACAAAGGTGGTGTCGGAGTCTGTTTGTACTAATCAAAGGTACATGGTGTGTTATTCTTAGATCTAAGAAAAGTGAAGTGTCTACTGGTGTCGAGATCTGAATAAACCCATAGAGAGAGAGAGAGAGAGAATTGGGGTGAGCATAGTCCCCCAAATCTGGCGCGCGTAACACTAAGTGGATCTGCATGGTGTGTTGTCCATGAGGTCACAGACAGTCAGAACCAACTGAGGGACACCATTTACATATTAAAGGAGGGGGAGCAGGCAGGAGTCCAGAACTTGTGTTTGAAATTGACACCACACCACTGACCCAGACATAGTCATCTTGATCATTCAATGCAACCACTGTTCTTTGTAGAAATGTAAATGCTCCTCTTGTACATAATCTCAACCAGGGTCTTGCAGATGCATTGGCATACTTTCAATAAAAAAAATTGCTGTAGGATATCTTCCTGCTTATGATCTTAGTCAGATTTGAAATGCTCAAACGTATATTTTTTTTCATTGAGCAGTGTTCTTTTACACTCCCTTGGCCTATTTTACACAGCAGTCTCCTGTTCCAATCTTACCTATCTAGCTGCTCCTTGGGTACAACTTTATCACTTGGAATACCTGAAGGCTCTGTTTTTGGATTCTCTCAATCTACACTGCCTTCCTTGGCAAACTAATACGCTCTCTTGGGTTACAGTATAATCTGTATGCTGATGATACTCAAATCTGCAAGGCTGAAGAAGATAAGCTGGTGTCTTTTTGTGAGTCTTCTAAGGTTTTGAAGCAAGGAGATAGTTTATCATAAAAATGCAAGTTCCAGAGATCCAGAGAGCAAGTACCACTTGAAAAAAAGTCCTGAAGGTGGTAATGAGAGGAGGAAAGAAGATGGTCATTGGTAGAAAGAAGTGGGTGATTGGGGGAGTACTTGGGGATGAGGACAGATATAAAGGGATGCACTGTTATTCAAAGCTTATGTAAGCATTTTGCATTTTTTCTGAAAATGGGAAGATGACATATAGTTATTGATTATATGTAAGGAGTGAAAGAGAGTGTGGAGTCCAACATAACACCAAGACAGGGTCTGAGGAGTGGGAGTGATGATGGAATTGTAAAGAGTGAGAGAAATTTGAAGATCTGTAGTAGAAGGGGGAACAAAAGGAGCAAAGTCTCTGAGGAGTGTTGGGACCAAAGTCATACTGAAGGGGGGAGGCAAATCCTTCATATTTTCCTCTCTCCACAAGTGAAGTAATCATTTTAAAACTATGAACAATGAAAAATCAATGTAACTTTGTGACACTAAATTTGCTAGACAAATAAAACCACTAGGTGTAATGACTTTGTAAATTTTTACAAATGAGTACAATGGTAAGTAACCTTATAATTGAATCTGGTTACTCATAGCCCCTTAGCATTTTTGCCTAGAGTTATAAATAAATTAGTTGCATGCTCACTCCACAATGATAATATCTCACCACTGCACTTATTAGGTTTTTAGTGAAAATTCTATAAATACATAAATGCAGCCACCTCAATTAGGTAGACGTGCTAAAGACGGGGTACCTTACATTAATACCTAGGCTATTGGTAGCCTAGTACTGAGCTCATTCTATCGTATGGCCGTCCCTATATAATGAGTGTCATGCCCAGGGCCTGACTGGACTGTTTTAGGCTATGGCTTGGGCCTGGACTGGGAATAAGTTATCCTGTTTATGGTTAAAGTTATGTATTTTTATTGCTTATGGATAAAATATGATTACTCTGTTATACTATATGTATCTTAGTTTATGCTCTGCATAACATTTTAGCTTTTCTGCAGGCTATTGCATCAGCCCCCACCTAAATAAGATTAAGGCCTATTATGTACAGTGTTGTTATCTGGTGAATACTTCCCCGGCCTCACAGGGTCCTTAAGCAGAACGGCAGATAGTCTGAGTGGTTAGAACAATTGTTTAAAGTTAATATAATCACCCGGATGAGATTAAAAGATCTGATTTCATCAGAGGCACAGGGTTTTCTTAGTAAGCAAAGGGCAGCCTATTCTTTAGGCATGGGGCTTACTGATTGGTCAGCCTGTGTGCCAGAAACTTGTATAAAATGTGCCAATTAATAAAAGGTATAAAGTGGTATCTACTTACATAGACAAGGTGTAAGTGTCATTCTGTGCATTAATCCTAATTCTAACAGATTATATGGTGTTCCTGATATTCTGAGGCCATCTTTTGTACCAGAGGTAGTAACAACTACACGGTCCTCCTGCTGGGGTTGGCTTGAACTAGGTTCTTCTCAAGCCCCATTGAAGAAGCAGGTTGTAACAATGAGGTCTTAAGCTGTGCACCAAACATGCTTTTCATCGTTTGAGTATGTCAATGACTTTTTAGGGGCAACATGGTAAGGACCTATTTATTGGCTCCATGTGTTTGCTTCATTATCTCAGGTGTTCAAAAGCTTTCCCATGCTTTACTGAACTGAATTAAAAAATCTACTTAATGGCATTATGTATGTTTTTTTAAATATATTTTTTAAAGGCTTACAAAATGTGGAGAGCACATAATTCATGATAAACTATGAGTGGAAACTATTGTATATGTTACGAGGAACTTGAGCTAGGCATGGTAATCTCTAGAATCATATAAACTTAAAAACAAAGCAAGTTTCCTCTTCAGCTCATTGTTATTTTTTTTACCTGTGATAACATGAGACCATTTTCTTTTCAAAAAACACGATTGACATCTCTAGAAATTTACTTTAAAGATTTTCATAGGTAGTATGTATTTTGAAATAGCAAAGCAAACTCACCTGTGGATTATATCTCTACTCTGCAGGTAGTCGAGGGCCAGAACCAACTCACAAATAAATAGCTTAACTGAGGCTTCTGTGAAACGTACATTTTGCTGCAGGTGGTACCTCAAGTCCCCACCAAGAAGAAGATCTACAACCATGAACATGTCCTCTTCATCTTGGAAAGAATACCTGAAACAGAAACATTAAAGGAACGTTAGGTGAAATAAATGGACAACTCTGATTATAGTTTTACAATTTTCAAATTAGAAGAATCAAAATTTAAAACAATCAAAGTATATATATATATATATATATATATATATATATATATATATATATATATATATATATATATATATATAAGTATAATATAAAGATAAAAAATAAACACAATTTTACGTTTTGTATATTTTATATACAATAATGCTGCTGTGGAATATACCATTTGTGTTAAAGAATTTCAGTTTACAACGACACACCCTGCAGAACAAAATGGAAGCCGAAAAAAATTATGAACTATTTTCACATATTAATTATAACATAAAAATGTATTAAAATAAATACTTTGTGTTAATATAAATGATGAGTATAATTTGAAAGATTTAGATTTACAGTAATTTAATGGACATGTTTAAATGAAGTATGGCTGGTATCTTGACTTGGTATCTTAAATAATCATTTAAATTTGAATCCACTATAAAGTGATAAAATTCACTGAAAACTGCTAAATCTATTTGTTATAAATAACAATACAGGAATACATATGAATGTTATTGACGTTTAGTCATTGAGTCGTGTACGCCTCTCCGTGACCCTATTTACAGCAGCATATCAGGTACATCTTGTGTCTTGTTGTGCTTAAGGTTTTCAAGGCAAATATACTTTAGTGGGTTGCTAGTTCCTTCTCCAGTGGACAGCGATTTGTCTGACCTGCTCATTTTGGGTGACCGTACATGGTATAGCTCACAGCTTCACTGAAGTACAAAAGCCCCTGCACCATAACAAGGTAGCAAAACAGAAAGTGTTAAATGTTATTACCTATAAATAAATTTCTGCATGCCTTAATTCATCAATAACTCTGGCTATTGTTTTCAATTGATAAATCCATTTTTGCCCTCTTTATCCTGAATATTAACATAAATAATCAGTATTCTTGATAAAAACTCTGAAAAATGAAGACTAATAATTTTTCTAAAGATTAATTTGAAATGGAATCAAAATTAAATTTATAAGTTTCTACATAAAATCATATTGGATCATATAATAAATCAACCCCCAAGCTTCACTAAGTTTGCAGGGACTGTGAAAGTTGCAATATGATTAAATAGAAGTGCAATTGCAAAAGGATAACAACTGAGAAAAGTTAATATAGCAATAAACAACCAGGTCACCTTACCAGTAGAAAGAATCACCTTCAGCCGTAATTTATGCAATGCATTGTACCTCACCTGTCTATACCTCACCCATACCCTTTAGACTGTAAGTTTGCAAGTTTTACAGCCTCATTAAATTTGAAGCCAATAACGGCAACTGGACACCCACAAAGCCTGCGGGCTTGAAATTGTGCTGCATTGCAGAACTATTAAATACGACCATGCCGCGAGTTACGGGTCGTAGGCGCAATCCCGTAAACCCTTTCCGCGGCAGCAAGCTTTAAAGGGGCTGGCCGAGCCGAGATTGTCCGTCACTATCCAATTGCAGTATTATATAGTGCGACAAAGGCCTCTCAGCCAATAGAAAGTGGTCTAGCCGAAGATGATTGACAGTGGGAGATGTGGGAGATTATAAATTTGCGTTCCATATGCCCATTCGTTGACTGTTGTATCTTTTGCAGGTCCCGGATTTGGTGTTGGTTTCGAGAGTTTGGAGAGAAGTAATTTGCGCTTTTATTTATTTATATTCTATTACATACAATTGTACTTAATCCTTGACTACACACACTTACAGATTACACATAATTGCAATACACATAATTTAAAGAACACACATAGAGACATATAGAGGTAGGTCACTCTATACACCCCCCCCCCCATCCCATCCCCCAACAGTTACTAAATACACATAATACACAAATTTTTTCCCCATCCTATATATACAGCAACACTTATTTTTATTTATCCTTATTTATCCTTAATGGAGGGAGGAGAGAGAAGGGGAGAGGTGGGGAGGAGGAGGAGAGTAGAGGCGAGGAGGAGAAAAAGGAGAGAGAGGTGGCGATGGGGCGAAGTGGTGGGGAGGAGGAGAGGAGTGGTGGGAAGGAGGAGGCGGAGGTGGAGTAGGAGGAGCAGGAGGAGAAGGGGAGTGTAGAGGAGGAGGTGGGTGATGGCAGGGTAGTCCGAGCACCAGGTACACTTAGGAGAGGGACAGAGGGGAAGGCGCCTGATCCCAGGAGGGGTGGTAGTCTGGAGGAATGGACAGGCCTCAGGGACATGTCAGGGAGATGAGGATCTCCATCCACAGTCGGTAGGGCAAGAGGCTAAGGGCAAGCACAGGGCCCACAATTATACGCACCAGGAGAATGTGGTCCTCCTCAGTGCTATCCCTGGCCGCCCAAAGATCCTAGGGCTCAGGCCAGGAATGTAGTACAGCGGTAGGAACAGTGCCAAGGAATGTGATCCATCAAGCACTGTTTAGACAACATCAGGGCCAAGGTGAGGAGGATGATGGCCAAGGAGGACAAGAACCAGACTGTGACATATTATGAGTGGGAGAGGGCCTCCAAGGAGCTTCTGAGGAAGGTGCTCGCCGCTGGAGCTTCAGGCCTGGTGGCCCAGCAGGACCCAGCCTCCATGTCAGTTGAATATCACATACACCAACATGGCACCACATGTACATCACACACACTACACATATACATGATGACCAACAAGGACACTGACACTGTCAGTTCCATGGAATTAACAAGGGATAGATGGATGCGTCATTAAATCCATTACTGTCACTGTCATTCCTGGGCCAAACAACAGAAATCATGCAAAAGAGTCCATTTATTGGTGTGTCCACTACAGCCTGTGCGCAACCGGAATCAAGATAGCGTTAGGAGACAAGAACAATCAAGACCAAATTACAGCTAATCTGAGTTGCAATTAGGAGAATCATCCATGTTTAAGCCTAGATGTCAGATAGTTAGGAATGAACAGATCTTTCAGCATCCAGGAGGTCTGGTACAGTGGTGAGCCAGAGGGGGCGCCGGCTCCATCAGAGCAGGAAGTGCAGAAGCAAGCCCCCACCCAGCAAGAACAGGTGCAGGGTCAGGCGGAGAGAAGTGGAGTGAGGGCCCTGGCTCGGAAGAGGAGGATATCATATGGCTAGTGGGGTCACCATCTGGACGACCCCACTATCCCCCTCCTCCAAAGGCTAAGCATGTCGTCAGGGCTCTCCAACTGGAGCTATGATGATGCCAGCAGCCAGCGACCACCCCCCCCCCCCCCCCCACACACACACATCAGTGCGCTGGACTGGCCACCACCACCACCACCAGGCCCACCCACACCCCGCCAGTTTTGCCCCAAACTCCAGCGGGCCCCAGACCCTCCCCGCTCAGACGCCGCCACCTCCTCACCTGGCCATGCCCCACAGGCCTCCATCCCCCACATCAGGCAAGGCTGCGCAGGTGGAGATGCTGGCCTTATGCGACAGCTGGAGGAATTGCTTCGGGGGCTCCAGGCCAGCATCTCTGCCAGTCATGCCAAGGTAACGCGCAGCCTGGCAAGGCCCAATAGGGAGGAGAGGAGGCATCATCTGATGACTGACTCCTACCTGGCTGAGCTACTCAGGATTGGGGCGGACCAGAGCGCATTCCAAGGAGTCACCGCAGAGGCAATGCGACGCATGCTGGTCCCTAAGCCCGGCCACATCGGGTTCTGTTGAACATGTCACCAATTGATGGTCACTGGGGAATGTTGTGAAGAGATGCTGCAGTCCCTATCTTTTTTCAAGGACTTATTTTGTTAAGTTTTTTATTTGTTGTTTGTTTTAGGTACAATTCAGGTCCATGAAGGCAACTTCTGCATCTGCAAGCATTGCAAAGAGAATGTATGAGGTGTAAGGTTTTCCTTTGACTCTCAGGTAGACTTTCCTTCAATGACAGCCCTCCCTTTACATGTGGCTCCCACAATCTTAAAGTTATCATATAGACAGATATCTAAGACATGACTGTTTCTTAAAAGTAGACTAATACAGCTATGGTGGTGGACTTGCAAAGTCTCACAATGGCATGTTAATGACAGCCATCATTAATATATGCACTAATGAAGCATGTGATCCTGATCTCAATATCGGTCTGAGAACAAATCCTTGGGTCTGACGTAAGTAACAGGGAATCTGGCTGCTGACATTTGTGTCCTCTTTGTATTAATGGGTATTTACCCATATTTCTGATTATCCACCTAGACCTAGCTAATAGTTAGTAATGCTTGCAGATGGGAATCAGGTGAGTTGGTATATTGTTATAGTTACAGTATTTAGCACTGTACTGTACATGCATGTTGAATTTTATCCTCCTCCGCCTTTTTTTAGTTGACCACTTTTTTCAGATTTTTGTTTTTGACACCACACTGTATGTGTGAAACTGGATTGGATTACACAATCTAGAGGTTAAATCATCTGTTTTATTGAGCAAATCTAAACAAGTTGTAAGTGCTATGCACATTAATGGTTTCTTCAATTAAATGGAGTGATTTCTGATGATCCTTTTTTTCATCAGATTCCAGTTGCAGTGGTGTAGTGACCACATGTGACCCTGGTAGGTGCTATGCATCATGCATATTTTAGACTACGACATTACCCCCTATAGGTATCCCCTTTTTCCCACAAGCCTCTTGCTCTCTCGGGACTCGCCCACACCACACCCATGATAATAATGCACAGTCTTGACCATTTCTGATTGTGCTCTGTGTATAAAATAAATCTTTGTTAAACCGTTCTAACTGTGTCAGTGTGTTTTCAATGGTTGCGGTTATGGGACATCCACAAATGTCACATTCCTATATATGTAAACTAATGAGACCTAGTTACTATGCAATAGATAAATACATATAACAATAATAATAGTCATAATAGTATTAAATATCATATAATAATATATATCATATATAGTCAACATAAAGGGTTAATACACATGCAAAGTCCAATTAGTGATACTGTGGCATATCAACATTCCCCTGAGGGCCTGATAACAATATGACAGGTGATACTGGAGTGGGTTGCCAGTTCCTTCTCTGGTGGACTGTGATTCGTCTGACCTCTCTGCTATGACCTGCCCACCTAGAGTGACCCTACATAGTATAGCTCTCAGCTTCATTGCAGTATACAGGCCCGTTCACCACCACCAAAGGCACTCATCGCAAGGGCAGTAGGACCAAAGCCTGTAAATGCAACTGAAGCCCTCGCAAGCCGAGGCTCGCAGTTGCGGGGCTGCACAAAATTACGAATTTAAACGGCCGAACCACAGAACTGGAAAGAACAGCAAAAAAAAAAAAAATATGCCTCAAAATAACTTACACACTCCCACATAGCACAGGGGGAGAGCCCGGAAGCCTGGAAGTGAGGTTGCAAGTTAATTTGAGGCATATTTGCCGTTTTTTCACAATCGAAAATCGCCTAAGCGAGAAATAAAATGACGGCCGAAGGTGATCATTGCAAAGCAGGAAAATTGCGGCTTGTCAAAAACGGCAATGAGCAGCGAAGCCTCTCATCGCAAGGCCTGCAAAGTACACGGGGGGAGAGGCTTGTAATAAGCGCCGAAGGCGTCAGAGGGGCCATAGCCTCGCATATGCCATCATTTTTGACTGCCAGTTTTCCTAGTTTTTAATAATGTACAACTTATTAGCAATAGTCTTAAAGATGCAATATTTGAACATCCTCTATATCTCTTTAAAAGAGTTCAAAGAATATTTCTTAAACTCGAGCAGCCTTTATACTTTGCTCTTTGTTCTGAGATAACAATAATTAGACAGCTGTATAAGACGTAATTCATTTGTGAAGAGCATCATATGTTTACTGGTGACTGGTCCCTATTGGGAATATTCTCCTGAGCTCCCATGTGAAGAAAATAACAATAGCTTAAAAAAAAACGCCCCCCTAGAGGTTGTCTGTGTGACACAAAGTGCACAATACTATAAAGTAATAAAAACTGTGAAACTCAAAGCACGTCAGAAAAGATTACATATTAAAATGTGGGATAAAACGCTAATTTAAAAATAGGAAAAGGGAATGTAGAACAGTAAAACCTCTATAGAAGATATATATTTATAGGAATCCAAAAGTATATGCCACTCACGGTAACCTTAAGAAACAATTATGTCTGGGTGCACAGTCAGAAATGTAGTAACATTACAACAAATAGCACTCGCATTCATGACCAGCATTGTGTGTGTATATATATATATATATATATATATATATATATATATATATATATATATATATATAAAAATATATATATATCCATATATATATATATTTGTTATTATGCTGGATTTTCAAGATATGGTATTGCATATTTGTTTTTACTTACTGTGCTCATAAAAAATATCTTACAAACCTGTAGTTGGTCTAACTTGAATTGGAATATGCTCTTATTGGTGAGTGCATTAGACATGCTAAATCTCCTGGGCCCTCATTCAATTGCAATTTGGCCAATTAAATAGGGGGTCTAAATAAGCACATAACATATTTTTTTA
Organism: Discoglossus pictus; assembly: GCA_027410445.1. Taxonomy (NCBI): domain Eukaryota; kingdom Metazoa; phylum Chordata; class Amphibia; order Anura; family Alytidae; genus Discoglossus; species Discoglossus pictus. The sequence goes on along the minus strand of CM050167.1, from coordinate 260,691,922 downwards.
AAGAAGTTTTTAGTTAGTAAACATCTATCCAAAAGCAAGGTTTACACTAAATAAAAACTTATTAAAAAAAAATATGCTATGTGCTTATTTAGACCCCTATTCAATTGGCCAAATCGCAATTGAATGAGAGCCCTGGTAAATAAAACAGTCCGAAACTCAAATTTTTTAATATCAATATGTTTATATTGGTAAAGTAACTATATAAGCCCAAGGACTGCCTACAGGGTGTTCGATTTGTATATATTCCTGTAGAAAATAATTAATTTTGGCAGTAATCCGCTTTAAATTAGACTCAAAACATTTTAATGGGTTTTGTTATTCTTCTTCTTCCAGAGCTTTAACTATCCAATGATGTTCATTACTGAAATAATTATTGGACTCATGGACCATTTGGTGTTGCAATGGAAATTAGAAAATTAGATTGCTTTTTATCATTTTATCATTTGTTGAATACAATACTCTCGCTGGCTGCCTTTAACTGTAAAACTGAAAGAGCCCCTGTAGTTACTAACTTACATTAGCAGCTATGGAGGTCATGACTATGCTTGTGTCTAGTCTTTTTCATATTGTGTTTCTTCATAATATGTTAAACATGTAGAGACAGGGAGGTGGACTTGTAGAGGCACTGGTGATAGGTTTCAACTAGAATGTCACACCACCCCCACAATGGATATGCTCAAAAGTAGGGAGTTGCATTACAAACTTGAAATCCTACGTTCTCTGCTCTGTACTCATGTCCATCATACACGGAGAAGGGAGGACTACAAATGTCAACCTCAATCTGTTTCTGCTAAAATTAGGATTTTATAGCTGCTAATGGTGGTTTGTTAGTCATATACTTACCAAACACATGCCAATTTTTCTAAACTACAACGGTCCTTTAACAATCAAACCCTTTCTGCATGTGTGTCAATGTGTGAAGCACACGTCAGAATGCAGTACAATGAAATATGTTTATATATGCAAAGAGAAATATCTATTAGCTGTGATATTTCTGTCTGTAAGTATATCTGACACTTTCCAACAAAACACACACACATATTAAAAAACACAATTTTCGGCTCCGGATTGCAGCATCACTTGTAACAGTTCTCTCGCAATGTTTCTGGGATGGGTGATTAGCATATCTAGGGAGATTTACTTTGCTCTGAAACATGGTGTATCCTGCGATAAAGGGGATTAGCATAGAGGCCCATGTTTTTACCCTACACAACTGAGCATATAAAGGAGCACTTTCCTTTCTAGAGCCTTTCTGTATCCTCTTTGTGGAAAACTAACCAGAATACATAACACCAACTGAGTGCCTGCTACTCCTTCATATAAATCAAAGCTGACTCAACACTCACGAGCTGGGGCAGAGTTATTTCATCTACCAAAAGAATAGGATCCCCTAACCGCCAGGATAATCGTACACCCTATTATGCATTCATCAAAATATCCTATTTATTTAATTTTACATAAAGAGAACGTTTTCTCCTGTTAGTCCATGTAACCTTTTACAAAAGACATGGTGCTAAGTATACTCTGAAGCTTGTGAAAAGAGAGAGTGACCTTCAGCCAAAAGTTCATTTTTAAAATATGGAAGTATCATCATTCATATACACAATGTTTTATAACTAAGTAGACTTTTGCTTTTTATGGTCATATAGTAATGACCATATTCAATATTAAAGGCAGGTTTGCCAAAGAGCACATGAGGCCTATGCTTTGTATTTTATGCTTTGTGTCCTTTATCCTTATCTTGTGTTGTAAAGTGCAATTAACATTTAACAAACAATGCAAGTTGAAAAACTAAGCCAGTATTTAGGAGCATGGATATTAATTCTAGCTTTATTTTCAGAGACCACTGTAATTCAAGAAAAAATCCACTTGTTTGTAGTATGTACCAAACTAACAAAATTAGAAGCTGTGTAAACTATAAACATAAAACATTTTTTGTGAAAATCTGGATTTTTGAAGACTCTGTTTCTACAGGAATCTATTTTGTGTTTGTTATATTTCTTCCTAAGAGTTGCATGATGTGTGCGGAGGGAGGTGTGTAGGAAGAGGGAACAGTTAGAAGGCCTTGTTTCATAACTGGATAAGACTCACTGGCCCAAAGCAGCCATGTTGCATCATTCAATGCAACCACAGCTCTCCAGAAATTGAAACGCCTCTCATCATACACAGCTTGAACCACTGAATTATGGATCCGTCCACGGTTCTGCAATTATTTTGTTTCTAATTAAAACTAGCCATATGACTTAATAATGCTCTTAATCAGTGTATTTGATTTTAATTGTGCAGTGGTCATTTAAAGGGATATGGAAGTGTTCTGGATTTCACTAGGAATATAACATACCTATGTATCTCTTTACTTTCACTAACGGACCTTTCCTGTTTTATGCTACCACAAGTGCATGCGCGCCACACTCGCTTGCGTGCATGGCACTGGAAGCCTCCTGTTGTCGGGTGCTTGCGTCCCGCCCCAATTTACTCCCCAAGCCCCTAACCCTCTACACCCCTTGCCGGCCCTAACCCCCTGCACCAGTTAGTGGGCCCAACCCTAATCCTAACCCCCTAAGCCTAAGTCCCTACACCCCTTTCCGGCCCTAACCCTAATCCTAAGCCCCTACACCCCTTGCCGGCCCTAACCCTAACCCCCTACACCCTTTGCCGGCATTACTGGGCCTAACCCTAAACCTAGCCCCCTAACCCTAAATCCCTAACCGCCTACACCCCTTGCCGGCACTAATCCTAACCCCCTACACCACTTTACGGCTCTAACCCTAACCCACTAACCCTAAGCCCCTACACCCCTTGGCGACCCTAACCCTAACCTCCTAACCCTCTTAGCCTAACCCCCTAAAACTAAGTCCCTAACCCCCTAAAACCCTTCCCGACCCTAAGCCCATAACCCTGTAAACCTACCCGAAAACCCCTAACCACTTACCGGCCACAAGGAGACAGCTTCATCGGCGCAGGGCAGTGCAGCATGTGTGCGTGCACATAACAGATGCACGTGCATGTGTGGTAGCATAAAACACGAAAGCACCTTAATAACTTAATTTTGTTAAGACGTGTTTAAAAGCTCTGTTTTTTCTGCCTCAGGTCATACACATTGTACCTTGGGTTTGCCCTATGCAGCTTGTGATGTTCGGGAAGACACAGACTCTGAAGTTCAGAGTTTCAAATTAACCAATCAATGAACATCCCTCAGCAGTATGTTGCAGAATGTTGCTTATTGGCTACTGAACAGCAAGTACAGCTTTCTGTGTCTTCATGAGCTACAGATGGCAAACTCATAAAGGTATGATTTGTATGATTTTAGACATAAAAACAGAGGTTTTAAGCACTATTTAATAAAAATAAAGTACATAAAAGTAAATATATACATAGGTATAGCATATTCCTAATGAAATCTAGAAACCTTCCATTCCCATCTAAATGCCCAATTTTAGCATTTCTTATATTTGTCATATGTCATATCGAATAAATCTGCAATAGAAAAAAGTCCTCCTTGGAATTAGTTGGTAATAGTTTCCAAGAAAACCAAGTTAGTTTAACAGATATACCCAAGGAGCAAGACACACTACACAGATAACTCCACAAAGTTAGTGGTTATCTAATTCAGCATGTCATATATGTTAAAATATTACATTACATACAGAGCCTTTTATTCTCAAAGGAATATCTCTGAAGTGAGAAATATAATTTTACACCAGAGCCAGGTCTTTAAAGCAAACACATTTTATCTCTGTAATAAATAGAACATTTAAAGTGCATATAAAATATCCAACAAATTAATTTACTAGTGTAAAAAGTTATTTCCTGAATAAAATGGAAGTACAACACTTAACAACATATTTAATGACTTTAACTTTCTTATGCCACTGTTTGGCTTTTTATTGTTATATTACAACCTTTCATGACACTGTCCACTTATTGATTGTGGCCATTTTTCTGTGTTACAGTCTCCATTTGCTCTTGATTGCTTTGTCGAATTCCTGGTTTATTAATTAAAAAAATAACTTGTAACCTCATACACAGCACAGGGGGAGAGGCAGAGTTTGCAAGCTAATTTGATATTTAATTGGCGTTTTTGGGAGGTCTGAACGGCTAAGCGAGGAAAAAAGTGGCGGCCGTAAAGACGTAACTTTTTTCAAGCGCGTAAATCGGAAACACATTTTGGGCTTGGGGAAAGTGAGCAATTTCCCAAGCCCGCAAATGGTTTCACACCTGTAAATGCAAACAGGAGCACAGAGGAGGGAGAGGGGGAGAAAGACACAGGGGAGAGAGTGGGCGAAGGAGCTTATCGCAAAGCCCATAAGTTAAGGGGGGGGGGGAAGCTCGCAATGAGCACCAAAGCCGAAGCCGCTCATTGTGGGGCACGAAAGTTACGGTTTGGCAGAGGCCTGCAATGAGCGCCGATGAGGTGCTCATCACGAGGCCCGTAAAGTAGAGGGGGGAGAGGCTCGCAATAAGCGCTGAAGGCGCTCATTCCGAGGCCCACAAGTTAGAAAGGGGAGACACATCGCATTGTGTGGCAAACAGCATTGCCAGGCTTTGAATTTTATTGTCGTCATTTTTGACGGACGCTAGTGATCTAATAATAATAATAAATGACCCATCTGTAGTCAAATAAGGTATTCTGAAAATCCATTGTGATAACAGGGTTGTCCAACGTCAGTCTTCGAGGGGCACAGCCATGCCACATTGCCATAATATCTCAGTGTGAGCATTTTGGTTTACTTTATTGTGCTCACAGATATTATGAAAATATGGTATGGCTTTGGAGCTCAAAGACTGAAGTTGGACAATTTTTGTATGTTCTTAATTTTGAAATAAACACCAGCTAGAAGTAAGGCTAACATCACAATATTATTTAATTTTTTTGAAGTCTGGCTCAATATAAATATTCAAGAACTAATTTTCAAGTGGCTGTTTGATGCATATCCATGAACCATCAACTGTAACTTCCCCATACCTTGCCTGCTATGCCTATATGAAGCATAAACCCTTCTACGCGATGCTCCTAAGTTGGCTGCTATGTTTCCCCACTTTGCTGCTGTAAAGAACAATAATTCACACACAGGACTCGCCAAACTGTAGTCTACACAAAAATCTGACAATTACGAGTAATTATATCCCACTAATGTAGGTTTTGAATGCCGTACATGTATAAAGTAGTTTCAAAACATTACACTGTTCGAAAAAAAGTCTACTGTCAAGTTTGAGTGAAGCAGAACTTTTTCAAAGTGACTGAACTATTTTTAAAGCAACTCATACAAATGCAGAACTTTAAAACCTGTTCCAGTATGACAGATTATTATTATTTCCCTTTATTTGTAACTCACCAACATATTCCGTAGCGCTATACAAGTTCAAGTCAAAACAATATTAACACAACGTAAAATAATGAGGGCCCACTGAGCTTTCCCTAAAGCACTTAGCAAGATTGAACATTTGCAAACTTACAATATAAATATGAAGCTTATCTGCTATTACAAACTAATTTAATACAATGCACAGAGAGGGATATTGTAGCAATTTGGTTAAGACCTCCAGGATAAGATGAAAGTAAAATAGGCTCTAATTTAAGGAAATGTTTGATATGGCAATAATATTTGAGATAGAAACGACAAATAAAAGACATTAGGCCCATCTTCACTGTCCATTATTTTTACCTAAAAGAATGTTGGCTTATTAAATTCTCAAGACAGCCTAATGCATATTCATAGCCTGATTGCATCCCTTTACTGGATATTCTACTTAGATACCTCACTCTCTATAAAAGTGATATTTCGAATCAGGACATCTTGTTTTTTAGTACTCTTCTTTTGAAAGATACTTCACTCCTATGGTCAATATTGACAATTTAAATCTATCAACTATAAACTTACAGATCAGCCAGGACCTGGCACAGCCCAAATTACTTATATCAAGTATGGGAACCATTTATTTCTTCACTTGAAGATCACTGACCCACAAAAAGTAAGCCACACAGAAATACAATCAATTAACTTTTACTTTTCCTTTGGACTTACATGAAGTATCACTGTGTTAAACATATTCTGGATCTCCCATCCGGTCCCTTTAAAAAGTGGATGGTAAACAAAAAGTACAGAGACCTAAAAAGGTTGGGAACCATTGGTTTAGAGCATACCAGGGTGTTGTGAAAAACATTACATACTGAGGCTATGCTTAGTCTATGCAGCTGAGGACAGTTTGTACCTTATATTATGAATGAAGTTTAATACAACTGTACTATACCATGATGTACATACAATGAAACTACACCAGAGCCCAGCATAATATAAATATACCCACTTCTAAAATGCAATTACCGTACTTCCACTTGGTAAGGTGTATTCTTAAGGTTTATCATTAATGTAAGGTTATAGTGTAATCAAGAACATTTACACACAAATATTTGCATAAAGTGTCTCTTTAATTATAGCACTTCCACACTCCAGTAAATGTTGTAGGCAGACGTAGCTCTGAACTTGGAGGGCATAACAATATTAGAGAGATTACCCATAGGTACCAATAACTAATTTTCATGACTGGACTTTAATATCACATGAATAATAAACCTTAAGAAATAAACCTTACCAACTGAGTAACTGTGTTTACTAAAAAAATCCCTTTAAATTCATGTACATTACACTTCCCCTTATACACATTAATGCAGCATCAATGAATTTGGATAAAGAGGACAGGTACCAGACTGAAATATAGATGCATAAAAAACACAATACAGAAACAAAATACACATTGGAGTGAATAAATGGGGATTAAAACTGCATTGTTTCTCAAGAATTACTAAAAATATCACAGGCAGATAAGTTCTATTATTTATTGGGATGCTGGAGGAAAATTAAATATCACTGTTAGATACAGTATGCAACTGAACACATTTTTGATGCAGATATTCCCTGCAGAGCAACCCATATTTGTAGTTTTCAGTATACAGTGTGTTACTTTGAGAACTCAATACTGAGTCTCTGAACTATATACAACCTTCTCATCTCCCCACTACCTCTTTCTGACCACTATTTCCTAACCTACAGCCTCGCTAAACCTTCCACCTGCCCCTCTTCATGCCTAGTCACCAAAACCCACAGAAACCAGCAAGCACTTGACCCAAATTATCTTTCCACTGTGCTACAACCCCTTCTTTGTCCGTTCATCACCCTCACATTGCCATCACATTGTTACTTTTGCTCCCATAACCATAGGCAGACGCCCTTGCTCTACATGGCACACTACACAAACATGCTATATCCAGAGATGCTCCCGCACTGTTGAACGACTATGGAGGAAGTCTCAAACTTCAGCAGACTTCCTCCATTACAACTTTATTCTACACTCCTGTCACTATGCCCTCAATCTTGCCAAAAAGTGCTACTTCTCATCCCTAACATCCAAATTTGCCTCCGATACCAAACATTTGTTTGCCACATTCAACACTCTCCTCTGCCCTCCACCACCTCCTGCCCCTTCCTGACTCACGGCCGAAGACTTTGCTAGCTTCTTATTACATCCATTCTTAAGAAATCCAACTTCTCCTGGTTTCTAAACTACTTGAACGTATCATCTACAATTGCCACTCCCAATTTATTTTCTCCAACTCGCTCCTTGACCCCTTCCAATCTGGCTTCTGGTCCCAACACTCCACAGAAACAGCTCTCACTAAAGTCACTAATGACTTGCTCACCGCCCAGTCAAATGACCACTTCTCTATCCTTATTCTCCTGGATCTCTCTGCTGCCTTTGACACAGCTGACCACCCTCTTCTTCATTCTCTTGGCATCTGTAACACTGCTCTCTCTTGGTTCACATCATATCTAGAAACAAATTTAACTTTTAGTGTTGCCTTCTCTGGCTCCTCTTCATTGCCTCGCCCCCTAACTGTTGGCGTACCTCAAGGTTCCATCCTAGGTCCCCTCCTATTCTCAATCTATACTCCCTCGCTACCCTAATAAATTATTTTGGATTTCAATACCATATATATGCAGATAACACTCAAATCTAACTCTCAAGCCAGAACTATCGCCTCTCTTCTGGCTCATGTTGCCCACTGCCTCTCTGGCATCTCCTCATGGATGTCTGCCCTTCCATTCAAACTCAATATGTCAGACAGAGCTCCTAATCTTCCCACCCTCTTCCACAGCTTCCACTCCTCATATCTCTCTCACTGTTTACAATGCCATCATCACACCCACCTCTCAGGCCTGTTGTCTTGTGGTTCTACTGGACCCTGCCCTCTTTCATTCCACAAATTAATCATTAAAATTCTATCACTAAATCTTGTCATTTTGACCTAAAAAACATTTCCAAAATACATCACTTGTTTCCACAAGACACAAGAAACACTCTCTTATCATATCCACCTTGGATACTGCAACTTCCTCCTTGATGGCCTCTCCATCACCCGTCTCTCTCCACTTCAGTCCATAATGAATGCCTCTGCTAGACTCATCTACCATACTCATCGCTCCATGCAGAACCTCTCTGTTAATCACTGCACTGGCTTCCCATACCCGTCAGAATACAATGTAAAATCTTGACCCAAATGTATAAAGCCCTCAATAATAATGCTACCTCTTATATCTCTGCTCTTGTCTATAAATACTCTTCCAACCATGCTCTGCTAATGACCCTAGTCTTGTCTCTTGTCATTCGCGCTTTCCGTACTTTTCCCATGCTGCCCCTATTCTTTGGAACTCCTTGCCTGGCTCCACTAAACTATCCTCCTGTCTCAAATTCTTCAAAACCTCTCTAAAATCTCATCTGTTTAAAGAAGCATACCAACTTCAGCCTTAATTTGCGCAATATATTGTGCCTCTCTTTTCTATACCTCACCCATACCTTCAAGGCTGTAAGTTTGTGGGTTTTCAATCCGATTGAGTGCTTTAGAGAAATCACTTTGTATGCTCAGTTTTAAACTTAATAACAGGACCCTCCATTCTTTTGTAATTTGTTAAAATTGTTTTTGTTTGGATGTACTCTGTTTAGGGCTACGGAATATGTTGGTGCCTTACAAATAAAGGTTAAAAATTATAATACAGTCGTTGTTGTTGTTGGCCCAAAACAGCATTATTAGAAATAGTCCATGTTCTGCACTTTGCACCATATTATTCCAAAAGTAACATTGTGGTGCAAAGTTTTCTAAAATATTGGAAAGAATGGACAAGAACTATGAAAGCTAAAATTTGAGAAAAATTTCTCAGAGGTTGGATATCCTTCCTCTGCTGGAACTTCATACAGCAGGGGAGGGGAATTCCTAGTGATGTCATGTGACCCTGCAGTATGAAAAAGGGCTCTATTTAAGCACACAACATATTTTTTTTTACAGAAGTTTTTAGTTAGTAAACTTCTATCCAAAAGCAAGGTCTTCACTAACTAAAAACTTCTGTAAAAAAAGTATGCTGTGTGCTTAAATACAGCCCTTTTAAATTTACCGAATCGCAATTAGCTTCAAAAACTCCTTGGATGCCGGCATTCACCATGCACATGTGCTATAGTTAGCTTCAATTGTATCGTATTATCTGAAAAATACTCAGTTTTGCCTCCTCCTTCAACTCAGCCTCCACTTGTAGCTATAAAGATACACACATGATGTAGCCATCAGCATTTGATGTAGCAAACACCAAATTGATTCCTATAATCATAAACAAAGTCATGAAAAGTTCTGATTTTTCCCCCAAAAGTTTTTTTGCCATAGCTTACATAGCTTCTAATGTTGTAATATTGTTAGTTTGTTAAGTGCCTTATTTCGTTTAACTACAGTTGTCCTTTAAAAATATTTTTGAAAGTGCAGAATAATTATGGCCACTTAAAGTAGTTAATTTAAAAAAAAAATTTAACAAGGAAGCACATAAATTAATTAATAACTTACCTTTGTAAATGCATATCAGCAGGAAAAGCTTCTCCCTTAACCAGTGTCTTCATGCTTTAAAATAATTCCACTGGGAATTTATCAAATTGGATTAGAAAAGGACCTGTTTTTAAATCCCCCAAAAAGTTCACAATGATAAAATAACTAATTAGTTGTGTGCCAACCCATGGCATTCTTTTAAAGGATCACTGTTCAATGAAAACTTTACATCAAAACAGGTTCTTCTCAGGCACCTGTCTTGGGAAAGGTGCCTGAGAAGCATTGACGTAAATTAAAGCTTGAAGATCAGAATAAGTGCTGCGAGTGCCTCTTTATGATACTTGTGTGTGTGTACAGTGCCTTGCAAAAGTATTCACCCCCTTGACTTTTTACCTATTTTCTTACATTACAGCCTTAAATTCAATGTTTTGTTAATCTGCATTTTATGTGATGGATCAGAACACAATAGTCTAAGTTGATGAAGTGAAATGAGAAAAATACATACATAAAACTATTTTTTTAAAATAGAAAACAGAAAATTGGCATGTGCGTATGTATTCACACCTTTTGTTATGAAGCCCATAAAAAGCTTTGGTGAAACCAATTACCTTCAGAAGTCACATAATTAGTGAAATGATGTCGACCTGTGTGCAATTTAAATTTGACATGATGTGTCATTACATTAACACACCTTTTTTGAAAGGCCCCAGAGGCTGCAACACCTAAGCAAGAGGCACCACTAACCGAACACTGCCATGAAGACCAATGAACTCACCAAACAAGTAAGGGACAATGTTGTGGAGAAGTACAAGTCAGGGTTAGGTTATAAAGAAATACCCAAATATTTGATGATCCCCAGGAGCACTAGTATCTGTACCTAGGACGACAATAAGCTGTACGCTCCATAGAGTTGGCCAGAAGAAAGCCATTACTTTCAGCAAAAAATAAAATGGCACGTTTTGAGTTTGCAAAAAAAGGCATGTGGGAGACTCCCAAAATGTATGGAGGAAGGTGCTCTGGTTTGATGAGACTAAAATTTAACTTTTCAGCCATCAAAGAAAATGCTATATCTGGCGCAATCCCAACACATCACATCACCCAAAGAACACCATCCACACAGTGAAACATGGTGGTGGCAGACATCTGTGGGGATGTTTTAAGTACCCAGGACTGGGAAACTGGTCAGAGTTGAGAGAAAGATGGTTGGTGCTAAATACAGGGATATTCTTGAGCAAAACCTGTACCCCTCTGTGCGTGATTTGAGGCTAGGACGGAGGCTCACCTTCCAGCAGGACAATTACCCCAAAAACACTGGTAAAACTACAGATTGCTGTTCACAAGTGCAAACCATCCAAACTGAAGCAGCTGGAGCAGTTTTGCAAGGAGGAATGGGCAAAAATCCCAGTGGTAAGATGTGGCAAGCTCATAGAGACTTATCCAAAGCGACTTGGAGCTGTGATTGCCACAAAAGGTGGCTCTACAAAGTATTGACTTTAGGGGAGTGAATAGCGATGGACATTGACTTTTTCTGTTATTTTGTTCTATTTGTTGTTTGCTTTTGAATAATAAAAAAAAAAACATCTTTAAAGTTGTGGGCAATTAAATGATGCAAATCCTCAAACAATCCATGTTAATTCCAGATTGTGAGGCAACAAAACACGAAAAATGCCAAGGGGGGTGAATACTTTTGCAAGGCACTGTATATATATATATATATATATATATATATATATATATATATATATATATATATAAACTCTGAGCCATGACTAAAGACATCAAGTTATCAAGGTAATTCTAAATTATATAGAAGTAGACTGCCTCCCAGTGAGGGAGAAGGATGGGGTGTGATGACAATTTAGTTGGTTCCAATAATCTAATACAGCTTTTTTGGCCTCTCCCTGTTCCTTCCTCCCCCAGCCCTCCCTCCACTTCTAGATAAAGAAGCACACCCTCATAACAAACACAAAATGGATTAATCTAATCATAAACAGTCTTTGAAATGTCTGGTCCGGTCTGCCCCCCCCCCCCCCCCCCCCAAAAAAAAAATTCTTTACATACATGGCTTATACAGCTTCTAAATAAGTTTTTAGTTTATTACATACTTTACAAACAAGTGCCCTTTTTTTTACATTTAAGATTAGAGAATACTAGGTGGGGTAAGAAGGTCCTGTCAAGCCTGATACATATATTGTTGCCTAATTTCTTCTACACAACATTGTGAAAAGTTGCAGTTAAAGATAACGTTATTCCACTCATACAAATTGTTGATTTCATATCTGAGCCTGGTTTCTGCCTTTAATACCACCCTTTCACATTGGCACATTTTAATGTTGCAGTCTTTTTTATGTGCAATACTGACATCCTTTCAGATCTTGGCCACCACATCAGTATTGTTAAACTAAATGGTTTAATCTTGGACCATAACACTGAAATATTATCACATAAATCTTGATCATTAAATCATTTCACTGCACTATTTAATTTTTGGAGTGTGCCAGTTCTTCCATTTCCTTATTGAAATTAAGTAGCACAAGGAAACTTAGAGAAGTGTTCATGTTGAAAGCATATCAGAGCTTGTCTGTGGAGTGAATGTTTGTGTAAATAACAAAATAATAAAGATTCAATAACTAAACTGTATGCAGGGTTGTACCAAAGCTATTCTTTTGTATTCCAGCAGACAGTTACAGTTTTGCTAAATATAAGTTACTAGTTGTTTGCCCGTCATATATGACTGTATAATATTTCATGTCTCTTCCCCCTCCCTTCCCTGTGTCTCTTCCCCCTCACTCCCCTCTGTCTCTTCCCCCTGTGTCTCTTTCCCCCCTCCCCTGTGTTTCTTCCCCGCATCCCTCCCCTGTATCTCTTTGAGTCTCTCTCCCCTCCTCCCTCCCCTGTGTCTCTTTCCACTCCTCCCTCCCTACCCTGTATTTATTTCCCCCTCCTCTCTCCCTCCCTGTGTCTCTTTTCGCTCCTCTCTCCCCTGTGTCTCTTTCCCCTCCTTCCTCCCTCCCCTGTGTCTTTCCCCTCTTTCCTCCCTCCCCTGTGTCTCTTTCGCCTCCTCCCTCCCTCCCCCGTGTCTCTTTCACCTCCTCCCTCCCTCCCCTGTGTCTCCCTCCCCTCTTCCCTCCCTTGTGTCTCTTTCCCCTCCTCCCCCATCTCCCCAGTGTGCAATGCGCGTGCGCCGATGCGCATTGCTGAATATAGTTTACGCAGTGCGCATACGCTAGTCAGCGTTACACACTACGGAAACTGTATTAGTGATTAGCAAATGTGCAAGAATATGTCTAGATAATGTATGTACAGCTAAAAGTTTTCTTTTAGGACCAAAACCTTGGTACAGTTTATTGCATAATAGTAATTGCGTTCTTTATATTTGCATTTTTTTTTATAGAAATCATCATTTGTATTTGGACTTCTCTAATGGACTCTTTTGGAGACTGTCCCATATTGTCATTATTGCCTGGACATGAGAACATTTGCGCAATAAATTTACCAATTTAATTTCAGGTCATGAAGTTGCCAAATCCTTTTCAATTCCTGTATAACTTAGCATTTAATGAGAGGCTAGTTTAAAAATGTTTATTTCAAAGGCACTTTTACATTTATTAGGTGAATTACTTGTAGGTTTCATTTATTTGTATTGCATTTTGTTCCTTATTATCTCTACAAAATACAATTATATTATATTATTTTGATGTATTTATTTATTGTATTAATTCATGGTAAATATTTATTTCAGTGTGTAATGAAGCTGAATACTGTTGATGAAGTCTTATTTATGCATTTTTAATTTGCTTGGTTTTCTTAAAATCATTATACAATTTATAATTTTTCTTGCTATTCTTAGATTTTGAAATATAATTTTCTGCTGCCTTTACCTGCTTCCCACCTATTTCCTAGTACAGCCTGGCATCCAACCCTCCCTTCCATGGCTGACACACAGAATTAATACAAAGGAAGAAAAATACGAAGAACACACAATGGAGCACAGTGGTTGTACTATCTTCTCAGCAGCTGCAAGAATGTGAAAGTTGCACTGGAATAAAAACATGTGAATCCGTTCTTAGCATACTGAAAAACACCTTTGGGTGCCACTAACAGACAAATACTTAAAGGTACACTGTCATCCCAACCAGCAGTCAATTTCATCTTCATTATAAGCTGCTCAGCAGTTCCCAAACCTCTCCTCAAGACCCACCAGACAGGCCGTAATTCCGGTTTAACACTGTTTGAATACAGATGAGGCAATTAGAGACTGTTGAATTCTAATTGCTCCTCCTCACAGTCTAAAACCGAAATCATAACCTGTCTGGTGGGACTTGAGGAGATGTTTGGAAACTGCTGTACTGTCTCGTTTTGTTCTACAGTAAAATGTTCCTGAGAATTGCTTCTGTGGCTCATTTATGCTAATACATGCCTTAGTATGCTAATGTGTGATTGAAGGTATGTATAATAACATTGGGGAACATCCTTTTGACCAACACAGGTACATACAAACAGAATGTGATTCTAATTAGCACATCAAAGCAGCTAAGCACCATTCATCTGCCCCAAACATTAAGTACATCAATATTGAATTTCTTGGGAATTATCTGCTGTACATAAAATGGCCAGTGCAATATATAGCCACTTTTTCATGCACTTTAACCCCCCCCCCCCAAAAAAGCTAAAAACATTTTGATGCAACCAAGGACTTTTAAGGATACAACTGCCCCAAATATATATTTTGCTGAAGCAGGGAAACATTTAAATTACCATTTTAATGGTCCAGCTTTCAGAATTGTTATGTATAGAAACTATTCCATTTGTTGTGGTTAAAAAGTTGATCTTTTGTGAACTGAAAATAATTGTTTTTCCCCTAAAGTTTACGTGGGAACTTTTCATTTAGCATGGCACACAGTGAAAGTATGTATTTACGTTTCTCTATGGGAAGTGGTATATTTCTGTTTATGCCAACAAATCATTGGAGACGTTTCTGCTGTTGCAGCACGTAAAAGCACCGGGGCCCACATCTGGGTGGGGCCCCTGGCTGCTAGCAGCAGAGATCTGGTATAAAGGATGTCTTGAAATGTAATAGAAAGAGGGGGGTCTAGGGGTAAACTGATCACCTACATATATTTTGGCTGTTTATTAACATTTAAAGGCAACTACAGAGAGGTTGGAAGGGGGGCCTCTAAATTATTTTGCCCTGGTGCCCTCCATTCACTAGCTCCATCACTGTAACAAATCCAAGGCTAGATAAAGGTTAGTCAAATATATAAGTTCCACATATATTTCTGAAATTTAAGCCATGGTCCAGAATAAACACTCTTTGGGTACACATACAAGTATTTTAATGTAATGACATACTAGATAATGCATGACTAAAGATTACATAGTATTGGCTATCCTGGAATGGAACACCATTGAAGAGATAGAATATTTAAAGATTTTAGAGGCTTCAGGATAGATTTATTTTCAATTTAATGATGCTGAAGGTCTCAAAGAAAATGCCCAAGGTTACTTATTATCCCTGGCCTAGAGATTGGTTACCATTTATTGCTGGTGTAGTGCTGTGTAATACTATGTGCCACTGTAAAGAAATGTCCATATGCTGTGATATTTTTGTCTGTTCTGACATACTGAATATATACATAAATGTACATGTACTAATAAACACAAATAAACTAATCTAAATTGGTCTAGGACTGCAAAAAACCTATATACTCCAGTGTATGCTGGTATAGCATCATCATCCTAATATGTATTGATTCACAGTATGAACACAAGTATAAAAATGTGTGCATTCTAAATAAAGTATTCTTTTGTAAGTAGACCTTGTCCTAAAAACTTTATTGCATGAATTTTTGATTTGGTTAGACATTCTGTATAGAAAGTGCAAAACTGGATCACATTTGCTTAGTGGTTTATTTGAAAGCACATTGACTGTATACATGAAAGAGTGACAAAGAACACATTATGCTGCCTATTTCTACAGACCTCATTGATCTAGCAAGATCTATTATTTTGTGATGACTCAGTTCCATGAAATAACACTGCATGGAATGCTATGATTCAGATGAAAAATATCAGCCTTTGATAAATATATACAATCATTATAAAAAACACAAACAAATTACATGTTTAGATCATTTCCAGATAAATTATGGAAATGTTATCGTGCAAAGTATTTGATTTTGTTAACAAAGATAAAATTATGTTTGTATAACAATATCGGAGAGATAAACATGCTCTGGGCGGTTCAAAAGGGAGGGAGCAATTCTATGAGGACTTGAAAATTATGTTTTACTATATTTTGGAAATTTCATATGATTTGATTGACTATTTGCTTATAAGTGTTTTGTGTTCCCTGCTATTGTCCACAGTGACAATACTCATTTATGCTTGGGTATATCTCTTGCCATTGAAGCATTTCCAGCATTCTTATGGGAAAACAGTGAAATGACTCACCATAGGTTGACAAGGAATGGATGCTCCAGACCTTGCATGATCTGCAGTTCTTTGAAAACATTCCTCACTTCATTGCGCTCAACACATTTCTGTTTGTTCATATATTTCATAGCATACATTTTCTTTGTATCATTCTTCTGAACAATGCAGACCTAGAAAAAGCAAAGGAATATAAAAACAAAGAAAACAGCTGAATGCTGAATGATATATTACTATTAATATAAAATATTCAAATAAACAAAATGCAAGTTAATAAGGTTAGTTTAAAATTAAAATACACTAAAGAAAAAAGATCAAGCATATACAAATCTAACCTTGCAGATAAAATATAAATATATTCACACCATCCTTCTTTTTATGGATTTCCATGCCAAATTTGGCATTCATCATCTTGTTTCAAACCATTCCATTGACAATAATGATCGTGAATGAAAGGCTTCATTCCTGGGACTGATGCAATCTGTTTCCACTATTTACGTTCAAGGGTGATTTCTCCATGGCAGATTACAAAATGCCTCCTTTGATATTTACAAATCTGAGCCCTGGTTGATATTTCATTTCTCATTCTTTTCTATGAGCACGAGAAGCTTGTCTCTCAGTTTTTCCTATTTCACCCTTATACTTCCTGTAACGGATCTACTGGCACCCCGACCGGGTACCTCCGTTGATGGACGCGTCCTAGCACCGGACACCAAAACCACCACAGACTCCAAGGATAGTACATCAGGAACAAGCGTTCAGTAGTTACAGCTCAAGGGAGTATGCAGAAGCATAGCAATCCCCAGTATGATAGCGATCCCCTCAAATAACGAGACGAGGCTACGTTTTGAAGGGTCAAGAGGAACTATATTTTAATGACAGGGAATCTCCTTTTATGCAATGTTGCCCTCTGAAGGGCTACACCCACATAATTATCACAACAGCCAATTATCTGCATGGTTCAACCCCCACGTCTCCTCCCCTCAGATAACAGGTAACACAATTAAAACAGACACAATTTTAACCACATTCTGGATGTACCCCAAATACAGGGGGTACACCTTTAAGTCCCGCACCATTCAATATCTCTCACCCAGGGGAACAACATATAGAAAAATGGCATGAATCAGACCAGGGGTTCAAAAGTTAGTAAAAGTATGTTTTTACACATAACACACAGATATTGCACATATCCCCCATACAATACACATATAGGACAATAGGTGAGTCACACCTCCCTGGCAACTTGGATACAATCAGACCTTAATTAGATCATTCTTTGTTCTTATCAGAGAATGAAAACACTTTGGAAAATGCAAGGATCCTTTACAACTTTCTTATCTCTTGAATCTCTGTAACAGGATTATCTATTAGCCTAGGTCTGCAAAAGTCTGGCTAATATCCTGAGCCAATATATTCTGTAGAACATCAACCAATATATATATAGTAGGATCATATTTTAACCATAATAATCATAAAACAGTTTAAAACAGTTACCGCTACACACCTCCCCCGTGACCATAAGCCGGCATACACGGTCTGATCCCAACGGATCGGCCTGGGGATGTCCGGACAAAAGTATTTGTTGGTCAATTCTCTAGTTTGACAACCCATCAGCATTACTGCAATTCACATTTACTCACATTTCCCATATCCCCAGATAGCTGGGATCTGAGCGCACAAAACCACCGAATCGCGCTCAGATCCTCTTCACATAGTTCAATTGCCATGTAGCTAAAGTCTTTCCCATAGTCTTTCATTATATGAATGGGCTTCATGGCACAGTTATCTGGGGTATCATGGTTCACACAGGGCAAGTACAGAATGACCCCCCTATATGTAAAGGGCCAGAATGAGTGGTATGGCCTCTGGTATGGCCGAACACTGGTTCCAAAGGGCAATATGTACCAGGGCCATAGTCACAGGGCAGGAGGCTGGCAAACAGTCCTCTCCAAGCCAAAGTGGCGAAGGGCACTTCGTCACACATCTCTCCTTTGGGGGGAAGTCTAACCAGGTACCTGGATATTTTGCTGTGGTGATGGGGCAACACGCTGAGGGGACTTGAGGGGCAGAGGCCAGCGGCACTCTGCCCTGATGCCAGCTCTTCTGCTGGGATAACCTGCAGGACATCTTGCTCTGTACAAGGGACATATTCCGGCTCAGTAGCCAGGGAAACGTGGGGGTCAGTGGGGGTTAACATTTCCTCTGTTAACCCTGGGGCCACATTAGAAGTTAGCTGGGGAGGGGAATTTGTACTTACCCCCCTCCTCCGGTTGTCCCAGTGACGGTAGTTGGGGATCTGGACAAGCTGTGGGCGCAGAGACCACGGTCCCATCTGCGCTGTCTGGGAGATTGGTGTCTCCCCTGGTTAGGGTAAACTGTCGCTGGGGGGGAAGGACGACACCTTCTGCCCCCTGTGTTTCACACTGCCGCTGGGGGGGAAGGACGACACCTTTGGCCCCCTGGGGTACCCACTGCCGCTGTGGAGGAAGGTCGACACCTTCTGCTCCCTGGGGTACACACTGCCGCTTGGGGGGAAGGACGACACCTTCTGCCCCCTGGGGTTCACACTGCCCCTGAGGGGGAAGGACGACACCTTCTGCCCCCTGGGGTTCACACTGCCGCTGGGGGGAAAGGACGACACCTTCTGCCCCCTGGGGTTCACACTGCCGCTGGGGGGGAAGGACGACACCTTCTGCCCCCTGGGGTTCACACTGCCGCTGAGGGGGAAGGACGACACCTTCGGCCCCCTGGGGTACACACTGTCGCTGGGGAGGAAGGACGACACCTTCAGCTCCCTGGGGTACACACTGCCGCTGGGGAGGAAGGACGACACCTTCGGCCCCCTGGGGTACACACTGCTGCTGGGGAGGAAGGACGACACCTTCAGCTCCCTGGGGTACACACTGCCGCTGGGGAGGAAGGATGACATCTTCGGCTCCCTGGGGAACACACTGCCGCTGGGGAGGAAGGACGACACCTTCAGCTCCCTGGGGTACACACTGCCGCTGGGGAGGAAGGACGACACCTTCGGCCCCCTGGGGTACACACTGCTGCTGGGGAGGAAGGACGACACCTTCAGCTCCCTGGGGTACACACTGCCGCTGGGGGGGAAGGACGACACCTTCTGCCCCCTGGGGTTCACACTGCTGCTGGGGGGAAAGGACAACACCTTCTGCCCCCTGGGGTTCACACTGCCGCTGGGGGGGAAGGACGACACCTTCTGCCCCCTGGGGTTCACACTGCCGCTGGGGGGGAAGGACGACACCTTCTGCCCCCTGTGGTTCACACTGCCGCTGGATGGGTAGGACGACACCTTCTGCCCCCTGGGGTTCACACTGCGACTGGGGGGGAAGGACGACACCTTCTGCCCCCTGGGGTTCACACTGCCGCTGGGGGGGAAGGACAACACTTTCTGCCCCCTGGGGTTCACACTGCCGTTCGGGGGGAAGGACGACACCTTCTGCCCCCTGTAGGGCCGGTAGAGAGACCTCGGTCCCATCTCTACCTGCCATCTGGAGGTCATCCCAGGACCAGTCAATGAAGTCTGGTTCTGCTTGCCGAGTATGCACGAAACTGAGCAGGTATTGGTAGTCCTGCTCCAGCTCCCACTCTCTCGTTACCAGGTGGGTCATGTCTTTGCTCACCTCGCCTTCGTCATCCCAGACATACATGCCCATCCGGTAGTCGTAGATGTCCCAAAACCTAGACCCCTCCGTGCTGCCAAGATCAATGTCGTCCTCCAAGGCATCCCATAATAAACCCGGGCCATCATAATCATCTCCCTCCGGTAAGTCGTGTTCAGACGTCCAGGGGGTAAGTCGAACGGTATGCCACCAGAGGGCCTGGTATGCGTTGTCTAGCCAGAGCTCTCGCCATACCAGGGTCTCTAGTCTTGTCACCCACTCATCCAGGGGCTGTTCTCCCAATAGATACATCTGCATCGCCACACGCTTCTGTAGCCGCTGCTCATCACTGGGGAGACTCTCACCTCGCCGCCATTGGGCATCTTCCAGGGCATCATACCAGAGTTCCTTTCTGTCTGCATCCCTGTAGTCCGCGGCCGCCTCCTCCTCCTCATCATGAAACGCTGTCTGAAAACTCGCCGGTTCCATCCTGCTGTAGCCAGGGGCGCTGTACGGATACTAGCGTTGCCCTCAATTTGTAACTCCAAACGTTACCGGTGTCTCCGTGCTGCTGTTCCTCTTACTAGGACGCCATCCCACCACTGCCAGCCAATGTAACGGATCTACTGGCACCCCGACCGGGTACCTCCGTTGATGGACGCGTCCTAGCACCGGACACCAAAACCACCACAGACTCCAAGGATAGTACATCAGGAACAAGCGTTCAGTAGTTACAGCTCAAGGGAGTATGCAGAAGGATAGCAATCCCCAGTATGATAGCGATCCCCTCAAATAACGAGACGAGGCTACGTTTTGAAGGGTCAAGAGGAACTATATTTTAATGACAGGGAATCTCCTTTTATGCAATGTTGCCCTCTGAAGGGCTACACCCACATAATTATCACAACAGCCAATTATCTGCATGGTTCAACCCCCACGTCTCCTCCCCTCAGATAACAGGTAACACAATTAAAACAGACACAATTTTAACCACATTCTGGATGTACCCCAAATACAGGGGGTACACCTTTAAGTCCCGCACCATTCAATATCTCTCACCCAGGGGAACAACATATAGAAAAATGGCATGAATCAGACCAGGGGTTCAAAAGTTAGTAAAAGTATGTTTTTACACATAACACACAGATATTGCACATATCCCCCATACAATACACATATAGGACAATAGGTGAGTCACACCTCCCTGGCAACTTGGATACAATCAGACCTTAATTAGATCATTCTTTGTTCTTATCAGAGAATGAAAACACTTTGGAAAATGCAAGGATCCTTTACAACTTTCTTATCTCTTGAATCTCTGTAACAGGATTATCTATTAGCCTAGGTCTGCAAAAGTCTGGCTAATATTCTGAGCCAATATATTCTGTAGAACATCAACCAATATATATATAGTAGGATCATATTTTAACCATAATAATCATAAAACAGTTTAAAACAGTGATGGGTTCCGCTACACTTCCTCCAAAGCATAACGATTGTCATGCAAACACAGACTCTGTAGTAATGGATGTGCGGTGTAATGCCTAGCCTATCAGGAACCACAACTAAACAGCATATTGTATAATGTTCCTGAGAGATGGTCTGTTTTCATGAGCTGCAGGGAGCAGACAAAACAGGTAATATTTATTTGATTTTAGGCTGCAAAACCTAATTTTGTAAGCACTTCTTAATAAAATATGGTAAATATAGGTAAAAAGATACATAGGTGTATTATTTCCCTAGCAAATTCCAGAAGCCTTTCATATCCTTTTAACATAGACATGTTGAAGTACTCACCTTCCCAAAGCTGCCTTTTCCAATGGCCCGCAAGATTTCAAAATGGTTAAAGTTGACTAAAAAAGAATAAAAAAAAGAATAAAATTAGCAAGCAATCAGGAACATTAAGTAAATCACAGGGCTATATCCTCTCTCCAAATCATTCGTAATCATTTGCAAACAGAAGAATAAAACCAGTGAAACTTTGCCAATTGTCTCAAAAGGGGGGAACAAATATAAAATTCGTTCCTGACCCCAGATACTGACGATTGGATTCCTCCCTGGATCAATATTCCCTTTCTAATAAACAAGGATAACCCTGAATGCCCTTTTTATTTAAAAATATATGCAATGCCTTTTTAAAGTTATCTATTGAATCCACTGTCACCACCTTCTTTGGTAGAGAATTCCACAGATCAACTACCCTTCTGTGAAGAACACTTTTCTTTCTTTAAGGTGGAATCTTTTTACTTCTAACCTCAAAGGATGTCCTCTTGTCAGTTGAAAACCTCTCGTCAACAAAAAAAGCTCCCTTGACTAAGCTTTATACTGACCCTGGATGTGTTTATATAAGGTAATCATATCCCCTCTTAGACGCATTGTTTCTAGAGAAAAAACGTTTAATTTGGTTAGTCTTTCTTCATAACTAAGGCCCTCCTTTCCCCTTATTAGTTTTGTTGCCATTCTCTGTACTTTTTCCAGCTCTAAAATTTCCTTTTTATGAAGTGGTGCCCAAAATTGTACTCCATATTCCAAATGAGGGTATACTAGGGATTTGTGTGGTGGCAGAATTATATTTGCTTCTGTTGCTTCTATACCCTTCTTAATACATTCTAATATTTAATTTGCCTTTGCAGCTGCTGCTTGGTATAGTGAACTGTTTCGCAGGTGGTTGTCCACAAGCACTCCCAAATCCCTTTCAATATCTGATACCCCTAGATGGGCTTCATTAAGTTTATAAATTGCATGGCTTACATTTACATTTATTCATATTAAATCTCATCTGCCACTTAATCTCTAATTTATGCAAATCCCATTGAAGGCAAAGTACATTATTTTCCAATGTAATTACCTTGCACAACTTAGTGTCATTAGCAAAACTGGGGACAATAGTTTCCAGTCCTTAAGTCGTTAATAAATATGTTAAAAAGGAGAGGACCTAACACTGATCCCTGAGGAACCTCACTTACCACATTAGTCCAATCTAAGTATGTTCTATTTACAATAACCCTTTGCTTCCTGTCTTTTAGCCAACTCTCAATCCATTTACTGCAATTCCTGTATCCCTTAGTTTGCGCAATAGTCTACCATGTGGCACTGTATCAAAAGCCTTTGCAAAATCTAAAAAGACTACATCCACTGAGTTGCCTTGATCCAACTTCCTACTAACCTCCTCATAGAAACTAATTAGATTTGTTTGGCATGACCTATCCCTCATAAAGCCATGCTGGCTCCTACTTATAATCCAGTTTGAATAGACTTATTCTTGCATATTATCCCCTATTAACCCTTCTAAAAGCTTTCCCACTAGAGAAGTGAGGAATACTGGTTTATAATTTCCTGGATTTGTTCCTGCTCTCTTCTTAAGTATAGGTATTACCTCTGCTTTTCTACAGTCATCTGGTAGCGACCCAGTGTTGAGTGAATCTTGAAAAATTTGATATATTGGTTTGGCTATTACAGAACCCAATTCTCTCAGTACCCTTGAAATTATTACAGCAGGACCTGGGGCTTTTTAAACATTTATTTTTTTCAACCTCTTTTGGATTTCTTCCTGTTTTTACTAATTATTTGGCAAAGGTAGTGTAACCCCATTATGTTGCAGTGACCCAACCACTGGTATCTCCCTTGTGTATACTCCGTATCTTGATCTTTTAATCATTGTTAAGCCACGTTGGATGTAATTTACTGCTTTTATTTTTATTTCCACATGGTATACAGGGATAAGTATGTATATTTAGTAAGGATTTAAATGTTGTCCATTTATGTTCAGTATTTTTACCTGTCAGTTCTCTGTCCCAGTCTATACTTTGTATTGGACCATTCAAATCTGCCCTTTTAAAATTAGGAGTTTTTGTTGGTCCCTTACAGTTTTTTTAATTCAATCTCAAATGTGACTGTGCTGTGATCACTGTTTCCCAAAGGTTGCCCTTTTTAAACATTTGATACCAAATCAATATTATTTGTTATGACTAAATCCAAGATAGCTTCATTTCTAGTAGGCTCTTGTATAACCTGGGCCAGATAATGATCCCTGAGTGTACTCATCTGGCATGTTTCAGGTTAATTAAAATCTCCCACTACTTGCCCATGCTTAGCAGCATTTCCAATCTGTAATAATAATTTAATTTCTCACTTTCAATTATATTCCGGGGGATTATAGCAATATTATTGCTAGTTCCACCATAAAAATCTTCTCTGACTATAGGCTTAAATTCAGGCTTAACACACAGACAAATCCCTCCTCCCCTTTTACCACTGCCCCTATCTTTCCTAAATAGATTATAACCATCCAGAATAACCATCAGATTCATCCCACCATGTTTCAGTAATGCCTATTAAATCCCATTTCTCATTAACTGCTAATAATCCCATTTTTGGCAAGCTTCTGGCATTAGCAAAAATACACCTTATGTTAGGAGTCTGTACTTCTGAAGTGCCTGCCACTATACCTGAGTTACTTAGCAGTACCTCCCTATTGAGTATACTAACCCTCCCCCATCTTCTCCCACATGACTAGTTAATTCAATCCTTACTCCATATGTACATGGACAAATCTGAACTTATGTAAAGCAACAATATGGAAACACTATGTTTCCTTCTACATACAAAACAGAATCAACAATTCAACTTTAGTGGGATAGGAAGGTATTTTTAACGAGGCCTCTGTTCAGAGCTTCTTGCAAGACAAATGGAGAAAAAGACTTTGAGACACCAAGACAACTAATAAAAACATCTAATGAGATTCTGCTGCCAAACCCTAAAGCTGAGATGACCTTGACAGGAAAGCTAGCAATCTGTAGTAGATTAATGAGCTAGCCATCAGCTGAGTAGATGAATGAGAGATGGGATGACTATTTAACAACACTATAGCAGCTTGGCATTTCCTAGTTACTCTGCTCCTCTTTTCTCTACTGTAATTATTTTCTCTTTTCTATTAAGTAGTTTGTGCATTTGTTTTGTTCCTGCCAACCTGCCAGGATCATCCTTAACCGGCAAAATTCATCTAACAGGAAAAAGATATAGCTTTGTACAGTTCTGGAAAAGAGCTCTTTGCACAAACTATATCAACATTGTAAATATTTTGCTGATGAATAATTATATATGATGTGAAAAAAACTGCATTGAAGATCGAAAAGGACTGTTATATGGGATGCAAGGGTCTAGAGAATCGTCTGAGATGATACCACAGAATTTTCTATGGATGGACTTTTCCTCAATTTTCTCCTTACTGGATACAACCCATAACCCGACATGATCCATTGGTGTATTCCCCAAAATAAAGAAAAAAAAACAACTGTTGGAGGTACAACTGGCCAAAGTGTTTTAATAAAAACACAACATTCACGTAACTTGGGGGAGGAGAATTCCAGGCCTTGGCAGCAAACAACATACCGTAAGCATAAGCTTAGGGCCCACCTTTGTGCCATGAGCACACCCTCCTACCACTGGCCCAGGCAACTCCCCCCTCTTTAGACAAAGCCCTACCATTACTTTTGGTTACAGATTATTGATGAACTTATGTGCAAATAAAATATACTTCATTCAAATATTTGCCCAACTAAATGGGAATTTAGTGTTACATTAAGTATTAACCTGTTAACAAAAGTTCTGAGTCACTAGAAGAAATCAGCCCGCCACCAGATCAAATATTGTGATTCAATGGTTTAAAGTATAAAGGTTAAACCGGCATGCACAGTTTTTGAGGAGTCAGTGGACTTAGCAATATACAGTGCCTTGCAAAAGTATTCACCCCCCTTGCCACATCTTACCACTGGGATTTTTGCCCATTCCTCCTTGCAAAACTGCTCCAGCTCCTTCAAGTTGGATGGTTTGGGCTTGGGAACAGCAATCTTTCAGTCTGACCGCAGATTTTTATTGGATTGAGGTCTGGGCTTTGGCTAGGTCATTTCAACACATTTACATGTTTCCCATTAAACCACTCAAGTGTTGCTTTAGCAGTGTGTTTGGGGTCATTGTCCTGCTGGAAGGCGAACCTCTGTCCTAGCCTCAAATAACGCCCAGAGTGGTACAGGTTTTGCTGAAGAATATCCCTGTATTTAGCACCATCCATCTATCCCTCAACTCTGACCAGTTTCCCAGTCCTGGCTGCTTCAGTGTGGGGATGGTGTTCTTTGAGTGATGTGATGCCTTGGGTTTGCGCCAGACATAGTGTTTTCTTTAAATGGCCGAAAAGTTCAATTTTAGTCTCATCAGACCAGAGCACCTTCCTCCATACATTTTGGGAGTCTTCCACATGCCTTTTCGCAATCTCAAAATGTGCCATTTTGTTTTTTGCTGAAAGTAATGGCTTTCTTCTGGCCACTCTGCCATAAAGTCCAACTCTATGGAGCGTATAGCTTACTGTTGTCCTATGTACAGATACTCCTGTCTCTGGTGTGGAACTCTGCAGCTCATCCAGGGTTACCTTAGGTGTCTGTGCTGCCTCTCTGATCAATGCCCTCCTTGCCCGGTCCGTGAGTTTTGGTGGGCGGCCGTCTCTTGGCAGATTTGCTGTTTTGCTATGTTCTTTCCATTTGTTTATTATTATTATTATTATTATCACTAATTTGTAACGCGCCAACATATTCCGTAGCGCTATACATAAGTTAAGTTACAGGCAATGACAAGTTCAAGATTCACATATTGCAAAGAGTGGATGGCCCTGCCTTTGAGCTTGGAATCCGATGTCCATATTGCTTTCCCTAAAGCACCTTGCAGGATTCGCAGGCATACAATCTAAAGTGATAGATTTGATGGCACTCCTGGGGATCATCAAAGATTTGGATATTTTTTATAACCTAACCCTGACTTGTACTTCTCAACAACATTGTCCCTTATTTGTTTGTAGAGTTCCTTGGTCTTCATGGCAGTGTTTGGTTAGTGGTAACTCTTGCTTAGGTGTTGCAGATCATGTGACACTTAGATTGCACACAGGTGGACATCATTTTACTAATTATGTGACTTCTGAAGGTAATTGGTTGCACCAGAGCTTTTTATGGGCTTCATAACAAAGGGGGTGAATACATACGCACATGCCAATTTTCTGTTTTCTATTTCTAAAAAATAGTTTTATGTATATATTTTTCTTATTTCACTTTACCAACTTAGACTATTGTGTTCTGATCTATCACATAAAATTCAGATTAACAAAACATTGAATTTAAGGCTGTAATGTAACAAAATAGGTAAAAAGTATTTTGCAGGGCACTGTATATAAATATATATATATATATATATATATATATATATATATATATATATTTACATATACACATCTATATATCACATCTATATATCTGTATATATTTTAAATATATATATATATATATATATATATATATATATATATATATACATACAGAGATCTACATATAAGCATATAATAAGATATAATATTATATATATATATATATATATATATATATATATATATATATTGTTTTTTTGTTTGTCCTCCCCAGATTTTTTTCATAAAGCTAATTTAAAAAATTAGTTTTTTAGATGACGACAAGAGTTCTTTCACTATATTACACCATTTTCTTGCTTATAAAGAAGATGTCTAAGTGTATCACGCTCTGTGTGTAAATCTAGAAAGTTAGAGATTATCCTGAAGGCTCTTACACTATATTTTATTCTATGTTCAATATAATTTTAGAGCTAAGCACTTGCAACACCTACAACCTTGACCACTATCTGATTTCTCAGAACAAATAGTAGATCAACAGAACCAAACTTTTTAAAGCACTAACTATATAAACACAGCAATATAAAGTCTAGTATGCTAGGAACAGATTTCAGGTCAGAACATTAAACATTGATTATCTATTATTTGGCATTCTAAACCTTTATCACTTCTTATAAATACACCATCCCATGTGTGAAGTGCCCCTTCTTGATCGCTACCTTGTCATGGTGAAGGGGCTTGTGTAACTCCGAGAAGCTGTGAGCTATACCATTTAGGGTCACCCAAGATGGGCAGGTCATAGAAGAGGTCAGACAAATCAGCTGGAGAAGTCCACTGGTGAAGGAAATGGCAACCTACTCCAGTATCTTTGTCAAGAAAACTATATGGATGAGAAAACCAGAAACACAGACAGATGTGCCTGGCTTCCATATGGTCACCGAGAGTCGGACACGACTGAAGAACAGAACAACAACAATGTCTGAAGTGACTAACGCAAGCACCCAATTATGAAACAAACACAGACACTAATATTAAGTTATAAATGAATGACTCCACAAACCTCATCCTATTTATTTATAAAGCGCCAACAATTTATCACAGCTGTATACAAAGAGAAAATACACTGATTACGGTGATTATGTGCATATAACATAGTACAGTAACACACGATCATAGAGAAGGAGCAGAGGTCCCTGATCCTGCTAGCCAGGTGGGTAAGTGATGCAAAAGGAATGGGAAAGATAAATAATTATAAGTAGGTTGAAGCGGGTGGCTGTGTCAATTGATATCTGTATGTTGCACAGGACGTAGGTGTGAGGACTATAGGTGTCAGGCATCTTTGAAAAGGTGGTTTCTAAAGCATGCTTAAGGTGACTTTTGAAAGGTCAAAATTATTGAAGAAATGAAAACTCCATAAATAAATATACTTTAATTTTGTATGGATGTTTTAGAAAACTGGGCTTGAGAGTTGGGTATTTTTAACATGAAATACACAAAACAGTCCTCCCACTATGAATAACTTTAATAAAATGATTAAATATCTCCCCTAGTAGGGTAAGATAATCCACAAGAGCATGCCCGGTTATTATAGATCACAACAATAATAAGGCTTTAATGCTTAATTGTCTCTGTGACTATTATCATTTATCCATCTAAACATGCTCTCATGAGTTATCACCTTCACCGTGAGAGACAATTACTCATGTAAAATAAAGTTATTAGTAAAAATACCCAACTCCTAAGCTCAGTTATCTAACACTTCCACACAAATGTATTAATGTTAACCAACTGTAACTATAGTTATTTATACGTGTAGTTCTGAAATAACTGGGACCATTGCTGTGTCGCTGAAGCTAGGGAGAGTCTCACAGAGTGAGGTAAGGAGTTCCAAAAGGTGGTAGTGGAGAATTCCTAAAGGCAAGAGTAGGAGGAGATAATTAGAAAGGAAAGTTGATGTCCGGTGCCCACTGGCAGGGCTGGTTCAGGGTAATGAGGTATTTGTAGGTTATGGTCAAGGTTGGAAATTGTAATCTGTATGTTAATGGACATCATTGGAGAGACTGGCAGAGAGGTGCAGTGTGGGAGTAGTGGTTAGTAGGGTGGATGAGGTTTGTGGAATCATTCATGTTGAACTGAAGATGGGAAAGACAATTGATAGGAAGGGCAGTAAGGAGCGAGTTGCAGTAGACAAGGTGGGAAAAGTTAGTATTTTAGAATTGTTGTAGTGTTTTAAGTGGAGATATTCTTTAAGTGAAATCGGCAAGATTTAGCTAGAGGCTGGATGTGACTTGAAGGAAAGAGCAAAGTCCAGCATCACTCCAAGATAGCAAACCTGAGGGCTGGGGGTAATGACTGAGTTCTCAACATTAAGGGAGATGTTGGGCCTTGTGGCAGAGGGACAGAACAGTAAGAGCTCAGTGTTTGAAGTGTTGAGCTTTAAGTGGTATGATGATATTCTAAGAAGAGGTTTCTAGCAAGTAGGTGGAGGCTCAGGCTAATAGAGAAGGTGATAGGTCTTGTGAAGTGTAGTAAATCGTGGTGCTATCTGAGTATAAGTACTGAATACTGAAACTCATACACATGCATAAGGGTGCGGAGTATGAGGTGGGAGGATTATAGAACTGCAGATAATTGTCCTCTTACAAGGGTAAAGTAGATGATTGTTGGTTTGGAGCTTTGTTGGTTGGTTGGTCTAGGACTGTGAGACAATGACATACCTCCAAATATTTCAAATGACCCAAGATGCACCCTTATATACTTTTAAAAATATGCAGTTTTAGGTGTTTCTTCCTTACTGTATGATATTTAATTGACATTTTAGATACACATAGAGAATTACTCCATAGAGAAATATATTCAGTAGAATTTAAGTGTTGAACTTTCCTTCAAATGAGGGACAATTGGGAGGCTAAGAGAGACAGAGGGGTTTACTCTAAACAGAGATGATGTCCCTCAATAAGCTGTGAGAGGTTGGGGTGGAGAAAGGAGAGCATTAAAAGTAAGGGAAAGACATTTAGGATTAGAGGGCAGAGGCAAAATGAGCAATGAAAAAGTTGTTTGAAGAGGTTGAGAAAAGAGGTGCATGAAAGCAGAATTAATTTATAATGAAGGTAAAATAGAGAAAGATTAACAAATGATACCTTGAGCTTAATGCTTTTGTGATTTAACCTTCATACTTTATTGATGAGAAGTACATTCGTCAATCTCTTGTATGGAACCTATCAGCATTTTCCACATAACAGATGAAGAGCAAACAGATGTGCACCACTAGGATCTTTGACTGTGTTACAAAATAAAAAAAAATTGCCAGAGAAAAAAATTTGAATTTATAAAACACATAAACTAATTTCAAAGGAATAGAAGTTAGAACATATTTTACATATGAATTGGATGTTATCTCGTACATGGACTTATTATGTCATTTAAAGGAAAGCCGACATCCAATACAATGTTTTTATTAAAGGAGAACTGACGTTATCAGAGGTGATGTTATATATAAACTACCTAAGTGGTTATCTGCATATTTAAACATATTTTTATTAACAAGTGTCTGCTCTGTTTTTACTTACTGAAAACTTCCAAATAGTCCCTGCAAAGGCCTATCTCTCTATAGTATAAGATGTACTAGCTAATCACAGACTGTGTCTCAACAGCATGTCATTGAGCTTTTAAGCAGCTGTTAGTAAAATGATATTTAAATATGCAATAATACTATTTTAATAATCAAAACAGAGAACCTCCCATGTCCCTTTTGATTTTTATATCTCTATTAAACATAGCATACTGCAGATCTGGTAGAAAGGGATTCTGTCCAAGGTGTTAGAAACAGGGAACCTTCCATGTACCTTTAAGTACTGGTAAATGAAGTGTTGTATTTTACGGTAGTTTTTGTTTCAAATGGTGGCAATGTAACATTATTGGAAGGAATGCATGAGGGGATGAGGAAAGATTGTGCTTTTTGTCTCCATTTGGAAGGTGCAGTGGTGGAAGCCAGTCTCTCTTTGACATCTAGTGCACTCATCTAGATACAGACACTCATGTTCTTTCCATGTTTCCTAACACGGCTTCAAGAATATGCTGTCTGACATCAATGTTTATGAACTGCACATATGATACACTGGCACTTCACAGTGGCACTATGGAACTAAACCCATGCACGGTAGTTCCTGTTAAACCCACCTTGAAACAAAACAAAATAATTCAAATAATTAAAGTGCAGTTCTTCAAAAGATCATATTGTGAATATGGTAATACAGTGTTTTTTTTTCTTTCTTAAATATGGGAGTTTGCCATACTTGGACTACAGACAATGTAGTTGGAAAATAGACAAATGGGCAAAGTTTTGAAACATTGTCTTTACACTATAAATATTCCAACAGCTAAAGTTCTCATTTTGTAAATATACTCTGCATTACTATATAACTAGCGAATTGCCCGTCAAAAAATGACGGCAATCAAATTGTAAGGTAGCTACTGCTGTTTGGTGTGTAATACTAAAATATATAATAGATGAATAAATGAATATACTTTACCTATTTTGAAGCATTGTGTTGAAGAGCTGACAATCTGTGTTGATGTTGCTGCAGCATTAGTGGTGTGGAGCTGCTGTATAAGCATGCTGAATGTGTGCAGTGTAACACTGTGCGTGCGCGAGACCAAACCGTTAGCGTAGTCGTGTACTTCCGCATTAGTGTAAAATGGCGAGTAATGTGTGGTATAGGTCTGTATCGGAATATCCGTAGGTGTTTTGTGGTGTTTTGCGAGTTTAGAGTGCTGTAGCCTCGTTTTCGTTTTGTTCGGCGGCCATTTTTTCTCTCGCTTAGATTTTTTTTAGTCTCTAAACTGTTTTATTTCGCGTAAAATCGAGGTGTAAGTTGCATTTTTGAGGTCCTGGGTGCTCCCTCTTGGTGTAGGTAAGTTTTTTATGTATGTGCTGTGTGTATGTATTGTGTTTTAAATGTTTGTATGTCGGCGTGTTGCGTCCGATGTTTGCGAGGTCGTAATGTGTTATAACGTGTTTCGTACGTTGTTTGCGTTCCTCGTAAAATTTAGCGAGTGTCGTAATTTGTGTGTCGTGTTTTTTGAGTAGCGACGTGAATTTTGCGAGGGTTTGAGGCCCTTGCCCAGTGACCTCGCCAGCAACTGAGTCCCTCGCTTCGCGAGGGGCCTCAGTTGCTGGCATGGAGCGCCTTCGGCGCTCCATGCCAGCAACTGAGGCCCTTGCCCAGTGACCTCGCCAGCAACTGAGGCCCTCGCTTCGCGAGGGGCCTCAGTTGCTGACATGGAGCGCCTTCGGCGCTCCATGCCAGCAACTGAGGCCCGTGCCCAGTGACCTCGCCAGCAACTGAGGCCCTCGCTTCGCGAGGGGCCTCAGTTGCTGGCATGGAGCGCCTTCGGCGCTCCATGCCAGCAACTGAGGCCCTTGCCCAGTGACCTCGCGAGGGGCCTCAGTTGCTGGCATGGAGCGCCTTCGGCGCTCCATGCCAGCAACTGAGGCCCTTGCCCAGTGACCTCGCCAGCAACTGAGGCCCTCGCTTCGCGAGGGGCCTCAGTTGCTGACATGGAGCGCCTTCGGCGCTCCATGCCAGCAACTGAGGCCCGTGCCCAGTGACCTCGCCAGCAACTGAGGCCCTCGCTTCGCGAGGGGCCTCAGTTGCTGGCATGGAGCGCCTTCGGCGCTCCATGCCAGCAACTGAGGCCCTTGCCCAGTGACCTCGCTACGCGAGGGCCGCGGCTCGCTGCGCGAGCCGCGGCCCTCGCTGCGCGAGCCGCGGCCCTCGCTTTGCAAGGGCCGCGGGCTCGCGCAGCGAGCCCGCAAGCGTGAGCAACGACTCGTACGCTCACAACTATATATGTGATAGTCTAAACCTTTTACTAGTATTATCAAAAATGTACATCCAAAAACAATGGGGGAGCTTAAATTAGTACTTTCAGTACCTTTGGCTTAACCATTTAGCTTTTCTTCATTATTGTCAGGAGTAGTTCCAGATGACTGGAGAATCGCTAATATATCACTGTAACTTGAATTAAAACCTTAGCACTATTATTTGTGATCCATTATTTAGTAGTACTTGAATTATAATCAGGTAAATGCAGTACTGTTTCAATATTTCATTTCATATATAGATTTGTAAAAAATAAAAAATAGTGCTAATCTTTGACTCATGTGACTCGAAAAAAGTAAAGGTTTTGTAAAGGGGTAAAGAAAATGTTGTCCAATATTTCTTTAATTTGCCCTTTAATAGACATTTTGCTCTAATGCTGAGACAGACCAAGCGAGGAAATTGGAATGCTGGTGGACTTTAAAATAACACATCATCCTTAATTAATGTGACCTCGACATTCCCAGACAGTGGTGTGACAGGGCCAGATAATTCTTGGCTAAATTCTCCTCGGTCGCAGCTTTACTTCCAATCATTTAGAGTGAGGAGGGAGAGGGAAAGCATCTGACTTTTTTATTTTCAAAAGCCATTTACTTATACATAACACACTGCTATATCTTTAATATTGCTATGATAGATTCATAGTGACAAGCAGTGAGATGTTTTTATTACTCCCTTATGCCAAGTTAGTGCTTTTATATTTTAACAGAAGAAAGTATAACATTATGTATGCATCCATCAAACTTTTTACTTACCTTAAATAACAACATTTAAAATAAATAATGTAGCACAGGCTTCAATATCATGGACATACTTTTTTTGGTATATATTCTGGCAATATCTGCCATCCTCCCAACACTGTGTTATTTGTCCCTCATGGCCACATTTAAATTCATCCTTCTTTCCACACTTGTACTAAGAGCTCCACAGGCAAGTGGGTGCACTTTACTATTAAAAAAATACATACCATATATACTCCAGTATAAGCCGACCAAAGTATAAGCCGAGGCACCTATTTTACCACAAAATACTGGGTAAAATGAGTGACTCGAGTATAAGCCTAGGGTGGGAAATGTGCTCCCCCTGTGTCCCTTTTGTGCCTTCTGTGTCCCCCTCTCTCTCCCGTGTCTCTTCTCCCCTCTCCCTTCCCTGTGTCTCTTTCCCTCCTTTTCCCTTCCCTGTGTCTCTTTCCCCCCTCTCCCTTCCCTGTGTCTCTTCCCCCCTCCTCATTCTCAACCTCCCTCCTCAACCCCACTCCTCATCCTCAAACTCCCTCCTCATCATCCCTCCTCATCCTTATCCTCCCTGCTCAACCCCCTCCTCAACCTTAACCCCCCTCCTCATTCTCAACCCCCTCCTCAACCCCCCTCCTCATCCTCAACCCCCTCCTCATCCTCAACCCCCTCCTCAACCCCCCTCCTCATCCTCAACCTTCCTCCTCATACTCAACCCCCTCCTCAACCTCCCTCTTCAACCTCAACCCCCTCATCCTCAACCCCCTTCTCAACCTCCCTCCTCAACCTCAACCCCCCATCCTCAACCCCCTCCTAAACCTCGCTCCTCATCCTCAACACCCCCCCATATTCTAAACCCCCCCTCCTCATTCTAACCCCCCCTCCTCATTCTAAATTCCCCCATACTACCCCTCTAAATACCCCCCCCCCCCCCCCCGCTCCCCTCACTTACCTGCTCCGGCCTCCGCTCCTTCCGGGTCTTGATGTGGCGCGCATGTGACGTCACATGCGCGCCACGTCATTAGCATATACCGGGTGCCGGCACTCGGTATATGCTAATGACGTGGCGGGCATGTGACGTCACTGCATTAGCATATACCGGGTGGCGGCACACGGTATATGCTAATGACGTGGTGCGCGTGTGGCGCCACGTCATTAGCATATACCGGGTGCCGGCACTCGGTATATGCTAATGACGTGGCGGGCATGTGACGTCACTGCATTAGCATATACCGGGTGCCGGCACCCGGTATATGCTAATGACGTGGCGCGCATGTGATGTCACATGCAAGCCACATCAAGACCCGGAAGGAGCGGAGGCCGGAGCAGGTAAGTGAGGGGAGAGGGGGGGGGGGGGTTAGAATGAGGGGGGGGTTGAGGATGAGGAGAGGGGAGGGTAAGAGACACGGGGGGGGTTAGAGAGACACGGGGGGTAGAGAGACACAATGGGGGGTTAGAGAGACACGGGGGGGGGGTAGAGAGACACAAGGGTGGGGGGTTAGAGAGACACGGGGGGAGCCTTAAAAAAAGGGCTGAAAAACTCGGCTTATACTTGAGTATATACGGTATGTCTGAAACCCTTGCTTTTGACTGAGAATATAATTAATCAGGGAGAATTCTTAAAGCTGGTTTGTAACTGGAAAACATTTTTTTGATGTCTCTGCTGGATTCTGGAGGCATTCATGATACTCTGTTGAAGGTGTGTGTCAGAGGGGTGTTTACATTTCTTGAGAGCAATTCTTCCATCTATTGATGCAAACTTCCTGCTTCTGGGCCAATGAGAGGGAAAGAGTGTGCCGTCAATTTCAATCTGATCTGATTATCAAACTTTATCTAAGTCTATTGACTTTATCTTAGTCTCCTGTTCAGGGTAGAATTGCCTGGTATTTTGAGGCTGGATCTATTGAGTGAGACAAGACTGATATACTACAGAACTAGCAACTTGCCCGTCAAAAATGACGGCAATAAAATGTAAATCCTGGCAATTCTGTTTGCCACACAATGGGAGCCTCTACCCCTCTACTTTACTGGCCTCCCCTCCTTTCCCTCCCCTGTGTCTCCCCCCCCTCCTCTCACTCCTTTGTGTCTCTCCCCCTTCCTCTCCCACCCCTGTGTGTCCCCCCCTGTGTCTCTTCCCCCCTCCTCTCACTCCCCTGTGTCTCTCCCCCCTCCTCTGTGTCTCTCCCCCTCTCATTCCCCTGTGTCTCTCCCCCCTCCTCTCACTCCCATGTGTCTCCCCCCTCCTCTCACTCCTGTGTCTCTTCCCCTCCTCTCACTCCCCATGTGTCTCTCCTCCCTCCTCTGTGTCTCTCCCTCTCCTCTGTGTCTCTCCCCCCCTCATTCCCCTGTGTCTCTCCTCCCTCTCCGCTGTGTGCCTACCCCCATCCTCTCCCACCCCTGTGTGTCTCCCCCCTCCCCTGTGTCTCTTACCCTATCCTCTCCCTTCCCTTTTTTCTCTCCTTTGTGTCTCTCCCCCTCCTATCACTCCCCTGTGTTTCTCTCCCCTCCTCTCACTCCTCTGTGCTTCTCCCCCCGCCTCTCACTCCCATTTGTCTCTCCCCCTTCCTCTAACTCCCCTGTGTCTCTACCCCTTCTCTGTGTCTCTCCCCTCTCTCATTCCCCTGTGTCTCTCCTCCCTCCTCTGTGTCTCTCCCCCTCCTCTGTGTCTCTCCCCCCTCTCATTCCCCTGTGTCTCTCCTCCCCTCCTCTGTGTCTCTTCCCCCCCTCCCCTGTGTGTCTACCCCCATCCTCTCCCACCCCTGTGTGTCTCCCCCCTCACTCCTTTGTGTCTCCCCCCCCTCCTCTCACTCCCCTGTGCTTAGAATCCCTTGGACTTCAAGAAGATCCAATAAATAAATACTACAGGAAATCAAGTGAAACTATTCACTGGAAGATTTAATCATGAGGCTAAAACTCAAATATTTGTGCCATATCATGAGAAGAGAAGATTCTTTAGAGACTTCCTTCCTCTTCTCTCACCCTTCTCTCTCTCTCTCTCTCTCTTTTTCTTCTCCCTCCCCCTTTCTACTTGCACTCCTCCCATCATCTCCTTCCCACTTTTTCATCAAATCCCCCCCCAGTGATGCTTTCTTTTACATACAAAGTACCAAGTGGTGCTGGTTGCATTGAACGGAGTGCCACAGCACACGTCACATGTTGTGTACTTTTGTGACGGCACCTCATACGGTATCACTGAGGTGAGGGAGAAAACATGTGGAAAGCATGGAGAAGTTGGGCAGTTCTGGCATCACAGTGGGTGGCTGAGCACTTCATATGGACTGGCAAATTTGACAGCCCCCAAATGGTGCTGCCCTAGGCGAAAACATGCTGATGTCTATACTCAACAAACTGATGACTATCACATATTATAATTGTCAAACTGCGATTTGTCATCACGCTTGCGAGCCTTGCATACCGAGACGAGCCGTTGAAGCACAGAAGTCTTCTGAGCTCTGAGCACTTGAGGCATTAAGCAAGCAGTTGAGGCATTAAAACTCGAAGCGCTTAGGCGATGAGCGAAACAAGGCGAGCAGTTGAGGCATTAAAACACACAGAACTTAGACAGAAAATGATCGCTGAAGGCACTCCTCCGAGCCTCGCGTAGCAAGGCGACCCGTTAAGGCATCGGAAAACGTAAGACTTACAGTGGATATAAAAAGTCTACACACAACTGTTTAAATGTCAGGTTTCTGTGCTGTAAAAAAATGAGACAAAGATAAATAATTTCAGAACTTTTTCCACCTTTAATGTGACCTATAAACTGTACAACTCAATTGAAAAACCAACTGAAATCTTTTAGGTAGAGGGAAGAAACTAAATAAAAATAAAATAATATGGTTGCATAAGTATGCACACCCTTAAACTAATACTTTGTTGAAGCACCTTTTGATTTTATTACAGCTCTCTTTTTGGATGTGAGTCTATCAGCATGGCACATTTTGACTTGGCAAGATTTGACCACTCTTCTTTGCAAAAACACTCCAAATCTGTCAGATTGCAAGGGCATCTCCTGTGCACAGCTGTCTTCAGAGCACCCCACAGATTTTCAATTGGATTCAGGTCTGGGCTCTGGCTGGGCCATTCCAAAACTTTAATCTTCTTCTGGTGAAGCCATTCCTTTGTTGATTTGGATGTATGCTTTGGGTCGTTGTCATGCTGAAAGATGAAGTTCCTCTTCATGTTCAGCTTTCTATCAGAAGCCTGAAGGTTTTGTGCCAATATTGATTGGTATTTAGAACTGTTCATAATTCCCTCTATCTTAACTAAGGCCCCAGTTTCGGCTGAAGAAAAACAGCCGCAGAGCATGATGCTGCCACCGCCATGCTTTACTGTGGGTATGTTGTTCTTTTGGTGATGTGCAGTGTTGTTTTTGCGCCAAACTTATCTTTTGGAATTATGGCCAAAAACGTCAACCATGGTTTCATCAGACCATACCACCTTTTCCCACATGCTTTTGGGAGACTTCAGATGTGTTTTTGCAAAATGTAGCCTGGCTTGGATGTTTTTCTTCGTAAGAAAAGGCTTTCGTCTTGCCACTCTACCCCATAGCCCAGACATATGAAGAATACAGGAGATTCTTGTCACATGTACCACACAGCCAGTATACCAGATATTCCTGCAGCACCTTTAATGTTGCTGTAGGCCTCTTGGTAGCCTCCCAGACCAGTTTTCTTCTCGTCTTTTCATCAATTTTGGAGGGCGCTGCAGTTCTTGGTAATGTCACTGTTGTGCCATATTTTCTCCACTTCATTGTGTTCCATGGTATATCTAATGACTTGGAAATTCTTTTGTACCCTTCTCCTGACTGATACCTTTTAACAATGAGATCCCTCTGATGCTTTGGAAGCTCTCTGTGGACCATGGCTTTTGCTGTGGGACGCGGAATTGACTTAGGCTGCAGGCAGTTAAGGAACGCAAGACATAGAAAAAAAATTGTGAGGCGCTGAACTTAGAAAAAAAAAATACGAGGTTGGAAAAATACGAAATTAACAGCTGAACCGCGCAAATAAAAAAAAAACAACAAAGAAAACCCTACACACAACACGAGGGGACAGTCAGGACGTCTGGGATTGAGAATTTTAGCCGAACTTGCCGAGTTTCGGTACTCGAAAATCAGCTAAGCGAAGAAAAAAAATGGCTGCCGAAAAAAAATGAAAACGAGGCTTCATGAACCCGAACCGTGCAAAACACCGCCAGCCGCGTACCACTTTTACCCAGGAACATACGAGGTACAAAATACGCTATTAGAAAGGACAGAAAATGCTCGTGAGCCGCGTGACACATAGACAATCGTCGCCATTTTACATCACTAACTTGCAACTAATAACATTATGAATCTAAAATGGTGCTTTACACGACTAATAAACAGTTTGGCCTCGTGCACGCAGCCTATTTACACTGCACACTTGGGGCCTCATTCTATTATCGGCCGCAGCCGTTGCGGGGCCGCAAGGACTGGCCGCAAGCTATTCGGCTATTCTATTCCCTTACGGCCGGGGATTCCGGCAGGCTTGCGGCCGGTGCCTTGCTATCTCTTGCGGCCGCTCGCGCCGGAGGAAAGCCTTTGATCTTAAACGGCCGCAAGAGATTTGCAATTCAATTGCTCCGGGAAACCTCTCTG
This sequence comes from Discoglossus pictus, assembly GCA_027410445.1. NCBI lineage: Eukaryota > Metazoa > Chordata > Amphibia > Anura > Alytidae > Discoglossus > Discoglossus pictus. The sequence goes on along the minus strand of CM050167.1, from coordinate 260,652,583 downwards.
CAAGGCTAAAAGCGAGCCGCAGTTACTTGCAGGAAAGAGGTCCCGCTAGCACCAATTAAGCACATAAAATAGCTCAAATAAAGCCATCCTGCACTTTTAGAAGACTATAAAGGGATTTTAGGTGTTAGAAAAAATAGCACATAATTATCCTGTACTCAAATCCGTAAAATATTTTATTTTTACTATCCGTAAAATATCCATGTAAAAAGTCCAGAGTGCTTGGAGCACTTCAGACACGCCCACGCCGCAGCCGGAAAATAAACAGTTAATTTGAACTCGGGTTTGGGCAGATGTGCAAGCTTGAGAGTGGGTTCCTTTTAATCCTCATGTCCCCCAATATGATCCCTAGCATTTACAGAGCTGTACAGTGCAGGCTTGAATTTATTTTTACGTTTTTATATTTCACAGATTACGGCCGGTTCCAAGATATGCGGCCGGCCGTAAAAGGAGATCCTTGCGGGGCCGTATAATAGAATCGCGAGTTAACTGAACCCTCGCAAGGAATCGCAGCCTTACGGCCGATTTACGGCCGATAATAGAATGAGGCCCTTGGTACATTGCTGACACTTTCACCTCAGGTCAGCAACAGCGCAACTGTACATTGTATGCTGCAGGAAAATCAAAAGAGATTGTTAGCTCTTTAGGCTATTGATTGCTGGATATATTAATTAGAAATAGGTAAAGTATATTAATTTATTAAGTAATTAATAAATTAATTCATTATTATTATAAAAAAATATATATATATAAAAAAACAATAGCATATTTTACACTGCCGTTACTTTATGAATACATTAATGCTTTACACTTCCTAATACATTTATAATTAATTATTAAGGTACATTCATTTAATAAGTATTAATTTGTAATGGAAAATAAAAATGTATACTTTTACACTGCACCTATATATGTATTACTGCTCATTGTCTGCCAGCGATAGGACTCTCAAAGCAGTTACATATTTAAATCACTTTATTATGCTATGAGACCTGAAAACATTTTCTAATTTACACTGCACTAAAAAAATTGTATATTTAACACTGTACTTATATATCTGTCTTGCCGAAGATGATTGTTGCAAAGCACGAAACTTGAAGGACATGAGGGGAGAGGCTCGCAATGAGCGCAGAAGGTGCTCAGTGAAGCAAAAGTACAATTGTGTGGTAAACAGCATTGTCAGGCTTCAAATTGTATTGCCACATCATTTTTGACGGGCAAGTCACTAGTATTATATAATTTATAATGTATAGCTGTGGCTATAGTAAAAGGCAGCATACTCTCTGTGCAAGAATGTTTTGAACTCTGTTCTATGCATTACATAAATTCCTTTTTAAGAGCTTTATAAATTACTTACAAGGATAATTTTTCTTGAAAATATTTATTTACTGGATTTAAGGAAGGTAGTATAATAAAGTTTAATAAAGGTACATATATAATTAACTTTTCAAAAGTACCCTCAAACCGAAAAGGAAATAGTGGGCTGGAAAAGGGAGAATGTGGCTATTCAAATAGATAAATAAATCAACATAATACATAATAAAATGACATATTTGCTTATCGAACACACAATATAAAGCATAATTACTCATACAGGCAAGGGTAGGATGCGATCATTGTTACTGACTAACCAGATATGAGAAGGTGGAATCCTTACCGGCTGTTCTGGGTACCTATAAATGTGGATTAGCCAATTAGTGAGCTGAATATGGTGCTTTCAGGATCTGAAGTAGGAGAGCTTGGTGGTTGGCCTGACACTTCACCCCTCAAAAAAAAATTACATGCTCTCAGCCCCTGGCTAGAGAAAGAAGTGCCTATATGTAGAAAATATATCGAATGTAATTCAATTACCTTTTTATGCCACTTTGTCAGGGATGCTCCCTTTGACAGCTGCCATTTGCCTAGTGAGAAATATGGCCATTGACTATAATTTTAAAACTAAAGCACACCTGTGTTTAAAAAATTTAAGGAATTACATTTTAGGTAATCAGGAAAATCAGTGGTGCACTTGGAGAGATTGGTTTCAGCTAGCCAAGTACAAAGTGCAAAATTAGATATTCTTATATGTTTTCTACTAAATGAGAGTTTGATTTATGAAAGTCATTCAAAGTGGGAGGTTTAACTCACTCATGCACATCAAAATTGTACTGTGATATAAAAATAGATTCAAGCTTTCAAGTGGACCATGAAAAACTGGTTTTGGATTAAAGGGCAAAGACATCTTGTGATCTAATATGCACATCCCTCCCAAAATCCTAAACTGCAACGGAAACCTTGCATTTCTTGGAAATATGAGCTGTAAGCATGTTTTCTGAGAAGTTTTAGACATGCAGATCTACACACAAATGTAAGGTTTGCTTGCTTTAAAAATACAGAAGTATAATGTAAGATTTGAAATTGTCATCCTTAAAAACAATTTCAGAAATATAGTGAGAATATGGATATCCAGAAAATCTTTGCAAACTATTGTAATAAAACCCAGTATTTACTAAGTCCCGAATTGAGTGGTTTGCTTTCGATAAGAGCATATCAGGGCTCTCAAGCTCAGAAAAAAAAAAAAATGTCACACAGCACATAACTAGAAATTGGGTTTACTCTTTGGGGAAACAGAACTTGCACCTTACTACTTAAATATAGTATATTTTAAAACTATAGGTAACAACAAGGGTTTTATCATTTGAATGTTAGTTTTAAAAGTGCATTTTCTTTCAGTAAACTAACATAGAACTTTACAGTTTTTACCTGTCAGGTCAGCTTTTCTGATTCACCCAACAACCAAGGATGGAAATCTCTTTTCTCTTTTTAATGGGTAATTTTGAATTAATCCCAGCAGTTGTGAATGTATTATTTTGGTGTAAAGTGATATGCAATTGTAAAGTCTGGGCATGTTCAGAGTCCAGGGAGTAATCCGTCTAATCAGCCTTCTAATCAGCTCACAGATCGGAGCCTATCTACAACTGCAGATTATTTACACTGAAAATAATGCATTCACAGGCCCAAGGGCAGGGCTGGTTTTACATTTTAGTACCCCTAGGCACTTAGTGGTAAGCCACCATTAAAGGCACATGGAAGGTGTGCTGTTTTAATAATAAAATAAATTACCCAAGTCTTTATTTGCATATTTAAACATAATGTTATTAACAAGTGCTTAATAATAGAACTAGGTGTTTTATCCAGCCATTGACATATTGCTGAACTTCTGCTGAGACATGGTTTGTGGTTGGCTAGTTCGTCTAGTACTGTTGAAACATTGTTTGCATTTCTATGAATTTATGTTGTGGAATCACAGTGTATATTACAAACACATACACCTTGATTACAATAACTTCATTTATTAAATGCATATTAATGTGTAGGTATGTATTGTTCCACACATCATCATACATATCGACACATAGAGAACAATTATTTATGTATGTATTTGCATGTAATGTAATTTAGAGGGAGGGCAATATGTCTTACACAAAGCATGAATACTTGTATTCATCATCATTTACACACTGAACAATTATGTAATTATGAACTTTTTCAGAGCAAATAAATATTTCTTTATTTATATGTTACACAAAAAATGTACTGTTAATTTAAAAAAAATCATATATACTGTACACACAAAGTGTTCACTGTGCTTGTGATGATGAATGTATGTAATCTCTGTGTGTAAAATGCCATGTCGTTGCTTTGAATTAGTTCTTAAAAATTAATTGACTTTGTGTTTGGGTATATAGTAAATATATGTAATTTATATGCCTTATTAATCATACACACTGTGGCACACTATAAACAATTATTTAGTTAGCAAAGGGTGATGTGTGCTTTCCAATGCATCCTTACTGTAATCCACTAGGCTTTTATTGGTAGATATATATTAGTTTCTTGCCCTTCCTCCACCTCACTTGTGAAGCAGTCACAACGCACAACAATGCTTCCCCTCAGTCCTTGTAGAAATGCTCGAGCAGCCACTGAAAACAACAAAAGGCTTAAAAATATTTACCTAATATTAATAAGGTGCTCATCTTGGAGGAGCATTGCAGCTGCCTGCCCTGCCTAATGATGAATCTGGCCATGCCAGCAGATTAATAGGAATTATTGGCAATAATTACCCATTAGAAAAATATATCAATCTTTGCTTGGTGGCTGTATCTGAAAGGCTTGCTGAATGGTAAAAAAATGCAAATTCCAATGTAAGTTTACTGTAAGAACAATCACTTTTTAAAAAAACATTGCACAATTAAAGTAATCATTACCTATAGTTTTAAATTATACCATATCTGGAACCTCTAAGAAGAGTGGCTCAAAAACTGTGTTTTATATAATCTTTTGTGAGGCTATTTTTCTATTAATTTGTTTGACAATTTTGAACTTTATTTGTTATATTTGATTTGCTGCGTACTAATTTGGAAACTATCACTGCTTGTTTGTTTAAACACTATGCTTTAAAAAATAAATATAAGTAAAATGTTCTTAAAAATGTCCAAAATGACCAAAATGCTACTGTTCTCTGAATCACTTAGCTGGTGCTCTGCTACTGACTTATGGCAAAACACTATCAAGTAAAGTTCACACTAACCTTCCTCGAGGTCTGCATAAGTTATAATGCTTCTGCTCTAACAAAGGATTATACTCACAAAGCTCAATGTTGCTGCACTGGTGAAGTAAAACTTCTTGGAATATTACTCATTTAAAAGGTCAACACAATGAGCCTCATTCAATTGCAAGCCCGTAATTACCTGTAACCGGACATTTTGGCTTTGGATTAATTTTTTTCTAAACATTTAGCTCTATTCAATTGTCTCTAACTCGCAACTGCCCTCTCACTGCCTCCAGACACAAACTATGCACTCATAGGTAGAGTTTCAGGGGGCACGAGCATGTGATCTGACAATAACAAAGCAAGCCCGTAAGTTACTTCTTAGAAAGAGCCAATAGTAAATGAGATACATGCAAATAAGTAATGTTTGCCGACCGGGTTGCACTCAAGCAATCTTGAAATACATGAAAGCATCCATGTGGATAGCCTAATATGTATTAACCCCTCAATTTCCAGGATCGATATAACACAGAAATAAATGTTTAATATTTTTTATTGCAGATTTGAGAGCTTGGGTCTGTTGTGCAATTAATTATAATGACTTTCATTGTTTTGCCAGTATTTTAAAATACAGTATTGTGTGTTTATTTGCTGCTGCTGTGTTACGAACAGGTGTTTAACCCACTTGCGAGTCCTATCTAGTACTTGTATAATTTTTTATACATTTGTGATTTACGGGTTTGAAGGGCTTGTTGAATTATTGTAACTGAATATCGATCTTGCAGTAACATTTACAGGCTTGAAAAATCAATGGAGGAGATGGGACGGAGTTACGTTTTTGACAACCGCAGTGCTTTTGAGCCTGTAACTCGCAATTGGAATGCAAGTAGCAAAATGTAGCCAATTGAATATCCATGACATTTACGGGCTACATTACTGGTTCAAGTAATTCCGACTTACCCAACTGAATAAGGCTCAATTAAAAAGTTTAATGTCTGAAAATGTTAGTCTACCTAACAATAAATAGTCAGAGAAGCATAATAAAGCCAGTTTTAACAAAAAAAAAAGGCTTGATGTCTCTGCTGATCCCTGGAGGAATCCATAAAAAGTTGGTAAAGAATGGATGAAGGGGTTACACCACTGAAGGAGCAAGGCTTGTCGCTATATTTGCAAGCTGCCTACTGCTGAGGAGATACAGATAAAGGAGGTATGTATCCTTTACACTGATAAACTGTACAATAGCCGTCCAGACTCCAAGCCAACAAGACGTATTGAAGTCAGACAATATGGAACAAGGTTAAGACGACTTCAATCAAATGTTTGGGACATTTAAATTGTGGAAGAAAAATGTATGATCTGTATCTTATTATACCCTTGGTGCTTGACACCACTATTATCTAAACAATATAAATAACTTTAATGGGATATTTTAATCCGGAAATAGCGCTGCTTAAAAGTTATAAAAATTGGTGCACAATATAGAATAAATAAATACTATATGATATAAGAATGAGGATAGATCAGTATCATCACCAATATAGAGATCTGGTCATGAGAGGTAACCTAAATAAAGGGTTAACGTATTCAAAAATAATAGAAGAATGAAGTATTGAATCCTCATATACCAGAATAAACTGATATACCTGAAAAAGTCAGGATATACTGATAATCATTGGATTATTCTATATATAAAGCACTATAAAGAAAAAACTAATGTTCAAAACAAAATATAGAGTAAAACAGAGATCATAAATAAACTGGAGGTATCAATATATATGTAAATATCAATATCAAAGATATTAGGGACACTGTGACTTGATAATAGAAGCTGCAGATAACATATAACAGTATAACAATATAGTGTATTGGCAAAGCGTTGCCACACTTAGTATACTTGCTGTTCAGTTGCTATGCTTCATGTGTAACAACGTGGCTTGTCCCATCAATTCACTATGTTAAATTGGTCCTCCAGTGGTCTCTGTCCTCTATGACTACTGATAAAAGTGCCTCCTCTATGACTACTGATAAAATTGTGAATGTTAAAAATACAGCAATGCAAACTGATTTTTTTAGGATAAAGTAAACAAGCTGCAGAGTAAAAGGTTAAATATTGATAATGAATATAATTAACTATAATATGAACATGCATTTTTAAAGTACTTTTAGAAACTTGAACAAATGCTGTATATCCTTTGTAAGCAAATGATTGCAAGTGTTTTTGTTTTTTTAATTATTTTTTAATCTCTATTCAGATAAATCAATTTGGAAATTGGAAGATATACTGTTCATTTAGTCTAGTTCCCTTTGGATCTATTGTTCAGTTAATGATGCAAATATAAATATAAGAAAATTGAAAAGAACAATAATTATCAGACATTTATTCAGCTTCATTTTGTATGAAAAGAAAAACATGAAGTGCTTTCTTTAGGAGGAGTTAAATATTTATAGGGAAACCAATTAAACTAGTGAAATTCCATTTCCTTGGTATCCATGGTGTAAAGAAAATTTAAATCACATTGTTACTGTAAATCTTAAGGTTATGTTTGAGATCAGTGTTTATAAGAGATGGTTAATATCATGGAATAAAACAATGAAAATATGCAACCATTTTGCTAATAAGAAAAAAGAAGAGATTAAAAAAAGCTGGCACATAAATCTATCAAAACATTTCTAGACACTTACAGAGACTGTTACATTTCTCCTTAACTCTGATGATTAAGAACTAACAACTCTGATTAAACACCTCAGATTTCAAGCTCCATTAAACTTTTCTTTTCTTGCCTCAGAAACTGCCAAGGAAAGTGTTCATGACAGGTAATCTCACATCCCCGACAAAATACCCATAAATACAGAAGATTTTTTCTTACTAATAGACATAATTTGTAATGCTCTAATTAATATATAAAGTAAGTTGTTGCCAAAGAACAGTGTAAAGAACTCGCTACTACTTAACAAACTGTCTTTCAATATGTGATCCAATCCCAATTTGAAGTTTTCTAACCCAGAATGTCTATATCCACATCTGACATACTGTTTACATTATATTTTAACAGAATTTAGCATACATGGGTACTGTCACGACCGGACAATTTGGGGGACCACGCTCACCCCATATCTCTCTCTCTACGGTTGCAACTTTTTGTTCAGATCTCGACACCAGCAGACACTTCAGATGACAGCATCATTACTGCAGAGACATGCACCTCAGACCCCTATTCTTAGGATCTCAGACTCACCCACCATGTACCTTGGATTAGTACAAGCAGACTCTGACACCACCTGTGTTTAGTGTGTCCAAAGTCAGACTGGCCACTTCTTTATTGTTACACAGAAAAATTACACAAAACACCAGACCACCCCCCAGTTCTAGCCCATCCTCCTAGGCAAATAACTTGCTATCCCCCATCACCCACATGATTTCCAGATGTATAGAGGCATCTGGCTTTCTTCTAATTACACCTTTTTTTTTTCTCCTCTTACAGAGCCATAAAACTAGTTCCCCCTTTCATGAATAAAGCCAGAGCCTTCACACGTGGCCAATTGCAGGGCCATAAAGATTCTATAGAGGATTACCCTTTGTCACATAAGTGACTACAGTATTTTTTAGATAATTCTAGCATCCTAGGGCCTACTTCTATCACAGATGCATTATTACAGTGCATATAACATGATCTAGTAACCACCAAATGAATTTTTGTGATCCATACTACACACAAAAACAATTATGTCAGTCCTCACAACAAGTTTCAGGTCCGTTGTAATAGTTCTTGACATTAACACCCAGTATGCCAGCATTCCAAATAGCAGAGTTACTTGTGGATTGCAAGGGGTCCCATCATGGCCCCAAATCATTCATGACAGGTACTATGTTGTGTTGCCTGCTCTCATTCTCCAGACCAACAGCCTCATTCATTTGAGCAATTGTAGGTTACAGTAGCCTGTACTGGAGGCCGTAAGTTAATACGGGCTACGTGTTACGGCTTGAAATCCTTGCAGTGGTTACAACCGTAACTTACACCGCATCTAAGCCTTTGATCTTTCACGTCCGCAAGAGTTACAATCGCAAATTGTTATTCAATTGCTACAATTCCTCAAGCCCGCAAATATTTTCACATCCGTAAACGGCAAATGTACAAGTAAATCCTACAAGTACTAGAGAGGACAAGCAAAGGGGTAAAAGACATATCCGTAGCACTGTAAAAGCAAATAAGGAATCAATACTGCACTGTAAATAACGGGGAAAGCGATGAAAGACATTAGAATTAATTGCACAACAGTCTCGAGCTCGCAAATCGGCAATCAAAAATCACTTTTTTTAAAATCTGAGAAAAGACTTTGTATATGAAGAGAGGATGTCATCTTGTCTATTTTCTGGTACCTAAGGGATATATTTTATCAATGGAGGGACGATGGCGGAAGAAGTTACAGGAATTTGGAATATAATTTGTCTTTATTGAATTTGACAGCGTCACCTGCATATGCTCAGAAATAGATTGCTTGCAGCAATAAATGCAAGCCCTTTCCTCCCAAAATGTAAACTCCTCTCTCAAACATATAACCTTCATCAGTATAACAGATGTCTCCAGGGTCCAGAATATGCATCAACATTTATTTTTTCTTTTAATTAAAAACTAGCTTCATAACTTTTCCACTACCTATTTAGTCAAACTCAAGATTTTCTAAATATATTTTATTGTATAGAGGACCTTTAATATGAGCTTTGTGACCAAAATCGTTTCTAATTCCTTGCCGCACCATTGCAACTATCTTATTCACATAAATATATTCTTATGAAATCCATTATTATATTCCAATGTTAGTTTTTTAACATTAACACCCATTCCAAATTGGGTATTATCTTGAGTTGGTTGGATACTGCATAAAACAGTTTAATCATGAAACTATAGCTCAAATATTTTGCCCATATCATGAGAAGACAGGATTCCCTAGAGAACAATCTGATGCTGGGAAACATTGCAGGCACGCAAAAAATGGCGGAGATAGATGTGTTAATTGAAGCTATGAACATGAGCTTGAGGGAACTCAGAGGGAAACAACAAGGAGCATAACTAGGTAGGAAGTGTCATAAAACTAGTTTTTAGTTGGTAAAAATTTTGGAGCCTCTTCTTGGCATTCTTGATACTTTTTTGAAGGTTTCATGTATCACAAAGATGTTTACATCTTCGCAGATGCAAGGCTTGCAGTTTATTTTGTGACTGCAGGCCTTGCGTGAAGGTAGTAGGCGCCAAATACTAAAAGCTACAATGATATAAAAAATCTATCACCTCTCTCTCTTCCATCTTCTCCAACCTATCCCTCCACTGATAACCACATGCCCTCAGGCTCCTCACTAACAGGAACTGTTAAAGCTAGATGAGAAGGAACTTTATTTACACAAATGGAGACTGTCTTGAAAAATACTTACGTTCATGGCTTACACAGAGGTTAATATTGTTAATTTGTTAAATAATTTACAAATGTGAAGTTTTTCTTAAACTGCTGAGGTTCTTGCTTGCATAAGAGAGATAACCTTTTGTATCTCTTCAAATCTGGAGTGTTCCCATTAATCACAGACTTCTATCCGTCGCATTTCCATGAGAATAAATTGTCAGCTGCTTTGCTCTAATAAAGTTGTTTGTTCTACCCAAAATGTTCTTTAAATACAGGTTTATAAACAACAACAGCAGCAGCAAATGGAAAAGGAGAACCATTGAAGCATAATAATAAGGAATAGCAAGTGCTATTCCCAAGGAAGCTGAATAGTCAAGCCATAACCTAACCTACAATGACAGAAGAGTGAGAACATCCCATATAAATGGAGCACTTAACACACAATGAACAGATTGTGTACTGTCAATGTAAATTCTCATTTTGCTTTTTTTTTTTTTAAATAAAATCCATCCATGAGTCAAAAATCTAAGGAGTTATATAAGGAGTTGGAGCATTTTAACTAATCAATATAGTCTTTGCTAAATGATGTGATTGTTGTCATGTCAGGAATTTACATTTTGCAGGATCAAACACTTTCTTTATACCTCAAGTTAGGTAAACCCGATTCAAATTGGCTCACTAGAATCTGCCATAAGGCTCCACTTTCAATTCAGGCACTGCCACACAAAATTTTAAATATGTAACCTCCTGGGAGCAGGATCTAAATGTTAAGTGGGACCAGAAAACTAGGCAAAACTCATGGCAGAACCTCACTAGAGGTCTACTTAATAGCAGCATTTTGGAGACTTCTATAAAAGTCCTTCACTGGCTATATATCACCCCCAACAAATTCTATAAATGGAAGCTTGCCCCTAGTCCCAACTGCTTCAGAGTTTGCCCAGAGGTAGGATCTTTTCTCCATAATTGTTGGACCTGCCCTCAGGTTGCTCATCTATGGAGGAAGGTAGCCTCAGACATCTTTAATATACAGCTACTTCCACAGATAGAACTCTGCCAACTAAGACATAAGTGTACTCTGCTCTCTACATCTCATAGTTACATAGTTACATAGTGATTGAGGTTGAAAAAATAATCGTAGTCCATCAAGTTCAACCTTTTTAGAGCATGATCCAGAGGAAGAGGAAGGCAAACAGAAAAAAACCCAAGCGAAACTTTGACAATTGTTTCAAAAGGGGAAAAAAAATACAAAATTCCTACATTACCCCAGATACTGGCAATCAGGTTCCTCTCTGGATCAATATTCTCTCTCTAATTATCCAGGATAGCCCTGAACGCCCTTTTTATTTAAAAATATATCCAATCCCTTTTTACAGCTATCTATTGAATCCGCTGTCACCACCTCATTTGGTAGAGAATTCCACAGAAGAACCCTTTTCTGTCTTTAAGGTGGAATCTTTTTACTTCTAATCTCAAGGGATGTCCTCTTGTCAGTTGAAAACCTCTTGGCATAAAAAGCTCACTTGACAAATCTTTATACTGACCCTGGATGTATTTATATAACGTAATCATATCTCCTCTTAGACGCCTTTTTTTTTAGAGAAAATAAGTATAATTTGTTTAGTCTTTCTTCATAAACCCTCCATTTTCCTTATTTGTTTTTTCTCCTTCTTCTGTACTCTTTCCAGCTCTAAAATGTCCTTTTTATGTAGTGGTGCCCAAATTTGTACTCCATATTCCAAATAAGGGCGTACTAGAGATTTGTATAGTGGCAGAATTATATTTGCTTCCCTTGCTTTTATACCCTTCCTAATACATGCTAATAGTTTATTTGCCTTTGCAGCTGCTGCTTGGCATTGAGCACTGTTACCTAGGTAGTTGTCCACAAGCACTCGCAAATTCCTTTCAATATCTGATACCCCTAGATTTGCTCCATTAAGATTATTAAATTGATTCAAATCTTAAAATAAACTACTTCAATACTTAATGCTGCAACAAAGATCCATATTGCCAAACAATGGAAAACCTTCACCCTTAGCATACAAATGGTTATAAACAAACTAAATTATATACTGATGAAAGGCTCTCCCGTTTAATAGAAGATTCTATCCCTTTATTTGTACAAACATGGAGCCCATGGCTAGATTTACCCCACAGCATGTCTGTAAGATAATCTCAAATATCCGGCAATTTAAACATTTTCAAGTTAACATTTTTGAAGATCCCTGGATGGAGAGTAAGGCGATGGACCAGGGAGGACGGAGGTGATTTCACCCTTCCCCAGATTGCCAATATTAACAAATACTAATACAGGAGACTTATATTTCCTTTGTTGTTTTAATTTCTTCATTTCTTTTTCATTTTCCTTTTTTTATCCTTCCTCCCACATTCTTCCTCTTATTTTTCTCATTTTTTTCTCTCTTCCCCAAATTGTTTTGTTGTGTTTGTTTAATTTTTATTTTCAGATACTTATGAAAAAAAAAATTGTTGGGTTTTGGCAAAATCTGCTGTATTAATATCGCTTCCAGGGAATACTCAAGACTGAGATATTAACTACAATATGTGACTAGCTACCTTAAACCGAACATTGACTCTATAGATATAAACAAACCCTTGGTGTGAGTAAATATCGTCTACATATGTTAACCTCTACGTATTATATGCTGTAACTTGCCTGAAGCTAGCAATAAAATGTAGTGAAATAGATGTGATGTCCTGTAAGAATTATAATTTATAAGACAATCACTATGAAAGGTTTATGAGCAAATACATTAAATTAGATGTTTTTAGGTAATTTAGGCATAGATTCACTAAAAAGTGTAACTTGTGCTGAGCAAGGTGTTGGCAAGCTTTTCTTGGTTTTTTAGTCTTAAAGATGGTCTTAGAATATTCTTGCAAAAATTTAAAACACTTACAAAATGCTGGGAACAAGAAAAGAGGAATATTCAAAGCAAACATAATAGCTAGATAGAGCTAATTTTAAGTTTTTACGTTTAAAAATTAATGCTACAGGATATTTATTCTTAAAAGAAACCCATTGGCAAAGCTGTATGGTTCACGTGTAACAATAACTTAATTTGAAACATTTCTGAGAAGTTACCTAGTTGTTCTGGATTATTTTATTATAACTACAATAGCTGCAATGTTGAGGGAAAAAAACACAAGAAAGGTATTTTTGACTTCACTTGCGTCGGTAAAATTAGAAGCAGCTTCCTGAATTACAGCACTGCATTAGTTACGTTGATTACTGCTTTGGCAGATTTTGTAATCAATCCGTCATGCAATCAGCACATTAATACAGCTACTGATCTGGTAATATAAAGCTGACAATTTAATTGGGTTTCAAGCTGCTTGACAGTCTTCAGACTTAAAGGAGCCATACCTTACATTTGCTGACCCAGTTCCTTGAAACTTACAAAAAATAATAGATAATCTGCATATGTGCGCAATTTTCCTTAAAAAAACATGATTATTCTCTTTGTATAAGGATAATTAGTAAGAGAATGACAGCACTAGGCCAACCAGGGTTAGTGGGAATACATCTCTATAGGGTCCACATTCCAGGTTATAAACACAGGATCGTATTGGTGTACTTGGAACGGGGGCAATATGAGAGAAGGCAGAGATGAAAGGAGGGTATGAAAAGCAGTAGGAGGGCAAACAACATGAGTAAAGAGGGATCCATTAAACAAAAAGCATAATCGGCCAGGTCAATTATATTGAGAGGGTTAATGAAAGGGTAAAATTAAAGAGGCAATTAAAGAGTTGTGAAATGAAAGCAATTAAATTATGTTTTAATAGGGATATATTTAAGCTGATATTATATGGAGCTAGGCATCTTTGGTTATCCACACTGATAAGCATATATAAAAATATATTCATACACTGGGAACGACTAAAATATTCTTAATTAATACAAAATAAACTATCCAGCTGTCATGTTTGATTATAGATAATTACATAGTAATTAAGGTTGAAAAAAGAGTTTCAGTTCATCAAGTTCAACCTTTTAAGATCTCCTCTGATCTGCAATATGGGGATTTAATGAGTTAATTATTAATCAATTTTTTTTTTATTATTAATAAATAAATCCAGAGGAAGGCAAACAGAAAAAAAATATATGTATATAAATACATATATTTACTACTTTAAAGGTTCAGCTTTCCTGACTTTGGATATAAAGGGCTTATTTCATGATCACACTCTTATTATATAAATACAATGCCGACAATGAAATGTTGTATTACTCACTGATTGAAATCTTCCACTCTATTGATGCAACTTTCTGCTTCTGGGCCAGTGAGGGGGAAGGGGTGTAGTGTCAATTTTAATCTTATCCAATTATATAAACAAACAGGGCCTCTCAGTGACTTCCATGCCCACCTCTCCCTCCACTAATAGCCACACAACACATCCTCATGATCCAGTTCCCAGGATGTCATGCAACACAAGCTGGTTTCCTATCATTATAAACAGAGCCTTCAAACATTCAGATTTCACAAAAATGATTTTTTGGGGCATTGTTAGTTGTTTACATATTTGACAAGCAAGTGCATGCTTTCCTCAATTACAGTGTTTTTTATTTTCAAAAACCCATAAAAAAATGCTATTATAAAAACACTGCATGAAGACTTTTTATTGCAGTCAGACATTTCCTTGTAAAACATCCCTTGAAGCTTCCATCATTTTACATTGATCCTAAACTGGCTGCATAACATAGTATTTACAGATAACAATGGGTAAAAGTGAGTACATAGATGTTTTGGCCATTAGGGTCTAGCCAGAGTGGGCTGAAATTGTATTCATTCATAGTGGAAAAAGGGAGTCTTCATTCATACAAAGAATAGCAAAATGTGATTAATTACTAAACAAACCACTGAATTCCTGGAACTTCAATACAATGTGATGAAATGCTTAGTGTCCTCTTTGTAACCACAAAGAAGTGAAGCATGAATTTTACTTGTCTGCAACGCAATTAATACCAACCAAGTGGTCTTTTCTATATATAGTAGTCATATCTAATTTCTAGATAATGCTGACAAGGTGGAACATAAATTACACTGCGCTAACAGCACGCACCATGTCAATACAATGTTCTATACTTCAGATACTAATGAAAACAAGAGTAAATTGCTCTTGCAAATAGACAACATAGTCTTATATTTCTCATAACTACACAAGATGTAAAAATAGATCTTGCAATAATTGCAGTTAGTATTCTTAGGACATCAAGTATAACTTGAAAATATTGTTGTTTTAATATTAGACTTTTTTCATAGCAAACAAAAATATCCTCATGAATTTATAAGATGCTGCTGCATGGTTGGCCATGTCAGTGGAATTCACAATTAAGCAGATGAACCTTTATATGATAATTGCAGCAACAACAATCCCTTGCTTTGGATGTGCATCAAACATTGCCATTGAGATATTTTAACACACAGCGTGCAAATATGTATAACTACTACTATTCTAACAGAAATAGAGATGCTCAATTAGAGAACAATTCGTTGGGCCTCCTCAGTAGGGTCCATCAGGCTCAGTGAACAAGGAGTCCCCTATCACCCTTAGTGAGACTAAGTCCTAAGGGTAATTTGCATATACAACAAACTAAAATAGAGGTGCTCAATCAGAGCAAGAACTAACCTTAATAGGTTAGTTATATGGACATAATAACCCACTATGAGAGCACCTCTTTTAGCTCACTTGTACCATTCACATGGAGAAATACCCTGTAGTATATCAATCTGGTCTCGCTCAATAGAGTGATCCAGCCCCAAAATACCAGGCAATTCTACCCTGAACAGGAGAAACGGCAAACCCCAGATATATTGCAGTCGATGATTGGAGCCCCCTATCACAAAGGCTAATTTGCATATGCAACAACAGAAATAGAGGTGCTCACCCAGAGAACGAACTAACATTATGTTAATTCTATTGACATGATAATCCAATCTACGACTATTTTGTGTCTAAAAAACATAGACTCAACATCTTCCAGCTCATCATCATTAGCCGTTAAATTAACATCAGCAGCAGTTGTAGGACAATGTGATCATGATGAGCTGGGAGAGGGCATACCTCCTAAACTTTTAAATTGCCAAACAGGGGTATTTATATTTTTTAAAAAGTATGCATTATTTGGCAGTGTTACTGACATTCTATGTGTAAACAATTAATATGCTTCATACGGTTACATATCCTGTAGAATTAACAGACCAGCCTTCTATATTTTTCCTAGACTTTAAGAGAAAACAACATGGAGAGCTTGAGAACACAGGGCATTTTGCAGGGCTGGAAAACAAGGGGTTGCCCTTACATGTGGGACTTTCCTTCAGAAGCATGACATTTGGGAAACTAAGAGAGTTAAGGGGATTTCTCCTGGAAAAAAAAAGTCCCTCCAAAAAATGGACAGTTCAGAAGTTTGTAAGGGTACCATATCAGTAACAATAGGATAATTACTGATATGTATTATTGCCCCCATACAATAAAGTGACATCTTGTTCACGATAATCTATAACTTAACTACCAACTATTTCATCATCTTACTCATTAGCATTATAATAGTAAGAGTGCTTACATGTTTTGTACAATACTTAAAAAATAACTATTAGGTTATTTTAGCAGATATTTTTGTCTTATCTATGTACCGGGCAATCTAAAGGTGCTGATTACCTAATTACCTACACCTTAAAATAGTAACATTAATCAGAAATATATATTTTATAGGCAGCCAGTATAGAGGTGGGTATCATACAGTATAACTGTAGTGATCAGGCATTCTGTTGGGTAGATGTTGTATGTATAATACAATACAAATGAGTGGACCAATGAGGGAGATATCTAATACATAATGTCTTAGCAAGTGAATAATTACATTCACATCAATCCAATCAATATATATATATATATATATATATATATATATATATATACTAGTTCTCATGAACTGCTATGACAAATTCTGAATTTGTACTGGAATAATTCCCACAAGTTGATTTCTAATTTGTACGCAATAACTTTCTTCATAACCTCTGAGAATACACAATAAAGAAAAACCTAGATTTTCTTAAGGAATTTTTTTAGGAAATCAAACATATGTTTAGATATATAATGGGTTTAACCTAACCTGAGCATTTTTCAATAATTTCATACTTTTGTAAATGTAAGAAAGATTCTTTAGTTGTTTTTTTTTATAACAAAAACTGTATAAAAAAAAGTTTTCTTTGATTAACCACTGATCAGACATATTTCTATCTATCTATCTATCTATCTATCTATCTATCTATCTATCTATCTATCTATCTATCTATTGTTCATATCTATCGATCTACCTTGATGTTCTAATTAGGATTACAGTCTACTTGGCTTTATCTCTGGTGGCAAAAACAATGACTCCCAGTGATATCAAGCAGTTAGATCCTCTTCCCCACCATTATCAAGTACTACAAGCCACAAATTAACATACTGAGCAGCACATTGACATAAAGGAGTTACAATATCAATGTGCATATCTCATGGATGAATTGCTGTAAAGAAAAAATGTCTAGTACAATGTATAGCTAGGTTTTCGTGATCTCTGAGATGAAAGCAACTTCCTGTTTGGGTGACAGTGTCCCTTTAAATTCTAGTTTGGCTCCATCTATTTTGACAGCAGCATGCCATATTCTAAATAATCAAAACTTCTTTCTGTTATACAAACAAAAGTATTATTAGTATTCACTCCTCATGTTCTACATTTTGTAGTTTTACAACCTGGAACTAAAATGCATTTAATTGAGATTGTATGTCACTGATCTACACAAAATAGTTCATACTTTCAAAGAAACAAAAATCTGCAAACAATCACCGGTTTCTGGAGCACTGGCGGAGCAACCTCTGGTGCAGCCGGTGCAGTGCTCTGGGGCCCTTAATCTACTGGTGACCCGAGTGCTGGTTACATTTTTTTATAAATTACATTTATTTTTAAACATTTTTGTATTGTAGGGGCCCACCTGGAGCCCCCCAGCCCCCCCCCCCCCAGGACATAAGCCCCCAACCCTCGACCTTCCCCACCCAATACTTTCTGCCTGTTGCCTGACTTCCTTAGTGCAAACAAGAGTACTGGGAGAGGAGCCAGGCACAGAGTGAGTTCAGCTGCTGGTATCAGGTGAACAGAGGTAAGTGATAGATAAGGGAGAATGGGGGAGGGAGAAGAAGTGAGGGGGAGGGGGGAGCGAAAAAGAGAGAGGGGAGAGAGAAGTATAGAGAGAGAGGGGGAGGGGAGAGAGAAGGAGTGAGGGGGAGAGAGAAGGATAGAGGGGAGAGAGAAGGAGAGAGTGGGAGGGGGGAGAGAAGGATAGACTCCCCTGTGACTCTTCTCCCCCCTATACTTCTTCATCCCCTCTCCCTCTCTACTTCTCTCTTTCCATCTCCTCTCTCATTCTCTCCCATTCTTTTTCCCACTCTCTCCTCTCTCTCTCCTTTTCTCTCCCCCTCCTCCTCACTCTCCCCAGCAAGGATGAGGGGGAGAGAGAAGGAGAGAGTGAGAAGAATATAGGGGGAGAGAGAAGGAGAGAGGGGAGGGGAGAGAGAAGCATAGATGGGGAGGGAAAGTGAGAAGGAGAGAGGGGGAGAAAGAAGGATAGAGGGGAGAAGAGTCAGAGGGGGAGAGAGAAGATAGAGTGAGAGAGAGGAAGAGAGAGGGAGTGGGACATAGAACAAGAGAAGGGGAGAGAGAATAAGAGAGGGGGAGAGAGAATGATAGAGGGGAACGAGAGAAGGAGAGAGGAATAGAGAGAGAGATGGGGGAGAGAAGAGAGGGGGAAGAGAGAGAAAGAGAGAGGGAGAGAGAGAGAAGGAGAGAGAGAAGCGAGTTGGGGCTAGACTGCAGATTACAAAAATATATTCTATATATGTATATATATATATATATATATATATATATATATACACATATATAGAATATATTTTTGTAATCTGCAGTGTAGCCCCAACTCCCCACCAAGGGGAGGGCTAAAATTTTATTTTTTGAACCGGAGACCTTCATTCACTAGCTCCTAACTCTTCTGGAGAGCCCCAGTGTATAATAGAGATAATATCTGGAAAACCAAGAAGCTACCAAATTCAGCAGTATAATTTCCTAGAAGGTTCAATCTTTGACCATGCCCCTGATTTAATAAAATGGAAAGGTGACAGAATGATTACATTTAGAATTCAAGGCAAGTTATTTAACATTGCAGTGATCCAAGTATATGCTCCAACCATGGTTGCTGAAGAGGCTGAAGTTGTCCAGTTGTCCGGTTCTACAAGGATATTCAACACTCAGAAAAGCTGTTACTCTCATCATAGAAGATCGAAATACTAAAGTAGGGAACCAAAAGATTCCTGGAATAATGGACAAGTTTGATCTTGGAGTAAAAAAAAATAAATTAAGAGGTTAATTTAATTATTTCAGGATAAGTATCTGGTGCTAGTAATCACCCTCTTCCAACAGCCTTAGAGATGACCCAACACATGGACATCATCAGATGGACAATATAGAAATTATACTGTAGCCAAAGATAAAGGTTCTCTACAAAGTCAGCAAAAACAAGACCTGAAGTTGACTGCAGCTCAAATCATGAGCTTCTTATTGCATCATTCAGAATTCAACTAAGAAAAACAGGGAACAATAATCAGACCAAGCAGATATGAAATAATTAATATAATCTTCTGCCTCTCTCAGACTTTCATTTGCAGCCTATCCATACCATGCCCCCAATACTATAACCATCTCACCTTCCTTGCTTTCCTCTCCTCTTCTCTGCTCCCACGAGCTACTCTCCCTCCTTCATTCACAATCTCATCCCTTCCCTAACACTCATAAGCAGAAACATCACTGTAAGTCCCACTCCCATATTCTCTCGCTTTCACTCCTCCTTCTCCTGGCTGCTGAAGACATATCCCCTAACCCAGGTCCCTCTCTCATTTCTACCTGCTCTCAGCCACGCTCCACCCCAAGGGCAGCACACACCCGAAACACCCAGAATCTGATACCCATCACTTGTCACAAACTTTCCACTCTACCTTTCTCCTGCGCTCTCTGATCTATCTGCAATAAACTCACGTTCACTCATGACCTATTCATTACCAACTCCCTCAATCTACTGGCTCTCACTGAAACCTGGCTCTCCGCTTCAGACACTGCCTCACCTGCAGCACTCTCGCATGGTGGTTTTTATACCTCAGTTACACACCTAGACCTGGGAACAAACACGGTGTTGATTTGGGTGTATTACTTTCCTCTCACTGTACATATCACCTAATACCCCCTGTCCCATCCCTCCAATTTTCATATTTTGAAGTTCATACTATCTGCCTCTTCTCTCCTATCTCTCTATGTGTTGCTGTAGTCTATCGCCCCCCAGGTACTGCCTCTCAATTTCCCAATCACTTTTTCGCCTGGCTCCCACACTTTTTCTCCTCCCACATTCCTACACTGATACTTGGCGACTTCAACATTGTGATCAACACTCCCACCTCACCGGCAACAGCCAAACTACTTGCACTCACATCTTCCCTCGGCCTCTCACAAATTACAAATTCTTCAACTCACTATGCTGGACACTCTCTTTACCTTATTTCCCCCAATATTAGCCCTACCTCCAACCCAGTCATCACTCACCAGTTCACTCCCTCTATCTGACCATCACCTCCTTACCTTCAACCTCACCACATCTTCCTCCCATCACTCTTCTTCAACCCCAGCCACAATAACCCACAGAAACCTGCTAGAACTTGACCCTGCCCACCACTCGCCTCTCCCCACTTCAATTCATAATGAATGACTCTGCCAGTCTCATCTTCCGTACACAACGTTCAGTGTCGGCAGCTCCTCTTTGTCAATCACTCCACCGGCTTCCCTTAGCCTCCAGAATAACATTTTAAATCTTGACCCTTACTTATAAAGCCCTCAACAACAGCGCACCCCCATACATCTCTGCTCTCATCTCCAAATACTCCCCCACACGCTCTCTTCATTCTGCTAACGACCTTCTTCTTTCTACCACTCTTGTCACCTCCTCTCACTCCCTCCTCCAGGACTTTTCTCGCGCTGCTTCTTTTCTCTGGAACTCCTTGAGTCGCTTCACCAGACTATCCTCCTGTCTCAAATCCTTCAAAACTTCAATAAAAACACACCTCTTTAAAGAAGCCTATAACCTTCCTCCCTAACATGCTCAGCACTACTCTCTCCCTACTGTACCACATACAAACTGTAACCTTTAGATTGTAAGTCTGCGAGTTTCAATCCTGCAAGGTACTTTAGGAAAAGCGCTATGGACACTGGATTCCAAGCTCAAAGACAGGGCCATCCACTCTTTGCAATGTATGAATCTTTAACTTGTCATTGCCTGTAACTTAACTTATGTATAGCGCTACGGAATATGTTGGCGCATTACAAATAAGCAATAATAATAATAAGATCCCAAAAAGAAAGAAAAAAGCAAATAAAATTCACTTTTAAAATATAGACATCGTTAATGTATTTATTGATGAAAGTCAGCATAAAAATGATATTAATTCAACAATTCCACATGCCTAGCTGTGATAGAAATTTTTTTTTCACATAAGAATACCTGTAAAATAAATATGCCCCTCTCTGGGGTATATCAAGATCTCTTAGTATAAAAGCAGCCAAAAGTGTATAATTACATCCCATAATGGCTATATATGAGTCAGCAGCCAGCTAGATCAATTATTACCAAGTAGAACCAAGACAGTCTATCTGCTTTTAGTGTTCTGATTTCAGCTTTTATAATAATATTCCAACTTCAGAAACTTTAGAATTATTACAAAAAGTTTTGCCATCAAATCAGATATTAACTGACCACAGAATAGTTTTAAAAGTCAGAATTCTTAGGCCCAAACAATAGTATTTTATTTATCTCTAGATTTTTTCATTTTTCACTCCCAAACTACAGGGTACCCGTACTCAAACTACTGTTTTAGCTTGTCCAGCTTCTCTTTACTAATGGAGGTCTTCGGGAAAGGAGTATTCTTGAAGAATATGTAATCCCTCTCCAGCAGAAAATATGACTGAAGACCTGAAAAAATAACTGAAAATATTGACCTGCTGGTCTATTAAAGAAAGACATTCAACCTGCAAAGTAATGCTATTTCATGGGCCAATATGACCTCAAACTCCCTTATCAAACCTTTTTTTTTTATTATTGACCCTGCATGTTTTGTGTCCATTCTAGTTCACTTAGTATAGTGACAATATATTTGAAAGCATTATAAACTGCAAATTCACTATTATTGGCTACGTTGCTCATCAAAAAAGTTATTTTCGTTTTATGGATCTGTAATAAAACATATCCTGTAATGAATATGTAAAAGTGGGAGTCAGCAATGATGGTTTTATGTAACTACATAGTTTGCAATGCATATTGTCTTTATAAAATAAAGCAATAATATAGAAAAAACAATCTTGAAAAGGTGTGTAAAACAGAGTTATTATCAAAATTCTGTAAGAATCTAAAAATGTGTGTTGCTGAGTGTTGTACATATGAAATATAAATAAAAATAATAATAATAATTATGTCACAGTCCCTACATCACTAAGTCTGTAATGTATTCCCCTTTGGTCTCCATCTCCTGCCATCAAATAACATCTCTCCATTCTATCCTCTGTCTAACTTACTGCGCAGTGCCCATTTTATCTTATAATATAATATAAAACATAAGTATAATTCTACTCTCGTGTCATGCCCAAAACTTTAGAAAACAGAAGAAAGAAGATAGAAGAAAGTGTTGCATCAGTCCTCCATGTTAAGAAGGGAAATCTCAATCAATCTAGTCAAAGTTTCATCTTAAAGAAGTCTGCATTAGTTGGACTCATTCAGATGAAGTTGTGCCAGATGGCAGACATATGATGCTGGTGATGTATATGTATTTTGTAATGTGCCAAGGTTGAATCAGCAAAAATATGGATTTAATCATACAAAGTGGTAAAAAATTAGAGTGAAGCTGAAGAGAGAGCAACCACAACATTTATAACAAATGCAAAAAAATGCCACAAAGCTTGGCATTGAGCCCCAAAGCTTAATGTATGTATCAGAGTCTGCTGTTCATTTAGAGTACCAACAGGCAAAAAGATAAGTGTTCTTCTGTATTAAATTACCATCAAGTTGATATTTTTAATTTATAGTAAAACTGTCTGGACAGATAACAAGAACTTTACAACTCTGAAATGTAATTGTTAAAGTTTATTTAAAGTTTATCTTAAAATAAACATGATTGTAAATACAAAAAAACTAAGAATATATTAATATTTTGTAAATATTATATTTCAAATGGGATAATCTATTGCAATGCAAATCTGACCAAATAGGCTCAACACAGACCTATATGCCAAACATTCAACCAATGAACATCTAACTTGAGGAAGCAAATATGTTGATCATATGTTTTCACTAATTTCATTCATTACCATGTACATCTGAAAGATAAATGTTTAAATTATCTCTGAAGTCCTAAATTATCTGGAATTCATTATGAAAATACTATAAGTTTTGGGGTTTCAAAACGGTGGTATGAAATCGAAATGATCTGAGTTTAATTCCCTGACCAAAGGTGGTTTTGTATGTCCTCCACTGATATAACATATATTTAAACAAAAATGTGGAAGGTGCACCTAACCACAGTCAAATAAAATGCACAGTTGTTTGTGCAGTCAAGAGCTATAGTCATGGGTACTAATGGTTTTGTTATGTCTTTTTCCCATCTAGGCTACACTGTTTCATGACGAAAACTTCATATTTTTTAAGCTGTCTGAAATGTCAAGTTGTTCACTGTTGAAATGTCCTGTTTTTGCATGGGTTACACCACTGAGGGAGCACTGACCATTAAGGCCTTTATATGCTACCAATAATCTTTGCGTAGTTTACATATTTTAGGAAGGATGCAATATCAAATTAAATAGTACAAAAGATTTTCAGAAACGTTGCAAATTTAGCTGAATACTTGTACATGTTAAAAATATGTATAAATACAAGATCAATGCCAAAAAGTTAGTTTAACATATGAACGTAAGGTTTTGTTTAAATGCAGCTAACGTGCATTGTTCCATTAAGAACATTTAGAAAAAGTAATTTAAGGACAAGCATTTGGGAACGGAAATAAAGCCAGTTATACCAGGTCTACTATTACAAAGGATTTGTAACATAATGTTTCTAAATCTCATTTCACTGCTGTTGAATAAAATGAAAAAGGGGAATTTGATAGTATATGTAATTAACATATTGCTTTAAAAACAGGGAATGCTCAATGTCCTTTTAAGTTTTTTATCTATGGCAATAATATTTTTTAATAGAATCAGCGACTTAAGCCACAACTTCAATTTCAGTAATAGGTTTGTTGCGGACATTGTATATAAATAGAACACAACATTTACAGTAATAAATTGCTTTGTATTATTACATACCATTATTGGTATTTGTGGGGAAGCCCCTATACCCACAATGATATGTGGTAATTTCTGGTATTGATATGTACTACAGTTCTATTTTTACTGCAAGAATATTATAAGAATAGAAGTTTCAACTGCATTTAATGTCTATTTCAATATATTTGTTGCAGATATAAATAGAAAATGATTCTGTACACCTCATTTAAACTGTGACTTCCGACGAGCAAACCATTTAAATGAGGCAGACATGAGAGCCAAAATGAGGCAGATGGGCAAGCGAACAAGTAAACGTTAGTTCTGTTACCTGATGTTCTCCAGTCATGCACCAAGTAAACAGGAAGTAACTACAACAGTAGTATATAAAATATACTAAAATATACAAAAACAGCTTAAAAAAGCACATTCTAACCCTCACAAGCAGTATATTACATATAACAACAAATTAATTATTTAGTTCTAGATCCACTTTAGCTTAGAGTAACCATAGACTTGAAGTGTCTAACAAATTGACAACATTAGCAGCTGTGAAGCCATGGGCATAAAGTAATTTTTAGGGAAAAGCTTAGTTTTTGAACACTCTGTATAGCAAGTGCCAATTTGGCAGGCTTCAGCACTTCCTACTAAATTCAGGTTGGAGCCTGATGGATGAAGTTTGCTAGTAGCAACGGGAGGCTTTGCTAATTACAAACTCTGCTCCTACAGAAATATAAACACCCTTCTCATAAATACAATCTTCACCAAAAAGTGTCATGAATGTCGCTAGTGACCAGCTAAGTAATTTATTTATTTTTTCCATCAAAAAATGTGTTTTGTCATATTTCCCTGTTAATCATAAACTTTCTGAGATATCAAGGAAGTTGGTGTTGGGATATATGTAGTGTGAGCCGCCATAGTCAACTAACCAGAACTCATGAGATCCAAAAGTTGAAGAAAGAAAGCAAGGGTTCAGTGCAGTAACTGTCCAAGAGAAATGTTGGTTTTCTTGAACTCTATTACCCCCTGCATTGCATAATTTTATCAATTTCATCAACATAATATTTTTTTCTATTGACTAAAACAATGTAATTAATGTACAGTGAGAGCATTTATAGGTTACTTGTCCAAACAATTGATGATGGTGACTAGGGATGAGCAGAGATATCAGTGGAGCCAGTACAATCTAAGTCTATAATCAGTATCTGTACTTCCAATAGTAATATTGAAAACCTCTTACAGCTTATAAGCTCCTATCTCTCTATGACAAAGCAGGGGTGCAGAGTATTTAAACATCACTTTTGTTATTTTCCATGACAGTTATACAATATAAGGCCGACACCCGTTTCTCTATCAGTGAATTAAGGGCCTATTATGTTTCTTGGATTATGAATGTATCTGGTAGAGGAGAATCAATAGTGTATGAAAACATTTCTTGCATGAACAAATAACCATATAAACATTTAGAAACTCACCGTAATGTTTGCCAAATCTCTTGAGTTTTTAAGCATTAGATTTTCTTAGTTAACACCCTTAGATATCCATGCTAAAGTTATCATATAAATCATAATTTGCTTTGGCCAATCACATGCAGCTAATACATGTGTATCAATCTGTAAAGCCAAGTTGTGCACCAAAGGATCATGGGACGTGTAGTCTTGTTTTCACCCGGGAACAGGAAGCAGGAAGAGCCAGACACTGCTGTGTATATTTCTGAATTGAGCTGCTGCTGGCTTGAAGGTTAGTATAGGGTTAAAACATTTACCCAAATACAGTGTTTCTATTGGTAGGTACACTGTGCCTATGAAAAGGGTGTGGAAAATAAGTTTTATTTTTAAATAAACTAAATATGTATGTGTAAAGAATGACTCAATGTAATGTGTATGTCTGATATAAGCAGCCCGTGTTAGATTAGAGAAAGGTAAAAACAAGGAAAGTTCCATATACCTTTAACAGAGTTACTATGACTTGATACAAATGTTTGGAGAACCTCTATTGAATAGTATACTACAAATCAACTTTACTTCACAGATTGACTAAGCAATGTAATAAGACCAAAATATCACATATTATTTAAAACTGATAATTTAAGATAAATATAGGAATTTGTAGCACATATCAAAGATTATCATAAGAAAGAAAAGACATCAAGCTTGGTAGGAGGACTAGAAAGGCTAATTAACATGAAAAATTACAAACCTCAATATAAGACTCAATTGATAAAATACTTTTTAAAACATATCGTTTTACAAGATGCCATATCTTATTGTGTCACTTTAATGTTATTCAATAGTCACTGCAGAGGTTCAAGCAATAATGTGTCCAGTTCCAGCACAATACCATGCACCGCATACAGTAAAACAGTCTAATATTTTCAAAAAGAAAAAATGAACATAACATTTTTATTGATTTACCAATGCCAGCACAAAGGTCTGGCTCTTCATTCTCCACACTATAAAATAAACATTTTAAAACATACATTAATGTATTATTATAAAATATAACCATTTTGTCATAAAAAAATATTCAAAGCAATTCAGTGTTCTGTGACGTGATGTATCTGTAGACTCGTACACATGGTTATTTTAGACAGAACACTTCGTGCAAAAGCTTCATTCATTTATGAGTGTAATTAAACCTATACGTCATGTGGTAGTATAATTATACATCACTGCATTTCAAAGTCCCGAGGTCCCTCACAAAATAGGTAACAAAAACATGTTGATGTTGGAAAGTTGAACACATCGAGCATCTACATACGTAAGTGGGAGATCAATTCAAGTGCTGCAACGACAACAACACTGATCCGCTCAATACAACATGATCAGCACTAAACATAATAGCTTAGGATCATACTCTGTAAACAATTTTAGTTAAGTCAAAACAGGAAAAATATTGATTTACTATTAAACCAATTTTATATGAATTTAATTAAATATAGAAATTGTATTTTTGCTAAAGCCTAAGAAATGCTGCTACCTTGTAAGTTAGTGAAAATATCTCCCGGATATTTCCCAAGATATTTCCCAAGATATCGATCTGCTTAATTTGTACACCCCAAATTTGAATTAAATATAAAAAAACATGATAGCTTCCACAGTCATATATTGTCCAGTGTTCAGTTTTCATCTTCTTCCAAACATTTTTTTTTTAATTACCTAATTTTAGAAAAGAAAGTAAAGATCCTGATTCTTTGTATTTCTTCAAATTTTAAGATACTTTTCATTCCTTTACTAAGGTTTTGGGCATTTCTGTTCTACCTTCAAAAGTGTTCATGCAATGCTGAACGCCACTGGGGGAAATCACACACTCATGCAGACTTCCCCTACTATACATATATTCTACAATCACCTTTGCAAACAAATATCTTTCTCAGCATTCAGATCCACTCTCTCGTCCAATCCCAAAAGCTTCAATATTCATCTCTCTCTTCTGTTCACCTACACCCCATCCAACCACAACCTTCTCAGCCCTATACATTGATGAACACTTCAAAAATAAAATTGATTATATTATATAAGGGATCACTTGACACCACACAGCACACTCTCCACTTCAGTCTCCATTTCAACTGCCTCACTCAGCCTCCTCTCAACTTCCTATCTAGCAACCTGTCCACTTGACTCTATCCCCTTACAACTCATTCCCACCCTGTCTTCTATCCTATCACTACCTCTAACCCACTTCTTCAACCTTTCCCTCATAACTGGCACATTTTCCTCTCCCTACAAATAGTTGCTTATTCCACCAATTCTAAATGAACCATCTCTCGATCCATTTATGCTCTGTAACTACTTCTCTTTTCCTTGCTTCTTTTTGCATCCAAACTACTAGTCTAGCATCGTCTAAAACATTTTCAATCATTAATCTTACTTAACCCTCTGCAATCTGGCACTGTGAAGAACACTGTACTGAGACAACACTTATTAAAGTAGCTAATAACCTCCTGATGGCCAAAGCGAAAGGGTACTATTACCTGAGCATCCTCCTAGATTCTCCTCTGCCTGTAACACAGTTGATCACTCTCTTCTTTTCCAGATTTTCAGCTCACTTGGAGTCTGTGACATTGCACTTTCCTGGTTACAACCTTATCTATTTATTCACTTCTTTAGTGTTACATATTTGGGTTTTCACTTCATCACCTTTACCACTCACTGTTGGGTGACCTCAAGGCTTTGTTTTGGGTTCCTTGTTTTTCTCAATCTACACTGACTTGGCAAACTAATACAATCTCTTGGTTTAAAGCACCATCTATATGCTGACGATACCCAAATCCATATCTCCTCTCCTGCCTTTACTCTCTTCTTACTAACGCATGTCACCATGTGTCTATCCAACATCTCCCCTTGGATCGCATCCCATAAACTAAAACTAAACATATCAAATACTAAGTTCTTAATAATCCCTCCCTCTACCACCTCCTCAGTTCCAGGCATCACCCTTACTATGGGATTACTCTGGACTCAGCAGTCTATTTATCTCCACACATCCAATCACCTACTAAAACATGCCAAATGCATCAGAGAAACATCTCTAAAATCCATCCTTTTCTCACACAAGAAACAACTAAAATCTTAATTCACTAACTGACTCTCCCCACTCTAATCCCCCTATGCTAGGCTCATATGTCTAACCAGTGATTTCTCATCAGCTGCCCCACTGCCCGTCACTATCTTTCTGTATCCAAAAAATTAAGTTAAAATCCTAAAACCTACATGCAAGACCCTTAAACAACACTGCATTCTCCTATAAATGAGATCTAGTCTCCAGATACTACCCTCGAACCCTTTCTGCTCTTCTCACGATATATGTTTCATCAAATGTCATCACCTCCTCACACTCTCTTTGCGTGTAGCCTCCACCCTGTGGATTTATCTACCCTGCTCTTCATAGTTTCAAACACTCCCTGAAAACCCATTGATTCAAAGAAGTCTTAAAATGTGTTCCTTAACATTGGGGATTCAACAAGACAATGATCATCTCATGTACATGGATTCTTCTGCTTCACTGGAAAACAGACAAGCAACCCTCTTTCTTTTTGTGTCTAATACCAGGGCCTGCTACACTTTCTGTACTAGTATGTAACTTTTGCCATATGTGTCTTATGTACTCACTTTATCCCCTGTACTTAGCACTATAACTATGTTGGCATTTTATAAATAAAGAATAATAATAATAACAGTTGTGGTTACCAAAGTTTCTATATACTTCATACAATGCTCTAATTTGGAATGACAGTGCCAATTGAAGGGCATTATGCTCTTAAGCTACAGCAATAAAAATAAAAAGGTATGCTCTTGAAACCAAAGCGCGGATCTAAGCATGGTAACTACAACTAATAGCATAGTAACTACAACTAATGTATAACACTGAGCAAGCCCGAGGCAACACCTTAGGCATTTTCCCATTGAGAGATCTAAGCCTAGGTAGCCCCAAGATAAAGCCTGGAGCTTCCTGCTGTACACATTTAAAGAAGCAGCTTTGTTGCAAAAAAACAAGGTCATTTTAAAGTTGGAGACCCTCAAGTGATAATCTGCATGGGGTTTAATTCATGGTGAATTTGTGTTCACTGCCCCTCGGCAATGTCAGAAGCAATCTCTACATGAATACACAGACATCTTAAGTTATCAATGCAAGTTGTGTGGCCTTGAGCAAATCAACCAAGCTTTGTTACCTCATGGAAATACATTAAATTCTTCAACAAGTTTGAGGAAAAAATCTAAAGAAATTAAACATAATTCTATAATTTTGTTGTAGTCTGAATATATGTAATCAACGTAACCTAATTGTCAACTATTAGGTGACAATAGATATGACAACACACCCAGAAAGCATAAAAAAGGCCAGAGTCAAATGTTTTCACACCCGTAAATGGCAAATGAAGGAGAAAATCCTACGAGTGCTAGAGAGGACCCAGAAGGGGTTAAACACCTATTCGTAGCACTGTAAATGCAAATAAAAAATCACTACTGCACTGTAAATAACGGGGAAAGTAATGATAGACATTAGAATTAATTGCACAGCAGTTTCAAGCTTGCAAATCTGCAGGAAATTTAATTTGTTTTTATGTTTCATTTCAGGGTTAAATCGACCTTGGGTATCAATGAGTTAATACATATCAGGCAACCCATATGGACTAGATCAGTATTGGCATTCATTTGCATAACTCTTTATTTTGCAGTTTTGCGAGTCTGATCGCATATCGGACCCCCAAACCTAATTGATTGACATATAACCTCCATGTTTTACTGCCGTAATAATGACAGTCTCATTTTCTATTGGCTGAATCGAAATGGGAGGTTACGGGCTTGCTTAGTTGATCATGTTCACGCCCTGAACTGCTACGAACCAGTGCATGGTTTAAGGTTTTGGCTTTGTGACAGTAACTTGCGGTTTTGAGCAATTGAATAGCATCGCAATCGGAGAAAAAAGAATAGGCAGAATACAAATTATCCACACAAGTCAATATAGGCAATGTACTAAAAGGAGCACATATCTTTGTAAAGTATGTAATAAACTAACGCTATTAGTAGCTATGTAAGCCACAAGTATAAACAGACACTTGCACTTGTTACTGAAAAATCTATACACCATGTCTACTAAAATTGCTTTTAATATATAATGATACAGGTGATAAGTTTGTAGCATCCCTTTGGACACTGTCTACCAATATGTATGAAGAAGCATTTGAACACAGGCATTCCTTGAGAAGATATTTCTCGGTGGAAAGCTTTGTATCATAGAGAGTAAGGGTTTTTTTTTACAAAAGAGACTGCATTCTTGGTGAATTAGGGAGGACACTATCGAGATTGGGTTCCATAGGAGTAATTTTGGGTTTAGTCAATGTTTTGAGGGTCATCAAGAGTTTCACAGAAGAATTAGTTTAAGGGACATTGGTGCTGTAAAAGAGATTAAAAAGGAAAACCTTGCAAACATTTCTCTATATTTAATAAGCACTGCAGGGGCTGCGAAACAGTAAACTGTAATCTTCCATGTCTATTTCCTATGTCTATATATCTTCCATGTCTATTTCCTATGTCTATATGTCTTCCATGTCTATTTCCTATGCCTATATGTCTTCCATGTCTATTTCCTATGTCTATATATCTTCCATGTCTATTTCCTATGTCTATATGTCTTCCATGTCTATTTCCTATGCCTATATGTCTTCCATGTCTATTTCCTATGTCTATATATCTTCCATGTCTATTTCCTATGTCTATATGTCTTCCATGTCTATTTCCTATGTCTATATGTCTTCCATGTCTATTTCATATGTCTATATATCTTCCAGGTCTATTTCCTATGTCTATATGTCTTCCATGTCTATTTCCTATGTCTATATATCTTCCATGTCTATTTCCTATGTCTATATATCTTCCATGTCTATTTCCTATGTCTATATGTCTTCCATGTCTATTTCCTATGTCTATATGTCTTCCATGTCTATTTCCTATGTCTATATATCTTCCATGTCTATTTCCTATGTCTATATATCTTCCATGTCTATTTCCTATGTCTATATGTCTTCCATGTCTATTTCCTATGTCTATATGTCTTCCTTGTCTATTTCCTGTGGGGAAAATTGTTACTGCAGCTATTTAAAGCCTCTGCAATCCTTGAATCTACCCCATTGTTCTGTTCATATTTTCTTTGTAAACCTTTCACCATGTTATACTAGCTATAGCACCTCTTTTTTCTAATACATACAGAAACAGATAAATAAATGTCCCACTGCACAGTACAATAACATTTTATATTGCCTCTATTTCACTCATTTGTTTCACATGCTAAAACATCATTAAAGCTATAACTGTACTCAAAATATATGTCTCTCCATGGCTGGCATTGTTTTCGAATTTAATGGAATAACATAAAGTGCAATTCCAGGGCTTAAGCAATGACAGCAATAAATTCAGTTTTAGCTACTGTAATTTGTCCTAGGGCTGACATTGTGCCTTACCTTCTTCATTTTCATCACACACAGGAGTTTTGCTTGAATTATTGGCTCCCATGGTTGACTCTGCCAAGATCTATGTTCTGTAGTTACATTCTCCAAGGATCCACAGAGATGATGATCAGTTTTCATGCATCTGGCTGGAGTGCCAGTTAATAGTCACCATCATCCTAAATAAGGAGGGAGTTTTTAGTAACATTATAGGCTCCATCACAAACACTTAGACAAAGTACCAACAGCCTTATTAAATTGCAATTTGGCAAATTCTAAATGGCTCTATATAAGCACATAGCATATTTTATTTCCAAAAGTTTTTAGTTAGTGTAGATCTTGCTTTTGGATAGAAGTTCACTAACTAAAAACTTCTGTAAAAAATATGCTGTGTGCTTACATAGAGCCTTTTAGAATTTGCTGAATTGCAATTTAATAAGGCTGCAAGTGTTTTTGAAAGTCAGCGCTGTGTATCATTCTTAATCGTACATTGGAGTGTTGCAAGCTGGTGCAGTGCAATGGGTAGGATCAGAAATGGACTGCATGAGTAGGGGTCTTACAGGATTATTAGCCTGATAAACAAATAGATTTATGATGATGTTACCAAACATGAACACACTGCTCTAATGTTATTTAATTGTATTTATTAAGACACAATTTTAGATTACATTTTCAAAAAGTTTACTAAATTTGAACATAACGACTTAGAGTTATTAATTTATTTATATTAAGAAAAACTGTACCTTTTGCTTCCAGGGGCCATTGAAAGTGTTAAAGGTTTACTATTAGCGTTTGAGAACTCTTCAGCTCATTAAATTGCATTGTAAAGAAGACGGAAATGCTCCTCTTTCACAAAAAGGTCAAGAGTTTGCTGGATAATTTAACCTGCTCAAAAACATTAGATATACTCTGCATAAGTGGGGTGGCCAAAACAATCATCGTAGATGGAAACAGTAATGAATTGATTTACGTTGCCTTTTTAGGGGTACTAAAAGCAAACAAGTTGCATTATACATGGGGTAAATAATATTATGCATGTACCAAACAGGAGATTTATTTGAATGGAATCAACTAAATGCGAATAAAGTGTGAAGCTTCAAAGGGTTTTGGAGATGCCAGATCTGAACACATCTGCCACATAGCAAAATATTAAACAGGAAAGGTTTTCCATTTTTCATATCTTATTACATCTTCACTGATATCCAAGGTCAGAGAGCAGCCACACATGTAAAATCCATTCAAGGGATAAAAAAACAAATATCCACTCCAGTTCTCTTACAATCTAATCTATCAGTAAAAATTAAGATAAGAGACAAAAACTTTACAGAATATAAAATAAGAATAAATTACACTAATAACCAATCAAGAATAACACGTGCACATATACTGACAAAAACTGTATATATACGCATAATATGAACTTTGTATTCCCTTAAATTCACATGTTTATCAATATATAACCAGAAAAGTTAAAGCAGGTAATAGAAATGATCTTAAAGCTGTCATAAATCCACATTTTCCCTCTTGGGCTAGAGGGGCACTGCCACCAAGCTTAATTTCATGGTAAATCTTCTCCTTAAACTGATGCTCATTTTGTGTGAATTTAAAATATTAATTATCACAACATTTTGGCTTCAAAATGAAGACATTTAGTGTATTTAAATATGCGTTCAAAACTTTGTTTTTACCATTAAAAATTGTTTTTAATTAGTTTACTATTCACCAGTAAGAATATCAATTCCTGGATAGGATGCCAATTATCAGAATGGGCTTGTCCTACACCCACAACTAACATAATAAAAATGTATAAGCAGAAAGAAACCTTATCATACTCCCTGATGAAAATATAGATGTGCATATTGTTATATATATTTTTTCAAACACTGCATATTTTGAACAATAGTGCATTGATGCATATTGTATTTGTGTGAGTATTTTGTGTCCCAGGTTGCTTTAATATTGCATTGTCTAGTTTTCAGTCTTTTCCTTCTGGCTCAGTGCTTATCTGATCCTTTGCATACCCCTGTACACACACAATATTACCAAGAGGATTGCACTTCCACTATTTACATACCAGCAATTGATTTATTTCATTTGTAGCCATGCCATGTGCTCAAACCAAATTCTTATTGTACATGGATAACAAAAAATGCAGTTGCATAAAATCAGAATAATGCTATATGTAAATCACAATATTATACTGTCTGTAGGGAAACCTTGTATGGCAAGGATAACCTATTAGTATTTATCTAATTGCACCTTTTGTTATATTGTCAACTATTTCTGGAAATAAAACTTAAGTAATTAATAACATAGAGGTATTTAATTATATGATATCCTGACTGCTGTTATCCCTGATATTACATTTCCTCTATTGACAAATACCCTAAATACTTTTTACTTGCCTCATTTTAAGCACTTTAATTTGATCATAATGTTAGCATCATTATATTTGTTGGTACTGTAAACTTGTAAACAACAAACAAACATCTCAAAAGAAATGTTATTCAAATGTAAACATAATAAAAAATCTCAAATTTAACATGTTATTCAAATACAAAAAGTAACAAATCCCAAAAGTAACAAGTTATTCAAATGTAAACATAATAAATACATCTCAAAAGTAATCTACTATTCAAAAGAATAAACCTCAAAATGAACCTGCCATTCATATAATCTACTGTAAATACTACAAATGTATTAAACATTACTCAAACACCATCCACAGTTGATGGAAACTTTAATGGTTGTGCAGATATCAATATAATGTATCTTCCTATACTTAATATTATAATTATATTTACATATAACAGTATATGGCTTTTTTTTTCTTAAAAAGTGATGGATTGTCCTTTTTTTCATATTCCTTAAAGTATACTGGTACAATGATAATATGCTACTAATAATATGCTATAATTTAATACAAATTACCAACTAATCCAGCTGACAGATTCCTGAAGGAGACAAAGATACTAGTGTTCTCTTCCAAACATTTAAAACACTACAACATCTCTGTGATGATACAAATTGTAGAACTCAGGTGAAGCAGGTAATAAAGAGATGGCATTGTAGACATATAACTTACCTTACCTTGTTGGAACACACCTGGACCCTGGGAGAGATTCCTGGTTGGAGATACAGAGCAGTGTCCACTCTTCAGGTAACTGATAATAAAGCAGCAGGCAGTGCAGGGAGATGCTACAAAAGGTAAGGGAGAGACACCACTGTCTGACAGTCATAGAGGGTGGTCCTTCTGAGCAGCTGTATAAACAACTTCAGTAGCAAGGGATGCCCAAGGGAAGTTTCCTTGCAAGACACTGAGAGTAGCTCAAGGAGCCCCCTAGAGGTGGGTGTTAGGAAATATTTAAATGTTTTAATGCAGAAGTTATTTCTGGCACAAAACACATTTAGCACACCAGTTGTTATAGGCTCATAGGCTAGTTAGTTTTTATGTTGTCCATTCAGAATTGTGCACCCCACCACTCTCCACTTGAATTTCCTTATTTCCTCTTTTCTATATCCCAAAACATTAGTTTATACTTTCAGATTTGTTCACCCACCACGCCCTACTTAAATTTCCTCCTTTTGCTATATCCAAAATCAAACTTTTATGTATGGTTATGTATACATATAGCATATCAGAAAGAGTCAGGAGCACTCACAGATGGAAATATCACAGTAAATAGACATTTATTTGCATATGTACACATTATCCCATAACATTGCACCTGAATCTTCAGTAGCCTGCTGCCCCTGACAATGCGCTGCCTTAGACCTGTGCTTTGTGAGCCCAGACAGAAACATGTCCCTGATGGTATGTCAGAAAGTGTTAAATACACTATAGAAATATCACTCCATATATAAATATTTCCGTGCACAGAAAAACATATTTCAATATGTGCATCTTTAAGCAGTCTACTGCCCCCTGAATATGTGCTGCCCTATGCATGGATCTTATAGGCCTAGGCAGAAACACACTTCTGGTTAAGCTAATGCAATCAAAAATAGTAAAATATGACACTGTATGCTAAATATTTTGAGATTTCAGGATATGTTTAATTGAATATATACCAAGGATTCCAAGTGTACTGATCTATAGAGCTCCTCCTTATGATCACAGTTTAAAGATTTTCCAACCTCTCACTGATCACATATAATAAAATAGTCTTTATTAAATAACGTATTTTAGAAAAATCTGAATTTTGTTTTCATCTCTACACAAATAGCTCTTAGTGTTCAATGGTGTAGCTATCTCAGTCCCCATACACTCACAAAATATCTCATAACATTATTACTTTGGAAATAAAATAGAAATATTTATTACAAAATGGCTTCTTTTGTAATAAAAATATATAATGAGTAAAATGTGACACACATAATAGGTCTGTATGATAATATATTTCAAAATATTACTAAACCAACAA
Source organism: Discoglossus pictus (assembly GCA_027410445.1). NCBI lineage: Eukaryota > Metazoa > Chordata > Amphibia > Anura > Alytidae > Discoglossus > Discoglossus pictus. The sequence continues at coordinate 260,615,891 of CM050167.1, read as the reverse complement.
CATTACACAAATTTATAAATCTTTTCCAGATAAAGTAGTGTGATCAAATATACAGTGGGGGGGAAAAGTATTTGATCCCCTGCTGATTTTGAACGTTTATCCACTGACAAAGAAATGATCAGTCTATAATTTTATTGGTAGGTGTATTTTAACAGTGAGAGACACAATAACAAAAAACAAACAAAATAAAAGCATGTAAAAAAAGCTATAAATTGATTTACAGGTCAATGAGGCAAAAAAGTATTTGATAAGTATAAATAAGTCTTTGACCCTTCGACTTAGTACTTGGTGGCAAAACCCTTGTTGGCAATCACAGAGGTCAGACATTTCTTGTAGTTGGCCACCAGGTTTGCACACAAGTCAGGAGAGATTTTTTCCCACTCCTCTTTGTCGATCCTCTCCAAGTCATTAAGGTTTCGAGGCCGATGACTGGAAACTGTTACCAATTGTTTTCTTGGTGACTATGGTCCCAGCTGCTTTGAGATCAATAACAAGATCCTCCCGTGTAGTTCTGGTCTGATTCCTCACTGTTCTCATGATCATTGAAACTCCACGAGGTGAGATCTTGCATGGCGCATCAGACCAAGGAAGACTGGCAGTTATTTTGTGTTTCTTCCATTTGCGAATAATCGCACCAACTGTTGTCACCTTCTCACCAAGTTGCTTGGCGATGGTCTTGTAGCCCATTCCAACCTTTTGTAGGCCTACAATTTTGTCCCTGACATCCCTGGGCAGCTCTTTGATCTTGGCCATGGTGGAGAGTTTGGAATCTGATTGATTGATTGCTTCTGTGAACAGGTGTCTTTTATACAGGTAACAAGCTGATATTAGGAGCACTCCATTTAAGAGAGTGCTCCTAATCTCAGCTTGTTACCTGTATAAGAGACACCTGGGAGCCAGAATTCTTACTGATTGATAGGGGATCAAATACTTATTTCCCTCACTGACCTGCAAATCAATTTAAAAAAAATGTTTGACATGTGTTTTTCTTGTTTTTTTTTCTGTTAATCTGTCTCTCACTGTTAAAATACACCTACCATTTACATTATAGACTGATCGTTTCTTTATCAGTGGACAAACGTTCAAAATCAGCAGGGGATCTAATACATTTCCCCCCACTGTAATGCTTTGAATAGTTTAGAATTTAAGAAAGGATGGTCTAACAGCCCCATTAAATTCCAACCCTGTAGCGTCATCGGTACACCCGCAAAGCCTGCTGGCTTGAAAATTTGCTGCGTTACAGAGCTATTAAATTCAACCATGCCGCAAGTTACGGGCCATAGATGCAAGCCTGTAAACCCTGTTAAGGGGCTGGCCTAGCGCCGACCGGCAATTACTATCCAATTTCTGTATAACGTAGTGTGACACAGGCCTCTCAGCCAATAGAAAATGGTCTAGCCGCAGATGATTGACAGAGGGAGATTATACGTTTGCGTTCCATCCACCCATGCGTTGACTGTGTTGTATTTTCTTTTTCGAAGTAGCACGCATGTCCCGGAGTTGCTGGTTTTTGAGAGAGAGAGAGAGAGCAGGAGTTATTTCAGAGCAGTCATTTGCGCTTTATTTTTATTTATCGTTCCATTATTCTTGGGATTGAGATGGAGGGGAGAGGAGTGGAGAGGAGTAGAGAGGTGGGGAGGAGGAGAATAGGAGAGGCGAGGAGGAGAGAGATGTGGCCATGGGGAGTAGTGTTGGAGAGGACGAGAGGAGGAGGAAAGGAGTGGTGGGGAGGAGGAGAGTAGTGGTGGGGAGGAGAAGAGTGGTGGAGAGGAGGAGCGGAGGAGTGGAGAGGGGGGAAGGTGGAGGAGGAGGGGAGTGGTGAAGAGGGGAGGAGGAGGTGGGTGGTGTCAAGGTGGCCCGAGCAGCAGGCACACATAGGAGAGAGAAAGAGGGGAAGGAGCCTGATCCCAGGGGGGTGGTAGTTCAGGGGACAGAAAGGCCTCAGGGACAGATCAGGGAGACAAGGATCCCCATCCACAGTTGGGAGGGCAAGAGGCTAAAGGCAAGCACAGGGCCCACAGTAACATGTACCGGGAAAATGTGGTCATCCTCGGTGCTATCCATGGCTGCCCCGTGATTCTTCCAGGAGGAGGGAAGTTAGGCCAGGGCCCAGGGCTCAGGCATGGAAGGAGGTAGAGGCTGAGGGGACAGCAGAAGGCACAGCGCCAAGCAATGTGAGGTCTGTCAAGCACAGGTTCAACATCAGGGCCAAGGTGAGGAGGATGATGGCTAAGGAGGGCAGGGACCAGACCGTGAGCTATAATAAGTGGGAGAGGGTCACCAGGGACCTTCTGGAAAAAGGTGCCCGCTGCTCTAACTTCAGGCCTGATGGCCCAGCAGGACCCAGCCTCCATGTCAGGTGAATATCACATACACCAACATGCCACCACATGTAAATCACACACACACTACACATGTACATGATGACCAACAATGACAATGACATGTCAGCCCCATGGAATTAACAAGGGATAGATGGATGCATCATTAAATCTATGAAGCTGACAAATCACTGTCATTCCTGGGCACAACAACAGTAATCAACCAATAGATAGTCCATGTATTGGTGTGCCCACTGCCGCCTATGCAGTTACAGACAGCAGCCGTAATCAAGATAGCATTAGGAGACAAGAATGATCAAGACCAAGAGCCAAAGAATAGATCACATCTAGCAAATGATAGTTCATCTGAGTTGCAGTTAGGAGTATTATCCAGGTTAAAGCCTAGATGTCAGAAAGTTAGGGATGCACACAAAACAATGTATTATTCATCATACTAATTACATATACCTCTCTTTTCTCTCTTTCAGCATCATGGAGGTGGCGAGCCAAAGGCATTGGCGTCGGCTCCATCGGAGCAGAAAGTGTAGGAGCAAACCCCCGCCTAGCAGGAACTGGCGCAGGGGGAGGAGGAAGGAAGAGTACCAGAGGATCCTGGCTTGGAGGAGGAGGATTTCATATGGCTCCTCCACCTCCTCCCCTCTCCACTCCTCCTCTCCACCACTCTTCTTCTCCTACCCCCCCTCCTCCAAAGACTGAGCATATCGCCAGGGCCCTCCCACTGGAGCGATGATGACAGCAGTCAGCCACCACCTCCCCCCCCCCCACAGCAATGCGCTGAACTGGCCGCCACCAGTACCACCGAGGCGAACTACACCACCGCCGACACTGCAACTCCCTCCAGCCGGGACCCAAACCCTCCCCACTCCCACACCGTCACCTCCTCACCACGCCACACCCCTGGGACCTCCATCCCCAACATCAGGCCAGGCTGCATAGGTGGAGATGTTGGCCCTCAGGAGTTGGACTGTCAGGAGTTGGACTGTCTTAGGGGAATCCAGGCCAGCATCTCCGACAATCATGCAGAGGTAACGAGTAGCCTGGCAAGGTACAATAGGGAGGAGAAAAGAGTCCTACCTGGCCGGGCTGCTCAGGGTTGTGGTGGACCAGAGTGCATTCCAGGGAGTGACCGCAGAGGCCATGCAACGTGCTCTGGTCCCCAGCCCTGCCTCCTCCATGCCGGAGCCACCCGCAGCTCGGCCCCTCCTCCCACCATGCCTCCAGCTTCAGGTGCCGCTGCCTCCCAGGGAGTTACCTCCCCTTGCCCCTCCCCCCAACAAAAGGGAAACGGGGGATTGGGGCCCTGTGCCTAGGTCAAGGGGACTGCGCATATGTTTGTGACTTCTCAACAGCAATCCTCAGTGACCATCTATTGGTCACAATGTTAACCTAATCTAGCTTGGCTACAGAGTCTTGGATCTTGGCCTATGTGATGGTGATATTTGTATGTAGATGGCTACCTCCCATCACACGGTCTATGATCCTCTTCTCTGTGGACATGTAGGGTTGTGTTGAACATGTCACCAATTGATGGTCACTGAGGAATGCTGTTGAGAAGTGATGCTGCAGTCCCTATGATTTTAAATTCCTTATTTTGTAGGTTTTGTCTTTTTTTTTGTCTTTTTTTTTTGTTTTAGGTACAATTCAGGTCAATGAAGGCATCCGCTGCATCTGCAAGCATTGTGAAGGAAATGTATGAGGTGTGAGGTTTTCCCAGTGACTCTCAGGTAGACATTTCTTCAATGACAGCCCCACCTCAAAATGTAGCTCCCACAATCTATCATATAGCCAGAAATCTGAGACATGATTGTTGGTAGCTGAAATGTAGACTAATACCACTATGGCGGTGGACTTGCAAAGTTCCAGACAGTAATGATCTCTTCAATTAAATGGAGGGATTTGTGATGATCCTTTTTTTCATCAGATTCCGGTTGCAGTGGTGTAGTGACCACATATGACCCTGGTAGATACTATGCATCATGCTTATTCTACACTATCATATTTCCCCCTTTAGGTATCCCCTTTTCCCCCCAAGCATCTTGCTCTCTCAGGACCCACCCACACCACACCAATGATATTAATACACAGTCTTGACCATTTCTTATTGTGCTCTGTGTATGAAATAAAGCTTTGTTATATCGTTGTCAACATGTAACTGTGTTTTCAGTGGTTGGGGTTATGGGACATCCACATACATCACATATGTGCCACATTCCTATATATGTAAACTAATGAGACCTAGTTACTATGCAATAGATCAATATATATATAACAATATTAATAGCCATAATAGCATTAGATATCATATAATAATATATATCATATATAATCAACATAAAGGGCTAATACAAATGCAAATGTACAATCAGTGATACTATGGAGTATCAACATTCCCCTGAGGGCCTGATAGGAATATGACAGGTGATACTTGAGTGGTTTTCCAGTTCCTTCTCTAGTGGACTGTGATTTGTATGACCTGTCTGCTATGACGTGCCCACCTACAGTGGCCCTACATGGTATAGCTCACAGATTCATTCAGGTACACAAACCCCTTCACCACCACCACTTAGCAATTCAGAAGGGGACCAGGGGAACATAAACCACACTAATGTAAATTGATGAATAGATGGAGAGGATTTGGCTGTTGATCCACGAGCCTCTGCACAGCCCCCATGTGTTTTTGTGACCCTTCCTGCTGTGTGTGAGTAGATTGGTGTGGTGTATGTTCCACTGGTCCCAGTGTGGATTGCTAAGTGGTGGTGGTGTAGGGGCTTGTGTACTGAATGAAGCTGTGAGCTATATCATGTAGGGCCACTGTAGAGAGACAGGTGATATGAAAGAGAGGTCAGACAAATCACAGTTCACTAGAGAAGCACATACATAAAAAGCTTACCTACAGCAAGAGGGAGCATCCAGGACCTCAAAAAAGCAAGTTACACCTTAATTTCACTCAAAATAAAAGAGTTTAGACACTAAAAAATTCCCTAAGCGAGAGAAAAAATGGCTGCCGAACAAAACGAAAACAAGGCTACAAACGCAAACAACATACAAGACACGTTAGCACACATTACGACCTCGCAAAAATCGCCCGCAACCCACGAACATAATTTTTTTTTTAAACGCAATAAATACACACAACACATACATAAAAAGCTTATCTACAGCAAGAGGGAGCATCCAGGACCTCAAAAAAGCAACGTACACCTTCATTTAACTCAAAATAAAAAGCACAAAAAAATTCTCTAAGTGAGAGAAAAAATGGCCGCTGAACAAAACGAAAACGAGGCTACAGCACTCTAAACACGCAAAACACCACAAGAAAACAAAAGACCTACGGATATTCTGCTAAGACGCATACCACACATTACGCGCCATTTTTCGCCAATGCGGAAGTACACGACTACGCTAACGGTTTGGTCTCGCGCACTCACAGTATTACACTGCACACATTCACCACGCTTACACAGCAGCTCCACACCACTAATGCTGCAGCAACATCAAAACAGATTGCAGCTCTTCAACACAATGCTTCAAAATAGGTAAAGTATATTCATTTATTAATGTATTACATATTTCATTATTACACACCAAACAGCATTAGCTACCTTACAATTTCATTGCCGTCATTTTTTGACGGGCAATTCGCTAGTCATATATATATTCTAGGGTTTACATTAGAGCCTTTATGAGTGAGGAAGGGTTAATATGGCATCAGTTTTATGTTTTTTGTTTTTCAATTTAATCAGGTAGTGTGTTTTTAAATGCTTTTTGCATGTTGCAACATGGCTTTTCATATTGGCATATGACCATTCCAACATATGATAAAATTAAATATTTTTTTAATGTCTATTTTTTATTGGGGGATTATTGTCTTTTACAGTGTTAAGACAGTGTCTGTAAACCCTTTGCAGGTTCTGTTCGGAGCCCTTAATATTTTTGCCTCCATTTGCGGGTTACGGGCTTGAACGCCAGGGCGTCATTGGGAATTTGTTGCAATTTAATAGCAATATTGGAACGTGACAGTTACGGGCTTGACAGAACAAAGGATTTGCGGCTGCTGACTTCAGATTTCTCCACCCTGTTGGGTTTTTCCGCCTTTAACCTGCAGGTCATTTGTGGGTAGCTTTAAGAGGCCAACTTAATAACTGTACATCTTGCGGGCTACAATTTTACACGTGAGGGAATTTAATAGGGCTGTAAGTATTTCCAATCTGATAAATGTATTTCCACTTTAAGAATGTAAAATCTATTGCAAAAAAATCTGGGGTTTACAACCTGTTAAAATAAACAAAATGTTATTGTTTGTGAACTATGTAGAACACAGTAAAAAATTAAAGCAAACTGGCATTGGTTTGAAGTCACAACTGTAAACAGATTGGCTTGAATGGCTAATAGTCACTTAGTTTAGACTTGCTATGGTCGTTGTGCCATCAGGGGAAACAGCTGTCTTGGTTAAGTCCCACTACTACACTATTTGCCCTATTTGCACTGTGTAAAAGTGTATGTGTACTCTGTTTTTAATCTTTAAGAATAATAATGGGTTAAACGTTTAATATGTCATCCACAAAGAACTTTTTTGATGCATCACCAATATCTGTCACCAACTTTCTTTTATCCATTCCAAAGTTGTTATTACCAGTTTAATTTCTTGTGGTAAATCAGCCGTGTTCACAGATGTACAGATAGTGTGTGATACAGTTTCTATTTATGGCTAATTATTATCATTAGCATGGAACTTTTAATGATAATGAGGCAGTGATACCGAACTGATACTGCCAGAGGCAGTAATGATGAAACTGTGATACACCTTGCAGTGTAAGCTACGAGTAATCTTCAGCAATACAAAATATGTACTCTCTTGAATTCAATGTCCCTATGAAATCTATAAGCCTATTTCTTACAAAAGGGATTAACAATTTTATGGGTACCCAAAGTATACACCAATTGAGGTGATTCTAAGATTCCCTAGTGACTGTTTTCAAAGTGGTGATTGGGTAAACAATAAATAGTTTTTTGGCACCTACATCGCCTTTCTTGCCACAGAAATGGTAAGTAAGGGATAGTTGGTTATTAAAAATAAATCAGTGGAAAAACTCTTGAGATTTGGGAAATATTAGGAGATATCCATAACATATGATCAATGCTAATTCTGCTCACTCCCACACCCCAGAATAAAGCATTCCCCTAAGGTCTTTATTCCAGACCTGTTACAAATATCATCAGATACAAGAATTGTTTTTTAAATTCTAATAGAACAGACATAGCCCCCTGTTCAATTGCAAAATTTGCAACAGTTACAGAGTGATTCAATTGATCAATCTCGCAGCTACCTGGCCGAAGGCCTAAACCGTAAACCATGCATCTGTAAGTAGCATTTCAGAGCGTGATCATGATCAATTAAGTAAGGCCCTAACTACCAATTTAGAAACACCCAATAGTAAATGAGACCGTCACCATGACAACAGTAAAACATGGAGGTTAAACCACAATGAATTAACGTTTAGAAGTCCGGCAACCTAAAAATAATAAATATGAATGAAGGAAATGTAATAGTCCATGTGGGTGGCCTGATATGTATTAACTCCTTGATTACCAAGATTGATATAACACGTAAATTAAACTTTCCCTGTCTTTTAAAATGGAGTAGTGATTTTTTATTTGGATTTAAAGAGCTACAAAGAAGTGTTTAACCCCCTTGCAAGTCCTATCTGGTATTCGTAGGATTTTCTTCTATAATTGTCATTTATGGGTGTGAAAACATTTGCGGGCTCTAGGAATTGTAGCAATTGAATAGCGATTTGCGATTGTAACATTTAGGGGCTTGAAAGATCAAAGGCTTAGCTGAGTAGGAGTTACGATCTTGAGAACCACAGGGATTTTCAGCCTGTAACCCGCAAATCATTTGCGGGTAGCTAGAAGACACAAATTGAAAAGCAAATTACTGTAAGGGCTACTTTACAGGCTCCAGTAACTTACAACTGCTCAATTGAATAGGGGCCATATTCTCTTAACACACTTAACTTCCTCAGATCAAGTCAAAAGTCAAAGACAAACTCAACAGGTATACACAGCCCACCTGACCTTGTTTAAAGAGCTTTATACCAAAGACTCCCCACCTCAGCAACTTATCTCTGTTTCATGCAGCCGAATCTCTTGCGTAGCCCTTGGCCACAAGGGAATAGAATACCTAAGTAGCTTGCGGCCATCCCTTGCGGCCACGCAGCTCCTACGGCCATTAATAGAATGAGGCCCTATGAGTCTAGTGAGTTCAATGAGATATATCGGATTTTGTTTTCTGTCTCAAGTTAAGAGCAATGATAGCTACTTTTTGTCTCATTAATCTATAGCTGTACACAATGACAAGTATAGACCCACCTAATTCCTAGTATATGGAATTAGCAAGTGGGGTTGTGTATTGATTTTTGTCTCCAGTACAGCGTTTATCCTGTGTATGCCCAATATGTGGACTCATATAAAGTAACTTTGAAATCTACAAGAGGCAGACCAGCCCATTATATATGTGTAAAAGGCATTATCTGCCAAGAACTTTATTGCCAAAGAAGCAAATCTATATGTTTGTTTTTAGATTATAAATTCTAAAGAGTTTTTATTCGTCGTTATTCCCTATATTGAATAAAAGTTGTCATAATACCATAAATCATTCCCTATTGTTTCTATAATGACTGATGGAGTGGCAAACACTCATGGGAAACTAACTCCCTAGATTGTATTATATCGTCTATACAGACCCCATAAGCCTCCATCTAACCCATCACTTATGGGGGTCTATACAGACCCTCATAAGCCTCCATCTAACCCCATCACTTATGGGGGTCTATACAGATCCCCATAAGCCTCCATCTAACCCCATCACTTATGGGAGTCTATACAGACCCCCATAAGCCTCAATCTAACCCATCTCTTATGGGGGTCTATACAGAACCCCATAAGCCTCCATCTAACCCCATCACTTATGGGGGTCTATACAGACCCCCATAAGCCTCCATCTAACCCCATCACTTATGGTGGTCTATACAGATCCCCATAAGCCTCCATCTAACCCCATCACTTATGGGAGTTGATACAGGCCCCCCATATTCTCCATCTAACCCATCACTTATGGGAGTCTATACAGAAACCCATAAGCCTCCATCTAACCCTATCACTTATGGGGATCTATACAGACCCCCATAAGCCTCCATCTAACTCCATCACTTATGGGGGTCTATACAGAAACCCATAAGCCTCCATCTAACCCTATCACTTATGGGGATCTATACAGACCCCCATAAGCCTCCATCTAACTCCATCACTTATGGGGGTCTATACAGACCCCCATAAGCCTCCATCTAACCCCATCACTTATGGGGGTCTATACAGATCCCCATAAGCCTCCATCTAACCCCATAACTTATGGGAGTTGATACAGACCCCCATAAGCCTCCATCTAACCCATCATTTATGGGAATCTATACAGAACACCATTAGCCTCCATCTAACCCCATCACTTATGGGGATCTATACAGACCCCCATAAACCTCTATTTAACACAATCAGTCCCATCAGGGTCTATGAAGACCCTCATAGGACAATGCAAACCCTATTATTAACCCCATAAGTGTCATGAGGGTCCTCAAGGACCCTCATGACACTCAGTACAAATACTAAATACCAATAAACTACTAAATCTAAACTAACTGTCATTTTTGAACCAATCAGAAAACACTATTGCCTTCAGCCAATCAGAATGAGATACACCCCTGCGGGGTGATTGGCTGAAGGCATCTGCACCTTCTAATTGGCTACTATCTGATTGACAGTGACAACAGCCATTCAGAAAGCACAACTCCCTTCAGCCAATCAGTTTTTTTTTAGTTTTTTTTGGTGACATAGATTATTTTATTTTTGGTGACATAGGTTTATTATTTTGTGTAATTAGTGGGGTGTGGGATTTAATAGGGGTAGGTAGTGGTAGGTAGGGATTAATAGGATAGGGTAGAGGGGGGTTAGTTTATTATTTAGATGTTTATTGGGGGGAATAATGTAGTGTAGTATTTGTACTTAGTATCTTAGTGTCATGAGGGTCCTGGAGGACCCTCATGGCACTTATGGGGTTAATTATAGGGTTCTCATTGTCCTGTGAGGGTCTTCATAGACCCTTATGGAATTACTGGGTCAAATAGAGGCTTACGGGGGTCTGTATAGACCCCCATAAGTGATGGGTTTAGATGCAGGCTTATGGGGGTCTGTATAGACCCTCATAAGTGATGGGGTTAGATGGAGGCTTATGGGGGTCTGTATAGAACCCCCATAAGCGATGGGGTTAAATAGGGCTAGAAGAGGTTAAATAGGCCCAGTTAGGGTTAGATAGGCTTAGTTAGGTTTTGTAACGGAACCCATCACTGTTTTACCCAGTTTCATTATTATTATTATGGTTAAAATATGATCCTACTATTATACTGTATGTATGTTGGTTTATGCTCTGCAGAATATTAGCCCAGACTATTGCAGACCTGGCATAAGAGATAATCCTATTACAGAGACTCCTCCTCAGATAAGGAAGTCTATTGTTTAAAGTGTTTTCATTCTCAGCCATAAGAACAAAGAAGGATGATCTAATCCATGTCTGATTGTATCAAAGTTACCAGGTAGCCTCAGGGAGGTGTGACCAACCTATTGTCCCTATATGTGTATTGTGTGGCCAACTATGAGGGATGTGTATTGCCTGTGAAATGTCTGTGTGTTACGTGTAAAAGATACTTTTACTAACTTTTGAACCCCTGGTTTGATTCATGCCATTTTTTAATATGTTGTTCCACAATTTATGTTGTTCATAAACATGTAAGATTTATTTATGTACTATGTAAAATCATAAAGTTATAAAAATGGATAAAAATGTGTAAGTTTAGCTGGGAGATAATTGATTAGATACAGTAATAAACTCAATTATCTCCCAAGCAGGAGGGGAGGGAAACTGTGGGCGTTACTATTGTGTTATTGGTTGTTTATACCTTCCCCTGGGTGTGTTCTGTTTACCTGACTGTAATAAAAACCAGGCTGGGTGTGCCAGCAAGAGTGTGCTCCTTGACCCTTCAAAACGTAGCCTCGTCTCGTTCTTGGAGGGGATTGCTATATCACACTGGGGATTGCTATGCTTTGCATACTCCCTGGAGCTTTAAACTACTGAACCCTTGTTCCTGATGTACTCTCGTTGGAGGAGAGGTCTTCCCCACACGATCCTGGATGCTGGAGATTCATACAGGGTGGAAGGAAGACGGCGGGCTCCAGTTAAGCTACGGCGGTTGTGGAGTCTGTGGTGGTTGTGGTGTCCGGTGCGGTGCTTGTAGGCCTCGACGCAAACTAGGACGCGTCCATCTACGGAGGTACCCGGTCGGGTTGCCAGTAGATCCGTTACAGGTTTAAATAGGCCTAGAGGGCCCGCTGCAAGGGTTAATGTGGGGACCCTCCAGGGGTTAATGTTCATTGCTGCGGGGGTATTTACAGTACTCCTGCGGCTTTGGGTAATCATTAGTGTGGCACAGTCCCTTTAAGGAGCCGCGGCGGCAGATTTGAATTCAAGCCCGTACTCGAACGGGCTTGGATATCTTTAGGGGTTAATAGATAATTTGCAAGGCTTGGAGAACGGGTTACTGCCTTGGGGGTCATCCAAGCCCATAGTCCCGGGCTTAGATGACCTCCAAGGCACAACTTGATCTCCAAGCCCAGAGGACTGCCACCACAAATGACAGTATTGGCTAACGGCGATGTGCTAGCTAGCAAATGTACTACATGTCATCCTCATGTCCCCCAATGTGTCTCTTATAAATTACAGCGCTGTACAGTGCTGCATTGAATTTATATTTGACTTTTTAGTTTGACGGGCTTGCACCCTGATCTGCGGGCTATTGTCCGCGATCAAATCCAAGCCCACCAAACTTAACGGTCGATTGCATGGCTTGCGATTGGCCGTAGAGGTGTGCTGCAAGGAATTGCAGCTTTGCGGCCATTTTACGGCCATTAATAGAATGAGGGCCATAATATATATTTACTGATGAAAGTGATTTATTTCTTAAAGTCTGTTGAAATGGAATGTTGACAATTCAATCACATATATAGTTGTGAGCGTACGAGTTGTTGCTAACGCTGCGGGAGGGTCTCAGTTGCTGGCATGGAGCGCCGTAGGCGCTCCTTGCCAGCAACTGAGGACCCTCGCAAAGCGAGGGCCTCAGTTGCTGGCATGGAGCGCCGTAGGGGCTCCATGCCAGCACCTGAGGACCTCGCAAAGCGAGGGCCGCAGTTGCTGGCATGGAGCGCCGTAGGCGCTCCATGCCAGCAACTGCGACCCTCGCAAAGTTCACGTCGCAACCTAAAGAGCACGACACACACATTACGACACTCGCAAACAACATACGACACACGTTCACAGACATTACGGCCTAGCAACACTCGGACGCAACTCGCGAACATTACAAAATGTAAAACACAATACATACACACAGCACATACATAAAAACCTTACCTACACCAAGAAGGAGCAGCCAGGACCTCAAAAATTCAACTTAGACCTTCATTTTACTCGAAATAAAAGAGTTTAGAGACTAAAAAAAAATGTAAGCGAGAGAAAAAATGGCCGCCGAACAAAACGAAAACGAGGCTACAGCACAGTAAACTCGCAAAACACCACAAGAAACTCGCAAAACGCCACAAACGACCTACGGATATTTATACCACACAGTGCACACATTCAGCACGCTTACACAGCACCTCCACACCACTAATGCTCCAGCAACATCAAAACAGATTGCCAGCTCTTCAACACAATGCTTCAAAATAGGTAAAGTATATTCATTTAGTAATGTATTACATATTTCATTATTATACACCAAACAGCATTAGCTACCTTACAGTTTCATTGCCGTCATTTTTTGACGGGCAATTCGCTAGTATAGTATAATATACAGTTTGTGTTGCTACAAAAAAATGTGTTTGCACAAGTAGGCAAATAGTGAATAGCAAGTTCCTACTTTTAAAGCCCCCTTGAAATATTGTATATAACATGCTGAATTTCAATTATTACACCTTCTGTTTACTTCACTTCTCCTGGGAGAAGTCTTGATTTTATATGCCTCAGGTGTTTTGTTCTGCATGTCAACATTTTATCTTCTCTCAAGCTAGGTGACATCCTGTCTAAATAATGATTTTCAATGTATCTGTTAAAAAGAATGAATTATAAACTCTCTAGATGATACAATGTATTTAAGTAGATGAGCAGCAGTCCCAATAGTTTTGTAGACTGTAAGAAAAAAATAATCTCTTTCAACTTGAAAAGGTTTCACTTTTTATCCTTTCATTCGGCAATACTCTAGGCCAGAGGTTTCCAAACTGCAGTCCAGAAACAACTAGCGATCCATGAGCTCCATTTAGGAGGTCCCCAATAGAACTGCAATTATAAAACAATTCTGAAATTAAATTAAAAAAAATATGAAAACTAGTACAGTTTTTAATTGCACAGTCTATATCACAATAAAGCGTAGTACATTGTAATTGTTAAGGAGGAGGCACATAGAAAAGTCATTAGGTAGTCCACAAAGACTCTCAGCAGTTTTAAGTGGTCCACCAAGATTAAAAGTGGTCTATCAAAAAAGGTTTGAACAATTGATCTAGGCTCTGGGCAAGATATAGTTGTTTGCACCTACTTATGATATGTAGAATGCAATTAAAATTAATTAAAAGTACAATTAGCACATATTATTTTGTATAAACCATTCTTTACTCTTCTGGTGCATATTCAACAATTTGGAGGTGTTGCTTCAGCTCAGTGGTGACAGGTGAATCCTATGTACAGAGAAGTAGCAAGACTGGCTCTTTCTTTTGTTTGTTCTGTGCGGGCACTTCGGTACAAAGTGGTGATAGTACAGTTATGGAAGAGTCAAAAGCTTAGAGACTTCAGTGTACACCTGTACTGTGCATTTAACAACTGAAGCAGAACCTCAGAAAAGTAAAATACAAGATTATATCTACCACTTTGCAAACCTTGCAAAAGTCATCCAACGAGACCCCCTCATCAAGGCTGTAAGCAAAAGCTCTTTGTGTGTTCAGGTATACCCCACTTAAAGGTACCCCGTTTAGAGCTGATTCACTACAGAGCGGTTTTTTTTCCTGCCAGATCCCTTTTAACGCTCTGATTTTCTATAGCATTGCCCCACTATAACACTTTTTTTGCCTGCCGGACCCCTTTGAACGCTCTGATTCGCTATAAGAAAACTGAATCCGGGATGACCCAGAAGCTTCAACATCAATAATTTAAAGTTTATATTTCTGCTAATGTTCAGTTTGTGATAGTGTTATGTTCGCTGTTTGTTTGAAGTTCATTCAAAACCCCAAAAGTTTAAATTTCAATTGAAATTGGTGTTTTTTTTCATGAGTTCCCCTATCCCTATCTTCCCCATGTTAAACTGCCCCATTTAGAGCTGTTTCACTTAACACTCATATTGCCTGGAACCTATCTACAGCATTAAACGTGGTATCGCTGTATATACAGTTATATAATTATTTCTATGCCATTGCCAGAATTCAGAGTGCAGTGAAAACATGTTTGAGATTCTGTGCTACAAATCCCCTCTCTCTCCTTTCTTGCCATATATATGTATTATTGCCAAATACTAGAATATTTTGACTTTCCCAGCCTCTGCAGTTCAATTCACCTTTTCAGTTACAGAACTGCTCTGTTACTTGTATTGTTTGAGATAGGGTTAACATGCAATCAGTATTTTATAATTAGCTCACTGATTGTCACTGTCTTACATGGCACATCTCAGCTCTGTGAACTAACAGGGTGATGTGGAATTGGGGGGCTTGTTCTTTTATGTGTATTTGGACTACACCTCCCAGCAAGCTTTGTGATGAAGAGATGACATATTATTTCCACCCCCATGGCAGGACCCTCCCGGCAGTCTATTTTAATAAATTTTTAAGTTCAAACACATGTAGCCCCTGGTAGTCAGACACCCTTTGGCACTTTCATTCCGTATTTTCGTGAGTGCTTTGGATAATCATTTTAGTGCCTTTTACCTCCTGGGGAGAGATAATGGTTAGTTCTTGAGACCTTATCTGCAGGTTTGTTAGAGGAAAAAGGAATGAACAGATGTGTTAAAAGGATGATAAAGGGATGAGGGAATAATTAGACACCATTATCTTATAGATTTATTTACAAAGTAAAATAGTGTACAGTGGGTACACTCTTGTTGTTGTTGTTTAGTCATTCAGTCATGTTCGACTCTCCTTGACCTTATAAACTGCAACATGCCAGGCACATCTATCAGCTACTTCCCTTTGAGACCCATCAACTAATTTTCATTGATTCAATGCCCGCATATATCCATCTCTGCCTCTGCTGTCCTCTTCTTTGTGTTCCTTCCATTTTCCCAGCATCAGAGTCTTCTCTAGGGAATTCTGCTTTCTGATGATATGGCCAAAATATTTGAGCTTTAACCTGAACCATGATCATACCTTCTAGTGAACAGTTTATCTTGATTTCCTGTTGAATGGATTGATTGGATCTTCTGGCCATCCAAGGAAATCTAAGCATTTGTTTGCAACGCATTTTAAAAGCGTTAGCTGTACACCTCTCAGCCTTTTTTATGGTCCAGCTCTCACATCCATATGTTACTAGTGGGAATAGCATAGTTTTAACAATGCCAACCTTTTTTGTTATATCTTTACTTTTTAATAGCTTATACAGACTTGTCATAGATTTCCTCTTCAGAAGCAAACATATTTTAATTTCATGACTGCAGTCACCATCTGAAGAGATGCCCAGGAAAATAAAATCTGTCACTGCCTCCACTTCTTCCCTATCTATTTGCCAAAGGCGCTCATTGCACTGCGAGCCTTGTGAGCAGTTGAGGCATGCTGGACTTAGCCTGCAATGAGCATCAACGCGGGACTTAGGCTGTAATGAGCGCCAAAGCCGCTCATTGCAGCACTTAGCGAGGGCCAAACAATTACGGCCAATATGACTTAAGACCAGAGCCTTGTATATGAACTGTGGGACTCGCAAAAATATGACTTTAACGGCCAAATAAGTCACTGAACAGTACAAAGCAGAAAAAAACAACAAAAATGCCACAAAGTAACTTACACACTCACACACAGCACAGGGGGAGAGCCAGGGAGCCTGTGAGTGAGGTGGCAATTTAATTTGAAGCATATTTGCCATTTTTTAACATTCTAAAATCGGATAAGCGAGTAAAAAGTGGCGGGCGAAAAAACGCAAATGGATCAAAATGAGGCCGAAACACCTAAAAAGCGCCCCCAAGCCCATCGGTCTTTCATAAACACACCAAAATTTACACAGAACACGCCAAGCACGCAGACGACGTTTGCGAGGCACTCAGAACATAGGGAAAAAAAGCCATTTTGTTGTAATAAATACCGGAAATCGCAAAACAACACTATTTGCAACGCAAAATGGCGGAAAACCTGTAAACTGTGCATGTGCAAGTTTGTCCTCGCACTAACACTATAAATACTGGACACTTTCCAGAATGTTCTCTCTTTCTCCTCAGATTATGAATGGTGTGACTGGACGTTTTCTGTGGACAAAATTTATTAAGAGACTGTTACCTCTTGATGATTCCTACAAACTGGCAAGCTCATTAGTTGCTGTCAAAAGGGAAAAGTGAAACTTCCCGAAAAACTACCATATCCAAAATATTTACAAAGTATCATGAGTGACCCCACTTTCCCTAATTAAAAATAATTGAAAGCAAATTTTTGCTCTTACAATAGTGCCATTTCTTTTGCATCTATGGGTCAACATTAGCTGGGAATGTTGAAGGATATGGCCCTTACTGCTTTAAAGTACAAGGGCAAATTTACCACGGGACTTCACATTTTTCGCAGTTTTTGATGAGCTTGAGAAGATTTTAGAAAAAAATCCATGCACTCAAGCTTCTAAAAAACTGTCAGAAGTTGAAAAACAAGAACACATTCATGCTGAACAAAATATTAATATATTAAGAACCAATTTGGATCCAATGACTGATCCAATTTTGTATCCCAATGGGGAGGCAGGTTGGCAACACAAATTAATACTTCCCAGTTATCCAAACACTAAACTACGTGTCAGAAATAATATTTCCATGCTTGAATTTAAAGCGGCTCAAACTGCCATTAGGGATGAATTTAATTCATCCCTAACAAGACTGACCCAACAAGCATTGTTCATACCTGCAAGTAGAAGCAAATAATTTAAATTTCATCACGTATCAACAAAATAAACTACGTGTGGAACAGTATTGTGACCTCATGGATTATGTGGCTGAGGACTTTGTAATGGGACCAAATTAATTGTTCAGGATTTACGAGACTATTTCATACATGCAGAAATTCTGAATGGGATTCATAAAGGTGAAGCAGTATTCATACCAAGAATAGATTTGGCTCCAAGTGATACTAGCTTGCCTTTTGTACTTCAAAGGAGACAATTTCCAATTATCATGGCATTTGCTATGACCATTAATGAATGGCAAGGACAAACGTTTAATTTGGTTGGCTTATTTTTAGAAGAACCAGTATTTGCCGATGGACAACTCTATGTGGCATTTTCAAGATGCAAAAATCAACAAGAAATTACAATTTTCAGAAAAAAAAACGAAAGTCAGGGAGAATTATTAGATGATGGGTGAGTATTTACTAAAAATATCATCTACTATGAGGTGTTGTAAATTCTATCATAAAAAGGACAACAACAAAACGACAGAAAAGAGAAAAAAACTAAGAATAGTGGTTGTGTGACGAAGTGCCGTTTGCCACTTTGTCTTGGAGAGGACTGTTTGCCAGCCTCCTGCCCTGCGACTATGGCCCTGGTACATATTGCCCTTCAAACACAGTATTCGGCCATACCAGAGTGTATGTCACTCATTCTGGCCCTTTACATACAGGGGGGTCATTCGGTACTTGCCCTGTGTGAACCATGATACCACAGATAGCTATGCCATGGAGCCCATTCATATAATGAAAGACTATGGGAAAGACTTTAGCTACATGGCAACTGAACTGTGTGAAGAGGATCTGAGCGCTATTCGGTAGTTTTGTGCGCTCAGACCCCAGCTGTAACGGAACCCATCACTGTTTTACCCTGTTTTATGGTTATTTAATTCTTGGTTAAAATATGATCCTACTGTTATATTATATGTATGTTGGTTTATGCTCTGCAGAATATTAGCCCAGACTTTTGCAGACCTAGGCTAATAGATAATCCTATTACAGAGATAATCCTGTTACAGATAAGGGAGTCGATTGTATAAAGTGTTTTCATTCTCAGATAAGAACAAAGAGGGCTGATTTAATCATTGTCTGATTATATCAAGTTGCCTCAGGGAGGTGTGACCACACCTATTGTCCTATATGTGTATTGTGTGGGGGATATGTAAAATGTCTGTGTGTTATGTGAAAAACATACTTTTACTAACTTTTGAACCCCTGGTCTGATTCATGCCATTTTTTAATATGTTGTTCCCCTGGGTGAGAGATATTGAACGGTGCTGGACTTAAAGGTGTACCCCCTGTTTTTGGGGTACATCCAGAATTTGGTTAAAATTGTGTCTGTTTTAATTGTGTTACCTGTTATCTGAGGGGAGGAGACATGGGGGTTGAACCATGTATCTAATTGGCTGTGATAATTATGTGGGTGTAGCCCTTCAGAGGGCACCATTGCATAAAAGGAGATTCCCTGTCATTAAAGGGTAGTTCTACTTGACCCTTCAAAACGTAGCCTCATCTCGTTATTGGAGGGGATCGCGATATCATACTGGGGATTGCTATGCTTTTGCATACTCCCTTGAACTGTAACTACTGAACGCTTGTTCCTGATGTGTCCTCCCTGGAGGAGAGGTCTTCCCCACACGGTCCTGGATGCTGGAGATTCATACAGGGTGGAAGGAAGACGGCGCGGCTCCAGCTAAACTACGGCGGTTGTGGAGTCTGTGGTGGTTGAGGTGTCCGGTGCGGTGCTTGTAGGCCTCGGCGCAAACTAGGACGCGTCTATCAACAGAGGTACCCGGTCGGGGTGCCAGTAGATCCGTTACAAGTGGTAATATGTCAAGGAATAACTTTTATGTCTCTTGCACTCTTTTCAGAGGACCACTATTTCAAAACCAAATAAAACAGTAGTTTTATCTCAAAGACTAACTTTGACGTCTCTTGGGCTCTTTTTAGAGGACCACTATTTACAAACAAAAAACAAAAAACAGATAGTACAGTGGTTACATCCCAATGACAACCTTATTCGTCTGTGGCTCTTTTTAGAGGAACACCCTTTAAAAACAAAAATAAAGAACGGACAGTACAGTGTTTACATCTCAAAGACAACATTATTCGTCTGCTGGGCACTTTTTAGAGGGCCACTACTTAAAAAAGACAAATAAAAAAAGGAGAGTATAGTGGTTTCACTGTTTTTTTTCTGTTTGCCTTCCTCTAGATTAAATATAAACATTTACACACGTGTTAAAGAACATGTACTGATTCATAAAGTTCAAACATTCTTAGAATATTAATGTATAGGTTAAAATAAAAAACTGTTAACATTTATTCAAAGTATGGTTTCTGATTTGTTTACAGATATTAATATATATTTAAGTTGTATGTTATAACAATAAACAAATTAACTAATAATTCGATTTATTTTTTTGGAATATGACATTCAAAAAAAACAAAACATGAAGGTCAAGGGAGAAAACGCTCACATTGGGTGGCAAACAACATTTCTAGACTTATAATTTAAAAAACCCATACTTTTTGACGGGCAAGTAGCTAGTTATGATATATTATTCACTTAGATCTGAGACACAACACCAGAAAGTGTCTGCTCTTGATGTGATATGACAATAACACAGCCCAACAAATGTAAACCTTTTTCTTATAACATTGATCATATAGGCTATTATTTACTAATTTTGTGGTGCTGAATTTAAACATGGTCATGAAATATCAAGAATCAACAGTAGTTGTCCATCATGGCTGGATCCAACTTGCCCATCATTCACTGCTCTTAGGTTCTCAGGAAAGAAGCAAAGATGCAAATGCCAAAAAATGGTTCTTTAAATACACCCTGCTGCCAAGATTTTCGCAGTTCTTAAGAAAAGTTTGAATGAGCTAACATAAGCTTTCCGCTTTATTTCATGCAGCACGATCCTTCAAATAACATAAGTCAGAATCATTCAGTAGTTTCCAAATCTGTGGATCGAAAAAGATACCTTCTTTGAGTTTCACTTACTTTGAAAGATTTTTGTACCCTTGGTCGGAAGATTAATTTCATGAAGTCTTGAACCTAGAAGCCCAGATCTCATACAAGATCTTTAATTTTATTTTGCTGTTACAGGTGAGGCCAACTTATTTTTTTAGTACTGTATGTAATGTCTGAAAGAATGTTAGGTACTGTTTGTGACTCTCTTAGATTAAGTTGAATCTATGTCACAGTTTTCTGGATGCTTGGAAGACCTCCATGTAATTGTCATGTTAACGTTATATTTCACTTACTTCTAAGCCCATAATAGTTAAGTACACTTGCAAACACACAATCCTGTTTATCGGGGAAACAGGTATGTCAGTGAGATCATATCAAGGCATCTAATAACCGGTGACATCCCATAACTCATGGGATGATACCTTATCATCATCCATTACTGAATAAACAAATTGAACAAAAAGTCCATACTGAGTTCATTTGGTTTGAGTGACTATATGTGATCTGCCAGTCACTTAAAACTCTTCTAGATGCATTACTCCTAGCATAAACAAGGTATTAAACTCTACTGTAGGTGACAATGCTCAAGGAGCAAATAATCGTATTTACTGTTTTAAAATATATATATTAACTATGCTTTACATAGTGGTTCAGTCTGTTTAAATCTCGATCTAATCCTACTTTGGTAGTAAGGTCTACATCTTGACTGCCCATACTGTGAAGATTTATTTTTTTCATTGGTGGTAAAATCTCATTTTATCTGAAGCAATGGGGTGACCTATTGTCTATTATAAATCTATAGGAATCAAAGGTTAGCCTAACAATTTACTTAAACATAAGTTGCTTTTATATGACAGTACATAAAGTTCAGTACATGAGATTAAGCACTTCCCTTTTATTGCTACAGGAGTATTGTATATTAGACAATGTGAGCTGCTGAAGAACAAAGAAAAAAGAAGATAAACTGACACAGTTTAGAAGTATAACTGTAGCTTTATGCCCCTTGACCATTTGTCCCATTAAAACAACACTGCTCAGAATTCTAAGTGTAGGTAACAGAAATTATGCACATTTTTTCTTAACTGTTTTGGTCAGTTTCTCTTCATAAATGAATCTCGCCACACTTACTATTTTTGTTGCCTTTCTGATATTTAAATGACAAATGCTGTACTCTATGTTCTAGATTGTGTAGCTTTCCCTCCCTTATCATAAACAATATCCTTCTATAAATCAAGTGTATATGAGAATTCATGTCTGAAAAAACAATGACTTCCTCTTAAAGCAAGATCGAAAATGAAAAGTGTGTATTTTGTACTTAATACCCAAAATAATTCTTCAAAAGAGCATACTGTAAATATTACAATTCTGTGGCCCTATAATCTAGTGCTGAGCAAGTTGCTTAAACTCAAAGGCTAGACCCTAAATTATAGGATAGAATTTATAAGGGGGAGGTGTGTTGTGGCAGAGGTGTGGTGCATAAAAAGAATATGCAAAATCCCGTTCTGAACATATTGGACACAATGAGGGGAATTTACTAAGCATCGCAATGCAATACCTTGATTTATTATGCAATATTTCCTATAGGGACAACCAGCCCTCCTCACATCATCTCAGCCCGTCTCACATCATCTCAGGTGAGAAAATGCTTAGAAGAATGCCACCAATAACACAATCACTTGTCTACAGTGGAGCACTATACAGTCCTTGTGAAGCTTAGTGAATCCAGCGGGATGACTGTACACTATAAACTATGATTGCAGTATGTGGACTGACAACATACACTGATTATTAAATTAGTCATATTCCTTTAATCATATCATCAAATTACATGTTATAATGCTGAAAAGGTGACCTATAATAAAATACTATTTATAATGTACTAAAAAGTAGAAAATCTAAATGTGGTGTAATTCCACAACTGACCTAAAACCCGGCATGATTCTGTCTTTTAAAGCCATTTAACTCCTCATTACAGTAATTACACATGCATTGTCAATACTCTCCTCTATTATGACCCATGAAACTGGATTACTGCACTCGGAGATGTTCTGCCTATTGAACTTTTACTCTGAAACCTGTTGTCAGCTTCATTACAAAGATGTACTATAATTAAATATTTTCACGATTACCTAAAATGAATAGCCTAAATAATAGTCTTGATACTGAATGAATACTATTAATGTCTTTAGTACTGCATGTAGATGTTGCATGCCCCCTTGTGGATATCTCTCTCCAGAAAATGTTAGTGCCATCATTTATACAATGCATAACTAGCATTTATTTAATTATTGTTCCACCAGTCATGTTATGTTATCAAAAGGTTTTTTCCTTGTTAGAAAGATTTACAATACATTTTTTCCACAGACTGTGAATGAATTACAAATGATTGCGTAATTTTGAAGTTGATTTTGTGCTATGTTAAAAAAAGAAAAGGCAGGTATTCGATTATTTGTCTAATAGAATTTAGATGAAATTAGCACTGTATAAACACTTTAAATAAAAGGTATGTCCTCTTTTACATGACCCTCACTAAGCAAATTTGAATTAATTCTAATTTTGTTGTTGTTTAGTCGTTAAGTTGCATCCGACCCTCTGTGACTCTATGGACAGCATCACACCAGGTACATCTCCCAAACACTGCCCCTCTGAGCTACATCAAGTTCATGTTCATTGCTTCAGTGACTTCATCTATCCATCCCCGCCTCGGTTGTCCCCTTCTTCTCTAGGGATTCCTGCCATTTCATAATATGGTAAAAATATTCTAATTAGCAGTGGTAATAAATTTCACATCTTGTTAATTGTAATGTGTGACAAAACTGCCCACTAAATCTAACCAGCCAATCAAAACACTCTAACACAACATGCACATGCTATACTAACAAACACAAAAAACTAGCAAGAAAACACTCAACAAACATGAACATACAAAACACAATTCCTAACTCCCTTCCAGCACCCCTTCCAGATATACTGTAAGCAATCAATGTCTTTCCCTGGATATGTTTATGGCAGCATTAACTATTGGGTAGCTCCTCCCCCATATGCATAATAGGACAGATAAAACAAACAAGCTATGAAGAGTCCAAAAAAAACCAATCTGTCAGCCTTGTTACAAATCAATAATACTGACACAGACATATGTAAGAAAAGAAAATTGCTGATGCAGCAAATGTAGCATTGGTAAATACCCAAGCTCAAAACTCCAGGGTGGGAAAAAGAAAAATCCCAAAATGATTTGCCAAAGGAAAACATATGTATTTAGATATTATAGTACAAAGCACTTCATTGCCAAACTCCTGCTGTCCATGAACTCGAAACTGCTCTAGTAGAATGAGCCCTGAAGCCTTAAGATACTGGTCTGTCTGACAAATAATACCATCTTGAAACAACTGCTACAATCAATTTACTAATCCTGATTAATGAAGCCTTTTGACCCTTCCTGTAGCCATAATGAGTTATGGAAAGACTAAAAGTCTTTTCTCCCAGGACTTGTAAGAGAATATACATTTTTATTAGATGTAGAAAATACAAACAATAATGATATTCTGAATCACTTTGCATAGCTGGAAGAATAATATTTTCTTCATAAAGAATCTGTGCATCACTTTAGGGAGAAATTCAGGAACGGGACAAAAGTAACTCTGTCATTAAAAAGGACAAATAAGGTTCTTCAACAGAAAGGACAGTGAGTTCTAATACTCTTCCTGATGAATTAATGGACACTAAAAATACCTTTTTTTTATTGCCAGAAGACAAAATGAACAAGATTCAGGAGAAACAGGAGATTGTGAAAGGGATTGTAAAACAATTCGTAGGTCCATTGGGCCACTAAAGGTCTTTTAGAAGGCTTGATCTTAATAACAGACTTAAGGAACCAGATAATGATATGAATGGCCCAATGAGCCCCTGCCAGGGTTGAAATTGGGGTAATCTGGAACATTAGAGTTCTTTAGCTCCATCCTGTAGGAACTGCAAAATGGTTGGAGACGAAGGTTTCATATAATCCAGTTGTTTATTCTTATCCCATTGAATACATTTTTTCTCAAATCCTGTAAAAGGCAGGGGAGATAGAAGGATCTCTTCCATTACATGATCTGAAAGTTCTGTCTCAAGCGAGTGACACTCAATCTCTATGCCGTATGACT
Organism: Discoglossus pictus; assembly: GCA_027410445.1. Lineage (NCBI taxonomy): Eukaryota > Metazoa > Chordata > Amphibia > Anura > Alytidae > Discoglossus > Discoglossus pictus. Next base: position 260,591,160 of record CM050167.1, on the reverse strand, counting down.
CAATCTCTTGAAGATCATCTTTGAGAGAGCTTGTAAAAGAGGGAACCAATGCCTTATTGGCCAGAATGGAATGATGGTAATTACTTCTGCCTTGTTCCAAAAATGATTTTGTAATACCTTGAAAATAAGCTAAAGGAGGATAGATGAAAATCCCAAACAATGGAGAACACATCTTGGATATGAAAAGTTTTTAGATTAAGGACAGAACAAAACAGCCTCTGAATTCTGTTTGCCTGGAATATAGACAGCTGAAAGCCCTTCTAGGTTTCTCTCTGAGCATGAGAAAGTAGGACCAACTTTTGAAAGTAATCTTCTGCTCTTTATATCACCTGCTTTGTTATACAGTATATGAGATAGCAGCTTTGTTGTCCACCTGGAATTTTACCTTGTTCCTCGAATGAACATCTGGATTGAAGGATGGCATGTTATATTGCTCTTAATTCTAAAATGTTGGATGAGATATAGTGACAGGGCGAGGCACCTTCTAGGTTTCACATTTATGTCCACCAGACAAGGTCTTTTCTCATAGCCTTTAAAGTATAAATTATTTGAGACCAATTCTGTTTTGAATGCTTGAACTGGATTAGAAAAACAATGCATGGAAACTGCAGATGCTTTCCAAGAATCAGGCACCTTAGGAAATGTCTGTGACTGGGAAGGGCTGGAATATGATGATAAGCATCCTTAAGCATTCTTTAGGTCTATTTTCAGTGTCCAGTCACAAGGGAGAACATTCTTGATAATGGATGTTAGAGACCTCAGCTTGAAGTTTTAGAGAGATAGGTGCTTCTTGGAATTTCAAATCTATTATTAGCCTATCTTGGAGTTTTCAGAACAAAAGAACAAGTTCTTCTAATAAACCACTTCAAAATTCTCTTGAGAGTGGGACTGGTTGGATAATGTGTAGGGCCCACAATTTGCTGGATTCACTTGATGGTTTGACAATGCCACTTGTTTTCCACTCTTGAAAGGAATTCCATTGTGTATCTGGACAAAATGATTGTCAGGACACATCAATTTAAAAAAAATTCTGACAAAATTTCTGCCAATTGATGCAATCCTCTCTCTACTGCTGGAACCTTCAGGACTGTCTTCCTCCTTTGCTGACTTTAGAGATGCTCTGCTCTTGATAGACCTCATGAGAGTTTTCTGGCCTAGAAAGAAAAACAGAAATATAGAAACACGCTCTAAAATAGTTATCTGATCTTAAAATAAAATGTGGATTTATTGTTAATTGATCCAGAGGAAGACAAACAGAAAAAAAACATTGACACATTGACAATTGTCTCATAAGGGAAAAAATAAATTACAGGTACTTCTGGACCCCAAATACTGGCAATCAGATTCCTCCTTCTTTATGTATCCAGAATAACCCTGAATGCCTTTTGATAGAGAATTCCACAGATTAACTACCCTTACTGTGAAGAACCCTTTTCTTTATTTAAGGTGGAAACTTTTTCCTTCTAACCTTAAGGTCCTCTTGTCAGTTGAAAGCCTCTTGACACAAAAAGTTCACTTGACAAAGCCCTATATTGTCCCTAGATGTATTTATGCAAGGTAATCATATTTCCACTTAGGTGCCTTTTTGTCTAGGGAAAATAAGTTTAATGTGGTTAGTCTTTCTTTATAGCCCCTCCATTCCTCTAATTATATTTGTTGTTTTTTTCCAACTCTAAAATATCCTTATTATGAAGTAGTAGCCAAAATTGGTCTCCATATTCCAAATGAAGGCGTACTAAGGACTTATATAGTTGCAGAATTATATTTGTTTCCCTTCTTCTATGCCCTTCTTAATACATGTTAATATTTTACTTGCCTTTGCAGATGCTGCTTGGCATTTAGCACTGTTATGTAGGTAGCTGTCCACAAGCACTCACAAATCCCTTTCAATATCTGATACCCCTAGACTTACCCCATTAAAATTGATTGGCTACTTTTTGCTTCCCAAAACTTTTATTCATATTAATGAATATATCTGGTATTTAGTTGCCCATTTCTCTAATTTATGCAAATACCTTGGGAGAGAAAGTATGTTATTCTGATTTAATGACGTGGCAACTTAGGTCATCAGCAAAAATGGAGACAATACTTTCAAGTCCTACTTCTAAGCCATTAATAAATATGTTAAAAAGGCAAGGACCTAATACTGAACCCTGAGGAATCCAACTTGCCACATTAGACCAATCTGAGTATGTTCCATTTACCATTTGCTTCCTGTCTTTTAGCCAGCTCTCAATCCATGAGCAGTTTTACTGCAATTTTTGTATCCCCGAGATTGTATAATAGTCTTCCATGTGGCACTCTATAAAAAGTCTTTGCAAAATCCAAAAAGACTACATACACTGAGTTGCCTTGATCCAAGTTCCTACTAACCTCCTCATAGAAACGAATTAGGTCATGTCAAAGAAACCTATCTCACATAAATCTGTGTTGAGTACAACTTATAATCGTATTCAAATAGACATATTATTGTATATTATGCCTTATTAAGCTTTCTCAAATCTTTCCCACTACAGAAGTGAGGCTTACAGGTCTATAGTTCCCTGGATTTGCTTTTGCTTGCTTCTTAAATATAGGTATTACATCTGTTTTTCTCCAGTCATCTGGTAGCGACCAATGGTTTGGATATTACAGAACCCTGTTCCCTAAGTACCCTCGAATGTTTTATGTATTATGTTGCGTCCCAACCACTGGTACCTCCCTTGTGTATACAGAAGAAAATAACCTATTTAGCTAATCTGCCTTTTCCTAGTCACTATTTATCAGATGACCTGGAGGCAGAAGCTGGGTCGGATGATGGCTTCTTAAGAATGGGTGTAATTATGGTGTGTTTTAAAAGAGGATAGAAACTTGCCAGTGTTTAGGGATATGTTGTGTGAGAGCTGGGATAAGTGTGGTAGAGAGGGGAGGGATTAGCTGTGATGGAATAGGATCATGTGGACATGTTGTAAGGTGAGAGGTTGATAGTAAAGTAGATGCTTCATCCTCGCTTACAGGGTCAAAGGAGTCCATAGTGGAGGAGGCACTGGGGAAGGGGAAGGGCTGGGTGTTGGGTGTGGGTGTTTTTTGAGAGGATGGTGAGTTAGGACCAAGCTGGGAGGAGAGTTAATTTCGGATGGTTTCAATTGTATTTTTAAAATGGCTGGCAAAGTAATCAACAGTGAGACAGGAAGGGACAGGAGGTAGGGGTGGGCAAAGGAGGGTGTTGAATGTTACAAACAAACATTTGGGATTGGAGGACAGGTTTGATATTAATGATGAGAAGTAGTGTTGTTTGGCAAGTAGGAGCGCAAGGTAAACTTGTAGTGGAGAAAGTCTGCTGAAGTGCGAGATTTCCTCCATATTAATTCTGCAGTGCGTGAGCATCTCTGTAGATAGCGTGTTTGTGTAGTCTGCCAAAGTTGTGGATGAAAGCAAGGGTTTTTGTTTGTGGTTATGGGAGCAAGAGTGTCAAGGGTGGAGGTTATGTTGTACTGTGAAGTGGCGATGTCAGGGCAGGCAAGGGTGGTTAAGAGGCTTAGAAGGAGTTTTAGCACGTTGGAAAATTGCTGTGGGTTTAGTGCTTGCAGGTTTCTGCGAGTCCTGGTAGCAGGGATTGAGGAAGGGTGGTGAGTGGAAGGTGAAGTGAGGATGCAAGTTAGCAGGTGATGGTCAGATAGAGGAAGTGGGGAGATGACAAGGTTGGAGATAGTGCAGAGATTTCTGAAAATAAGGCCAATGGAGTGTCCACCACAGTGAGTTGCGGAATCTGTCCATTGTGAGAGTCCAAGGAAAGAAGTAAGTGCAAGTAATTTTACAGTTGTTGGGGGGGGTGAAGGTATATTGGAAGAGAAAAAGTGAGGGAGCAAGGCGGCAAAATAATCCAGAAATTGAAAGGGTGATCCAGGCGGGCGATAGATCACAGCTACTCGCAGAGGGATGGGAGAGATGTTGAGGATAGTGTGAACTTCAAAAGATGAAAATTGGAGGGAGGTAACAGGGGGTATGTTGTGAAAAGTGCAGCAAGAGCATCGTAGGGTAGTTCATTGGTGTTTCAGATCCCTGCCGGCATGTCTCCTCAGTGGAATCCTGGCGTCTCTCATACACACATATATACAGTGGCGTATCTAGAGCTTATGTTGCCCGGGGCTTTCCCCTAGTTTGCCTCACCCCAAACCCCTCCCCCCAGTGCGATATTATACATATATATATACAATGGTACCTCGGTTCCCCTCCGGTTCATTTGCGTCTTTTTCAGTTCTCGACATGTCTCACAGGGGGGAAAATTGATTAGAACAATCGATTTGTTGGACTGATGAGGTGCTCAGAAATCGACCCTTGCTCAGAAGTCGACTCGCTTGCGACACCCACCTTGTTGTCTCTGCCCTTAAGAGCCCAAGTGCAACCTGAGAATGCAAATGTCAAATGTGAAGCCTGTGCCTGTAAGAGCCACTGTGCTGCCTGTGACGGTAAGAACCAATGTGCAGCATTTGCCTATAAGAGCTAATGTGCAGTCTGTGTCTGTAAGAGCAAGTATGTAGCCTGAGCCTGCAAGTGCCAATTTGCAGCCTGTGCCAGCAAGAGCCAATATGCAGCCTTTGCCTGTAAGTGCCAATGTGCAGACTGTGCCTATAAGAGCCAAGGTGCAGCCTGTACCTGTAAGGGCCAATATGCAGCCTGTGTCTGTAAGAGCTGATGTGCAGCCTGTGCCTGTAAGTGCCAATGTGCAGCCTGTGTCTAGAAGAACCAAAATTCCAAGCAATAATCTCTCTCCTACTTCTCCTCTACATCACCATCATCTCATTGAGCCCTCAAGTCCTCTCAGTACAGTTAAAGTGAAAGTCAAATTCTATGTTTTCTGATATAATTATATAAATATTGTGACCGTTTGCCCCCAGAGGATGGTGCCAAGTAAAGAGTAAAGAGTTCTTGACAGGAGTGACGGAGTTAACTCCTGAAGAACTACTAATTGGTGCAGGTGCAGTTTCTCTTTAAAGCCTGGAAAGCAGACATGGAAAGGGGTGGCTGATTAGGCTCTTGCCTAAGTTGTGTACTGCTGCTGCTAGCAGCCAGAGCAAGCCACAAGAGAGGAGCTTGCTGGCTGATCCTGTGTGGATCTACCGTTTGAACTTTGGAAAACAAACCTGGAGGAAATCTTGTTTTACTGTGGCTGCCAGATTTGGATGACAGAAAGAAGTGTGTGCTGTCTTGAAGTCGTTGGACTAACAGAGCGGTCAGAGCAACTACACAGTCAGGAGGTGAAGCTACAAAGGCACCAAGTAAGTGAATGACAGACTGAGGAGGATTCCCAGCCAGAGTAGCCTAAAAAGAGACAAAGTCTATGCCAGTGAGGAGTCTGGGAGTTGCAGCTAGCAAGAGAACATTGTTAGCTGGTAGGACTACTATAAGAGAAGCTTGTGTGAAAGTTTGCCTACACAGATAACAAGGTAAAGCTGCTGTTGGAGCAAAGCCAGCCCTGCAGGCTAATTGTGGAAATTTCTTGGAACTGACAGAGGCCCTGTTTGAAGGTACCAGACTGATTATGCCCCAGGTAAGTTGCTGAGTGTGGAACTGACAGAGGCCCTGTTTGAAGGTACCAGACTGATTATGCCCCAGGGAAGTTGCTGAGTGTTTGACCGGTACATATGCAATAATTTAATACTGCTGTATCAAAGGGTCCCTGGGGTGAAGCATACGGGAGAGACGGGCGGGCCCTATCCATCATCCGCGGCTACTGAGGTAGAAACGTGGAAAAGACTAGCGATATACAAGAGACTGTTTGTATCCTGGCCACAAGGTGGCAATATAGCAATAGTCGGAGACTATTTGTAGCCTGGCCACAAGGTGGCAATCTTTCAATAACCAGAGACTGTTTGTATCCGGGCCACAAGGTGACAATATAGCAATAGTCGGAGACTATTTGTAGCCTGGCCACAAGGTGGCAATCTTTCAATAACCAGAGACTATTTGTAACCTGGCCCCAAGGTGACAAATTATAAGGAGTAAAAGACTGTCTTTGTCCTTGCCACTAGGTGGCGCTATTCTTACTAAATTACTCCTTCCCGAGCTCCGGCCTGAAGACACCGGGGTGTAGTCTTTTTTTGTCCCTGTTGCAGGTAAGCTGCACAGGTATAGTCAGGGCGTTCCTGTGTCACAGTCAGTCCGTATATTTAGATGTTTATTTTCGTTATTTAAGCAGAGTTACTGCTCCTGTTTATTTTTGTTATTTCATAATGAACTTTGCTGCCTCACCACAAGGTAACTCAAGAAAGCACGGCTCTACACTGCCATCCTGGTCACAATATATATATATATATATATATATATATATATATATATATATATATATATATATATATATATATACTTAAGAAGTGCCATTTTTTTTTATCTCTCTCTTCCTCTTCTCCCTTCTCTCTCTCTTCTCTCCCTTCTCTCTCTCTCTCTCCCTTCTATTTCTCCCTCCCTCTTCTCTCTTCCCCACTCTTGTCTCTCCCCACCCCCACTTATCTCCCCTCCCCTTCCATTTTTATTTCCCCCACCCCACCCTTGTCTCCCTCCTCTCCTTCTCTCTCTTCGCTTGTTTCTCCACCCCATCTCCTGACCCCACTTCTCTCTTCCTCCCTTGTCTCTATCCTTCCCGCCTTGTCTCTCCCCTCTCCTTCCATCTCTCTATCTCCCCCTTGTATCTCTCCCTCCTCCTTGTCTCCCCACCCCCACTTCTTTCTTCCCCTTTGTCTCTCTCTCCCCACCTATTGTCTCTCTCTCCTTCATCTCTAACCCCCTTTGTCTCTATCTCCCCTCTTTTCTCTCCCCCTCCTTGTCTGTCTCTCCCCACTCCTTATCTCTTCCTCCCCCTCCGCTTGTCTTTCTCCCCACCCTTGTCTCCCCATCTCCACTTCTCTCTCCCCCTTGTGTCTCTCTTCCCCCTTGTTTTTTCCCTCTCCCCTTGTCTCTCTCTCTCTTCCCCTGTCTCTTTACCTCCCCACTCACACTTCTTTCTCCCCCATTGTATCTCTCCCCTCTCCCCATGTCTCCTCACTTCAACTTATCTCTCCCCCTTCTCTCTCTCCCACCTCCCATTTGCTCTCCACCCCCACTTCTCTCATGAGCTGCAGAGAGGACAATCCAGTTAGGAACTTGAAAGATTTGCGGCAGATAAAACAGAGCTTTTAAGCATTTTTTAATAAAATAAAGTACACAGAAGTAAAGAGATACATCTGTATATTTTATAACCTGAGGGAGATCTGGAAATCTTATATGTTCTTTTAATCACATATGTTTCACATATGTCCACCTTCAGTGTGTTTATAACATATTTATAGAATGGGTTATACATTTCTGTGACACTAGATGGAGCTCTATGATTTACTTACAATACTTGCTTGAAAATACACAATTTAACTACCAGAGGACAGATAAATTAGATTTACACTGAAGGCAGGGCTCTGTGGTGTAGAGCAGGAATATTATTTGTGTAAATCCACTTCTGGCACACTATAAAACCGTTTGGAAGAAATTTCTTTGTGTACAAAATATATTTACTTGCCAGCGGATCACAAGAGACACTGCTCTTTTTATATTGCAAAGCAAGCACTCATATTTTCTACTATATGCTGTACGGTTTGCATGAATGTTAAGGCCATTCTTGAAATAACATATCTTCCAGGGATACAGTGGAGGGGTAGTGTAGAGCATTTTATATATTTGCAAGAGCCAGTCTAGGGACATCTGGGATCTAGTGTGCTGGTCCTCAGGGAGGCACAGGTAGTAGGAATTGGGAGAGAAAGTGAAGAATTGACTGAAAAATGAGGAGTAGTGGTGTGAGGAGAAGAATCATTAATAATGTTTTACTGCTGTCAGCGTACATCCCAGCACGTCAAGTGGCCAAATAAAGAAAATACACTATTACATAGACTTAACATCATTTACTGCTATATATGTGTTCAATGATCTCTACATATACACTGTATATATTACAAAACTGACACTCTTGGATGCTAAGAGTAAATCTCTGAATGAAGCGGGACATAGTTGAGACTGGAATTGAATGAAAATTCCATATTTAAGGACAAATCCTCAAAGGAGGGAGGTTTGTATTAGTACATTATGGTCATAGGAAGGAATATACATTTGTATGCGGAAGTGTTTATACGTTTCTAAAGATCTTGGAAGCAGTTAGAAAGTAAAAATATATATATAGCTTTGTAATTTGAGCTTTAGTGGTTCAGCATTTAGCAGATTTGCCTCCCTCTGTCTCCAACCAGGTTTCTGGGCATGGGTGAGGATTTGTTGTATAGGCATAGTAACCTACTCAGAGAGCAACACTCTTTTAGCTCACTAGTGGCCTTCCCAGGAAGAAAAATCCTGTTTACCAGCCTTGACTCACTCGAGTGGTCTAGCCCCAAAATATTAGGTAATTCTACCCAGAATAAAAGAAACAGCAAACTCCTCGGGCCTCATCAATCCCCTGTATTGGGCCTTGTCAGTAGGGTGTAGCTTAACTCCTTAAACCACAGTGATCAAAAGTCCACATCTGGAGGTCCTTATCACCCTTAAGGATACTAAACCTAAAGGGTCATTTGTATGAGCAAAAACAAAATGAGGTGCCCGATCTGAAACTAAACAATAGGCATAGTAATCTAATCAGAGAGCAACACACTTTTAAGCTCACTTGTGATCTACAAGAACGCTGTCCAGATATAAATTGTTATCTACCCATTCCACTGTGGGCAAACTAAATCAACAGAAAGAATTATCACAGCCCTATCTCACCTCCTCTACACCTAATAAGAGGAAATTAACAAATCTGCTAGAGTCAGAAATACTAAAATGTAAATGAAAGTTTTAAAAGTTAGATTGAATGCATTTTCTTCAATAACTGATTTTATTGCAAATAAGTTCCTAAGTAAAGATATGAAACCCTATTGTACCTTGTATAGTGACTTTAAGTTGTGGAAAACAAAGATAAAATGTGGTGCATCAAACATATTATTATGTTGATACTGTTTGGATCTTTTAGTTTGTCCACATCCCTTTAAGAATATAGTTAGACTGTACCTGGCTTTAAAAATGTTGAGAAACTCTGATGTACAGTATCATATCAAAACCACCTTTGATGCCAGCCAAACTGGGTATGCACTTCCTGATCTTTTTCTCCACATAAAAGCAGTTTTTGTTCCACTACACCCAGCCAGCTTCGTTAAGACACCATAGATGGCAGCAGTGAGGCCATTTTCCTTAGATACATCACATTCTTTACAAAGAGTTAGATGTTTCCATGTTCACTCCTTTTTGTTACTTTTCACAAATTAAATGTTTATTGGAACAGGACTTTTGGATAAACATTAGCACTGCTCTCACTGACAACATTCTCAGTTTATGTTAAATTAAAATACAAATTAAACAAACCAACCAACCAGCTTAAAAGTAGTTTAGTTCTAAGAAAAGATGAACGAGTTACAATTATTTTTTTGTGTGTATATTTTCTATAGCACACATTAATTTCATATATATTTATAATTTGATGAGATTGGTATGTTCATAAAAGTAATCTGTATTTTTACAGTATACAGTATATTAAATATTGCTTGGGACAGATTTTACTATAACCTAAAAAGGTAAAAATGTTAGACAAGTATTCCATAGGAGGATACAGTGTCTGTTATGGTTTAGCCAAGTTTACTTGTTTAGAAATCCTTATACATATGGATTGAAATAGCAAGTAAACAGTCTGGCTATATATCCAGATCTGAAAATAGAAAATGAAAGGGTCACATACAAAATAGAAGTTGGGTGCTTCACAAATTATGCACATCATCTCTACTTCAATATGTGTTTCCACATGTGCCTGGTGAAGATTAAATGTAAGATTTACCTGTGATCCATACCTGAGTTTATCATTTAAAATTCCCAATATCTTCAGCAATTTGTTATTGATCATCCTTCCTCCATCTCCTTCCAGACACATCTGTCCTCTATAATAATTTTTAGTGTGTGTGTAAGGCAAGGCTAGACTAGTTAGATAGACTTTGCATGTATTTGAGACCTAGTGGTATAAGTTATTGTAATGTCTTGTTTATGGAAATGTCAAATATCATTATACAGAATCATATTGTTGTGTTCATGTAATAAAACACATTAACGAAAAACACCAAAAGATTTGTAATTTTACAGTATTGCTAAATTAAAACAAAAAATGTTATCACCTTATCCCTTATTTAAAGTCTATTTGGTAATAACCAGGCTGGTGGGTCTTCAGTGCAAGTGATATTGAAGAAAAACATATCCACTGACCAACATTCTACTCCAAAACCTAGTCATGATACTAAAACACAGAGGCCTCTGATTTTATTCACTTTATTCATAATCACGGCACATACAACAGTATAGTATACACAATATCTGATGCTGGCAGCAAATGCATAAACAACATGTCTTTTATAACATTTCCACATACAGAAAATGGTCTGCCCATTACCAACCCCTTCTAGACCAATAAACGATTATTTACATTTGTGAGCCAATTAAGAATCAACACTTAACTAACATGCATCAATGCTGTATGTTTACCTAAATCATTTGCCCAGATGACCTTATTTCTACAATTCATAAGCAGTCAATACCCTGTTTTTCAGCCTTGAGTTGGGCCTTCCCTTGACTTCCCTTGACACAGAATATATTGTTATGGCTATAGAAATTATTGTTTCATAGTGAAAACTGCTGAAGTAGAGAAATGCATAATAAACTGTTTCACAGCTTACACTTAGCAATATAAAAAGTGCTACAAAGGTAATAAATGCTATATATATATATATATATACAATAAATAATATATGGTTATTTGTATTTTTCCCTAACACCGGCCCTCGTTTAGATAACCAAAACACCTCTGAAGAAAAATGTTTAAAGTAAATTAACATGTTGGACGTCTTGTCAAGTATCCTTTCTTATCCCACAAAGTTAACAGGTTAGCTGAGCAAAATAAGTTTGATGCATGGGTTATACAATAGTGCTGGCTTCATTTTATAACAGGGTACAGTTAAAAAATTGGGGCAATGACAGTACCTCAGTCATGGGCAGAGGAGCCGCAAAAATCTGGGGGAGATAATTCAACTCTACTCCCTTTATTCCCAATGCCCTTGCCCCAATATAATTACAATTATATATATATATATATATATATATATATATATATATATATATATATATATATATATATTGAAGAGGGAAGCAGCCGTGAATGTCCAGTAATCTGGTAATTATTAATCTATATATTTAATTTTGCAATATAAATTGCAAGATAATTTCATACCTTTTATATTGGACAAACGTCTTGTTTATAACGACGAGCTTTCGGGAGGGTCAACCTCCCTTTATCAAGTCTCAAGCAATACTACATGAGATGGAACCCTCAGTTTGAATAATAACAGCAGATGCAGAGAGAGTGAAGACAGCATCTGACATCATCAGGTAAATACATATATGGGGAATAAACACAACATAGTAAAGGAAACATATATATATATATATATATATATATATATATATATATATATATTTATATATATATACATCAATAAATACATGCCATCTTTGTGTGGAATATTACTGTAAAAAGACTCTACATCCATGGTAACAAGTAGTGTTAGCAGGTAGTTTGTTGAGAAAGTCAGTGGTGTGTTGTATATAGCTACTGGTGTTACTAACTAATGGTTTAAGGATGTTTTCAACAAATCCAGATCTGTTCAGTCAGTGTGTCAATACCTGCAACAAACTCAGTCAGATTAAAGACCTACCTGCTAACACACTACTTGTTACCATGGATGTAGAGTCTCTTTACAGTAATATCCTACACAAAGATGGCACTGAGGCATGCTTTAAGTTTCTTTCAGCAAACATGCAAAACAATAAATATGGCCCTGATATTATTGTTAAACTAATAGAATATATCCTTACCCACAACTCTTTTACTTTTAACCAAGATACCTACCTACAGATGATGGGGACTGCCATGGGTACCAAAATGGCTCCACAATACGCAAATCTATTTATGGCCAATCTAGAAGAAACATTCTTATCTGTATCCATTTACAAACCATACAAATACTACTGTTACATAGATGATCTGTTCATCATATGGACAGAAGGAGAAAGCAAACTCATAGTTCATTCAACACCTTCCATTCATCTATAAAACTTAAAATGTATTTCTCTACAGAACAGGTAAACTTTCTAGACACTAGTATATCCATCACCAAAGGCACTCTCCACTCATCTGTATATAGGAAACCCACAGACAGATGAAGTTACCTAAACAGCTCCAGTTGTCATCCCTCCCACACCAAACAAGCCATCATCCATAGTCAAGCTATTCGATACCATCGGATTTGCTCAAACACTGGAGAACGTGATAAAAATGTAAAAACAGTCTGAATCTTTCAAACAAAAGGGTTATAAACTTCGTATTATTCCCCAAAAAATAACCACTGCCATCAAAATACCCAGTGAACACCTATTAAAGTACAAAATAAAAGAAACTACTTCATGTACACCTCTAGTGACCACATACCATTCTATTTTAGAGAAAATTCTGAAACAAATCAAAGATTTACAACCATTACAATATGAAAATACTGAATTAAAATATATATTCCCAAAACCTCCCATTCTTGCATTTAAACAACCACCAAACCTGAAACAAAAACTTGTCAGCAGAAAATTGGCCAATGAACAACTGAATACAAAAAATATAACTAAACCTTGTAACAAACGTGCCTGTAAATTATGCCAACACATTTGTAATGATGATACAGCCACACATAACAACAAAACCTATAACATCCAAAGATTGTATTCATGTACATTGTCCAATGTGGTTTATATAATACAATGTACTTTATGCGACACAGGATGTTACATTGGAGAAATCGGCTAAAAAATGCATTTAAGGATGAATTTACACAGGCATTCAATAAGAAAGCATAATGAAGACAGTTCTTGTAGCCCAGTGTGACACCATTTTAGCCAGAATGATCACTCCATCCAAAACTTAAAAGTCAAAATACCCAGAGGAAAATGTAAAAACAAGAGAGAAAAGCATTTGAAATAAAGATGATCATATTCTTCAACACTAAAAATACAGGACTTAATATGGACTTGGGTTTTCTAACACATTATCAGAATTTCATGTGATTATTTCCTCTTATACCATAACAGGCTTACCACTCTTAGTGAGATGCTTGTCCAAAAGGAAAGATACAGTGTATGTTGTGTTACATGTTCAGTTTATTCTCCATCTATGTATTTAACTGATGATGTCAGATGCTATTTTCACTATACCTGCATCACTGTTTTATTCAAACTCCATCTCATGTTAGTATGGCTTGAGACTTGATAAAGAGAGGTTGAGCCTCTCGAAAGCTCATCATTATAAATAAGACGTTTGCCCAATACAAAAGGTATAAAATTATATTGCAATACTCATTATTAATCTATAGATATATAGAGATTAATAATTACTAAATTACTATATCTCTGGTGAACTCATGCCCATGAGGGTTAAGGCAGTGCTGGAAAATAATGGTGGGCACACAAAATATTGACACTTTGGGCCCAATTTGGACATTTCCACTTAGGGGTGTACTCACTTTTGTTGCCAACTGTTTAAACATTAATGGCTGTGTGTTGAGTTATTTTGAGGGGACAGCAAATTTACACTGTTATACAGGCTGTACACTTACTACTTTACATTGTAGCAGAGCGTCATTTCCTCAGTGTTGTAACATGAAAGGATATAACAAAATATTTACAAAAATGTGAGGGGTGTACTGTATATATGTATGTATGTGTGTGTGTATATATATATATATATATATATATATATATATATATATATATATATATATATATATATATATATATATATATATATATTTATAATATATACATATATAATATTTCAGATATTTCAGATATTTGTATACAATTGTAGGCTTAGGTTTATATGCATTCATAAAAAATATTGAATGGTGCACAAGCTAGGTTTGTTTTGTTCTAATATTTTTTTCTGAACTTGCAATGCTTCTAGCCTCCATCATTTTACTTTCTGGCTTAAACACTAATGAAAACTGTTACCAAAGTCTATACATCAAAGAGACCTGAAGCTATTAACTTTCTAACCGTAGCAGATATAGACTAACTCCATAAAAAACAAGGGTATCTAAGAAGTAGAGTATGTTAGAAGAATGTAGCTAGTACACTATATACCAGTTTAAGAAAAGCACAACTTGTTTTCTGAAAACAGGCTCGTTTATGGATGCCCAGATTAAACTGCTTAAAGGGCCAGGATTGAGAGACTGAAGACACTATTATCTGAAAAATAACCCTCTGTATATGTGATAATACTTTCCTGAGGCACTACATAAATTAAGTCATGCATATTTTCTGAGATGGGTAAATATGAACACTATATCACAATTTGTAGACCTGCCATGTTGCTAGAACATTCGAAGAGAGGGTTGTGAATTATTGACACTTTTTGGAACTGGAAATAAAATAAAACGTACTCCCATTACCAATTCACATAATTCCCAAACCAGCAAATACATTATCTATTCATATCAAACTTAGCAGTAGCCAAGCAGTGAAGAGAGATGACTATATAAATGCTCTAAATTTTTAGGCAGAACTCATACATTTTCAGAATGTTGTTGTTGCTTAGTTGTTCATTCATGTCCGACTCTCCATAACCTTAGAGTTCAGAATGACATGGATAATCAGTAAATTAGCTAATACAATCACCCATTACCAGAAGGCCTGTTAGAGAAACAAAGAACTCAGTTTGACATCCCCACAAGTATCTATGACAACATAAATCTGACATAAATCCCCCTATATTAAGATGTAAGTTAAAATCAAGTTATGGTATGTTTATTCTTATAAAGCATGAAAAATTGGCTATATACTGTTATTCATTTATAAAGTGAATCAATTCTGGGAAATTCCATGTTTCCCCACCCTGTATTTATATGCAAATGAGCAGCTCAAGCAGCTGCTTTGATGAGCTAATTAGGATTGCAGTTTGCTTGTCTGTCTCTGTAGTGGCCAAAATAAAGACTTCCAATGTTATCTGGCAGTTAGACCCATCTCCCACCAGTATCAAGCACACTGAGCCACACATTAGAATACAGGAACTGCAAAAATGTTAAATATTTCAGAAACTATTTACTGTAGAGAAGAACTGCTAGTACAATGTATAGACAGTTCTATACACAGGGCCTCATTCTATTATCGGCCGCAGCCGTTGCGGGGCCGCAAGGACCGGCCGCAAGCTATTCGGCTATTCTATTCCCTTACGGCCGGGGATTCCGGCAGGCTTGCGGCCGGTGCCTTGCTATCTCTTGCGGCCGCTCGCGCCGGAGGAAAGCCTTTGATCTAAAACGGCCGCAAGAGATTGGCAATTCAATTGCTCCGGGAAACCTCTCTGCAAGGCTAAAAGCGAGCCGCAGTTACTTGCAGGAAAAAGGTCTCGCTAGCAGCAATTAAGCACATAAAATAGCTCAAATAAAGCCATCCTGCACTTTTAGAAGACTATAAAGGGATTTTAGGTGTTAGAAAAAATAGCACATAATTATCCTGTACTCAAATCCGTAAAATATTTTATTTTTACTATCCGTAAAATATCCATGTAAAAAGTCCAGAGTGCTTGGAGCACTTCAGACACACCCACGCCGCAGCCGGAAAATAAACAGTTAATTTGAACTCGGGTTTGGGCAGATGTGCAAGCTTGAGAGTGGGTTACTTTTAATCCTCATGTCCCCCAATATGATCCCTAGCATTTACAGAGCTGTACAGTGCAGGCTTGAATTTATTTTTACGTTTTTATATTTCACAGATTACGGCCGGTTCCAAGATATGCGGCCGGCCGTAAAAGGAGATCCTTGCGGGGCCGTATAATAGAATCGCGAGTTAACTGAACCCTCGCAAGGAATCGCAGCCTTACGGCCGATTTACGGCCGATAATAGAATGAGGCCCACAGTCTTTTATGTGGTCTTTCACAGGGTACCCAGTACTGGAAAATACCTAATAAACACTATATATCAAAAAACATTTTTCTATGTTTACTATGTAAAACACTTGAGTCTGATTACTTTAAAAATGATGAACATTCAGAAGTATAATCAGAGTATTGCAGTAACAGTGATACCTTTTTTAAAACATTTTATTTAGCGTGACAAGCTTTCATGAGACACAACTCTCTTTATCAAGTCAAGCTTGTCACTCTAAATAAAATGTTTGTACAAAAAAAATGTATCCCTGTATACTCTGATTATTCATCTGGTGAACATTCCCAGCTACTCCATTCTTCATAATACTTGCTTCAGAAGTGAAATATTAAGTTAACGTAATTACTTAACTTGACACTTGATACTCACTCGAGAGTTGGCAGACTTTTTGGCACAGATAATACAGAAAAATTAATTATGTACAGCATGCAAAATTTGATACATTTATAGCGTTATAAAACCCATCCTTTGCTCCATTTATTGACTTCGATCAAATTTCACTTGAAGTAGCTTATAGTGTTTGCAAAGTATCTTAATATAAAGGGAAAATGCTCTCGTTTGGTTATAAATGGTTTCTCATGTTATAGAGTAGCAATATACAAGGCACAAAGCTTACTGACATCATGTAGACATTTATGTGCTGTAGTAATTAAAAGGTAGGCCAGATAAAGCCTCTAATAAACTGGTTCTAGAGCAGTGGTAGTCAACCTGGTCCCTACCACCCACGAGTGGGTGATTCAAGCTTTCATGGTGGGCGACGGGATGATCACTAAGTCGGTGCCGAGTGACACATGCCGGAGACCTGCAGCTCCACGCTTGGCTGGTTGGAGAGCTGGTGAGAGAGCCTAGGGACAGCAGTCAGGACCGGATGACGATCTAGTAAGTACAGGGTGATACATAGCTAGGGTCATATGATTTATGTAACCAGAAATGAGATACTGCGGCATTGGGGGAGCGGTAAAGAAATGTTACTATCAGAAGTGGGCTGTAGGTATGAAAAGGTTGAGGACCCATCTAGAGAACCAAAAGACCACGTAAGCACTATCTATTGAACTAGATGAGACAAGAACTAATAGGTTAAGTTGGCATGATATACCTGTGCAGCTGGAGATCTTTCTTCAGTTTGCTTTAGGTACTCTCAGGGAGTTCTGCTATGATATTCTAACCACAGACAGCAAGATTTTCCCAGTGTGCACCAGGAGAGCATCTGCATCTGTGAGAGAAATGTAATGTTATTTAAGGAAGTGGGAGGAAACAGAGGAGTCCAGAACTACATTCTCAAGCCCACAATCACCTTCTGTTCTTGAAGGGAAATAAGTAAATTCCATCTCCATGGCAACACATGGCTATCATTAACCACTTTGCTTTAAAATAATATTTTATTGACTTTGCTGGTAGCACATATGCTGTAGATATTATATGTGGCACAGTTTTATAATCCAGTACTGATGCATCCGTACAAGAGCACATTTCCTAATTTAATACTAATGCTAATACATACTCTCAGTACAATATTACCAAACAACATATCTCTTATGTGTAGGAATATTCTGCCAAGTAAGAGATACTAAAGTGATAATAGCGCACTGGGGAGAGCATATCCTAGCAGATACACTATGTCATGCCAGATAACGTGAAAGCCTGAGGTCGTTTTACAGCATACTGAAAACACTGCATGTGTGATACATATTAAGTACTGGCTTTTATTGCTTGCAATTCCCCCATAACCTTACTAATAAAAGCACAAAATAAAAGATGATATTTCACCACAAAAGCATTTATGCTTGAACCACTATATTTTTCCATCATTACAAATTGCATAAATATAAAAAAAATAAACTTTCAGTATTTTTTTTTTTGTAATCCATTTAATTTTTTTGTCAACTTTTAATCATATGATTCAAAAAAGCTGGAGGCTACAAAAACAGAAAAATAAAGAAAGGGTGGTACCAACCATGGGCCCTATTCTATTGCCCAATTCATAAATGTATACACGTTTAAAATCACTCTTAATATTTCCACAGATCCCATTAGCTACTCGCAATCGGATTACAAGTTCCCCGCCCACAATCACTACGGGCCATTAAAAAAAAAGCAAATTTGACTTAGAACTCCATTTGTTTTAGCACAGCTTGATTATTATAAGCGCTAAATAATTAAAGTTACACAACATTAATATTTTATTAGACCCATAGCTCTAACTCGCAAATAAAGTCTAACCCGCAACTGAAAAAAGTATCAAGTTTCTGTCAAAAATATTACGAGTACTAAATGGGAATTGCAAGGGCTTTTTCCAACACTTATTAAAGCTGTAACAGCAAATAAACACACACTACTGTACTTTAAAAGCATGGGAAGGCATGCAAACTCATTATAATTAATTGCACAACAGTCTCAAACCTACAAATATACAATTAAAAAATATCAATCCTGGGACTCATAGGGTTAATACATATCATGAAACCCACATGAACTAAAAAAGATAATCTAATGCATTTCATAGAGTGCTAGATTGCTTGATTGTGAGCCCAATCAGCAAATATTACTTACTAGCCACTTGCCCGTCAAAAATGATTGCATAATACTTGCAAGCCTTGCAATTCTGTTGTTTGCCACACTATGCATGGCTTCTCTCTCTCCTTCCCTCCTTCTGTGTCCTCTACCTCTTCTCTCCTTCTCTCTCCTCTCTGCCCTTGGCGCCCATTGCAAATGAGGGGATGATATTTGTTTTTACTCTCTTCCTCCGTGTCTTTTCCCCCACTCCCTTCCCTGTGGCTCTTCCCTCCTCTGCGTCTCTTACCCCCCTCCCTGTGTCTCTTCCCTTGCTCTTCCTCTCCTGTGTCTCTTCCCCCCTCCCTCCCCTGTGTATCTTCCTCTCCCTCTCTCCCCTGTGTCTCTTCCCCCTCCCTCCCCTGTGTATCTCTCCCCCTCTCCCTTCCCTGTGTCTCTTCCCCCCTCTCGCTCCCCTGTTGTCTCTTTGCCCCGCTCTCCCTCCGCTGGGCCTCTCCCCCCTCTACCTTGTGGGCTTATTGATTTTCTAAATTGATAAATTAATTAATTAAGAAGTAATTATACTTTACCTATTATCTGTAACTTGCAGAATTCAAAATCCTACAGAGCTAACAGTCACACAGCTTATCAACTGTGAAGAGTAGGTGTCCAGTATATATAATCTATCTCTCACACGCACAACACCGAAAGTCGCGTGACAAAACAGTTAGAAAAGGGTGCGAAACGCACTGTGCATGCACTATTTGCTTAGACACAATTTGTGAGTCTCACGACGAAGTCAAACTTTACGCGCTTTGCGATCTGTGGCAAAGCCGCAGTTTGCGAGCCTCACCTTGCCCTACAAAGACTTTCCTTGTGCGAGACTTGCAATGAACGCCTTTGCCGAGGATCGCAAGGCCCGCAAAGCATCTCTTCTCTCATCTTATCTCTTTCAGGCCTATGGGTCAATTATATAGGCCTGCAGAATAATCCAACGTTGCAATATATATATATATATATATACCGTTTAAGCCGAGCTTTTCAGCCCTATTTTTAAGGCTAAAAAGGGCCCCCTCGGTTTATACTCGAGTCACTCTAACCCCCCCCGTGTCTCTCTACCCCCCTGTGTCTCTCTAACCCCCTGTGTCTCTGTAACCACCCCCCGTGTCTCTATACTACTTTGTGTCTCTTTCCCTCTCTAAATACCTCCCCCTCACCTGCTTTTTCTCCGGCCTCTGCTCTATCTTGACCCCGGCGCGCATGTGAGGGGGGGTATATGCTAATGACGCGGCGCGCATGTGACGTCACATGCGTGCCAGGGTCAAGATGCAGCAGAGGCCAGAGAAGAAGCAGGTAAGTGAGGGGAAGGTATTTGGAGGGGAGAAAGTCAGGAGGGGGTTGAGGAGGGGGAGGGGGGTCGAGGTTGAAGGGGGGTGAGGAGGGGGTTGATGAGGAGGAGGGAGGTTGAGGATGGGGGGTTGAGGAGGGGGTTGATGAGGAGGAGGGAGGTTGAGGAGGGGGGTTGAGGGGGGGAGGAGGGGGTTGATGAGGAGGAGGGAGGTTGAGGTTGAGGAGGGGGGTTGAGGGAGGGTGAGGAGGGGGATGAGGAAGGGGGGTTGAGGATGAGGATGGGGGGGTTGAGGATGGGGGGTTGAGGAGGGGGTTGATGAGGAGAAGGGAGGTTGAAGTTGAGGAGGGGGGTTGAGGTTGAGGGGGGATGAGGAGGGGGATGAGGATGGGGGGGTTGAGGATGAGGATGAGGGGTTGAGGATGGGGGGTTGAGGAGGGGGTTGATGTTGAGGAGGGGGGTTGAGGTTGAGGAGGGGGTTGAGGATGGGAGGTTGAGGATGAGGATGGGGGGTTGAGGGGGGAGGATGGGGTTTTGAGGGGGGAGGATGAGGATGGGGGGTTGAGGACTGAGGTTGAGGGGGGTTGAGGAGGGAAGATGAGGAGGGAGGTTGAGGATGAGGAGGGAGGTTGAGGTTATGGAGGGGGGTTGAGTTTGAGAAGGGGGTTGAGGATGGGGGGGTTGAGGATGAGGGGGTTGAGGATTAGGAGGGAGGTTGAAGATGAGGAGGGAGGTTGAGGAGTGGGGTTGAGGAGGGAGGTTGAGAATGAGGAGGGGGGTTGAGGAGGGTGATATGGGAGGGGGGAAGAGACACAGGGGGCAGCACATTTCCCACCCTCGGCTTATACTGGAGTCACTCATTTTACCCAGTATTTTGTGGTAAAATAGGTGCCTCGGCTTATACTCGGGTCGGCTTATACTCGAGTATATACGATATATATATATATATATATATATATATATATATATATATATATATATATATATATATATATATATATATATATGTGTGTTGCTTAGTTTTACTGTATTTTTCTAAGCCACTGGTTCTCAGCTTTTTCAAAAGACCACCTAGTTGTTGCTAAAGATCTTGATTAACTATTTTAATACTGTTCAGGTCCTGGCATGATTTTTCAGTCTTCTGTTTAACTGTAGTGCACTATGCTATATTGGAGCTATTAATATTATCTTTTATTTGTAACGTGCCAACATATTCCATAGCGCTATACAGGGGTTAAGGACATGGCAAAAACAAGATTAACACATTGCAAAGAATGGAGGGCCCTGTTTTTGACACAAGACACACAAGATTGAAAACTCGCAAATTTACAATCTAAAGATTTTAGCATGTGTATTTCTGAAGATAAAAATTTAGCATCTTGGCACCTCTGCACTACTTATTAATGTATTTTTTTTTCATAATTTTCTGAATTCAGTTTGATAGCTCTTTTATAATGTCAGCTATATTGTGGATGACCTTAAAGAAGTCCATGGACTACAGTTAGGGAACCTCTGTTCTAAAGCAAGTGCTTCCTTTAATTTGGCTTTTGCAACAGTGTGTTAGCATTCCAGCTATGTAGCTCCACTCTTGTCGTTGACACTATAAAGCCAAATCTAATTGCAAGAGGGTAATCCATAATCATCGTTTTGGTTTCTCTCAGAGTGATTTCAAGGATTTCCACATCTCATGACATTAACTTTGGATTACAACTAGAAGATTTAGAAGATTTCCATAAAATACATGAAACATCAAACATAGCTTCTGGTATGATTTAAACAGAATAAGCAGCTGCTTTAAAACACTGTATTGTATGTAGGAAGGAACCTTTCAGTAATAAAACATGCTAATTACTTAGAGCATGTGCCTATCTCTCACTGCCAGCAACTGAGCTGAAAGCTGCCATTTATCCAGGGATGTATTTAGGTTTTAAGTTACTGTACGCATGTTCATATTTGTGCTCACCCCAGCGACCCGGTTACTGCTACTCCTTTCCTCTTGTTATATATCACAATCATAACTATTCTAATCACCTATATAAAAAAATCATAAGTGTAATATGTGTATTTGGAAGTATACAGCAAGTCAGAAAGTGCCAGGTACACTTTCAGAAAGTATATCCTCTGCAAATAGACATTTCTGTTCAACTTCAGACTGCCTGATGCCCCATGGAAAAATTGCCTAGGAACCTGTCCTCTCTATACCCAACTGAATGTAGAATTTAGATAGCTTTAGTGGATTTTCAGGGTTAAAATTAACTTGGATAAAATGAAAGCTCTAGCCCTTGATCTTTCAGCTACAGAGAAGGAAATCCTTTACGAAAAATATAAATTCACGTGGGCCAAGCAACACATTAGATACTTGGGAATACATATTACTCCAAATATAGAGAATTTATAGAGCACTTTACAAATCATTGGGCGCAGACCTGACTAAATTGTCCAAATTTCGCATCTCATGGCTGGGGTGGATAAATACAATTAACATGAACATTCTTCCCAGGCTACTGTATTTATTTAGAACATTACCAATTCCCATTATTTTAAAGGAGTTGTTGGGCTTTCAGAGGTGGGTCTTTGGGTTTATATGGCAGAACAAACCCTCTAGAATTACAAAACCAATTATGTATAAACAGAAATCTAAGGGAGTCTTTCTTGCCCGAACCTAAGGTCCTACTTCATGGTGGCTCAATAATTCCAATAGCTCATTCCCCGTCGCACCAGCCTGCTTGGATTTTCATTGAAAATCAGGTAATGTTCCCTTACTCGTGGTATACACTAGTCTGGCTAGAACATATACCCAATACTATCAAACAACTCTCTCACCCAATGATCTCACATACCACTCAATGTTGGAAATGGGCTCTCTCAACACTATTTCCTAAATAATCGCACTTAACCTCAGTATTTTTGCATCCGCAAACCCCCAAAAATATATGTAATAGCTCATTACAATGGTGGAAATCAAAAGGGCTAGATAGAATGGGTTCCTGGTTTGTAGAAGACAATTTTAATCTTCCTCTCAGTGAACATTAAAACTTCTGCAGACTAAAACACTTTGTTAACTTTATTACTAAAACCCGAGGTATAAACAAAATAAGTTGGCTTCCCCAAATTTGTAAAAGTTATCCCCTTTCGAAAGGAATAATTGGCGAACTTTATGATATATTTAATACCCCTTCAAAAGATAAATATATGATAGATTGGGAGACTGATATGCTCCAACATTGGGACTTAGGAAAATGGGAAGAAGCTTGGAATAATACTTTCAGAGGGTCTCTCAATCATAGTTTATTAGAAACTGCTCTTTCTACCAGCCAAGTAACATGAAGTAGTAGCTGGGTAGCTATATAGTTGTGCATTGTGTGTTTGTGTGTTATTTGCTCCTCAAGCCCAGTGGTGCTTCTAATTAGGTAAGTGGAGCACCTGCCTGAATCGGGCGTGAGAGAGCACTTAGGGATATTTTCTTTTCCTCTGTTTTGTCCTGTTATATTCCCCTAGATTCACTAAGCATCATGGGGGCTGTAATGCAGATCACTAAAAGCTGAAATGTCTATTTTCTGTGGGGGAAATGCCATTGCAGCTCATTAACAAAGAAAGTAATAGCTTAGTGAATCTATAGGACTGAGTGATAGGAAACCTTGGATAAATTGTACATTCACAAACTTGTACTTTATTAGGGTTAACTTTCATGTAAAACTAGCTAAGCGCATATAGACAAAAGGCTTAATGAAACACTAATTCTAAAATTGTCAATTAGCTAGTCAGGCAATAATCATATCATGTAATCATATCAGGTCGTACATATTGCTTGTAATCTATTCCTGTACAGAATTAGTGCTTATTTTCTGAATATAGTTTATTTTTTACTCTAAACAACTGTTGTGATGTATAACAAACACACTCTTTTAAATGCATAATACAGTAGAGTAGCCCTTTAAACCCTGGACTATTTGTTTTGAAAGCTTGAAATAAGACACACTACCTTAAATATACTTATCCAACTGTTACTGTCAATGCTGATGCCGTAATGCCTAAAATATTGCATTAAGAGTTGTCCATGTGAGAGACACATGATTATTTTTATGGCCTAATGTTTCTTAAGGCCCTAAGGGAATTAATTAGACAAACATTCAAGTTACAAATCAAGCTAAGATTAGAACGTGCTTTATTTAATGTTAGTGCCTTCAGCCACTTTCTCATATAAACCCAGGTGCTGCAAATACAATTGCTGCTAAGAATCAATATGTCGTGGGAGCTGTGTGCCTCATCTGGCTGGAGATTACTACAATGAATATTATTGAGCCAGAGGAGAGAGGCAGGGAGGTAATGAGCAAATATGAATCAATATGGCAACAGTTTATGAATAGGGTCCAAAAATTGTCACAGTAATTACAAAATGTAAAAAACTTATAACAGTTTAATTGTGTTTAGACCATATGCTGTTTTTGAGTTTGCATAACAATTTAACGATGGGACCCATAAATCCGATTATACTGCCCTGGCACATTCTTAAATTTTATGAATTATAGATTTACGCCAAAAACAGTATTACAATTTCACCTTGTCTTGGCGAAAATCTTCACACTGAGTTGAGGTGAGAAAATACAAATGCTCTACTTTTGTGATGCTATTCAATTGGCCGGGCATGCAAGTTAGGGGTCAGTATTGAAAATCAGAAACCACTGCTGTCGGACATAGCATTTGCGGGATTGAACATGTTACAGGAGCAAGCCTGTATCTCCCGATGCAGAAACAGCCAATGGAAACAGAGATCGTCATCAAGACCAACCTCCAAGCCCGTAACTCATAAGTGAAGGCCGTAGGACTTTGAAATCCAACCTCCATTTGTCGAAGTCCTCCGGGCTTGGAGGTTGAAGCCCATAGGACTTCACATTGATGGCAGTCCTCGATATAACATGGAAGTTAAACATAAAATAAAGTATTGGAGAATGTTGTGCTATTAATTCTAAGACCTAACATCACTTTCAATCTTCATAAAAGAACAGTATTGCTTTTTTATTTGCTTTTAAAGCGCTCCGATTTGTCATTAACCCTTTGCGAGACCTCCTTGGTACCATTAAATTGTGGTTAGATATTTGCCATTTGTGGGCTTGACAGAGTGGTTAGCGAGGAGGATTCGGAGTAACTGAGCCTGCGTGCAGTTTGCCAGTGGTGCATTGTCTTTATTAGAATACTAACGTCTTGCCTGGCAATGCTGTATGCCACACTATGCGAGGTCCTCCCCCCCCCCCCCCAACTTGTGGCCTCGCAATCAGCGCCTTCGGCACTCATTGTGAGCCTTCCCCCCCTCTACTTTACGGACTTCGCAATCAGTGCAATGAGCGTCAAAGCCTCGGCCAACTCGCATCTTTCGGGCCCTGCAATGAGTGCTTTTGGCGCTCATTGCGAGTCTCTCCCCCTCTACTTTCCGGGCCTCGCGATGAGCGCCTTCTGCGCTCATCTTGAGCCCCATAATGAGTGGCTTTGACGCTCATTGCAAGAGGTGGCCAATCCGCAACTTTTGGGCCTCGCAATGAGAGCCTTCACCTTCGGCGCTCACTGCAAGCCTCTCCCCACTCTCTCCTTCCCGTGTCTCTTTGTCCCCTCTCCCTCTCCTGGGGTTTTCCCCCTTATCTCCCTCCCCTGTGTCTCTTTCCCCACCCTCTCTCATCCCTGTGTCTCCCCCCCACTCCCTCCCCTGTGTCTCCCCCCCCCCCCCCACTCCTGCCCCTGTGTCTATTTCCACTCACTCCCTTCCCTGTGTCTCTTTCCACCCTCACCCCCCTCTCCCTCCTCTGTACTCTGTTTGCATTTAAGGGTGTGAGACCATTTGCAGGATGGGAAATTGTTCATTTTCCCCAAGCCTGAAATATGTTTCTCATTTACTGGCTTGAAAAAAAGTTACGTCTTTACGGCCACCATTTTTTTCCTTGCTTAGCCACAAATTAAATATCAAATAAGCTTGCAACCTCACTTACAGGCTCCCTGCCTCTCCCTCTATTTTGTGTGAGAGGTTGTAAGTTATTTTTTAAACTAATTTGTGTCTTTTGGAATTTTTCAGACGGCATCGGATTGACGGGCATGAGAAAAATGGTGGCAGTTAAATTCTGAATTTTTTTGAAGCCTGTAACTCGTCAACCGTTTTGAGCCTCTTTCCCCTTAAGCCAGTCATGTACGGGCCTCGCGATGAGCGTCTTAGGCGCTCATCGCAAGCCACGCAATGAGCGCCTTCCACATTTGGTGCTCATTGTAGCCCTGTCAAACCAGTCACGACAGGCCTCGTGATGAGCGCCTTTGTGAATATTGCCGAAGGCATGCGCAAGCCTGTAACTGTTAACATTGCGTGGCAACAACTCGCAATTACGACAACTATTACTGTTGATTTTGTTTTTGTTTTTGTTTCCTTCCCTCTTATAGCTGACAGCTATGTAGGCTATCATCTTATAATTCTGGTTTGGTCATTGCATCTAAAGAAATGTTCTTCTCCTTTAATGACATATACTGTAAGTAAATAAACTGTGGTCCCATTTTTCTACATGGTCTTTTGAATAATTTAACTTGGTAATAATGAAAAAAAAATAAACACAGACTTTAGGTATTTTCATTTTAAATGTATTTATTCTTGACTGTATGGTACATTTTCCTTTACAGAGCTGCTTCTTGCAGTTTGTATCTCATGAGGTTGTATCCTTGTAAACGATTCAGCTTCTAATT
Organism: Discoglossus pictus; assembly: GCA_027410445.1. Lineage (NCBI taxonomy): Eukaryota > Metazoa > Chordata > Amphibia > Anura > Alytidae > Discoglossus > Discoglossus pictus. The sequence continues at coordinate 260,564,561 of CM050167.1, read as the reverse complement.
AATCCTGATGAAATCACTAGCAGTTTTATTTGCCAAATTATTACATTGTAGATATATTTTCTACATCATCACCTCCTTCCATCTTAATGAAGTAGATCAGTAGAAACTAAAATGTCAGCATCCACTGCAGCAAACATGCATATAAAAGCTAATAAATGTATTGTTTTACTAGATTTAAATTCTAAAACATTTTTCTATTTTCAAGTGTGAAAGTAAAGTGAGTTTCTTTGCTGTCTGCATTAATAACTGTACAGGTGAGAGGGTAGTGGTTTTGCCTGTGTTGACTTGTGAAGTGTGGGTGTGTTCACAACTGTGATTTACTTCTGAAAAGTAAAGCGTGTTTCTTTGCTGTGTGCTGATTATTGTACAGGTGAGTAGTCAGAAGTCAGAGTTAATGTGCAGGGTCCCCACATTACCCCTAGCTGCGGGAGTTCCGATCAGGACCCACGCAGCATTTAAACATTCAAGTTTCAAGCCGTGGGTTTTTAAAGGGCCTGCGGCACACAAAATTGTTAACCCTCCCTATGCTGCGGGGTCCCCATCAGGACCCCCCCAATGTCCCCACATTAACCATTGCCACGGGTTCCCCTGCCTAAAATTAACCCCATCATTCCCATTAGGGTCTATATAGACCCATATGGGACAATAATTAACCCTGACATTAACAATATAAGTGCCATGAGGGTCCTTCAGGGCCCTCATTACACTAAGTCTAAGCACTACCTACACTATACATTATTATCCACCCCCCAAAAATGTTAAACCTACATTATCCCCCCTCTAAGTAATTAACCCCCTCTAAGTAATTAACCCTATTTAACCCTCACCATACCTAATTAACCCTATCATCAACCACTTAACCCTATCTAGACCGAGTTATCCCTATCTAGTCCTATTTAATCCTAACTGGACCTAATTACCCCTAACTGTACCTATTGATCCCTAACTTACCTAATTACCCCTAACTGTACCTATTTAATCCTAACTAGACATATTGAACCCTACTTGGACATAATTACCCCTAACTGGACCTATTGAACCCTATCTGTACCCAATAAACCCCTACCCTATTAACCCCTAGTCTACCCTATTAACCACTATCCTATTTTTTAACCCCTATCCAACCCTATTAACCCCTATCCTAAGTAAAAATACTGAACATAAATGGACAACATTCAAATCCTTCCTAAACATACATACTTATCACCATGTACCATGTGGAAATAAAAATAGAAGGAGTAAATCACATCCAATGTGGCTTAACAATGATTTAAAGATCAAGATGGTAGTGCTTGTGGACAACCCCTAGGTAACAGTGCTCAATGCCAAGCAGCATCTGCAAAGGCAAACAAGATATTAGCATGTATTAAGAAGAGTATAGAAGCCAGGGAAGCAAATATAATTCTGCCACTATACAAATCTCTAGTACACCCTCATTTGGAATATGGAGTACAATTTTCGACACCTCTTCATAAAAAGGACATTTTAGAGCTGTGAAAATACAGAGAAGGGCAACAAAAATAACAAGGGGAATGGAGGGGCTAAGTTATAAAGAAAGACTAACCAAATTCAACTTATTGTCTCTAAAGGCGTCTAAGAGGAGATATAATTACCTAATATAAATATATCCAGTTCCAATACAAGGCTTTGTCAAGTGAGCTTTTTGTGCCAAGAGGTTTTCAACTGACAAGAGGACATCCTTTGAGGTGAAAAGGAAAAAGATTCCCCTTAAAGCAAGAAAGAGTTCTTCACAATAAAGTGGTTAAACTGTGGGATTCTCTACCAAAGGTGGTGGTGACAGCAGATTTGATAGATAACTTTAAAAAGGGATTGAATATTTCCCAGTAAAAAGGGCATTCAGGGTTATTCTGGTTAATTAGAGAGCAAGTATTGATCCAGGGAGGAATCCTATCGCCAGTATCTGGGGTCAGGAAGGATTTTTTTTTTCTTGAGACAATTGCCAATGTTTCAATAGGGTTTTTTTCTGTTTGCCTTCCTCTGTATCAGTAAACAACTAACAACTAATCCTCATATTGCAGATCAGAGGAGATCCAAAATGGTTGAACTTGATAGACTAAAAGTATTTTCTAACCTCAATTACTATGTAACTATGTAAGTGTAGTTCTTCAAAAGAGGATATTAGGTATATTCAGCAGCAGCTTCCTAGATCAAGTTATCTTGGTTTAAAAGGTACTCTGACACCCCAACAGAAAGTTCATTTAATTTTAAAGAGCATTAAAAACTGTCTATACATTGTACTAGCAGATTTCCTCTACAGTAAATCATTTGTGAAATATTTAAAATTGATTTTGCTGTTCCTGGATGCTAATGCGTGGCTCAGAGTGCTTCCTTTATAATGGTGGGGGAGGGGCTTGATAATGGTGAGGAGGAGCCAGATAACATTTGGGTCTTTATTTTGGCCACTACAGAGACAGACAAGCAGACTGTAATCCTAATTAGCACATCAAAGTAGCTAATTAATAGGCATGAGCAGATCATTTACTTATACAACCATCAATAACAACATAGATTGGTTCACTTTATACAATTTTCAAGCTCTTTAAGAATAATCTAAAAACAACAACTTGATTTTGGGGTGACAGAGTTCCTTTAAGGTTGGGGGCTATTTTTCCCTGATCAAGCTGCTGATAGTGACAGCAACGCTAAATAAGTACTGCAAAGATCATAGTATCTGAGACATAATTAGTCTCTGACAGAAGCTGCTTACCTGTGAAGTTTGCCTGTCTAATGTAATGGAAGATTAAGTGATTTGCCTGGGTAGCATATGTACAATTTGTATTTTAAATTATCATATATTCTACCCTTTCTCTTGTCTTTCTTTGTAACAATAGTCCTTAACCCACAGAGCACACACTCTACGAGAAGGTGGATCCTGTGCACTTAATAACTAGAGCATCTACTGTTTGTTAAACAACTTGTAATAAATGTCTATTTTATTAATAGAAACATAGTTTGGGTCAATAACCTTCAAGCACTCATTAAATATTTAATCTGTACATGTTTTTAACAGCACATGTTCATTATTTTTTTAAACAGACTTGTCAGATGTAATTATTTATTTTCTTTAAAAAAAGTAAACCAACAGAGATAAAAATGCTTTTTTTTTTCATCATACACGTGTTTTAAACACAAATTTGCTAAATGTGGAGATAAATAAGTATATTGCAGAAGGCATGGTAAATGTTTGTTTGCATATTATTGATATTCTATTGCCTACATTTAGCAACTCACATTGCGAGTTACAGGCTCAAAATCACTGCGGTTGTCAAAAATGTAACTTTATCCTATCTCCCCCTTTAATGTTTCAAGCCCAGTTACCAGTGCTAAAGACGCAAATCCATATTCAATTACAAAGATTCAACAAGCCCGCAATTTCCTTGAAACCTGTAAATGGCAAATATATCTAAATATTATAGGAGTGCAAGATAGGTCTTGCAAATGGGTAAACACCTGTTCGTTTACCTGCAGCAGCAAATAAACACACACTACAGTACTTAAAAATAGTAGAAAAGCAATGATAAGGCATTATAATTAATTGCACAACAGTCTCAAGCTTACAAATCTGCAATCAATAAAGAATAATTTGTATATTTTACCACAAAATACCCTATTTTACCACAAAAACCTGAGGGTGGGAAATGTGCTGCCCCCTGTGTCCCCCCTCTCTCCCGTGTCTCTTCTCCCCTCTCCCTTCCCTGTTTCTCTTCCCCCCCTCCCTTATCACCCTCCTCAACTCCCCTCCTCATTCTCAACCTCCCTCCTCATCCTCAACCTCCCCCCTCATCCTCAACCCCCCCTCATCCTCAACCACCTCATCCTCAACCCCCCCATCCTCAACTCCCTCCTCAACCTCAACCCCCCTCCATAACCTCAACCCCCCTCCATAACCTCAACCTCCCTCCTCAACCTCCCTCCTCATCCTCAATCTCCCTCCTCATCCTCAACCCCCTCCTCATCCTCCCTCCTCAACCTCACTCCTCAACCCCCCCATCCTCATCCTCCGCCCTCAACCCCCCATCCTTATCCACCCCCCTCAACCCCCCATCCTCATCCTCAAACCCCCCCATCATCAACCCCCTCCTCACCCCCCTCAACCTCAACCCCCCTCCTCAACATCAACCCCTCCTCAACCCCCCCTCCTCAACCCCCATCCTCATCCTCAACCTCCCCCATCCTCATCCCCCTCCTCACCCCCCTCAACCTCAACCCCCTCCTCAACATCAACCTCCCTCCTCCTCATCAACCCCGTCCTCAACCCCTCATCCTCAACCCCCATCCTCATTCCCCTCCTCACCCCCCTCAACCTCAACTCCCCTCCTCAACCTCCCTCCTCCTCATCAACCTCCTCCTCACCCCCCCATCCTCAACCCCCTCCTCAACCTCAACCCCCCTCCATAACCTCAACCCCCCTCCATAACCTCAACCTCCCTCCTCATCCTCAACCTCCCTCCTCCTCCTCAACCCCCTCCTCAACCTCCCTCCTCATCCTCAATCTCCCTCCTCATCCTCAACCCCCTCCTCACCCCCCTCAACCTCAACCCCCCTCTTCAACCTCAACCTCCCTCCTCCTCATCAACCCCCTCCTCAACCCCCCATCCTAAACCCCCCCATCCACATCCTCAACCCCCCCATCCTCATCCCCCTCCTCACCCCCCCTCAACCTCAACCCTCCTCCTCAACCTACCTCCTCCTCATCAACCCCCTCCTCACCCCCCTCTACCTCAACCTCCCTCCTCCTCATCAACCCCCATCCTCAACCCCCATCCTCAACCCCCCTCCTCAACCCCCCCATCCTCATACTCAACCCCCCATCCTCATTCCCCTCCTCACCCCCCCAACCTCAACCCCCCTCCTCAACCCCCCCCATCCTCATACTCAACCCCCCATCCTCATTCCCCTCCTCACCCCCCCTCAACCTCAACCCCCTCCTCAACCCCCTCCTCACTTTCTGCCCTCAAAATACCTCCCCCTCACTTACCTGCTTCTTCTCCGGCCTCTGCTCCGTCTTGACCTTGGCGCACACTGCGCGCCGCGTCATTAGCATATACCGGGTGCCGGCACCCGGTCTATGCTAATGACGCGGCGCGCATGTGACGACGCATGCGCGCCGGGGTCTAGACGGAGCAGAGGCCGGAGAAGAAGCAGGTAAGTGAGGGGGAGGTATTTAGAGGGGAGACAGTGAGGAGGGGGTTGATGAGGAGGAGGTGGGAGGGAAAGAGACACAGGGGGTAGAGAGACACTGGGGGGTTAGAGAGACACGGGGGGTTAGAGAGACACGGGGGGTTAGAGAGACACGGGGGGGGGGGGGTAGAGAGACACGGGGGGGTTAGAGAGACACTGGGGGAGTGACTCGAGTATAAGCCGAGGGGGCCCTTTTTAGCCTTAAAAAAGGGCTGAAAAACTCGGCTTATACTCGAGTATATACGGTACATTAATTGAGTATAAATATACTTCCGTACACAATAAAACATTAGCTTCATTAAAGTATATACAACTGTGCCATATATAAACAGATACGATTCCCTACAGACTATCCCCATTATCTGGTGATATTATCCCCTATTGGAGACAGCGTTGTTAGTGCTTTAAGGTATTACGTTGTCTGCATGGGAACCACCTCCATTCATATTTTATTTTATCATCTTCCAACATTTTAAACATATAACTATAAAACAAAATAAAAATTGGTCACCATAGTTACCTACTTTACAAGATTAGACATTCCCGCCGATCCTTTCTCCTTTACCGTATTACCGCTCTTTCTGATGTAGCCGATCCCCCCCTTTCCCCTCTACACCATCTTGGGGTATAACACCAGTATCTATCTAGTTGGTTGTTCCCTAAATTTCAACCACACCCCACACTTCATTAAATGTATTCATTGTATCTTTCAAAATTTATAGCAATATAATCCAATTTATCCATGATGGATTAAAAATTCAGATCCTTCTGTTTCCACTGTTTAGCAATATGAGATTTGGAAGCTAAATATAAAAATTGAAGAAGTCTATTTTGTGCTTGAGAGAGTTATGTCATCAGTATCCCCAGCAAACAGGTTTCTATCGTTTCCTGTATTGGAACCTTGAACAGCTCTGAAGCCACTTGAGAGATCCCTGTCCAGATCTGTCTAACCCTAGGACATTCCCACCATATATGGATAAATGAGCAGATGGACTTACAACCCCTGAGACAATTTGGGTCTACAGAGCGCGTCCATTTCGCTATTCTTTCAGGTAGGTGCGGTGTAATACTTTAACTATTTTTCAGTATGCTATGATTTAGAGAGCCTCTATAGATATTCCTCCAGGAGACCCTCCATGTTTGCTCCTCCCAGCATTTTCCCATATCTGCCTCCCAATCTTTGATATAATTATCTTTAATTTGGCGAGTTTACCAGTGGCAGCTCGTCCATAGGGGCGTCGGGGCAAGCGCCCCCCCCAAATATTTTTATTGCAGGTCACTGCTGTGTCAGTGCTGTGTGTGTATTGCTACACTATCTCTATTCTAGTGTTGTAGCTTAAAGCTTTCCCCTGCAGGCCTACAGCGCCACGCTGTGTGATCAGATTACACTGCACTAAGCACTTACACTAACCTTTAGACTCATCATGACCGTTAATGCATTACGCCCACCAACCAGAAAACACTATGAATGGGCAGTGATAATGTATCCATTTCAATGACTGACAGTCTTCCATCATTGATCAATCAATGATGGAAGGCTGTACAGTTGTCAGGAGAACCACCTAAACCCACCCAGAACGTTAGCTCAGGGCGCCCACCAGCTAATAGAGCCTCAAGTTTAATTTTTGATTGACAGCTCCCTGTTAATAAAACCACCATAAGCCAGTCCCAGCCCTCTATTCGTTTCCTGCACCAAAAAAGGTTAGTGTGAACTTGTATGTATTATACATATTACAGGGCTATTTATGTGATATACATGTTACAGGATAATATCCTGTAACATGTATAGCAAATAAATAGCACTGTAATATGTATAATAAATAATGTCTAATACAAATACATGAGCAATAATCAAATAATTAATAAAGTACATCAATTAATCAATTAATAAATATCAATTAATATATTTTTATGTATATTGCTTTATGTGTGTGTGTGTATATATATATATATATATATATATATATATATTGATTGATTGATTTATATATTGATTGATAGATATATTGATTGATATATATATATATTGATTGATTTATATATTGATTGATGGATATATTGATTGATATATATATTGATATATATATATATATATAGATATATATATATATATATTGATATTGATATTGATATATATATATATTGATATTGATATATATATATTGATATATATATATATATATATATATAATTATATCTATATAATTAATTATATGTGTACAGTTTGGGCCTACATGGTTTTGATTGGTTATTTAAGGTTTTTAAGGTGCGGTTGGGGCCTATATGGTCACACTTAGTCTTTTAAGGTTTTTAAGGTGCGGTTGGGGCCTATATGGTCACACTTGGTCATTTAAGGTTTTTAATGTGCAGTTGGGGCCTTTATGGTCACACTTGGTCTTTTAATGTTTTTAAGGTGCGGTTGGGGCCTATATGGTCACACTTGGTCATTTAAAGTTTTTAAGGTGCGGTTGGGGCCTATATGGTCACACTTGGTTATTTAAGGTTTTTAAGGTGAGGTTGGGGCCTATTTGGTCACACTTGGTTATTGAAGGTTTTTAAGGTGCGGTTGGGGCCTATATGGTCACCCTTGGTTATTTAAGGTTTTTAAGGTGCGGTTGGGGCCTATATGGTCACAGTTGGTTATTTAAGAGTTTTAAGGTGCGGTTGGGGCCTATATGGTCACACTTGGTCATTTAAGGTTTTTAAGGTGCCGTTGGGGCCTATATGGTCACACTTGGTCTTTTAATGTTTTTAAGGTGTGGTTGGGGCCTATATGGTCACACTTGGTTATTTAAGGTTTTTAAGGTGCGGTTGGAGCCTATTTGGTCACACTTGGTCTTTTAAGGTTTTTAAGGTGCGGTTGGGGCCTATATGGTCACACTTGGTCATTTAAGGTTTTTAAGGTGCGGTTGGGGCCAATTTTGTCACACTTGGTTATTTAAGGTTTTTAAGGTGCGGTTGGGGCCTATATGGTCACACTTGGTCTTTTAAGGTTTTAAAAGTTACAGTTTGGGTCTTGAACGTTCTAATTTTTTTGTTGTTGTTTTCTATCACCCCCAGGTGCAAACTCTCTGTGGAAGCAGATTTGTTTGGACTCGTTGGTTGACTTACTGAACGTGAATACCCCGAGAAGGAGATTCGACTGTTGGTGAGTATATGGTCACACTGGGTCTTTTAAGGTTTTTAAGGTGCGATTGGGGCCTATATGGTCACACTTGGTCTTTTAATGTTTTTTAGGTGCGGTTGGGGCCTAAATGGTCAAAATTGGTTATTTAAGGTTTTTAAGGTGCGGTTGGGGCCTATATGGTCACGCTTGGTCATTTAAGGTTTTAAAAGTTACGGTTTGGGTCTTGAACGTTCTAATTTTTTTTTTTTTGTTTTCTATCACCCCCAGGTGCAAACTCTCTGTGGAAGCAGATTTGTTTGGACTCGTTGGTTGACTTACTGAACATGAATACCCCGAGAAGGAGAGTCAACTGTTTGTGAGTATCATTGCTTTGAATTTTCTGTCCATGCGTATAGGTGCAAATTTGATGTTGATGTAGTATTGTCACATGATGGTTTGCAATCTGTAATGTATACCAATGAATTCAACACACTGTTATTTTAAAGTAATTTTGTGACATAATATAAATTAATATACAGTGATCTATTTCTACTATTGGTATCAGAAATTAATGCTATTGACTCTCTACTTGTGAAGCCTTTCGGCACCCTAACCTATGAGGAGAAGGTGGAAGTAAAACGGTTAGGACCTAACCAACCAGAGATAAATCTGCATCAAATCGCAAGAGAGAGAGGGAAGCAATATATCCGTACTTTCAATACTGAATGGTACAAGAAGAACAACTGGCTTTGTGGAAGCGTTTCTAGGAAGTCCTTATATTGTTTTCCATGCATCCTATTTTGTGGTGACGCTGCTTGGACCAAAACTGTAGTGACTGACGTCAAACATCTAGCAGATAAAATGGCGAAACACAAAACTTCTAAATCTCACTTGGATAACAGGATCAAGTTTGAGATGCTTGGACAGGCGAACATTGCAGTTCAACTGGACCAAAGATACCAAGTCAATATTCAAAAACACAATGAAGAAGTGGCTAAGAACCGGTACATCCTTTCGAAGATAATTGATTGTGTTTGCTTTTGTGGCGCTTTTGAACTGGCATTAAGAGGACACGACGAAAGTGAAACATCGCTAAATCCAGGAGTGTTTCGAGGCCTGGTGGATTTGGTTGGCAGTATCGATAGTGCAATGGAACAGCATTTGAAGACTGCAACTGTGTTTAAGGGCACGTCCAAAACCGTGCAGAATGAGCTACTGGACTGCATGCTGGAAGTTATTAAGGAAGTGATTTACCAGCAGCTTAAGGAAGCCCAGTTTGTGGCAATCCAAGCGGATGAAACAACCGATATTTCCGCTAGGACACAGTGCGTTGTAGTCTATCGCTACATTGACAAGAAGCATCAAGTGGTGGAAAGATTTGATGGCTTCACGGAACTGAAAGCAACGGATGCAGACTCGATTGCCGCTGTTGTGCTGGAAAGTCTAAATACTGTTCTCCCAGAGCCAGAAAACAAGATGAAACTCATAGCTCAAAGCTACGATGGTGCCAGTGTTATGCATGAAGATCAAGGAGGAGTTCAAAGAATAATAAAAGACGTGTACCCAAACACACACTACGTCCATTGCTATGCTCACCAACTGAACCTAATAATGGAGCAAGCAGTTTCAAGGATTGGAAGAGTTCGAGTTTTTTTTCCCAACATAGGCAGCATACCATCTTTTTTTTCACGTTCTCCAAAAAGGACTGGAGTTCTGGATGAGGTAGTTGGTGGAAGACTTCCAAGAGGTGCACCGACACGATGGAACTTCAACGTTAGGACCGTGAATGACATCTACGAGAACAGAGATGCTCTACTTGAGTGTTTCCAGACAATTGAAGCATGTCTAAACTTTGATCAAACATCTATACGTGAAGCCGCAGTTTCGTTGGATTGCTGGAAGACAGGGCGTTCCTTTACTTCCTTAAATTATTTCATTTAATAATGCCACATGTTTACATCCTCTATAGTCGCTTCAGAAGCGAGACATGGATACTGTTTATATCCACAAAGTCACAGAAGACTTTGTCAGCAGCATCCAGAAAATCTGTAATTCTGTTGACGAGACAGAAGCAAGTTTGCCTAGCGATGTAACATTCCGCAGACTGAGTACGGAGATCTCAACCTTTGAGACAACTTTCAAGAGAGGTATGTGACATAGTGGTGTTTCATGCAAAAGAACATTTTTCATTTTCAAATCACCTAGTCAGTGCCAAACTTGTTCAAAGGGACTTGTATACAACCCATGACACTTGCTTTCCAACCCAAGCTCTGGAAGACACCGTGCAAGCATATCCAATACTGAAGAAAGAACAATTATGCACTGAGCTGTCACTTCTGTATGGGAAGACAGATTTTCATGCTTGTACAAGTGCTGTTGCTCTGCACAAACTTTTACATCAATTGAATCTGCAGAATGATTTCACAGAGACAGTGAAATTATTAAGAATCCTGATTACAACACCGATGACCACTGCAGAATCAGAAAGATACTTCTCCACATTGAAGAGGATAAAAACCTTTTTAAGAAGCACCATGTCCCTGGAGAGGTTGAATGCATTGGCGATGCTCTCAATGGAAAAGCAACTGATTTCCGATATCCCAGACTTCAATGAAAAAACCATTGAGAAGTTTTGTTCTTTGAAAGATCGCTGTGCAAAATTTAAATACAAGTGATTGAAGCAAAGAAGAATGCATATCCCCAGGGTGTGCAAAGATAAACTGCGTTAAGCAGCATCACCTCACTTCCAAACATAACTAGTGGTAAGTAAAGTATGAACGGTGTGTGGGTGTGCATATGGAAGGAGCTATGAAAGGTGTGTGCATGGTTAGTAACAATTGCTGAAGCCTTGGCGTGGTTTGAAGGAATTGGAGGCACTTCCAAGGGTAGCTGTCACTTCTGTACGGGAAGCCAGAATTTCATGTCTGTACGAGTGCTGTTGCTCTGCACCAACTTTACCATCAATTTAATCTGCATAATGATTTCACAGAGACAGTGAAGCTATATGGAATCCTGCTTACAACACCGAAGACTACTGCAGAATCAGAAAGATGCTTCTCCACATTGAAGAGGATAAAAAGGTACTTAAAAAGCACCATGGCCCTGGAGCGGTTGAATGCATTGGTTTGAAGGAATTGGAGGCACTTCCAAGGGTAGCTGTCACTTCTGTACGGGAAGCCAGAATTTCATGTCTGTACGAGTGCTGTTGCTCTGCACCAACTTTACCATCAATTTAATCTGCATAATGATTTCACAGAGACAGTGAAGCTATAAGGAATCCTGCTTACAACACCGAAGACTACTGCAGAATCAGAAAGATGCTTCTCCACATTGAAGAGGATAAAAAGGTATTTAATAAGCACCATGGCCCTGAAGCTGAATGCATTGGTTTGAAGGAATTGTAGGCACCTTCAAGGGTAAGTAAAGTTCTCAGAAATGGCACCACCGAACTACCAAAAATAACTAGTGGTAAGTAAAGTATGAATGGTGTGTGGGTGTGCATATGGAAGGAGCTATGAAAGGTGTGTGAATGGTCAGTAACAATTGTTGAAGCCTTGGTGTGGCGTTACTGCTCATATGGTTATCCATATGCTAATTCAACGTGTTTGTTTGACATTGAGTATTGTGTTGTTTAAACAGAAGTGAAATGTTGTTGTTTTCTTGAATCCCAAGATCCACTGGTTTGGGCCTATACAGTCCTGATTGGTCTTTTAAGGTATGTTTGGGGCCTACATGGTCACACTTGGTCTTCTAAGGTATGTTTGGGGCCTATATGGTCACACTTGGTTATTTAAGGTTTTTAAGGTGCGGTTGGGTCCTATTTGGTCACACTTGGTCTTTTAAGGTTTTTAAGGTGCTGTTGGGGCCTATATGGTCACACTTGGTCATTTAAGGTTTTTAAGGTGCGGTTGGGGCAAATTTTGTCACACTTGGTTATTTAAGGTTCTTAAGGTGCGGTTGGGGTCTATATGGTCACACTTGGTCTTTTAAGGTTTTAAAAGTTACGGTTTGGGTCTTGAACGTTCTAATTTTGTTGTTGTTGTTTTCTATCACCCCCAGGTGCAAACTCTCTGTGGAAGCAGATTTGTTTGGACTCGTTGGTTGACTTACTGAACGTGAATACCCCGAGAAGGAGATTTGACTGTTGGTGAGTATATGGTCACACTGGGTCTTTTAAGGTTTTTAAGGTGAGGTTGGGGCCTATATGGTCACACTTGGTCTTTTAATGTTTTTAAGGTGCGGTTGGGGCCTAAATGGTCAAAATTGGTTATTTAAGGTTTTTAAGGTGCGGTTGGGGCCTATATGGTCACGCTTGGTCATTTAAGGTTTTAAAAGTTACGGTTTGGGTCTTGAACTTTCTAATTTTTTTTTCTCTCTATCACCCCCAGGTGCAAACTCTCTGTGGAAGCAGATTTGTTTGGACTTGTCGGTTGACTTACTGAACGTGAATACCCCGAGAAGGAGAGTCAACTGTTGGTGAGTATCATTGCTTTGAATTTTCTGTCCATGCGTATAGGTGCAAATTTGATGTTGATGTAGTCTTGTCACATGATGGTTTGCAATCTGTAATGTATACCAATGCATTACACACACTGTTATTTTAAAGTAATTTTGTGACATAATATAAATTAATATACTGTGATCTATTTCTTCTATTGGTATCAGAAATTAATACTATTGACTCTCTACTTGTGAAGCCTTTCGGCACCCTAACCTATGAGGAGAAGGTGGAAGTAAAACGGTTAGGACCTGACCAACCAGAGATAAATCTGCAGCAAATCGCAAGAGAGAGAGGGAAGCAATATATCCGTACTTTCAATACTGAATGGTACAAGAAGAACAACTGGCTTTGTGGAAGCGTTTCTAGGAAGTCCTTATATTGTTTTCCATGCATCCTATTTTGTGGTGACGCTGCTTGGACCAAAACTGTAGTGACTGACGTCAAACATCTAGCAGATAAAATGGCGAAACACAAAACTTCTAAATCTCACTTGGATAACAGGATCAAGTTTGAGATGCTTGGACAGGCAAACATTGCAGTTCAACTGGACCAAAGATACCAAGTCAGTATTCAAAAACACAATGAAGAAGTGGCTAAGAACTGGTACATCCTTTCGAAGATAATTGATTGTGTTCGCTTTTGTGGCGCTTTTGAACTGGCATTAAGAGGACACGACGAAAGTGAAACATCGCTAAATCCAGGAGTGTTTCGAGGCCTGGTGGATTTGGTTGGCAGTATCGATAGTGCAATGGAACAGCATTTGAAGACTGCAACTGTGTTTAAGGGCACGTCCAAAACCGTGCAGAATGAGCTACTGGACTGCATGCTGGAAGTTATTAAGGAAGTTATTTACCAGCAGCTTAAGGAAGCCCAGTTTGTGGCAATCCAAGCGGATGAAACAACCGATATTTCCTCTAGGACACAGTGCGTTGTAGTCTATCGCTACATTGACAAGAAGCATCAAGTGGTGGAAAGATTTGATGGCTTCACGGAACTGAAAGCAACAGATGCAGACTCGATAGCCGCTGTTGTGCTGGAAAGTCTGAATACTGTTCTCCCAGAGCCAGAAGACAAGATGAAACTCATAGCTCAAAGCTACGATGGTGCCAGTGTTATGCGTGGAGATCAAGGAGGAGTTCAAAGAATAATAAAAGACGTGTACCCGAACACACACTACGTCCATTGCTATGCTCACCAACTGAACCTAATAATGGAGCAAGCAGTTTCAAGGATTGGAAGAGTTCAAGTTTCTTTTTCCAACATAGGCAGCATACCATCTTTTTTTTCACGTTCTCCAAAAAGGACTGGAGTTCTGGATGAGGTAGTTGGTGGAAGACTTCCAAGAGGTGCACCGACACGATGGAACTTCAACGTTAGGAGCGTGAACGTCATCTATGAGAACAGAGATGCGCTACTTGAGTGTTTCCAGACAATTGAAGCATGTCTAAACTTTGTTCCAACATCTATACGTGAAGCCGCAGGTTTCGTTGGATTGCTGGAAGACAGGGAGTTCCTTTACTTCCTTTAATTATTTCATTTAATAATGCCACATGTTTACATCCTCTATAGTCAGCTTCAGAAGCGAGACACGGATACTGTTTATATCCACAAAGTCACAGAAGACTTTGTCAGCAGCATCCAGAAAATCTGTAATTCTGTTGACGAGACAGAAGCAAGTTTGCCTAGCGATGTAACATTCCGCAGACTGAGTACGGAGATCTCAACCTTGAGACAACTTTCAAGAGAGGTATGTGACATAGTGGTGTTTCATGCAAAAGAACATTTTTCATTTTCAAATCACCTAGTCAGTGCAAAACTTGTTCAAAGGGACTTGTATACAACCCATGACACTTGCTTTCCAACCCAAGCTCTGGAAGACACCGTGCAAGCATATCCAATACTGAAGAAAGAACAATTATGCACTGAGCTGTCACTTCTGTATGGGAAGACAGATGTTCATGCTTGTACAAGTGCTGTTGCTCTGCACAAACTTTTACATCAATTAAATCTGCAGAATGATTTCACAGAGACAGTGAAATTATTAAGAATCCTGATTACAACACCGATGACCACTGCAGAATCAGAAAGATACTTCTCCACATTGAAGAGGATAAAAACCTTTTTAAAAAGCACCATGTCCCTGGAGCGGTTGAATGCATTGGCGATGCTCTCAATGGAAAAGCAACTGATTTCCGATATCCCAGACTTCAATGAAAAAACCATTGAGAAGTTTTGTTCTTTGAAAGATCGCTGTGCAAAATGTAAATACAAGTGATTGAAGCAAAGAAGAATGCATACCCCCAGGGTGTGCAAAGATAAACTGCGTTAAGCAGCACCACCTCACTACCAAACATAACTAGTGGTAAGTAAAGTATGAACGGTGTGTGGGTGTGCATATGGAAGGAGCTATGAAAGGTGTGTGCATGGTTAATAACAATTGTTGAAGCCTTGGCGTGGTTTGAAGGAATTGGAGGCACTTCCAAGGGTAGCTGTCACTTCTGTACGGGAAGCCAGAATTTCATGTCTGTACGAGTGCTGTTGCTCTGCACCAACTTTACCATCAATTTAATCTGCATAATGATTTCACAGAGACAGTGAAGCTATAAGGAATCCTGCTTACAACACCGAAGACTACTGCAGAATCAGAAAGATGCTTCTCCACATTGAAGAGGATAAAAAGGTATTTAATAAGCACCATGGCCCTGAAGCTGAATGCATTGGTTTGAAGGAATTGTAGGCACCTTCAAGGGTAAGTAAAGTTCTCAGAAATGGCACCACCGAACTACCAAAAATAACTAGTGGTAAGTAAAGTATGAATGGTGTGTGGGTGTGCATATGGAAGGAGCTATGAAAGGTGTGTGAATGGTCAGTAACAATTGTTGAAGCCTTGGTGTGGCGTTACTGCTCATATGGTTATCCATATGCTAATTCAACGTGTTTGTTTGACATTGAGTATTGTGTTGTTTAAACAGAAGTGAAATGTTGTTGTTTCTTGAATCCCAAGATCCACTGGTTTTGGCCTATACAGTCCTGATTGGTCTTTTAAGGTATGTTTGGGGCCTTCATGGTCACACTTGGTCTTCTAAGGTATGTTTGGGGCCTATATGGTCACACTTGGTTATTTAAGGTTTTTAAGGTGCGGTTGGGGCCTATTTGGTCACACTTGGTCTTTTAAGGTTTTTAAGGTGCTGTTGGGGCCTATATGGTCACACTTGGTCATTTAAGGTTTTTAAGGTGCGGTTGGGGCCAATTTTGTCACACTTGGTTATTTAAGGTTTTTAAGGTGCGGTTGGGGTCTATATGGTCACAGTTGGTCTTTTAAGGTTTTAAAAGTTACGGTTTGGGTCTTGAACGTTCTAATTTTGTTGTTGTTGTTTTCTATCACCCCCAGGTGCAAACTCTCTGTGGAAGCAGATTTGTTTGGACTCGTTGGTTGACTTACTGAACGTGAATACCCCGAGAAGGAGATTTGACTGTTGGTGAGTATATGGTCACACTGGGTCTTTTAAGGTTTTTAAGGTGAGGTTGGGGCCTATATGGTCACACTTGGTCATTTAAGGTTTTAAAAGTTACGGTTTGGGTCTTGAACGTTCTAATTTTTTTTTTTTTCTATCACCCCCAGGTGCAAACTCTCTGTGGAAGCAGATTTGTTTGGACTTGTCGGTTGACTTACTGAACGTGAATACCCCGAGAAGGAGATTCAACTGTTGGTGAGTATCATTGCTTTGAATTTTCTGTCCATGCGTATAGGTGCAAATTTGATGTTGATGTAGTCTTGTCACATGATGGTTTGCAATCTGTAATGTATACCAATGAATTCAACACACTGTTATTTTGAAGTAATTTTGTGACATAATATAAATTAATATACCGTGATCTATTTCTTCTATTGGTATCAGAAATTAATACTATTGACTCTCTACTTGTGAAGCCTTTCGGCACCCTAACCTATGAGGAGAAGGTGGAAGTAAAACGGTTAGGACCTGACCAACCAGAGATAAATCTGCAGCAAATCGCAAGAGAGAGAGGGAAGCAATATATCCGTACTTTCAATACTGAATGGTACAAGAAGAACAACTGGCTTTGTGGAAGCGTTTCTAGGAAGTCCTTATATTGTTTTCCATGCATCCTATTTTGTGGTGACGCTGCTTGGACCAAAACTGTAGTGACTGACGTCAAACATCTAGCAGATAAAATGGCGAAACACAAAACTTCTAAATCTCACTTGGATAACAGGATCAAGTTTGAGATGCTTGGACAGGCGAACATTGCAGTTCAACTGGACCGAAGATACCAAGTCAGTATTCAAAAACACAATGAAGAAGTGGCTAAGAACTGGTACATCCTTTCGAAGATAATTGATTGTGTTCGCTTTTGTGGCGCTTTTGAACTGGCATTAAGAGGACACGACGAAAGTGAAACATCGCTAAATCCAGGAGTGTTTCGAGGCCTGGTGGATTTGGTTGGCAGTATCGATAGTGCAATGGAACAGCATTTGAAGACTGCAACTGTGTTTAAGGGCACGTCCAAAACCGTGCAGAATGAGCTACTGGACTGCATGCTGGAAGTTATTAAGGAAGTGATTTACCAGCAGCTTAAGGAAGCCCAGTTTGTGGCAATCCAAGCGGATGAAACAACCGATATTTCCTCTAGGACACAGTGCGTTGTAGTCTATCGCTACATTGACAAGAAGCATCAAGTGGTGGAAAGACTTGATGGCTTCACGGAACTGAAAGCAACGGATGCAGACTCGATTGCCGCTGTTGTGCTGGAAAGTCTGAATACTGTTCTCCCAGAGCCAGAAGACAAGATGAAACTCCTAGCTCAAAGCTACGATGGTGCCAGTGTTATGCGTGGAGATCAAGGAGGAGTTCAAAGAATAATAAAAGACGTGTACCCGAACACACACTACGTCCATTGCTATGCTCACCAACTGAACCTAATAATGGAGCAAGCAGTTTCAAGGATTGGAAGAGTTCGAGTTTCTTTTTCCAACATAGGCAGCATACCATCTTTTTTTTCACGTTCTCCAAAAAGGACTGGAGTTCTGGATGAGGTAGTTGGTGGAAGACTTCCAAGAGGTGCACCGACACGATGGAACTTCAACGTTAGGAGCGTGAACGTCATCTACGAGAACAGAGATGCGCTACTTGAGTGTTTCCAGACAATTGAAGCATGTCTAAACTTTGATCCAACATCTATACGTGAAGCCGCAGGTTTCGTTGGATTGCTGGAAGACAGGGAGTTCCTTTACTTCCTTAAATTATTTCATTTAATAATGCCACATGTTTACATCCTCTATAGTCAGCTTCAGAAGCGAGACACGGATACTGTTTATATCCACAAAGTCACAGAAGACTTTGTCAGCAGCATCCAGAAAATCTGTAATTCTGTTGACGAGACAGAAGCAAGTTTGCCTAGCGATGTAACATTCCGCAGACTGAGTACGGAGATCTTAACCTTGAGACAACTTTCAAGAGAGGTATGTGACATAGTGGTGTTTCATGCAAAAGAACATTTTTCATTTTCAAATCACCTAGTCAGTGCCAAACTTGTTCAAAGGGACTTGTATACAACCCATGACACTTGCTTTCCAACCCAAGCTCTGGAAGACACCGTGCAAGCATATCCAATACTGAAGAAAGAACAATTATGCACTGAGCTGTCACTTCTGTATGGGAAGACAGATGTTCATGCTTGTACAAGTGCTGTTGCTCTGCACAAACTTTTACATCAATTGAATCTGCAGAATGATTTCACAGAGACAGTGAAATTATTAAGAATCCTGATTACAACACCCATGACCACTGCAGAATCAGAAAGATACTTCTCCACATTGAAGAGGATAAAAACCTTTTTAAGAAGCACCATGTCCCTTGAGCGGTTGAATGCATTGGCGATGCTCTCAATGGAAAAGCAACTGATTTCCGATATCCCAGACTTCAATGAAAAAACCATTGAGAAGTTTTGTTCTTTGAAAGATCGCTGTGCAAAATGTAAATACAAGTGATTGAAGCAAAGAAGAATGCATACCCCCAGGGTGTGCAAAGATAAACTGCGTTAAGCAGCACCACCTCACTACCAAACATAACTAGTGGTAAGTAAAGTATGAACGGTGTGTGGGTGTGCATATGGAAGGAGCTATGAAAGGTGTGTGCATGGTTAATAACAATTGTTGAAGCCTTGGCGTGGTTTGAAGGAATTGGAGGCACTTCCAAGGGTAGCTGTCACTTCTGTACGGGAAGCCAGAATTTCATGTCTGTACGAGTGCTGTTGCTCTGCACCAACTTTACCATCAATTTAATCTGCATAATGATTTCACAGAGACAGTGAAGCTATAAGGAATCCTGCTTACAACACCGAAGACTACTGCAGAATCAGAAAGATGCTTCTCCACATTGAAGAGGATAAAAAGGTACTTAAGAAGCACCATGGCCCTGGAGCGGTTGAATGCATTGGTTTGAAGAAATTGGAGGCACTTCCAAGGGTAGCTGTCACTTCTGTACGGGATGCCAGAATTTCATGTCTGTACGAGTGCTGTTGCTCTGCACCAACTTTACCATCAATTTAATCTGCATAATGATTTCACAGAGACAGTGAAGCTATAAGGAATCCTGCTTACAACACCGAAGACTACTGCAGAATCAGAAAGATGCTTCTCCACATTGAAGAGGATAAAAAGGTATTTAATAAGCACCATGGCCCTGAAGCTGAATGCATTGGTTTGAAGGAATTGTAGGCACCTTCAAGGGTAAGTAAAGTTCTCAGAAATGGCACCAACGAACTACCAAAAATAACTAGTGGTAAGTAAAGTATGAATGGTGTGTGGGTGTGCATATGGAAGGAGCTATGAAAGGTGTGTGAATGGTCAGTAACAATTGTTGAAGCCTTGGTGTGGCGTTACTGCTCATATGGTTATCCATATGCTAATTCAACGTGTTTGTTTGACATTGAGTATTGTGTTGTTTAAACAGAAGTGAAATGTTGTTGTTTTCTTGAATCCCAAGATCCACTGGTTTGGGCCTATACAGTCCTGATTGGTATTTTAAGGTATGTTTGGGGCCTATATGGTCACACTTGGTCTTCTAAGGAATGTTTGGGGCCTATATGGTTCCACTTGGTCTTTCAAGGTTTTTAAGGTATGGTTTTGTTCTTGAATGGTCTGATTGATTTGCTTGTTTTCTTTCAACCCCAGGTGCAAACCCTCTGTGGCAGCAGATTTGTTTATACTCGTTGGTCAACTTACTGCACGTGAATACCCTGAGAAGAAGAGCAGACTAATGGTAAGTGTCACTGCTTTCATTTTTCTGTTAATGCGTATAGGTGCAATTATGATATTGCTGTAGTCTTGTCACATGAGTTTTTTCAATCTATATTGTATACCAATGAATTTAACACATTGTTACTTTACTTCTTGACATTGCTGCATTGCTTATCATGTATTTCAATGGGCTTTACAAGTATAAGGTCATTGGGCGGGGCTTATAAAGTTCATTATGACATCAGGGGGAGGAGTTGTAAAAATGGGTGTGGTTTGAAAAGGGGGAAGGGCTACGTTTCTCCCTGTCGCCCCTCCAACTTTAAAGTTCACCAGCCGCCACTGGAGTTGAATATATAATAGATTTCACTAATTATTCCCTTTGCTGTGGGGTTGCTAATGCATATCCAAGACAACCAGGTCCCCTTAGGAAGACCGCGTTTTCTAATCAATGTCTCAATAAAATGTCTACGTCTACACATTGTGTAATGTTCCTGTACTGGGAGATGGAATGTGTCAAAAGTGTGTTTATTGTCTAGAAGTCTACTATTTTTTATCCAATTCCCTAGCCTATTTAGGCCTTTTGATTCCCACCAACTCTTTGATGCTAAACTAAGACCTTTCGGGGCCCCAGGATATATAATTATAGGGGTCATGGGTGAAGGATTTAAAAACTTGCAAGCTTTCCTTTGGAAACCATTTAACTCTGAGAGAATAATAGGCAGAGGTATGGATCTGAATAGATATAACAGTTTTGGAAGCATATTAATTTTAAATGTACTAATTCTACCCAGCCAATATATTGGAAACCTACCCCATTTCATCAGGTCTTGACTCATTTTCCCTGTATAAAGTTCCCAGATTAGAAGTGATTTTGATGCCTAAATATTGAATATACTTGGGAACCCATTTAAAACAAAATCATTCCCTTAAGGATTGTTTAAGAAGTTCGGGCATGGCAATAAGAATTGACTCTGTTTTGTCCACATTTATACATAGCCCTGATATTTTGCAAAATGTCCATAAGTGCATCTATGGAGTTTGCTGGGTCCGTAAGAGTACACAAAATATAGTCTGCAAACATTGATATTTTATATTGATGAAGACCAACTGAAAGGCCCTTTATTGCCGATTCTGCTCTTATGGTTTGTGCCAACGGTTCCATCGCCAGGGTAAATAGCAAATGGGAGAGTGGACAGTCCTGCCTTGTACCCTAAAAATATTGATTACTGGCTTAAGTGGGCCTAGCAACCTCAAATGGGCTATTAGATTACTATAATACTATGATACGCCAAATTAATTCAGGACTGCCTCTAGCCTTCCGATAAGCAATAAACCCCACCTGATATTATGTATCAGTCGGGGTAAGAAGCTCGCAAACGTGTCTGCTATAATTTTTGCCAACAGTTTGATGTTCCTATTAAGGAGGGATATGGGTCTGTAATTTTTAGTTTCCAACCCATCTTTACCCTCCTTTGGAAATAGCAAAATCTCCACCTGAATAATTTCTGGCGGCAGTGGATTTCCCCTCAAGACTGAGTTAAAAAGAGACACTAAATGGGGTTCTAGTACAGTGTGGCATTTCTTATAATAAGCA
The DNA here is from genome assembly GCA_027410445.1 of Discoglossus pictus. NCBI lineage: Eukaryota > Metazoa > Chordata > Amphibia > Anura > Alytidae > Discoglossus > Discoglossus pictus. Next base: position 260,542,897 of record CM050167.1, on the reverse strand, counting down.
TTTGAGAAGCCATGTGGCCCCGGAGTTTGACCCATTTTAAGGCCTTGCAGCGCCTTTTCAATTTCATCTACTGCAATATTAGCATTAAGGTGTGCAAGCTCCGATTCTTTAAACTTGGGGAGATCACATGCCGACAGAAAGGTGTCTATGCTAAAATATGTTGATGACTTGATGGGAGAAGAATATCATTTTTGATAAAAATTAACAAACTCCTCTTGAATTTTAGCAGGATTAGATGTCATATTTCCTGAAGTTGTCTTAATACTACTAATTTTGGAGAGTATTATTTTAGACCTTAATTGTCTAGCTAATATTGTGCCTGGTTTATTAGCCATAGTAAAAAAATGTATGACCCGTTCGTCGACATGCCTTCTCTGTTCTTTCCTCTAAAATAGCATTCAAATCTACTAAAATGTTATCTATTTGTTGTCTAAGCTTTATCGAGTGCCCTTTCTGATTATTTTCCTCTAATTTATCTAGTTCTTCTAGAAGTTTATTTTCTTCATCTCTTAGTGCCCTCTTATGTCTCAACGCCAATTTTATGCATACTCCCCTCATGTACGCCTTATGTGCCGCCCATACCCAGCCAAGTTCTACCTCAGGTTGTGTATTTGTTTCCAAATTCAATCTCCCTAGCTATCTGGTCTCTATGAAATAGAGAAGAGACCAAGAATTCATTGATCCTCCATTTATATTGATGTTGTATATTGGTACCTATATCTTGTATTACCCTTATGATGGCATGATCTGACCATGGGCATAAGTGAATTTTAGCTGATTTGGTGCCATCTACCAAACCCGAGTTTACCAAAACATAATCTAGCCTGGAATATGTGCTGTGTGGGTATGAATAAAAAGTGTATTCCCTGTCTTGTAGTTGTAAGTCCCTCCAAATATCCACCATTTGTAAATCAGTCAAGAGAGCTTTAATTCTTTTCATCTTGTTGGAATATCTCTCTCCCCCTGTCTTAACTGATCAATACAGGGCATTATTCATTGCGAGATTAAAGTCTCCTCCCATTATGATCTGACCCTGCCTAATCTCTCCCAGAGCTTTTAAGGTGTGAATTGAACTGTTATATGGATTTGGGGGTTCTGCATACAGGGTGGCAGTTGTTAATGGCACATCATGTACCTTACCTACTAGAATGATGTGGTTAGTTTTAAAATTCATTATGGTCATTATGGAGTAATATGGCAGCCCCTTCTTACTTTTTAGTGTTACAAGTTGAAAAGAAAGACATGTAATTTTTATGCAAAAATTTGGGGGAGTTTTTGACCTGAAAATGTGTTTCCTGGAGGAATATCACTGAGGGCTTATTTTCTCTATAGGTAAGAAAGGCCTTGCGCCTCTTAAAAGGGGTGTTGAATGCTTTAACATTATGTGTCAAAATTACATATTCTGTACTACCCATTTTTTTTTCTATAAATAGTTCAATTTAATGCTAGCCAACCCTCTCCAATGTATCTGGCCCAGGAAATACAAGAACCGACTAGAAATAGGGTCATCTTGGATTTAGTCATCACAAAAAAATATTGATATAATATCAAATGTTAAAATAGGGGGACCCTTGGGGAACAGTGATCACACACAGTCTCATTTGAGATTGAATACAAAAGGGGCCAACAAAAACTCTAAATTTTAAAAGGGCAAACTTTAATGGGCTTAGGGCAGCAATACTACATATAGACTGGGACAAAGAACTTACAGGGAAAAATACTGAAAATAAATGGACAACATTCAAAGCCTTACTAAATAAACATACTCATAGGAGTAAATCACATCCCATGTGGCTTAACAATGACTTAAATATCATGATGAGGAAAAAGAAACATGCATTTAAATTACAAGAAGGAGGGAACAGATTCAGCTTTATGCGACTATAAGGAAATCAACAAGGCTTGCAAAAGGACTATTAGACTGGCTGAAATAGAAAATGAGAAGTCAGTTGCAAAGGAAAGTAAGACTAACCCTAAAATATTTTTTAAATATATTAATGGGAAGAAGGCGAGGAAGGAAGCTATAGGAACATTACAACGTGACACAGGCCATCTGATAATTAGTGACCAGGAAAAGGCAGATGAGCTAAATAGGTTCGTCGGTATACACAAGGGAGGTGAGGTACCAGTGGTTGGGACACTGCAACATAATGAGGCTACACTACCATCACTAAATAATTGGTTAACGCAGGAAGAAATCCAAAAGAGATTGGAGAAAATAAATGTTAATAAAGCCCCAGGTCCTGATGGGATACATCCAAGGGTACTGAGGGAGCTGGGTTCTGTAATAGCCAAACCATTATATCTAGTCTTTCAAGACTCACTGACTACAGGGTCTCTACCAGATGACTGGAGAAAAGCAGAGGTGATACCTATATTTAAGTAGGGAGCAAGAGCAAATCCGGGGAATTATAGACCAGTGAGCCTCACATCTGTAGTTGGGAAACTTCTAGAAGGGTTAATAAGGGACAGAATACAAGAATATGTCTATTTGAACAAGATCATAGGTAGCAGTCAACACGGATTTATGAAGGATAGGTCATGTCAGACCAATCTAATTAGTTTCTATGAGGAGGTTAGTAGGAACTTGGATCAGGGCAACTCAGTTCATGTAGTCTTTTTGGATTTTGCAAAGGCTTTGGATACAGTGCCTCATGGGAGACTTTTGAGCAAACTAAGGGATACAGGAATTGCAGTAAATATCTGCTCATGGATCGAGAGCTGGCTAAAAGACAGGAAGCAAAGGGTTGTTGTAAATGGAACATACTCCGATTGGACTAATGTGGTAAGTGGGGTTCCTCAGGGTTCAGTATTAGGTCCTCTCCTTTTTAACATATTTATTAATGACTTAGAGGTAGGATTGGAGTGTGGTGCCTCCATTTTCGCTGATGACACGAAGTTGTGCAAGGTAATTAAATCAGATAGTGATGTGCTTTCCCTCCAAAGGGATTTACATAAAATTGAGGAATGGGCATCTAAATGGCAGATGAGATTTAATATGAATAAATGTAAAGTTATGCATCTGGGAAGGAAAAATAGCCATGCAATTTATAATCTTAATGGAGCAAATCTAGTTGTATCGGATATTGAAAGGGATTTGAATTGCTTGTGGACAACCACCTAGGTAACAGTGCTCATAGCCAAGCAGCAGCTGCAAAGGCAAATAAAATATTAGCATGTATTAAGAAGGGTATAGAAGCCAGGGAAGCAAATATAATTCTGCCACTATACAAAACCCTAGTATGCCCTCATTTGGAATATGGAGTACAATTTTGGGCACCACTTCCTAAAAAGGACATTTTAGAGCTGGAAAAAGTACAGAGAAGGGCAACAAAACTAATAAGGGGAATGGAGGGGCTAACTTATGAAGAAAGACTAACCGAATTGAACTTATTTTCACTATAAAAAAGGCGTCTACGAGGGGATATGATTACAGTATATACTCGAGTATAAGCCGAGTTTTTCAGCCCTTTTTTAAGGCTAAAAAGGGCCCCCTCGGCTTCTACTCAAGTCACTCTCTCCCCGTGTCTCTCTAACCCCCCCATGTCTCTCTAACCCCCCTGTGTCTCTCTACCCCTCCCCATGTCTCTCTACCCCCCCGTGTCTCTCTACTACCCCGTGTCTCTCTAACCCCCTGTTTCTCTTTCCCTCTCCCTCCTCATCCTCAACCCCCCCTCCTCATTCTAAACCCCCCCTCATTCTACCCCTCTAAATACCTTTCCTCTCACTTACCTGCATCTGAAGCTTCTGCTCCGACCTCCGCTCCTTCTGGCGTCTTGACGTGGCGCGCATGTGACGTCATGGCATTAGCATATACCGGGTGCCGGCACCCTGTATATGCTAATGCCGTGACGTCACATGCGTCTTAACGTGGCGCACATGTGACGTCACGGCATTAGCATATACCGGGTGCCGGCACCCGGTATATGCTAATGACGTGACGTCACATGCGCCGCACGTCATTAGCATATACCGGGTGCCGGCACCCAGTATATGCTAAGGCCATGACGTCACATGCGCAACAAGTCAAGACACCGGAAGTAGCGGAGGCCGGAGCAGAAGCTTCAGATGCAGGTAAGTGAGGGGAAGGGGGGGGGCTATTTAGAGGGGTAGAATGAGGAGGGGGGGTTTAGAATGAGGAGGGGGTCTGTGGATGAGGAGGGAGGTTGAGGAGGGGGGTTGAGGTTGAGGATGGGGAGTGAGGTTGAGGAGGGGGGTTGAGGTTGAAGAGGGAGGATGAGGAGGGGGTTGAGGATGGGGGGGTTGAGGATGGGGGGTTGAGGTTGAGGGTGAGGAGGGAGGTTGAGGTTGAGGATGAGGAGGGAGATTGAGGATGAGGAGGGAGGTTGAGGATGAGGAGGTAGAATGAGGAGGGGGTTTAAGGATGGGGGGTTTGAGGTTGAACAGGGGGTTGAGGATGAGGAGGGATGTTGAGGAGGGGGATGAGGATGTGGGGTTGAGATTGAGGAGGGAGGTTTAGGAGGTGGTTTAGGATGGGGGGTTGAGGTTGAGGAGGGGGTTGAGGAGGGAAGATGAGGATGAGGAGAGAGGTTGAGGAGGGAGGTTGAGGAGGGAGGTTGAGGATGAGGAGGGAGGATGAGGGGGGGGTTGAGGATGTGGGGGTTGAGGTTGAGGAGGGAGGTTGAGGAGGGGCTTAAGGATGAGGAGGGAGGTTGAGGATGAGGAGGGAGGTTGAGGATGAGGAGGGAGGTTGAGGAGGGAGGTTGAGGAGGGGGTTGAGGATGAGGAGGGGGGTTGAGGTTGAGGAGGGGGTTGAGGATGGGGGGTTGAGGATGAGGATGGGGGGTTGAGGAGGGAGGTTGAAGAGGGGGTTGAGAAGGGGGGGTTGAGGATGAGGATGGGGGGGTTGAGGAGGGAGGTTGAGGAGGGGGTTGAGGAGGGGGTTGAGGATGAGGGGGTTGAGGAGGGAGGTTGAGGATGAGGAGGGAGGTTGAGGATGAAGAGTGGGGTTGAGGAGGGAGATTGAGAATAAGGAGGGGGGGAAGAGACACAGGGACGGGAGAGGGGGGAAGAGACACAGGGAAGGGAGAGGGGGGAAGAGACACAGGGAAGGGAGAGAAGAGAAGAGACACGGGAGAGAGGGGGACACAAGAGGGGGACACAGAGGGCAAAAGAGGGACACAGGGGGCAGCACATTTCCCACCCTCGGCTTATACTCGAGTCACTCATTTTACCCAGTATTTTGTGGTAAAATAGGTGCCTCTGCTTATACTCGGGTCGGCTTATACTCGAGTATATAGCGTAACTTATTTAAATACATTTAGGGTCAATATAAGGCTTTGTCAAGGGAACTTTTTATAGCAACATTAAGTAGATCCTCTCTGATGGACCTTCGGCGCTTATTGCAAGTCTCGCTCGAGCGTCTCTCCTTGTGTACTTTTGCTCCTCTGTGCACCTTTGAGTCATGTCCTTCAAGTTTTGTGCTTTGCAACGTTCATGTTCGGCGCTCATAGTAAAGACAGATATATAAGTACAGTGTTAAATGTAAACATTTTTTAGTGCAGTGTAAATTAGAAAATGTTTTCAGGTCTCAGAGCATAATTAAGTCATTTAAATATGTAACTTCTTTGAGAGTGCTATCGCTGGCAGCGAATGAGCAGTAATCCAGATATATATAACTGCAGTGTAAAAAATAAAAAATGTTTGGTACAGTGGAAAGTATACATTTTTATTTTCCATTACTAATTAATACTTATTAAATTAATGTACGTTAATAATTAATTCTGATTCCAAATGTATTAGGAAGTGCAAAGTATTAATGTATTCATAAAGTAACGGCAGTGCAAAATATGCTATTTAGCGTTCTTTTTTTTTATATATATATATATTTTTTATAATAATTAATTAATTAACTACTTAATAAATTAATATACTTTACCTATTTCTAATTAATATATCCAGCAATCAATATCCTGAACAATCTCTTTTGATTTTCCTGCAGCATTCAATGTACAGTTTCCGTCCTTTCTAATACTGTATTTTGTACCTCATTTGTTCCTGTGTAAGTGGTACGCGTCTGGCGGTGTTTTGGGCGGTTCGGGTGGTGTAGCCTCGTTTTCATTTTTTTCGGCTGCCATTTTTTTTCTTGCTTAGCCGATTTACAAGTACTGAAACTCAGCAAATTTGTCTTAAATTTGCATGGAACCTCACTCCCAGACGTCCAGGCTGTCACCCTGTGCTGTGTGTGAGTTTTTTATTTTATTTTTTGTTTTATTTATTGTGTTTTTCGTGTTTTTCGATTTTCGCGTTTCGTCCGTTAACTTGGTAAGTTCCCCGCCTTGCAATGTTTTTTTCCCTAAGTCCCGCATTCCTCAACGGCTCGCAGCCTAAGGCAATCCCGCTTTTCCTAACTGCTCGGAGGCTAAGGCCCGCATTCTTCAATGCCTCAATGGCTCCCCTCGCTTCGCAAGGCTTGCAGGAGATCCTTGGGTGCTCATTTGTGCTCAAGTCCCATGTGTTTCAATGCCTCAACTGCACGCATCGCTTCGCCTAAGTGCTCCAAGTTTCAATGCCTCAACTGCTTGCCTCACTATGTGACCTCCCTCAGCCCCAGTGAATTGCCCCATCACCTGTCCCAGCCCTAGTGAATTGCCCTGTGACCTCCCCCAGCCCAACGAGACACACACACATTCACACACACAGACACACTCTCTCCCACACACACATTGACACACACACACAAAGAGTCACACACACACAGATACTCACACACAGACACTCACAGAGACACTCACACACAGAGACAGACACTCACACACAGACACAGAGACACTCACACACAGAGACATAAATACACACTCACACAAACATACACTCGCAAAGTCATACACACACACAGACACTCATGCAGACACTCACGTACTCAAAGATAATCACACACAGACACTGACAGACACACACAGACACTCACACAGCCCCAGTGAATTGCCCCGTGACCTCCCCCAGCCCCAGTAAATTGCCCCTGTGACCTCTCCCAGCCCCAGTTAATTGGCCTATGACCTCCCTCAGCCGCAGTGAAATGCCCTATCACCTGCCCCAGCCCCAGTGAATTGCCCCGTGACCTCCCCCGGCAAAAGTGAATTGTCCCTGTGACCTCTCCCAGCCCCAGTGAATTGTTCTTTCACCTACCTTTGCCCCAGTAAATTGCCCCGTGACCTCCCTTAGCCCCAGTGAGTTGCCCTGTGACCTCCCCAGCCCCAGTAAATTGCCCCATGACCTCCCCCAGCCCCAGTGAATTGCCCCATCACCTCTACCAGCCACAGTGAATTGCCCTATGACCTCCCCCAGCCCAAGGAGACACACACACATTCTCACACACAGACACACTTTCTCACACACACATTCAGACACACACACACACAGATACACACTCTCAGACAAAGAGACACACAGACACTCACACAGGCACTCACACACAGATACTCACAGAGCCACTCACACACAGAGACAGACACTCACACTCACAGACACTCACAGATACACTCACACACAGACACAGACACTCACACAGACATATACACTTGCTAAGACATACACACACAGACACTCACATGGACACTCACACACTCACAGACACTCACACACAAACACTCACACTCACACAGACAATAGCAGACACTCACACACAGACACTCACACAGACATACACACTCACACAGACACTCACAGAGTCAGACACTCACACACAGAGACCGACACACAGACACTCACAGATACAGACACTTATACACACAGACACTCACATTCACGCAGACACCCACATACACTCACACACAGACATACATACTCACAGACACAGACACTCACACAGACACTCACAGATACAGGCACAAACACAGACACTCACACACAGACACTCACACACAGACACTCACACACAGACACTCTCACACAATCATAAGTACAATCATAAGCATATCCCAACCACCATACATTAGATGTCAAGATACTGACACAATGTGATCCATTCGCTTATTAATCTCCATATTTATGAAAAATATTTACCGTTAGATTATAAGTATGCTAGTTTTCTATATTCTAGGCTGCTTTCTACATTAGAGTGTAAGCTCAAAGACAGGACTCTCTACTCTAATGTGCAAGTGGGCTGAATTATGAGTGCATCTGATAGAGGAGCATTAGTAGTGTATGAAAATAAAATTATTGGGGATTTACCCCATCACCTCCCCCAGCCCCAGTGAATTGCCACTTTGATCTCCCCCAGCCTCAGTGAATTGCCCCGTGACCTCCCCTAGCCCCAGTGAATTGCCCCTGTGACCTCTCCCAGCCCCAGTAAATTGCCCAGTGACCTCCCAGCCCCAGCGAATTGCCCCATCACCTCCCCCAACGAATTGCCCCTGTGATCTCCCTCAGCCCTAGTGATTTGCCCCTGTGACCTCTCCCAGCCCCAGTGAATTGCCACATCACATCCCCTAGCCCCAGTGAATTGCCCCTGTGACCTCTCCCAGCCCCAGTAAATTGCCCAGTGACCTCCCTCAGCCCCAGTGAATTGCCCCATCACATCCCCTAGCCCCAGTGAATTGCCCTGTGACCTCCCCCAGCCCCAGTGAATTGCCCCATCACCTCCCCCAGCCTTAGTGTATATCCCTGTGACCTCCACCAGCCCAAAGAGAGACACACACACATTCACACACACACAGACACACTCTCTCCCACACACACATTCCCACACACAGATACACACTCTCCCACAAAGAGACACACACACAGGCACTCACACACAGAGACAGACATTCACACACAGACACTCACAGAGCCACTCACACACAGAGACAGACACTCACAGACACTCACAGATACACTCACACACAGACACAGAAATACCCACTCACACAGACATATACACTCACAAAGACATACACACACACACAGACACAGACACTCACGCAGACACTCACATACTCACAGACAATCACACACAGACACTGACAGACACTCACACACAGACACTCACACAGCCCCAGTGAATTGCCCTGTGACCTACCCCAGCCCCAGTGAATTACCCCTGTGACATCTCCCAGCCCCAGTTAATTTCCCTGTGACCTCCCTCAGCAGCAGTGATTTGCCCATCACCTCCCCCAACCCCAGTGAATTGCCCTGAGACCTCCCCCAGCAATAGGGAATTGTCCCTGTGACATCTCCCAACCCCAGTGAATTGCTGTATCACCTACTCCAGTTCCAGTGAATTGCCCCGTAACCTCCCCAGCCCAGTAAATTGCCCCTGTGACCTCCCCCAGCCCAGTGATTTGCCCCATCACCTCTCACAGCCCCAGTGAATTGCCCTGTGACCTCCCCCAGACCAAGGAGACACACACACATTCACACACACAGACACACTCTCTCACACACACATTCACACACTCACACACAGATACACACTGGCAGACAAAGAGACACACACTAAGACACTCACACAGGCACTCACACACAAAGACAGACACTCACATACACACTCACACAGACATATACACTTGCAAAGACATACACACACAGACACTCACACACACACACTCACACTCACACAAACAATACCATACACTCACACAGACACTCACAGAGACAGACACTCACAGAGACAGACACTCACAGAGACAGACACTCACAGAGACAGACACTCACAGAGACACTCACAGAGACACTCACAGAGACACTCACAGAGACACTCACAGAGACACTCACAGAGACACTCACACAGACACTCACACAGACACTCACACAGACACTCACATACAGAGACAGACACTCACACACAGAGACTCACATTCACACAGACACCCACACTCACACAGACATACATACTCACAGACACAGACACTCACAGACACTCTCACACAGACACTCACAGACACTCTCACACAGACACTCACACACTCACACAGACATACACACTCACACAGACATACACACTCATACATACATTCACACTCACAGACGCAGACACTCATACAGATACTCACACACAGAGACAGACACACAGACACTCACAGATACAGGCACTCACACAGACATATACACTCACAAAGACATACACACACAGACGTACACACAGACACTCACGCAGACAGTTAACTTTGTGCAATTTGTCCTGTTCAGCTCTAGGAGTTCTCCTTCATCTGAGTTTCATGTTGTTGCATCTTTAGATCCACTGATGCCCAAGTCCAAGTATTTTAATTAATACCGAAGTCAATAGCAAGACATACTCAGGTCACAGTGTCCCTCTAAATACTTGAGTATTTATTTTGCCTTTGACAGTCAAGCAATGAAAAATTCTCGTTGCAAAACCCTCAAGAGAGTTTTTAGATTTTTTTTACAATAGGATTTTGGGTTAACTGTCTACTTAGAAAAAGTCCTAGAATTGGATTTCAATGTTTAAAGACAAATTTGTTTTTCCTAATTATAAAAGTTAAGCTGACGATGTTCATTGGTTTTTATTTTGATCTGCCTGAATGAGCATGGGAGAAATACAGTCACTAGAGAGATGTCAACTTAATATAATGTTTCAATTTTATTCAAATATACTGCAAAAGCAAAGAAAATGTAATTTCCTTCATAACTTTATATGACATAAGACAATCTCATTAGTATCATCACACATACAAAATGACACGTTAAGGGGATAAATTGCAAGTACAATTTCCCTTTGACTGTCAGTCTAAAAGCAAATCTGTTTTTGAAATGCCTACAGAAATTTCTTGACTGGGTCCAATTAAAAGCATACTGCTGTACTTGCAATGATGGTTCACTGCCCAGTGTAATTTTGATGCCATAACGTATTTTTACCTTCAAAAAGCAAAAAGTGTTGTCAATCAACTATAATAGTTGTCAATTTGAGAGATGTCGCGAAGCGAGGGATGCAGTTGAGTCCCGTGACTGTGGCCCTCGCGAAGCGAGGTCTGCAGTCGCGCGGGTGGAGGCTTTCAGGACTTAGCTGCAATGAGCACCAAAGGCGCTCATTGCAGGGGTGGAGATGAGTGCCACAGACGCTCATCTCAAGACATGTGGGACTTAGCTGAATGAGCGCCAAAGGCGCTCATTGCAAGGGTAGAGATGAGCGCCACAGGCATTCATCCTGAGGGTGTGTGTGTGTCTCTGTGTGTGTCTGTGTGTGTCTGTGTGTGTGTGTGTGTCTCTGTGTGTGTTTGTGTCTGTGTGTTTGTGTCTGTGTGTCTGTGTGTGTGTCTGTGTGTGTGTGTCTGTGTGTGTGTCTGTGTGTGTGTATCTGTGTGTGTGTATCTGTGTGTGTGTATCTGTGTGTATCTGTGTGCGTGTCTCTGTGTGCGTATCTCTATGTGTGTGTGTATGTGTCTCTCTATGTGTGTGTGTGTGTGTGTCTGTGTCTCTCTATGTGTGTGTGTGTCTCTCTCTGTCTCTCTCTGTGTCTCTCTTTCTCTGTCTGTCTGTCTGTCTCTCGTCTGTCTGTCTGTCTCTCTATCTGTCTCTCTGTCTGTCTGTCTCTCTCTCTCTCTGTCTCTCTCTCTGTGTCACTCTCTCTCTCTGTGTCTCTCTCTTTCTGTTTCTCTCTCTCTGTGTCTCTCTCTCTCTCTATGTCTCTCTCTCTCTCTCTCTGTGTCTCTATCATGACTGCAAAAACATAAACAAGTAATCATGGGTTCCTAAAGAAGGGTAAAGCAAAAGAACTATTAGCAAACTATAGATTGACATGAAAAAATATATGAAGTGTAATTCTTATTCATGTAAAGATAAATGTATTTTCATATATGTATTTTTTAATGAATGACAACCTGTGAATAATGTTGATGAAAAAACACTTAGAGACTTATTAAATTGCGATTTAACAAATTGAATAGTGCTCATAATTTAACCACAGAACATATTTTGGTTATGTAAGTTTGTAGTTAGTTATCTTCTATCCAAAAGCAAGGTCTTCAGTAAGTAAGAAGTTGTGTTCCAAAATATGATGTGTGCTTATATAGAGCTCTATTTAATAGGCCAACTTGCAATGTCATCAATAATGATACCTGTCGATTAGATGTGATATCAACTGAAATACTGCAGACGTCACTTTGTGTCTTCAGGGCGGTGCAGAGATGATGTATCTGTAAAATGACATATAAAGAGTTTGTAATATTTTTTTTAAATGTATTTCTGAATCATTGAAAATATCCATTTTAATTGGCATACATAGCAAACGTAAATCCTAATCATAAATATATGGTAAATGCATTTTAAAATGTTAAAAAGTGACCTAATATAATAAATTAATTTAAATATGTAACTGCTTCTAAGGTCCTATCCCTGTTAGACAATGAGCAGTAACATAATAATGAATTAATGAATGAAAGAATACAAATGAATAAAAGAATGTAAAAGTGTTATCAGTGCAAAATCTAAACCTGTAAACATGTTTTCGTAAAGAAGGGCAAATGGAAATAGCTATGAGCAAAGTATAGATTGGTGTGAAAGCCTTTTTTTTTGGGTACTACATAAATTAATGAATAAATGAAGATATGATGCGTAATTAATCAATAAATCAAGATATGATGTTAAAGTGTAATTAGTTAAAACATCAATAGCTAAGTATAAATGAATTCCTTTTTTCCTTGTAATTATTGATTAATTTTTTTAATGAATGATTTAAAATAATTAAGCAATATCTGTCATCAATGGGCTCAAAAAAATACTTAATCCTATATTTGTAAAGAATGTCATCTTAAAATCATATACAGTTGCAAGCAAAAGTATGTGAACCCTTTGGAATGATATGGATTTCTGCACAAATTGGTCAAAAAATGTGATCTGATCTTCATCTGAGTCACAACAATAGACAATCACAGTCTGCTTAAACAAATACCACACAAAGTATTAAATGTTGCCATGTTTTTATTCAACACACCATGGAAACATTCACAGTGCAGGTGGAAAAAGTATGTGAACCCTTGGATTTAATAACTGGTTGAACCTCCTTTGGCAGCATTAACTACAACCAAACGTTTCCTGTAGTTGCAGATCAGATGTGCACAATGGTCAGGAGTAATTCTTGACCATTTCTCTTTACAGAACTGTTACAGTTCAGCAATATTCTTGGGATGTCTGGTGTGAATCGCTTTCTTGAGATCATGCCACAACATCTCAATCAGGTTATGGTCAGGACTCTGACTGGGCCACTTCAGAAGGCGTATTTTCTTCTGTTTAACCCAATCTGTTGTTGATTTACTTCTATGCTTTGGGTCGTTGTCCTGTTGTAACACCCATCTTCTGTTGAGCTTCAGCTGGTGGACAGATGGCCTTAAGTTCTCCTGCAAAATGTCTTCATAAACTTGGGAATTCATTTTTCCTTCGATGATAGCAATCCGTCCAGGCCCTGACGCAGCAAAGCAGCCCCAAACCATGATGCCCCCACCACCGTACTTCACAGTTGGGATGAGGTTTTGATGTTGGTGTGCTGTGCCTCTTTTTCTACACACATAGTGTTGCGTGTTTTTTTTCAAACAACTCAACCTTAGTTTCATCTGTCCACAGAATATTTTGCCAGTACTGCTGTGGAACATCCAGGTGCTCTTGTGCAAACTGTAAACGTGCAGCAATGTTTTGCTTGGATAGCAGTGGCTTCCTCTGTGGTATCCTCCCATGAAATCCATTCTTGTTTAGTGTTTTACATATCGTAGATTCGCTAACAGGGATGTTAGCATATGCCAGAGACTTTTGTAAGTCTTTAGCTGACACTCTAGGATTCTTCTTCACCTCATTGAGCAGTCTGCGCTGTGCTCTTGCAGTCATCTTTACAGGATGGCCACTCCTAGGGAGAGTAGCAGCAGTGCTGAACTTCCTCCATTTATAGACAATTTGTCTTACCGTGGACTGATGAACAGCAAGGCTTTTGAAGATACTTTTATCACCCTTTCCAGCTTTATGCAAGTCAACAATTCTTAATCGTAGGTCTTCTGAGAGCTCTTTTGTGTGAGGCATCATTTACATCAGGCAATGCTTCTTGTGAAAAGCAAACCCAGAACTGGTGTGTGTTTTTTATAGGACAGGGCAGCTGTAACCAACACCTCCAATCTCATCTCATTGATTGGACTCCAGTTGGCTGACACCTCACTCCAATTAGCTTTTGGAGATGTCATTAGTCTAGGGGTTCACATACTTTTTCCACCTGCACTGTGAATGTTTACATGGTGTGTTCAATAACAGCATGGTAACATTTAATTCTTTGTGTGTTGTTAGTTTAAGCAAAGTGTGATTGTCTATTGTTGTGACTTAGATGAAGATCAGATCACATTTTATGACCAATTTGTGCAGAAATCCATATAATACCAAAAGGTTCACATACTTTTGCTTGCAACTGTACCTGTGAATTTGATGTTCTAAAATGTGAATTCCTGCAGAGGCGACTCCTGTGTTCAGGCAGGTGGAGATGTGAGAAATCTGTCAAAAGATGTAAAAATCCTATTTAATTTTTTGTTTGAATGAATGTATGAATCATTGAAAGTACCTGTTGTCCTTGTCATACATGCATCTACTAAAAGAAATTTAAATCTTGAAAAATTATATACCTGTGAAGGTGATCTGATTACAGATGAAATGCTGCAAACGCCCCTCTGTGTAGTCAGGTGCCCATATGATCAAACTGTGAAATAAAATAAAAAGCACTGTTAATGTTTGTATGATGTTGACCATACTTGCAAAATATAAGTAAACGCACTATAAAATGTAATAAAGTGATCTAAATCTTTAAGCGGTTTGAGGATTCTATTCCTTTGAGACAATGAGCAGCAACAGATAAATATGATTACACTTTAAAATCTACCTATTTTGTGATGCATTTTAGCACATTTAATTTTAAATTCTTTAAAAGAAATGACTAATTAAATAATTAATCATGAACATTAATAATTAAGCATCAACACACCAAAATAAGAGCATTAATAATGAAGGCTGAAAACATAAATATAACAGCAATGTAATAATTAAGCAGCAACACTGAAATGTAAGTGCAGTGCAAAATGTACATATGTTTTCAGGCATTTAAAAAAAAATTGTTCTATGAATGATCAATGAAGTACTTAATGAACATTAATATTTGCAGATAGACGCTGTCACGACCCAGATTTGGGGTTTCAGGCACCACACCACCTGCATTTGGCTTACAGGAATTCCTCTAGTTAGTGAATTTAGGGTTCATTTCTCAGGGCCTAGCCTGCCTTTTCAGTCCAGGGTCAGTCCTTATGATACAGGAACAAAGGTAAGTAATACTACCGCAAGTGGTTAGAAGCAGGATTGCAGGAAGCATCCACAAATGATTAAAATTATTATAATTCCTCAGAATGATACACACACCTTAAATTATATATGTTCAACTGACAACCATTTATTGATCTGACACAGTATTTTTAGCATAAAGGGACCCATCACAGGAGGGGTAATCTATTTATTAATCTTCACATCTGGTCACTTACTGTCATGTCAGGTTTATTATTTACCTCCCGGGGTTTAAGAGTCTGCATTTGCTGTAATCAGAGAGCCTTTATTTTCTCTTTTATTTTGCCTCTTCTGTTCTACAAAGTCAGGGCCTGACCCTTGCTGGCAGGTGACAAATAGCACCATAATGTCTAGGGAGAGGTTGGCTAAATACATTATTGTTAGGAGTTGCCCTTCGTGTCAGGAAGTCTTCACCACAGGGAGGTTAGTATTGTAAACACTTGCTTCCAAAGTGTCTATAGACCCTGTACTACTTCTCCTGACTAATTTCTGCCCCTCAAAACAGATAAATGAACTCCCTTCACCCTAGAGCCACCGGTAATACACTCTATCACACTCCCTGGGAAAAATGCTGCATGTAGATATTAAATATGCCTGGATTCCACCTTTACATCAATAAATTTATATAATCATAAATCCTGGGCTGACAGATGCTTCCTCTCTGCATTCTAAGTCGTAATCCAGCTCAGAAACTAGACCACTGTAAACTAAGATGATAGATTCCACAGAAGCAGAATTACATATACAGTGCCTTGCAAAAGTATTCATTCCCCCTTGACTTTTTACCTATTTTGTTACATTACAGCCTTAAGTTCAATGTTTTGTTAATCTGATGTTTATGTGATGGATCAGAACACAATAGTCTAAGTTAGTGAAGAGAAATAAGAAAAATATATACATAAAATTATTTTTTAGAAATAGAAAACAGAAAATTGACATGTGTATATGTATTCACCCCCTTTGTTATGAAGCCCATAAAAAGCTCTGGTGCAACCAATTACCTTCAGAAGTCACATAATTAGTGAAATGATGTCCACCTGTGTGCAATCTCAGTGTCACATGATCTGTCATTACATATACACATCTTTTTTGAAAGGCCCCAGAGACTGCAACACCTAAGCAAGAGACGCCACTAACCAAACACTGCCATGAAGACCAAACAAGTAAGGGACATTGTTGTTGAGAAGTACACGTCAGACTTAGGTTATAACAAAATATCCAAATCTTTGATGATCCCCAGGAACACCATCAAATCTATCATAACCAAATGGAAAGAACATGGCACAAACCTGCCAAGAGACGGACGCCAACCAAAACTCACAGACCGGGCAAGGAGAGCTTTTATCAGAGAGACAGCACAGAGACCTAAGGTAACCCTGGAGGAGACTGGAGTATCTGTACATAGGATGACAATAAGCCGTACGCTCCATAGAGTTGGGCTTCATGGCAGAGTGGCCATTACTTTCAGCAAAAATCAAAATGGCACGTTTTGAGTTTGCGAAAAGGCATGTGGGAGACTCCCAAAATGTATGGAGGAAGGTGCACTGGTCTGATGAGACTAAAAATTAACTTTTCAGCCATCAAAGAAAACGCTATTTCTGGCGCGAACCCAACACATCCCATCACCCAAAGAACACCATCCCCACAGTGAAACATGGTGGTGGCAGCATTATACTGTGGGGATGTTTTTCAGCAGTCGGGACTGGGACACTGGTTACAGTTGAGGGACAGATGGATGGTGCTAAATACAGGGATATTTTTGAGCAAAACCTGTACCACTCTGTGCGTTATTTGAGGCTAGGATGGAGGTTCACCTTCCAGCAGGACAATGACCCCAAACACACTGCTAAAGCAACACTTGAGTGGTTTAAGGGGAAACATGTAAATGTGTTGGAATGGCCTAGTCAAAGCGCAGACCTCAATCCAATAGAAAATCTGTGGTCAGACTTAGAGATTGCTGTTCACAAGCGCAAACCATCCAACTTGAAGGAGCTGGAACAGTTTTGCTAGGATAAATGGGCAAAAATCCTAATGATAAGATATGGCAAGCTCATAGAGACTGATCCAAAGCAACTTGGAGCTCTGATTGCCGCAACAGGTGGTTCTACAAAGTATTGACTTTAGGGGGGGTGAATAGTTATGCATATTGACTTTTTCTGTTATTTTGTCCTTTTTGTTGTTTGCTTCACAACAAAAAAAACATCTTCAAAGTTGTGGGCATGTTCTTTAAATTAAATGATGCAAATCCTCAAACAATCCATGTTAATTCCAGGTTGTGAGGCAACAAAACACGAAAAATGCCAAGGGGGGCGAATACTTTTGCAAGGCACTGTAAAGTATTATAAAAATATTATATTACAGGATGGAATATTATATTTTTTAAATTCTAAAAATATGTTTCCTCAAACCAAATATGTTAAAATTTATGACCACAGTAGTCTTTTAAAAGTGACTAAATACCCTCTACTAAACAAAAAAGAATCATGAAATACCCTGGCATTCTTAAGGCTCCATCCATGACCGTGTGCTCTATCAGTTGTCAAATCAGTTGAATGCTCCCCCCCTTCCATGTGTTTATGCAATGTATATATAGTCATATCTCGCACCAGGTCTTTCCGTGTGTTGACTTGCTACAATATTTCTTATACCTCTTTATTTTGTCATACCTTATTATTGTATTTTAATGGTCAAATAATGAGCGTACAATACAATAATTACAGTGGAAACTGGCTTTGGGAATATTGCAATAACAACTCATGTGTGTCACAAAAGAAAACCTGCAGCAGTGTTTTGTGTCTAGAGGTCGAAATTAGTTAATGCTGTCTCATCTGAAATCAGCAAGTGATTAGGCGAACTGTAATTATCTTGCTGTATACAGAAAGAAATGTTGCTGAAAAAACTGCACTGGTTGAAGCACTTATGTCCAAAATAATGCAGCAGTAAGATATGAAGAGATAAAGATGGAGTGAGATCACTTTCATCTTTCCATGGTTAATATACAAATGGTTGTCACATAAATAGTTACTGAAACATAAGTTAATCATGCTCTGCTTATTTGCTTGTATAAAATATAATTTTGTGAAATAAAACTGCAAACTGCCCCAACTGAAATTATTCTCATGCAGCATTATGTAGAAATGAAAAAGCCTGCATGGTTAACAAATTAGAACTTATTAAATTGTTATTATTAATATCATTAATTATTTTCAAAGGCCTACGTACTCCATAGCACTAAGCACAATTGAAACATTAAATACAAAATACAGATAATACAAAAGAATACATACTAGTATAATAAGCTTACAATGTAAGTGGGTGTAGAGGGTTTTAGAGGCACAAAAATAATGTGCCTGTGTACACACTTTTCATGATAAACCTATATTTTAGTTCACTATTTATTACATTAAAAATGCTGGTGCCAACAGCAGTAAAGCAACCCTTACCAAGAAAATATAATGTAAAAACACAGTGACACCCCTCCATATCTCTCAATAACATTATGTATCTATCCAAAAAATTATTGACACAATATCAAATATCGAAATAGGGGAACCCATGGGGAGCAGTGATCACAACACAGTTTCGTTTGAGATCTAATTAAAAAAAAGAAAGTTGTAAGGGACCAACAAAAACTCTTAATTTTAAAAATGTCACATTTTAATAAGCTAAGAGCAGCAATACAAAGTATAGACTGGGATAAAGAACTGATAGGTAAAAATATTGAACATAAATGGACAACATTCAAATCTTTACTAAATATACATACTTATCACCATATGCCAAGTGTGAATAAAAGGAATAGGAGTAAATTACATCCAGTGTGGCATAAAAATGATTTAAAGGTCATGATAAGGAAAAAAAGCAGGCATTTACATTATAAAAGAAAGAGGGGAAAGAGCCTGTAAAATAAGTACAAGGAAATCAACAAGGCTTGCAAAAGCGCTATTAGACTGGCTAAAATAGAACATGAAAAGTTAGTTGCAAAGGAGAGTAAGACTAACCCTAAATATTTTTTTAAGTAAATTAATGGGAAGAAGGCAAGGAAGGAAGCTATAGGAACAATACAATGTGACACAGGAAAATTAGTGATCAGGAAAAGGCAGATGCGCTAAATAGGTTATATCTCCAGTATACACATGGGAGGTACAAGTGGTTGGGACACTGTAACATAATGGGGCTACACTACCTTCACCAAATAATTGAATAACGCAGGAGGAAATCCAAAAGAGGTTGGAAAAGATACATGTTAATAAAGCCCCAGGTCCAGATTAAATACATCCACGGGTACTGAGGGAACTGGGTTTGGTAATAGCTAAACCATTATATCTAACTACTGACTTGCCGGTCAAAAAATGGCGGTCAATAAAATTTGAAGGCATGGCAATGCTGTTTGCCACACAATGTGAATGTTTTTGTACTGTGAGGACCTTCGGTGCTCATTGCGAGCCTCTCCTCTGGTGTACTTGGCTCCTCTGAGCAGCCTCTGCGCTCATCACAAAGACAGATACAGATGTCTATAATTTTGTAAGTAATAATCAATTAATTAGTTACTTAATGAATTAATATACTTTACCTAATTGTAATTAATATATCCATCCATCAATAGGCTGAAGAGCTAACAATCTTTTTTCATTTTCTCCTCTGGTGCTCATCACAAAGACAGATACATATGTCTATATTTTTGTAAATAATAAACAATTAATTAGTTACTTAATGGATTAATAATGTCCATCAATCAAGAGGCTGAAGAGCTAACAATCTTTTTTCATCTTCCCGCAGCATATAATGTCCAGTTGGCCTGTGCTGGCCTGTGGAGATATTTTTATGAATGTCATAACTGTGCATTAGACGTAGGCTGCGTGCGCGAGGGCAAACCATTGGTTTATTTGTGTAAAGCGCTACTGTAGATGCGTAAAGTTGTGATTTGCAGGTACGGAGTGTAAAGTAGCGTCATTTGTGTATGTGCATGTATTTGGCTTCCTTTGTATTAGTGTAATTTGTACCTCGTATGTTCCTGTGTGCTAGTGGTACACGGTTGGCGGTGTGTTGCGTGGTGCAGAGTCGTGTAGCCTTGTTTCATTTTTTTGGGCCGCCTTTTTTTTCTTTCTCGCTTAGGCGATTTTCGAGTGCCGAAACTCTTGAAAATCAACTTAAATTTGTGTTCCACTACCAGACATCCCGGCTGTTCCCCCGTGCTGTGTGTGATGATTTTGTTGTTTTTTTTTTGTGTTTTTTTCCCCGTGTATTTTGTTTTTCGCGTCTCGTATTTTATTTTTTCTAAGTCCCGAGTCTCGTAATGTTTATTTTTCTAAGTTGCATTCATCAACTGCTTGCAAAAGCAAGGTCTTCAATAACTAAAAATGTATTTTTAAAAAAGATGCTATGTGCTTTTGTAGAGCCCTATTCAATTGGGTGAATGGCAATTTAATAAGTCTATAAGGCGATACCGCGCTTTCTAAGTGTTTGTAGGCTAAGTCCCAAATGTTTCATTGCCTCCAGTGCTCGCCTCACTTCGCGAGCCACGCAGGCAATGAGTGCCTTTGGTACTCATCGGCCAAGTGCTGTGAGTTGTAATGCCTTAATGTCTCGCCTCGCTGTGCAAGGCTCTTGGCGCCTAATTGCTCCGAGTTAACGGCTTGCAAACGATGAGCGCCTTTGGCGCTCATCCCTTAAGTAGTACGCACCACGCAAAGTGTGACGACGTCTCGTAGTTCAAGAATTATAATATGTGATTTTTCAAGACTCACTCACCACAGGGTCACTACCAGATGACTGGAGAAAAGCAGAGGTGATACCTATATTTAAGAAGGGAGCAAGAGCAAATGCAGGGAATTATAAACATATAAGCCATTATAACATGGATTTATGAGGGATAGGTCATGTCAAAGAAATCTAATTAGTTTCTATGAGGAGGTCAGTAGGAACTTGGATCAAGGCAACTCAGTGTATGTAATATTTTTGAATTTTGAAAAGGTTTTTGATACAGTGCCACATGGAAGACTATTGTGTAAACTAAGGGATACAGGAATTGCAGTAAATATCTGCTCATGGAATGAGAGCAAAGGATTGTTGTAAATGAAATATACTCTGATTGGACTAATGTGGTAAGTGGGGTTGCTCAAGGTTCAGTATTAGGTACTCTCCTTTTTATCATATTTATTAATGACTTAGGACTGTGAAGTATTGTCTCAATTTTTGCTGATGATGCTAAGTTTTGGGCACCACTTCATTAAAAGGATATATTAGAGCTGGAAAAATCACAGCGAAGGGCAACAAAACTAATAAGGAGAATGTGGGAACAAGCTATGAAAAAAGACTATCCAAATTAAACTTATTTTCTCTAGAAAACAAAAAGCTGCCTGAAAGGGGATATGATAACCTTTATAGGGATTTGTCAAGTGTACTTTTTGTGCCAAGAGGTTTTCAACTGACAAGAGTACATCGCTTGAGGTTAGAAGAAAAAAAAATCCACCTTAAAGAAAGAAAAGGGTTCTACACAGTAAGGGTGGTTAATCTGTGGAATTCTCTACCAGAGGAGGTGGTGACAGTGGATTCGATAGATAACTTTAACATGAGGTTGGATATATTTTTTTAATAAAAAGGGCATTCAGGGTTATCCTGGATAATTAGAGAGAGAGTATTGATCAAGGGAGGAGTCTGATCGCCAGTATCGGGGGTCAGGAAAGAATTTATGGTTTTTTCCCTTATGAGACAATTGGCAAAGTTTCAATGTTTTTTTTCTTTTTACCTTCCTCTGGATGAATTAATAATTAGCAATTAACAATTATTACCGGGTAATAAATAATCCACATATTATAATGATCAGAAGATGTCTAAAAAGGTTGAACGTGATGGATTGAACATCTTTTTTCAACCTCAATTACTATGTAACTATGTAATTATTCAAGCCTTAGCAAGACAGCCTGATCAGTGTTATAAAATACAAGAGGTAGGAAGGGGTGCAGCAGTGGCCCTTTAAACTGGGTTTTTAAGTTATATATTTTGGCTAAATATTTGATTTGCTGCTATTTGCACATGTATTTTAATGTAAATTAATAGTATACTGTATTAAAAAAATAGGTTTCAGATAAGATTAGCTTACACTGCCCCTTTGACAAATTTCTTGATGGTGGCCTGGTCATGGGAAGGAAACAATCTTTGTCTTACAGAACACCTTGCTTTGCGTATGTTATGAAGTATGATTGCATGCTTGTCTAAACAGAAGAGTTTTTAGTGAATATTTGAATCTGTGAAAAGTGGGTAGAAGTTTAACAGTTTGAGATAGAGAATTGTATTTGGTGGCACAAGTCCTGTAGAAAGAAGGAGATGAGGTAATGCTAGATGAAGAGGTGCAGTTTTGATCAGTACTTAGGACAGGAAGGGAATTATTAGGAAATCACCTAGGCAGATATTTTATGGCTGAGGCTCTGTAAATGGAAGTGAAGGTTTCTACTGAATCCTTTACTTAATGTGGGACACAAGTGAAGGGATTGGCAGAGTGAAAAAACAGATGAGGAATAACTGAAATAATTCTAGCAGAAGAACTTCGTAGATTTCCCCCCAAACCCTCTCTTTTTTTCTAGATCTCATAGAATACAAGTTCATTTCTATAAATCTACTTCTAAATCATATCATTTTCATTATATTTTGAAAAATGCAATTCACAGACCTCTATTTCAGACAGAATGGCACTTTTCACACATTCTTAATACACCCAGAGGAAATGTAACATGTTTCAGATACATTTTACATTTGTATTTAAAAAATATGATATAGGTTGATGACAGAAAACAACCAATTCATATATATATATATATATATATATATATATATATATATATATATATATAGCAACTAGCAAATTGGCCGTCAAAAAATGACAGTCATAAAATTGTAAGGCAGGTAATGCTGTTTGTAAGGCTTTTGTTGGTCTGAGTACCTTCGGCGCTAATTGCGAGGCTCTGGATTGGTGTATTTTTGGCTATGTGAGGCCGTTTGGCGCTCATTGCAAGGACTGTGCTGAGTGCCTTTGGCGCTGAATTTGAGTCTCTCCCCTGGTTTACTGTTGCTCCTCTGAGCACTCTTGGCGCTCAATGTGAGTCAGGGGGATGAATGCCTTTGGCGTTTATTGTGATCCTATTGCCGAATTTTTTTTCTGTAGATGTATTTTTTTTTTTTTTATAATTAACTTTTTTATTGAAAGAATAAACAAATAGAACATCGTAAGTTCAGCAAATCATATAACAAATCTCTCAAGTATCAACAAGATATATCAAAAAGTTTCTTTCAAAGTTTTTCTTTTTTGGTTAGAATAACACATGAACATGTAAAACATATATATAAAGTCACACAAGGTCTTGAACATATATACATTCCTCAAAGCAGACATGTGTCTAGGAGGTACAGTAAGGTGAAACCATAGATCAAACATCAGGTCAACCCATAAAAGTAGTTCACACGAACCTTATTGTGGACCTCGTAGAGTCCATAAGTCCCAGCAGGAGGCCCATCGACGGTATCTTTCATCAATTTCAGCTGAAAGTGAGCTCATAGCCCGAATGAACCTGATTTTGTGAAGTACTTCAATGTGAGTAGGGGAGGTAAGTTTCCAGTGTTTAGCTATGATGCATCTCGTGGCCAAAAATATCTGTGTTGTTAAACATTGTTCTGATTTGAATAGCCCCGTAATTGGAAGGCCTAGCAAAGCTTCCTCAGGCTTTTGTGTTACTGTTGTCCCCAAAAGTGTTTCTAATAGGTCGTATGTTGCTGTCCATATGGGTCTTATTTTCGGACACTCCCACAGCATGTGAATCAGTGTACCAGTGTCTGTGCAGCCCCTAAAACATGTGTCAGGGTGTGTTTTGTTCAGAAGATGGAGTCTTGCTGGTGTAAGGTACCACCTCATTATTGTCTTAAAAGAGTTTTCTTTTAGTGTCACGTTTAGTGAAGAGGTATTGGCTTGTTTTAGGATCTTATTCCATTGGCTGTCGTCTAGAGTTACCTGCAAGTCAGCCTCCCATGCAGTTTGGTAATGTGGTTTAACCCTGTTGGTGAGAGACACCATCTGATTGTAAATGATGGCTATATTGGCCTTACCTCCGGGATTGTTGATACAGCATTTCTCAAAGGGAGATTTGGTGTGATATTTGTTGATTTTCGTAGAGTGTGTTAGTGTCTCATTAATTGCCATCAGATTAAGCCACTCTCTATGTGGCACCTGAATTATGTCAGTGATAATTGACGATGTGTTGCTTTGTGAGGTCACCCAGGTATCTGCCACAATTGTTATTTTGTTCTTTATCCACCATTTCATCTGGGTAAATTTATTGAGGTGCTGACCTTTGTGTGATTGCCATAGTGGAATCAAGCCAGAACCCACGCTCAGGAGGTCCACCCTTCTGTTCAGGTCTTTCCATAATTTCAAAGAGTGGCTAATACAAATTGGTAACTCTCCTGTTCGTAGGTCCCGACCTAAGCTAAGCCATAAAACCTGCGATAGTACCCAATGCTTGTCTTCTAGAAGTTGCCTCTCTATGTCTGCCCACACCGGTATGGCCTCTTTTTTAAACCAGGTCGTGGTTTGAGCTAATCTAGTGGCCTTATAATACTTGATTAGATCAGGGAAGGCTAGCCCCCCTTTCTGTTTAGGCGCACACATTGTGGTTCTATTAATTCTTGGTTTCTTGTTATTCCATGCGAACTTAAAAAGTGTTTTTTGCAACACTCTAAGGTCGGGTTAACCTGATCGGTGTTGGGATTGTCCTAAATAGGTATAATAATTTGGGAATCACATTCATCTTGATGGAATTTATTCTGCCCAACCATGAGATGTTAAGGAAGGACCACTTGGAGATATCTGCCTTGATTCTGTTAAAGACAGGAGGAAAATTTGCCTCGTATACCAACGCTATAGACCGCGGAATATGAATACCCAAATAAGTTATCTGTTTGGGTGCCCATTTTAAGGGAAAGCTGTTTTCTAAGTTCTGTTTCACCGTTTGGGGTAGTGTAATGTTGAGGGCTATGCTCTTGTTAGTGTTGATTTTGAACCCTGACACTCTGCCAAAGTCTGTGAGCAATTGGAATAAATTAGGCAGGCTTGGTATTGGATCTGTAAGTGACAGCATGATGTCGTCTGCAAAAAGGTTGAGCTTATGCTCATTAGGGCCAATCTGCACTCCTTTAATGTTTGGACAATTTCTAACTGCCACTGCCAATGGTTCAAGACTAAGGGCGAAGAGCAAGGGGGAGAGTGGGCAGCCCTGTCTAGTTCCCCTAGTAATATTAAATTGTTTGGACACAAATCCCTGATATATAATACATGCTCTGGGATCGCTGTATAAAGGCATAATGCCCTTCAAAAAGCCGTCCCCCAGACCAAACTTCGCCAATGTTTTCCACATAAAAGTCCAGTCTATCCTATCAAATGCCTTTTCGGCGTCTAAAGATAGGAGCATTAGCGGGATATCCTCTCTGGTAGCCAAGTCTATCAGGTTAAAGATTCTCCTGGTGTTGTCGGGTGCTTCTCTACCTGAGATGAAGCCTACCTGGTCCGGATGGATCACGTCCGGCAACAATGGGGCCAATCTGTTTGCCATTATTTTGGAATATAGTTTGAGGTCCGTGTTGATCAATGAGATCGGTCTATAACTACCGCACTGTGCTGGGTCTTTCCCCTCTTTGGGTATTACGATAATTTTAGCCTCTAGAAATTCTGGTCTGAATGAAGAACCAGAAAGGAAACTGTTAAATAATTCTTGGAGGTACGGTAGCAAGAGATCGATGTATTGTTTATAATAAAAATTTGTGAATCCATCCGGACCAGGTGCTGCATGTGATCTCGTGGCCTTAATAGCCTGTTTAATTTCCTCAGCAGTTATGGGGTCTGCTAGGGTCTCTGCCTGTGATTCCTCAATTTGTGAGAGTAGGATCCTGAGTGAGAGGGGGTGGAATACAGTTCTGTATAAAATTGTCGAAAGACATCAGCAATCTGGTCTGGTTTAGAGACCGGGCCTTTCCCTTTAGTAAATATCTTTGGGATGAATGAGTCCGCCCTCTGTGCTTTAAGCTTTCTGGCCAACATACTGTCAGGTTTATTGGTGCTCATAAAGAAGCTGGCCTGCGTACGTTGTAGCATGGAGACCACCTTCTTCCTGAGCACTGTGTTTAAGGTATGTTTGTATTTCAGAATTTCATTGTACATCTTAGGATCATGATTCCTGGCAAATAGTGATTGTAACTCTGTGATCTTGCTATTGAGGTCCCTAATTTGCACTCTATCTGCTTTTTTCGCTGCTGCTCCTAGCTGAATACAAACTCCTCTAATCACTGCCTTATGGGCTGCCCACACTCCTCCCCCGTCTACCTCACCCCCACTATTGATCCCAAAGTATTCCACAATTGCACTGCTGATTTTTTCCCTTAGGACTAGATCGTTTAATAGACAGGGATTTAGTGCCCACGAGGGGGACCGTCCCGCTGGTAGAAGTCCAGACAGGGAGATCAGAACCAGGTCATGATCTGACCACGAAATGGGTCGAATGGAAGCTGCTTCTAAGTTTAGTGATAGGTGTTGTTGAATGAACAGGTAATCAATTCTGGAGTGTGACAGATGTCTGGGGGAGTAAAAAGTATACTCTCGATCAGTGGGGTTCATTATCCTCCAACTGTCTATCAGGCAATTAGATCTGAGAATATGTTTAAGAGCTCGGGTAGCCGTGGGAGGTGTGAGTTTAGTGGTAGCAGTTGATTTGTCTGTAGATGGATCTAGGACTGTGTTCATGTCCCCCCCTATGATCAGGAGGGAGTGCTCCCAGCCTATAATCAGATCTGAAATCTTAGTGAAGAATTGCTTCTGATCAGTGTTTGGCGCATATATGTTTGTAGATGTATTTTTTTATGATAATTAATTAATAAAATCATAAATTAATATACTTTACCTATTTGTAATTAATATATGCAGCAAGCAATATCCTGAAGAGCTAACAATCTTTTTTGATGTTCCTGCAGCATACAATGTACATTTGCACTGTTGCTGAGCTGAGGTGTAAGTGTCAGCAATGTGTGAAGTGTGTAGTATAAGTAGGCTGCGTGCGCGAGCGCAAACCGTTTGTTTAGGTGTGTAATTCAACATTTTGGAATGGTAATGTTATTAGTTTCAAGTTAGTGTTGTAAAATGGCGGCGATTGTGTATGTGTTAGGCGGGTGTGGAGCATTTTGCGTGCTCCCTAATAGTGTATTTTATACCTTGTACGTTCTTGTGTAAAAGTCTTATGTGTCTGGTGGGTTTTTGCTTGTTTATTGGTGGTGCCGCCTCGTTTTTGTTTTTTTCTGTCGCAGGTGTCGTGGGTGTCCCCCTGTGCTGTGATTGATGTTTCTTTTTGTAATTTTGGTGTTTTTTTTGTTTTTTTTCCAAAGTTTTTTATTAGGTAACCAAATAAACCAGAGGATAACATAAAAGCCAAGTGGCAATTTGACATTGTTCGCATACAATCATACTCAGTTATAGGGAAAAGGGAAGAAGAAAAGGTTAACATAACATTACACTTATAAGAAAATACCATATAAACAGTGACATAAAGTTAACCAAAAAGATCTATCCCCTCTTGTGGGAAAGTCTAAGGGTAGCCAGGTTACCTACATTTTTCCAATTTTCTAGGAAAAAAGTTTACCTAAAATAAACAGTTTGGTAGGCTCGGTCTAGCAGAACAAACATCCAGAGCCTAAGTAAGAAACGAACAAAAAAGAAAAACAAACAAACTATGGTTTGTAGACACAATATAGCTCTAAATGAGCTAAAACCATATAATAAAAGAAAAAAAAAAAAAAAAAAAAAACACTGTTGACTACATAATGAGTTTAAATTCAAAAAACATAATTTTGTCTCAAGGGTATTGAAGTATAAGTCCTGATGGTTACCAGCTCGGATCCACCGCTCGTCCCGCCTCCTCCAGCCCCCGGTCCGCAGCTCCAATGTAAGCATAGAAAGAGATAGCACAATGTTGATTAAGGGGATTTCAAGAGATAAGAGGGCTATAGGGAGAATGAATCCAGGGATTCCATATCTTGAGAAAAGTAGGCATACGGTCTTCCAGTACATGGGTCAGCCTTTCATTTATTGCAATGTAATTCATCTTATTGATGACTGATCTAAGAGTGGGGGATTTCCACTGTCTGGCTATATGGCTTTTTGTTGCTAGCATTAAGTACTGAAGCAGTCTATTTTGGTATTTCGATAGTAATTTTGGTGGTTTTATTGTTGTTTTTGTATGTGCGCGGTTCTGCCGTTAACTTCATATTTTTTGGACCTTGTATTAATTTTTTTTTCGAAGTGCCGCGGTTCATATTTTTTTGGGTGTGTCTCGCTTCACTTTTTGTGAAGTGTTGCGGGCCGTAATTTTTTTATGCAATTTTTTCAAAGTGCCACGAGTTTCGCATTCTGAATTGTGTAATTGAGTTTTGTGTATGTGTAGTTCCGTGGGTCATAGGGATGAGCGCCTATCAAGCGTTAACATCAAACCATATTGCTCACAACTATATATGTGATGTATTTCTCTACAGAATCCTAGTTTATATACCATGTGTTCAATTGCAAAATAAATAGTATTTTGAATAAATAAAATTACCTTTTTACTGGACTAACAATTTAAACATAGAAACATACATTTTCTAATAAATCCTTTTATATATTTTCATATTTCTATCATGTCAACTTCTATCCTCTATACTATTTAAATTGAAGAAACAATATGGTAGTAAAACAAGCAATAACCCTGCAAAATTGTAAAAGGTAGCTAGCATAAGAAAAGCACTTTTAGCCGAGGTATTTATTTTATTAATTTTCTCCTGAATGAGGTAGATAGGTAGCAAACTGTAAATCTCCATACTGCATTTAATAGTACAGACACACCATGGCCAATAGCTTCCTGTAAGGCCACACAGTTCAAGTGCTGCAGCATTTAGTGCATGAGTCAGCACAACAAGAGTCTGGGAATCAATGGAAAGCTGCTACCCTTGGTGAGTGCATTTGAAGATTCTTAACTTTCTGTCTGCCCTTACACAGTTACTTGCTTACAGATATGGTAATGAATAGTAGGAGGCCAACATGTCAGCCCCATAGAAGGAGCCAGAGGATATTTAAAAAAAATAGTAATGATTGCTATTTTTTTTAAATAATTTTTATTGTGAGAAAAGAAGATTACATTACATACAGGCAAGTATTGAAGAGTAAATACAATACAATGATAGGATGCGAACTGAAACATAAAGATTTTCCTGCCTTTTCTCAGTTACTTTTCTTTTTTTTTCTAAAGTTATATACACCTTCTTGCATTGTTTCTTAAATAAAAATAATGATTCCTAACTTTATAAAATTGGCTAATATGACTTTCATTATGCTAGATTAATTAATCACAGTGTATTGAATGGAGGTTGGCAATGACTGACCTTTTATAAGGTCAATCTGAAGTTAGTGACATCCCCACATAGTGATCGGGAGGAAAATGTAAACCAATAAAGGAAAAGTAAACTCAAAATCAAATCAGGAGTGTGAGCTTAAAAGAATCTAGATGGGGGGATACCGTGCATAGTACACCATCTACATTCCTCTGGGAGGTAGACCCTTCAAATTCTCCCAGGTGATACCACATACAGGATCACACCATCCCCTGGAACATGGACTCTCATGACAATGGAACCTCCTCAGCTAAACTCTGCTTCCTGTACTTATAAATAGCTAGCTTGGCTAATGGCAGAAGCAGGTTAACGAGGAGGTCCCTGGCCCTGTTGCCCAAGGAAACTGGACACCCAAAAATAAACATGTTAGGGGAGAAATGCAGCCAGAACTGCAGGAGGAGGCTTCTTAAGAGTGACAAGAGGGGCTGCAGTTTGGTGCAACTAAAATAAATGTGAAACATGGACTCACCCTTGCCACAGAATGGACAACTGGCTGGAAAGTCTGTGAAATTAGCCAGGTACTTTCTTGCGCTCAGTGCACCATGGAGCACTCTACAACTCAAGAGATGAATCACTGATTTCTAGGTAAAGTCTGAATATGTAGCTATAGAATTGCATTAGTACTTTTTTGGGTGATTAATTGTTCTCCCTATACCACCCAGTCCCTTTCACCTTCTGCTGCTTTTTTCAATATTCTATTAAAGGTATATGTAAGTGAGCTGGGTTATGAATGCATCTGATAGGGGAAATTAGTAGTGTATGATTACATTTATTTGCATGCACTATGTTTTTTTTATCTTTGCATTAAAAAAAATTAATGCAGGTTATGTTTACACCCCCAGAATTGAGCTAAGCTTCTCAGAGTTCGATTTTTTAAAAATGTACCCTGTCTCTGTGAGCATGTCCAGCTTTGCAGTCAATCAGCAATGCTGTATGCAGCCAGCTAGATAATGTTGCTACACTCCTTAGAACTAAAGATCCTTAAAGGACCATACATCAACACTCAAGTAATCCAAGCATTTCAGCTTCTTCTTCCTATCCCAATCTGTCTTTTAGGCGAATGAGCATTTATGCTTGATTTATGGTCCTGCAATGACTTGCAAGAGAGCTCATGGTCTCTGTGCATGTATCACTGTGTGTGTCTGGTGCAGGGGCTGGTGGAGGTGATGGAGGCAATTCACTGGGTAGTGGGAGGTCACAGGGGCAATTCACTGTGGCTGGGGGAGGTCACAGGAGCAATTCACTGGGGCTGTTGGGGGGGGGGGGGGGGGGGTTTACAGGAGCAAAACACTGGGGCTGGGGGAAGTATCACCTGGGATGTAGATAAAACATTCAGTGAATGAAGGGACACAGACCTTGTTCTGGTTATTATAGAAATCTAAAGGAAAGCTGCAGCTCAATCCGCATACCAAAAAAATACAATGTATTATGTATGCTATTTGTTCCTGGGATTTTCAGGGGGTGTCAACATTTATAGAAATCATTTTGCAAATGCAAGAAATTCAGCTGACTTTTGGGTAACGGTTTAAATGTTTATGTTTGTATTTTTTGATGCCAACAATTTTTTTCATATACTACTAATTCTCCTCTATCAGATGCATTCATAATTACAGCTCAATTGCATATACCTTTAAGTTTATATTTCACATTGGGGTTTTGTATGCTTAGTACATAATTTTTGAATTTTTTGAGTTAAAACTTTCTATTTGAAATTGCTCTAGTTTTTATTTTTTAATTATTACATAACTTCAGGTGACATGATCAAGAGTTGTCCATCAATTCATCCTTACTAAAAGGAAATATACTTACTTTAAGCTCATCATTTTGAATTTGAATGTTCATCCAATGAAAATGTCTAATTATTTTCAGCAGTATTAAATTATGTTATATTCTTTATATTCTAACAATACTTTGACATATTTCCTTTTTCTGCGTTATGATTACTTTTCTCTATTAACTACAGTATGTCTATAAATTAAGGACATAAGTTGTTAAACCTGATTTAAATTATACAAACAAGAGGGGACAGAGACTGCTTTACAGGAATACAAGGAAATTAACAAGACTTGCAAAAGGGTGATTAGACTGGCTAAAATAGAAAATGAAAAATTAATTGCAAAAGAGAGTAAGACT
Organism: Discoglossus pictus; assembly: GCA_027410445.1. Taxonomy (NCBI): domain Eukaryota; kingdom Metazoa; phylum Chordata; class Amphibia; order Anura; family Alytidae; genus Discoglossus; species Discoglossus pictus. The sequence continues at coordinate 260,511,052 of CM050167.1, read as the reverse complement.
AACCCTAAAATATTATTATATTAATGGGAAGAAGGTGAGGAAGGAAGCTATAGGAACATTACAATGCGACACAGGCCATCTGATAATTAGTGACCAGGAAAAGTCAGATGAGCTAAATAGGTTATTTGCTTTGGTATATACAAGGGAGGTACCAGTGGGTGGGATATCGCAAAAAAATGGGGCTACACAACCTTTGCCAAATAATTGGTTAACACAGGAATGAATCCAAAATAGGTTGGAAAAAATAAATGTTAATAAAGCCCCAGGTCCTGATGGTATACATCCAAGGGTACTAAGGGAACTGGGTTCTGTAATAGCCAAACCATTATATTTAATTTTTCAAAATTCACTCAACACAGGGTCTCTACCAGATGACTGGAGAAAAGCTGATGTGATACCTATATTTAAGAAGGGAGCAAGAGCAATTCTGGGGAATTATAGACCAGTGAACCTCACTTCTGTAGTGGGGAAGCTTTTAGAAGGGTTAATAAGGGATAATATTCCAGAATATGTCTATTTAAACAGGATTATAAGTAGGAGTCAACATGGATTTATGAGGGATAGGTCATGTCAAACAAATCTAATTAGTTTCTATGAGGAGATACCTAGTAGGAATCTGGATCAAGGCAACTCAGTGGCTGTAGTCTTTTTGGATTTTGCAAAGGCTTTTGATACTGTGCCACATGAGAGACTATTGTGCAAACTAAGAGATACAGGAGTTGCAGTAAATATCTGCTCATGGATTGAGAGCTGGCTAAAAGACAGGAAGCAAAGGGTTGTTGTAAATGGAACATACTCCGATTGGACTAATGTGGTAAGTGGGGTTCCTCAGGATTCAGTATTAGGTCCTCTCCTTTTAAACATATTTATTAATGACTTAGAGGTAGGATTGGAGTGTGGTGTCTCCATTTTCGCTGATGACACGAAGTTGTGCAAGGTAATTAAATCAGATAGTGATGTGCTTTCCCTCCAAAGGGATTTCCATAAAATTGAGGAATTGGCATCTAAATGGCAGATGAGATTTAATACGAATAAATGTAAAGTTATGCATCTGGGAAGGAAAAATAGCCATGCAATTTATAATCTTAATGGAGCAAATCTAGGTGTATCGGATATTGAAAGGGATTTGGAAGTGCTTGTGGACAACCACCTAGGTAACATTGCTCAAAGCCAAGCAGCAGCTGCAAAGGCAAATAAAATATTAGCATGTATTAAAAAGGGTATAGAAGCCAGGGAAGCAAATATAATTCTGCCACTATACAAATCTATAGTACGCCCACATTTGGAATATGGAGTACAATTTTGGGCACCACTTCATAAAAAGGACATTTTAGAGCTTGAAAAGGTACAGAGGAGGGCAACAAAACTAATAGGGGAATGGAGGGGCTAAGTTATGAAGAAAGACTAACCAAATTAAACTTATTTTCTCTAGAAAAAAGGCGTCTAAGAGGAGATATGATTACCTTATATAAATACATCCAGGGTCAGTATAAAGATTTGTCAAGGGAGCTTTTTGTGCCAAGAGGTTTTCAACTGACAAGAGGACATCCCTTGGAGTTAGAAGTAAAAAGATTCCACCTTAAAGAAAGAAAAGGGTTCTTCACAGTACGGGTGGTTAATCTGTAGAATTCTCTACCAGAGGAGGTGGTGACAGCGGATTCGATAGATAACTTTAAAAGGGGACTGGAGTTATTTCTAATTAAAAAGGGAATTCAGGGTTATCATGGATAATTAGAGAGGCAGTATTGATCCAGGGAGAAGTCCGGTCGCCGGTGTCTGGGATCAGGAGGGAATTGATTATTTATTTGTTTTTTTATTTTTATATACAACTAATTAATTAATAGTTAATCCGCATATTGCAGATCAGAGGAGATCTTAAAAGGTTGAACTTGATGGACTGAAAGTCTTTTTTCAACCCTAAATACTATGGGCTTCATTCAATTGCGATTTGGCCAATTGAATAGGGCTCTAAATAAGCACATAGCATATTTTTTTTAAATACGTTTTTAGTTAGTGAAAACCTTGCTTTTGGATAGATGCTTACTAACTAAAAACTTCTTTAAAAAATATATGTTATGTGCTTATATAGAGCCCTATTCAATTGGCCAAATCGCAATTGAATGAGGGCCTATGTAACTATGTAACTATGTAACTATGTAATAAATTAAGGACAAAAGTTGTTAAACCTGATAATTTATTATAACGTTTACTCTGCAATATCAACCTGGCTTTACTTTCCCATCAAGATGGTTTATGTTAGTAATAACTTCTTGTGGATGAAGTAAAAGCACTATATACAGTGGTGGCAAAACCACTGTTGGCAATCACAGAGGTCGGACGTTTCTTGTAGTTGGCCACCAGGTTTGCACACATCTCAGGAGGGATTTTGTCCCAATCCTCTTTGTAGATCCTCTCTGTGACGAAGTGCCCCTCGCCACTTTGTCTTGAAGAAGACTGTTTGCCAGCCTCCTGCCCTGCGACTATGGCCCTGGTACATATTGCCCTTCAAACACAGTATTCGGCCATACCAGAGTGTATGTCACTCATTCTGGCCCTTTACATACAGGAGAGTCATTCGGTACTTGCCCTGTGTGAACCATGATACCACAGAAAGCTATGCCATGGAGCCCATTCATATAATGAAAGACTATGGGAAAGACTTTAGCTACATGGCAATTGAACTGTGTGAAGAGGATCTGAGCGCTATTCGGTAGTTTTATGCGCTCAGACCCCAGCTGTAACGGAACCCATCACTGTTTTACCCTGTTTTATGATTATTTAATTCTTGGTTAAAATATGATCACATTGCTGTACTGTAGATATGTTGTTTTATGTTCTACAGAATATATTGGCTCAGAATATCAAAGCTACTAGGCTAATAGATAATCCTGTTACAGATAAGAAAAGTGGATTGTATAAACTGTTTTCATTCTCAGATAAGAACAAAGAAGGCTGATTTAATCATTGTCTGATTATATCAAGTTGCCTCAGGGAGGGGTGACCACACCTATTGTCCTATATGTGTATTGTGTGGGGGATATGTGACATGTCTGTGTGTTATGTGAAAACATACTTTTACTAACTTTTGAACCCCTGGTCTGATTCATGCCATTTTTTAATATGTTGTTCCCCTGGGTGAGAGCTATTGAACGGTGCTGGACTTAAAGGTGTACCCCCTGTGTTTGAGGTACATCCAGAATGTGGTTAAAATTGTGTCTGTTTTTATTGTGTTACCTGTTATCTGAGGGGAGGAGACGTGGGGGTTGAACCATGTATATAATTGGCTGTGATAATTATGTGGGTGTAGCCCTTCAGAGGGCACCATTGCATAAAAGGAGATCCCCTGTCATTAAAGTTAGAGTTCTACTTGACCCTTCAAAACGTAGTCTCATCTCGTTCTTAGAGGGGATCGCTATATCCTACTGGGGATTGCTATGCTTTTGCATACTCCCATGAGCTGTAACTACTGAACGCTTGTTCCTGATGTGTCCTTCTTGGAGGAGAGGTCTTCCCCACACGGTCCTGGATGCAGGAGATTCATACAGGGTGGAAGGAAGACGGCGTGGCTCCAGCTAAACAACGGCGGTTGTGGAGTCTGTGGTGGTTGAGGTGTCCGGTGCCGTGCTTGTAGGCCTCGACGCAAACTAGGACGCGTCTATCAACGGAGGTACCCGGTCGGGGTGCCAGGAGATCCGTTACACTCTCCAAGTCTTTAAGGTTTCGAGGCTGATGTTTGGCAACTCCCTCCACAGATTTTCTATGGGATTAAGGTCTGGAGACTGGCTAGGCCACTCCAGGACCTTCTCGTGCTTCTTCTTGAGCCACTCCTTTGTTGCCTTGTCTGTGTGTTTTGGGTCATTGTCATGCTGGAATACCCATCCACGACCCATTTCCAATGTCCTGGCTGAGGGAAGGAGGTTCTCACCCACGATTTGACAGTACATTGCCTCGTCCATCATCCCTTTGATGCGGTGCAGTTGTCCAGTCCCCTTAGCAGAAAAACAACACCGAAGCATAATGTTTCCACCTCCATGTTTGACGGTGGGGATGGTGTTCTTGGGGTTATAGGCCGCATTCCTCCTCCTCCAAACACTCCGAGTTGAGTTGATGCTAACTAGCTCGATTTTGGTCTCATCTGACCACAACACTTTCACCCAGTTCTCCTCTGAATCATTCAGATGTTTAATGGCAAACTTCACACAGGCCTGTACATGTGCTTTCTTGAGCACAGGGACCTTGCGGGCACTGCAGGATGTCAGTCCTTCAAGGCGTAGTGTGTTACAAATTGTTTTCTTGGTGACAATGGTCCCAACTGCCTTGAGATCATTAACAAGATCCTCCCGTGTAGTTCTAGGCTGATTCTTCATCATTCTCATGATCACTGAAACTCCACAAGGTGAGATCTTGCATGTAGCACCAGACCAAAGGGAGACTGGCAGTTATTTTGTGTTTCTTCCATACCAACTGTTGTCACCTTCTCGCCAAGCTGCTTGGCAATGGTCTTGTAGCCCATTCCAGCCTTGTGTAGGTCTACAAAATTGTCCCTGACATCCTTGGACAGCTCTTTGGTCTTGGCCATGGTGCAGAGTTTGGAATCTGATTGATTGCTTTTGTGGACAGGTGTCTTTTATACAGGTTTAACAGAGTGCTCCTAATCTCAGCTCCTTATCTGTATAAAAGAAACCCGGGAGCCAGAAATCTTGCTAATTGATAGGGGATCAAATACTTATTTCCCTCACTGACCTGCAAATCAATTTATAACTTTTTTTGCTTGCGTTTGTCTTGGGGGGGGTTGTTATTTTGTCTCTCACTGTTAAAATACACCTACCATTAAAATTAAAGACTGTTCATTACTTTATCAGTGGACAAACATTCAGGGGATCAAATACTCCCCCCCCCCCCCACCCCCCACTGTAGGTGAAATGCAAAACTTTTCAAATACTTTATAAATAGCCAGGTTATTAAAAATAGTGCTAAAATTACCCTTTATAAAAAGCTTGATTTTCCCACGTTGTGTCAAAGTTTTTAAATTGTTAAAATAATTGCACTTTTTTTTTTATTTCTTTCTTCCAGCTCTTTGAGATTGGTTGTTAGTGATAAAAGTGTGATGTGAAAGGAAAAGTTGACCATCACACATGACAGCTTCATAGATTCCAAATGAATTGTGATCCATCTTTAAAGATCAGCGCTACGGAATATGTCGGCATGTTATAAATAAACTATAATAACAATCAGTGGTTTCCAATCCGGTCCTCAAGGTACCCCAGACATGCCCGATTTTTTATTTAACTGTGTGAACTCATGTGAGAAAATGAGAGGCTCCTGTTGAATACTAATTGCCTCACCTGTGTTCAGACTGTTAAATCAAATACCTGACCTATCTGGGGTGACTCGAGGACTGGTTTGGAAACCACTGGTGTAGATTGTAAGTTTATGAGTTTTCAATCTTGCATGGTGCTTTGGGGAAAGCACTATGGACACCGGACTCTAAGCTCAAAGACAGGGGCCATTCTTTGCAATGTTTTAATATTGAATTTGATAGTGGATTAGGACATTTTGGTACAATTTATAGTGATTTTGATACATAATGAAACAATAAATCATTGTACGTAAAGAGTATTTAAGTAGGTGGAACTACAGGAAGATGGTGCTCTGAACTGGAATACATTGTGAAAATTGGGTTCTCAGTCCCAGTGGTGCAGAGGGACTTGTGTACATGCATCTCCCAAATGCATTATGACAGTATTATGTTTTTTTATATTATACTAGCGACTTGCACGTCAAAAATGACGGAGCAATAAAATTGTAAGGCAGGTAATGCTGTTTGCCACAGACATACATTTTTTTGTTGGTCTGAGTTGCTTTGGCGCTCATGGCGTGGCTCGCAATGAGCACCTTTGGTGCTCATTGTGAGGCTGTTGGTTGTTGTATTTTTTGTCCAAGAGGCGCTTTTGTTGTTATTGTTTTGTCGCCGTTGATCCGCTTTTTGCGCTTATTGCAAGGCTCTGTGTGCTTTGAACAGCGTTTGAGCTGGTTGTGAGGCGTGCAGTGAATGGCTTTTGTGTTTATTGAGATAGTGTTTTTTTTTGTGTATATTTATTTTTGTATGCTAATTAAATAATTAATAAATGAATATACTTTACCTATTTGGAAGTAATATATGCAAGAAGCATTGTGCTGAAGAGCTGACAATCTGTTTTGATGCTCCTGCAGCATACAATGTCGATTTGCACTGTTGTGGAACTGAGGTGTAAGTGTCAGCAATGTGTGCAAATAGGCTGCGTGTGCGAGGGAAAGCCGTTGGTGTAGCTGTGTACTTCTGCATTGTGTAAGTTAGTGTTGTAAAATGGCGGCGAATGTGTATGTGGTACATGGGTGTGGATGATTTATCGTCCTTGGTAAAAGTGTATCTCGTACCTCGTACAGCTTTTTTGAGAAGCTGTATGTGCTTGGTGGTGTTTTGCGGCTTTAGAATCCTGTAGCCTCGTTTTCGTTTTTTTTCGGCGGCCATTTTTTCTCTCACTTAGGGGATTTTCGTGTGTCTAAACTCGGGAATTTGGACTTAAATTGAGGTGTAACTTCACTTGCAGAGGTCCTTGGTGCCCCCCCCCCCTTGCTGTGGGTAAGCTTTTTGTGTATTATTTGTGTGTATTTATTGTGTCTTTAATGTTTTCAGGTGCGCGCGGTTCGGCCGTTAAGGTCGTATTTTTGCAAGGTTATAATGTTTTTTTTTCTAAGTCCCGCGGTTCATATTTTTTTATGCTAAGTCTGTAAATGTTGTGTTTTTTGGTGTATTTAGTGATTGCGTGTTAGATCTATTTTGTTAAAGTGGCGCTTGTGTGAGGCCATGTAGGGCCTCCACCTCGCGAGGGTCCGCATTTGCGAGGGTCCGCATTTGCGATAATAAATTCCAAAAAGGTTTAATTACAAGGTATCATTTCCCATAGGAATCAATGTAAATTGAAATAATCTGTTCCGAGCTCCAGAAATTTCACATTTACTTTAAGCTGATGGTCTTGTTTTAAACAGAAATTAATACAAAATAATAATTAGATCAAATAAATAGAATTTAACTTCAGTTTAACTGTACTGAGAGGACTTGAAGGCCCAATAGAATGTGGCAATGTAGATGAGGAGAGGGCGTAGACAGGTTTTTTGTGTGGAAGGGAAGTCCTCTTCCATAAGAACATCAGACACTTTCCCAGGGGATGTTTCTCTTTTCTTTCTCTTAATACTCCATTGCAGCCACATCCATGCCTTTTAAACTGCGTGTTAACCTTCTCAATACTGGGGAGCATCGTGAAGTGCTCTTTTCTGACCTCTGGAGGCACTTCATCACACCACCTAATATATTTTTGACTTTTTCTTTATTGTCCCCCTATGGGCACCTACCTTGTATAGAAAAGATGCAAGTTATGTTGCACCAGGCCCCTCCATTCACTTGCTTCACCACTGTATTATATATTGTTAAATAATGTGAATATTTTTAAGTATTATTCCTCAAATATTCCTCAAATCCATACAAATCCATAACTTTATGTAAAATAATACAAGTTTAATCTAAACATGGATTTTGCAAACTTTCAATATATTTACTTGCGCTAATTTAAACTGCTATTTTGAAAAGGATCCTCATTAACTTAACAAAATCAAGTTTATATACATTTTAGTAACACAAAGCGAACAAATGCACTGAATCATTAATATGACATTTAAAGTATATTTATAATTACAGCTCTTGTTAGTTTATGCAAAAGAGATTGCACAAAGGCAAATGACTTCTTATAATTTTCAGCAGATGAGTATGTTGAACAAAACATAAGAATCCTGCCATGCAGAAATTCCCCTGCACTCATGCATGTAGACAATATACGTTCTTTAACAGATGTAAGATCAGTGAATATATTCCAAAGAGCTTTTATGGATGAAATAAGCCATTTTGCATCTGCAGTATCAATATTGTTATTTATTTGATTTTTTTTATATCATAATTAATTATCGTAGTAAGAATTATTTTTCTTTACAGTTTATGTATATTTTTCATGATTAAGCAGGAAACAAAGTCATAAAGCCAGTTTCTAATTATAAAAAATAATAACTTTGATGTCACTGCTGAACCATGTATGGATCACATATTGGATGGAAAGGGTATGGTGTCAATTTCAATCTTATCCAACCAAAGAAACTGGATTTTTGACTGTTGTTTTCTCACCCATCCCTCCTTCCAGTTATAACTACAAACACACACCCTCATCATTTAGAGCTCAGAATGGATGTAACAAACACAAAATGGATTCCTGTACTCCTAAACAGAATTTCTGATTTTATGTCCATGGCTAATACAGCTGTTAATATTGTTAATTTGGTACATACTTAAAAAACAAATGATTTTTTCTCGATCTGCAGTCGTCCTTTAACAATCAGTTATATATAGTCATAAGCATTCTAATTATATATATTTTAGGTATATATTAGAACTTGGAGATAGTGCCAAAAGTTGAGGATGTCAGATCTTGTTCTGAGTTAGGAAGAAAAAAAATACATATGCTTTGAATTGTCCCCTACATATCACATCTAGGATGGGACTAAATGAATCATATGGTAACTGACGATCCAAACTAGTTGATGGAGAGAAATCAGGCTAGATAAATGTCCTGTAAGACTATTGTTGTATGTAAAGTTGTGCTCAAAAGTTTGCATACCCTGGCAGAAATTATGAAACGTTGACATTTATTTTGAAAATATGGCTGGTCATGCAAAAAAAAAAATTTTTATTGAAGGATAGTGATCATATGAAGCCATTTATTTTTACATAGTTGTTTGGCTCCTTTTTAACTCATAATAATAACATAAATCCCCCAGATGGCCCTGATCATAAGTTGGCATACCCTTAGTTCATAATACTGTGTATTGCCCCCTTTAGCATCAATGACAGCGTGCAGTCTTTTGTAATAGTTGCCTATGAGGCGCCTAATTCTTGCAGGTGGTATAGCTGCTTATTTGTCTTGGTAAAATGCAAAGTCTTTGATCATTTTGCATGAACCACACGTTTGAGATCTCCCCAGAGTGGCTCGATGATATTAAGGTCAGGAGACTGTGATGGCCACTCCACAACCTTTACCTTTTCCTGCTGGAGGGTCAACTTAGCCTTGTGCTTAGGGTCATTGCCATGGTGGAAAGTCCATAGCGTCACATGCACAGCCTAAGTGCAGAAGAATGCAAATTGTCTGCCAGTATTTTCTGATAACATGCTGCATTCATCTTGCCATCAATTTTCACAAGATTCCCTGTGCCCTCTCCCCGCCTAAGAAAAAACCCATCAGTGAGCCACCACCATGCTTCACAGTGGGGATGGCATTCTTTTTACTATAGGCCTTGTTGGCCCCTCTCTAAACATAGCGCTTATGGTGGTGACCCTAAAGACCTATTTTGGTCTCCTCACTCCAAATTACAGTGTGCCAAAAGCTGTGAGGCGTGTCAAGCTGTTGTCAGGCATATTGTAACCAGACTTTTCTGAAGCATTGGCACATTAAAGACTTCTTTCTGGCATCTTGACAATGCAGCTAATTTTTGTTCAAGTATCGCTGTATTGTGCTCCTTGAAACAACCACATCGTCTTTTTTTCCAGAGAAGCCTGTATTTCTTCTGAGGTTACCTGTGGGTTTTTCTTTGTATTCTGAACATTTCTTCTGGCAGTTGTGTCTGAAATCTTTCTTGGTCTACCTGACCTTGGCTTTGTATCAAGAGATCCCCACATTTTCCACTTCTTAATAAGTGACTGAACAATACTGACTGGCATTTTCAATGCTTTGGATATCTTTTTATATCCTTTTTCATCTTTATGAAGTTCCATTACCTTGTTACGCAGGTCTTTTGTTTTGACAGTTCTTTTCTGCTCCCCATGGCTCAGTACCTAGCCTGCTCAGTGCATCCACGTGAGAGCTAACAAACTCATTGACTATTTATACACTAATTGAATTTTAAAAAGCCACAAGTTTGGGAAATTAACCTTTAATTGCAATTTAACCTGTGTGTGTCACCTTGTATGTCTGTAATAAGGCCAAATATTCAAGGATATGTCAACTTTTGATCAGGGCCATTTGGGCAATTTCTGTTATCATTATGATTTAAAAAGGAGACAAACAACTTTGTGATAATAAATTGCTTCGTATGGTCACTATCCTTCATTAAAATATTATTTTTTTGCATGATCAGTCGTATTTTAAAAATAAATGCAAACATTTCACAATTTTTGACAGGTTATGCAAATTTTTGAGCACAACTGTACTAACTTCATTGTGAAATGTTAAGTTCTCAGAAATTAATTTACTCTGTTGAAATAGCCTGTGATCTCCGGAGGCCTTTTATACTGAAAAAAAGAAGTTGGTTATATTCGTGCTAAGAAACAGCGTTCTCCTCTAGAATCGTAGTTATACATAAAGTGATGGTGGATCTTTGGGAAAGGCAAAGTTTGGAAATTTAGTTGGTAGTCACACTGAATGATGCACAGCACACAGAAATATGAAAGTTATGCATGTCTTGAAACACACAACATCACAAATATTTCCCCTGATGCACTCCTGAAGACCTATCACTTCCAAAATATCGGACTGTTTGTCTTACCGGGACTGAGCCCTGAAGCATTCTTGTATAATGTAAGTGCTAACCTGACCTGGACATCAGTTCAAGAGATGCTCTTACAGGTCAACCACAGTCCATTGTTCAGTTGAACAACCACCAGATTAACAAGATCCATTATTATTATTGACAAAAAACATAACCCCTTCATAGACTAAGGTGCACAGAAATGTATTTGGTGTCCTATCTGGTGTCCATGATTACAATTAAAGAGCTCTGCTAGGAAAATATATTTTTGCTCCTTAAAATAAATTCATGGCAAACTTCGGAACTACAGTTGTATTAAGCTTCATCATTCATCATTTTGTTTCATTAAGTAAACAACTTCTCATTCCCGTTCCTTTCAAGACAATAGAGTTGGTTATCAGTTTAAGATATCACTCTAGTGAACAAAATAACACATCTGTAAATCCTAACCTATATATAGTTAAAAAGTAGAGATCTGTTCCGAAAATTATATATTAAAAACGTTTTTTAAGCACTGCTGCCTATGGTATAGCACAACATAGGTGAGGCACTCTAGATATTGTAAATGCAGGGCCCATGTGTTGAATAGAGTTGAAAACCAGAACACCAAAGAATGGTTTCAAGCCTTTTCTCCTGCCATGACACTTCCCAACTGCTGTACAGTAAAATATTAAACATTCCTCCTGTCACTGGATAATAGTACTATTCCTATAAGACATAAAGTATAATAAATATGCTAATTCATGGGCAACTCAGATTAAAGATGTTCCTGCCAGGCATTGTGCCATGGAGCACATTGGATTAATGCAGAAGCCAACAATTAAATATATCACATCCTCCAAATGTTCCACATTCAGCCTAAATCTACCTAAGATCATTTTGGATTGAAATGCTTGTCACATTATGTATTACGTTACATATTGCTTTCAATAATATATGACATTTTGTGGCAGTTCTACCATACATGCATCCAGTCACCACCCAAACAAAAAGAGAAACATTTGACAGCAAATCAAAACCAAAAGATCTAGCAAGCCTATTCTGTCTATCCAAACAAATTTCAATAAAACTTCAGAATAGCCTTATGCTTATCCAGAGAATACTGCCTTTTGTTCCCAACTCTTAGAAAGCTGATCCACGTCCCTACTACTATTTCTCTAAATTAGTAATTTCTCACATTATCCGTTATTTAGCTTGAAATTATTTAGCTGCTTGAACAGAAACTCCAGTCAGTCTTTGGCAAGTGAGTTAAACTTTGAGGTTAATAAATAATTGAGTGATTCTATGACTAATTGTGAAAAATAGAGTATGGATATTCCCCAGATCCTTTACCCATTCTTCACAATCGAGAGAACCGCATGCTTAATATTGTATAGTCAAGATACCTACTTTAAGAAGCAGGTGTTACTTTACCAGTTTGTTCAAAAAAGCAGGTAGATGCAGCAACAACAGACATCCAACAAAATCCAGCAAAATGAGACCGACGATGAGAGTGTGTGCCAGTAAGCATTATTCTGAGAATTCAAGTTTTACTAAGGATGCATGTATTGTGTGACACCATTCATGTGCCTCACTAGTGCCGTCATTCAAATAGTCCTTGCTGGTATGTATATGCAGTTTGTGAGTTACATAGTTACATAGTTACATAGGGCCTCATTCTTTTAACGGCCGTAGGAGATGCGTGGCCGCAGGCTATTTGCCTATTCTATTCCCTTGCGGCCGAGGGCTCCGGCAGGCTTGCGGCCGGCGCCCTGTTATCCCTTGCGGCGCACGCGCAGCAGGAAAGCCTTTGATCTTACACGGCCACAAGAGTTTCGGCCACAAGAAAGCCCCGGTGGCTATTCAATTGCTATGTAAACCCTCTCGTCATGGCCGTAATTATCTAAAACCGAGCCGCAGCTTACTTGCACCAAAAAGGTCCGGCTAGCACCCAATTAAGCACATAATAAAGCCATCCTGCACTTTGATGAGACAATAAAGTGATTGGAGGTGTTAGCATTCATAGCACAACATTCCCCTACACTCAAATCTGAAAATATTTTTTAGTTTAATTCATGTCAAATGTACGTGGACAAAGTCCCAAGGGCTTGGAGCACCTCAGACCCGCAAAGGCTGCGGGATTAGCCTCCGTCGAGTCCGTAAATGGGTAAAATAGACCTACGGGTCGTAAAGGGCTTACTTACAAGTCGTAGCATAGAAAAGCCATCCTGTACTTTTATTAAATGTGAAAGTGATGTTTGGTTTTAGAATTAATAGCTCAACATTCCCGTACTCTCAAATCCGCAAATAAAGATATTTAACTTGTTCAATCTTCATGTTTTATCTATCATGCAAGCCCGCACGGGCTTGAATAAGGAGCTACGGGCTTGATCATTAAAGTCCGTGGGACTTGGACGGATTTTAAAATCAAAGTACAATTTGGCGATGTGCAAGCTTGAGAATGTTTTGCTATTAATCCTCATGCCCCCCATTATGATGCCTAGCATTTACGGAGCTTTACAGTGCCATCTTGAATTTATATTTGCATTTACAGTTTTCTGACTTTGAGGCCGGAAAACAAGATTTACGGGCGCAGGAAAAACGCTTGCGGCCATTTGCATGATGTGCGGCCGGCCGTAAGGGGTATATTCTTCCGGCGCCGTCCATTTGAATAGCAAGGTAGCAGTAGCTCTACACGGGGCCGGAAGATGGCCGCAAGGAATCGCAGCTTTGCGGCCATTTTACGTCCGTTAATAGAATGAGGCCCATAGTAATTAAGGTTGAAAAAAGACTTTCAGTCCATCAAGTTCAACCTTTTAAGATCTCCTCTGAACTGCAATATGAGGATTAGTAATTAATTAATTAGTTGTTAATTGTTAATTAATTATTAATCCACTATTTTTTTTTTTTTTAATTATTAATTAATCCAGAGGAAGGCAAACTGAAAAAAAAAAAACAAGTGAAACGTAGCCAATTGTCTCAAAGTAAACAAAATAAAAATTCCTCCCTGACCCCAGACACCGGCGATCTGATTTCTGCCTGGATCAATACACTCTCTCTAATTATCCAGGATAACCCTGAATTCCCTTCTTAATTAGAAATAAATCCAGTCCCCTTTTTAAGTTATCTATCGAATCCACTGTCACCACCTCCTCTGTTAGAGAATTCCACAGATTAACCACCCTTACTGTGAAGAACCCTTTTCTTTCTTTAAAGTGAAATCTTTTTACTTCTAACCTCAAGGGGTGTCCTCTTGTCAGTTGAAAACCTCTTGGTACAAAAAGCTCCCTTGACAATTCTTCATACCTACCCTAGATGTATTTATATAATGTAATCATATCTCCTCTTAGACGCCTTTTTTCTAGAGAAAATAAGCTTAATTTGTTCTTCGTAATTTAGCCCCTCCATTCCCCCTTATTAGTTTTGTTGCCCTCCTCTGTACCTTTTGCAGCTCTAAAAAGTCCTTATTATGAAGTAATGCCCAAAATTGTACTCCATATTCCAAATGAGGGCATACTAGAGATTTGTATAGTGGCAGAATTATATTTGCTTCCCTTGCTTCTATACCCTTTTTAATACATGCTAATATTTTATTTGCCTTTGCAGCTGCTGCTTGGCTTTGAGCACTGTTACCGAGGTGGTTGTCCACAAGTACTCCCAAATCCCTTTTAATATCTGATACCCCTATATTTGCTCCATTAAGATTATAAATTGCATGCCTATTTTTCCTTCCCAGATGCATAACTTTACATTTATTCATATTAAATCTCATCTGCCTTTTAGATGCCCATTCTTCAATTTTAACCCTTTGAAGGGAAAGCACATCATTATCTGATTTAATTACCTTCCACAACTTCGTGTCATCAGCGAAAATGGAGACACTACTTTCCAGTCCCACCTCTAAGTCATTAATAAATATGTTAAAAAGGAGAGGACCTAATACTGAATCCTGAGGAACCCCACTTACCACATTAGTCCAATCAGAGTCTGTTCCATTTACAAAAACCCTTTGCTTCCTGTCTTTTAGCCAGCTCTCAATCCATGAGCAGATATTTACTGCAATTCCTGAATCCCTTAGTTTGCACAATAGTCTCCCATGTGGCACTGCATCAAAAGACTTTGCGAAATCCAAATAAACTACATCCACTGAGTTGCCTTGATCCAAGTTCCTACTAACTTCCTCATAGAAACTAATTAGATTTGTTTGACATGACCTAACCCTCATAAATCCATGTTGACTCCTACTTATAATCCTGGTCAAATAGACATATTCTTGTATATTATCCCTTATTAACTCCTCTAAAAGCTTTCCCACTGCAGAAGTGAGGCTCACTGGTCTATAATTCCCCGGATTTGCTCTTGCTCCCTTTTTAAATATAGGTATCACATCTGCTTTTCTCCAGTCATCTGGTAGAGACCCTGTGTTGAGTGAATCTTGAAAAATTAAATATAATGGTTTGGCTATTACTGAACCCAGTTCCCTTAGTACCCTTGGATGTATTCCATCAGGACCCGCTTTATTAACATTTATTTTTTCCAACCTCTTTTGGATTTCTTCCTGCGTTAACCAATTATTTGGCAAAGGTAGTGTAGCCCCATTTTGTTGCAGTGTCCCAACCACTTGTACCTCCCTTGTGTATACCGAAGAAAATAACCTATTTAGCTCATCTGCCTTTTCCTGGTCACTAATTTTCAGACAGCCTGTTTCCAATTCTATTGTTTCTATAGCTTCCTTCCTCGCCTTCTTCCCATTAATATACTTAAAAAATATTTTAGGGTTAGTCTTACTCTCTTTTGCAATTAATTTTTCATTTTCTATTTTAGCAAGTCTAATCGCCCTTTTGCAAGCCTTGTTGATTTCCTTGTATTCCTGTAAAGCAGTCTCTGTCCCCTCGTTTGTATAATTTAATTGCTTGTTTTTCACTATGTATCTTGATCTTTAAATCATTGTTAAGCCACATTGGATGTGATTTACTCCTGCTTCCCTTAGACCGTTAAAATCGGCCCTTTTAAAAATTAAGAGTTTTTGTTGGCCCCTTAAAATTTAGTTTTTTTTAATTCAATCTCAAATGAGACTGTGTTGGGATCACTGTTTCCCAAAGGTTGCCATATTTCAACATTTGATACTATATCGATATTATTTGTGATGACTAAATCCAAGATAGCTTCATTTCTAGTAGGGTCTTGTATAACCTGGGCCAGATAAAGATCCCTGAGTGTACTCAAGAACCTGCTGGTCTCATTCATCCAGTTTATTTCAGGGTAATTAAAGTCTCCCATTATTAGAACTTGCGCATGCTTAGCTGCATTTCTAATCTGTAACAATAATTGTATTTCCATACTATCAGCTATATTTGCAGGTTTATAGCATATTCCTACTAATATTCTTATATAATTTGCCGCTCCGCTATTTAACTCTACCCACAAACATTCAACATTACCGCTAGTTCCGCTAGTTCCGCCATAAATATCTTCTCTGACTATAGGCTTAAATTCAGGCTTAACATACAGACAAATCCCTCCTCCTCTTTTTCCATTGCCCCAATCTTTCCTAAATAGGTTATAACCATCCAGATAAACAGTCCAGTCATGAGATTCATCCCACCATGTTTCAGTAATGCCTATTATATCCCATTTCTCATTAACCGCTAATAATTCTAACACTCCCATTTTTCCTGACAAGCTTCTGGCATTAGCAAGCATACACCTTATGTTATGAGTCTTTAGTTCTGAAGTGCCTGCCACTGTACTTGAGTTACTTAGCAAAATCTCCCTATTGACTGTACTAACCATCCCCCCATCCCCTCACCCATGACTAGTTAATACGTTCCTTACCCCCTCAACAATTACTACCCCATTACTTATATCTGGTCCCTCCCCCCCACATACTAGTTTAAAAACTCCTCCAGCCTTTCTACCATCATATCCCCTAGCACAAAAGCTCCCTCATCATTAAGGTGCAATCCATCGCTGCTGTAGAGATTTTACCGAAGTGAGAAGTCAGCCCAGTGCTCTAAAAACCCAAACCACTCCTTAGTGCACCACATCTTTAATCTCCCTAAGCTCCTTCTGCCTCCCGGGGCTAGCACGTGGCACTGGTAGTATCTCAGAAAATACTACCTTGGAGGTCCTTGCCTTCAGCTTATTACCTAGTTCTCTAAAATCATTATTTAGGACACTCCATCTTCCACTAACTTTGTCATTGGTACCAGTGTGTACCAAGACCGCTGGTTCATTTTCAGCCCCTCCCAATAATTTATCTACCCAAATCCACAACATGCCGAAACCGAGCACCCGGGAGACAGCAAACTGTTCGATTACTGGTATCTGGGTGACAAATCATCCTGTCTATCTTCCTAATAACAGAGTCGCCTACCACCAAAACCTTTCTGTTGCTCTGCCTATTCTGCCCTCCCACTCCTCCAGTAGAACTGTTCTCCCGGCTGTTAGAGGGAACAGCTCTATCTGGCATTGCCATTCCTGGATGGACATCCCCTAACAGTTTCACTCAATCTGTCAAATCGGTTGGTGCTTGCCAACTCAGAACTGGCCTGCCATCCTCCTGTTCCCCCTGATTCCCCTTCTAACTGTAACCCAGCTACCTCCCTGGACATCCTCATTAGCCCCAGCTCCACCCTCCATTCTAGGCCCAGCTAAAGTGAGCACCAACTCCCTTACCAGTGGAGCAATATCACTAAGTGCTGCAATTCTCCTCTCCAGTTCTCCAATTTGAGCTTCCAGAGAGGCAACATGCTCACACCTCTCACAGAGGTATGGGCCCTGGATCATCTGTTCCAATTTGCATACATGTGGCAGGGTGTACATTCCGTGAGGTTGCCACTGGACTGACTCATAATTATTATTATTGTCTACAAAAATTCAGTGGGAAAAATAAACAAGAATAAAAAATAATATATTTGTATAAAGTTTTATAAAAACTAAATATATATATATATATTTTTTCTTCCCCCTCTTTTCTTTGTACTCCGTCCTTTAACTTTTAACTCTTACATTTTTACTAGAATCGCACTAATAATAGAAATGTTCGCAAGCTCACAAGTTCGCCCCTTCTCTTGTTTATATTAACTTCTGCCTTCTAACCTGGGCACAATTAGTGCACTCTGCAGTTTATCAGCCTTCACTTGTAAAAATAAAGATCCACATTGTAAATCGCTGCTGATGGAGCAGAGACCGGACAGCTGTTTCTTATTAGATAACTAGTAACTTGCCCAATTAAATGTCTATTCTGTCTCTGTCTGTGTCACATAAGGTGATTCTTAGATCCTAAGAAAAGGGGTCTGATGGTGCCTGTCTCTTCAGAAATGATGCTGTCATCTGATGTGTCTGCTAGAGTCGAGATCTGAACAAAAAGTTGCGACCTCTCTCCCTCCCCCTCCCTTCCCCTTGCCTTTCTCTCTCTCTCTCTCCCCTCCCCTTCCCTTTCTCTCTCTCCCTCCCCTCCCCTTGCCTTGCCTTTCTCTCTTGCTCTCTCTCTCTCTCTCCCCTCCCCTTCCCTTTCTCTCTCTCTCTCTCTCTCTCACTCTCTTTCTCTCTCTCTCTCTCCATTCCTCTCTCTCCCTCCACTTCCATTTCTCTCTCTCCCTTCCTCTCTTTCTCTCTCTTTCCCTCTCTTTCAGGTTCCTTCTCCCCTTCCCTCTCTTCCCCTCTCATTGCCTCTCTCTTGCTTCTGGCACTCTTAAACTTTAGGTTATCTACAAAGAAGTACAACAAGTGTAATAAATGTTTTTATCTTTTTTAACATTGAATTTGTATTTGAAGAACTGTCAAACCATATTTTTCACAATATTAACTTTTTTAATTTTCAAGTATGCAGGAATAATATAACAATGGATGCATTTTGTATGAATAACTATTTTAAACCATTGGATACTTTACCTATTTGTAATTAACATTCAGCAATCAGTATCCTGAAGGGCTAACAATCATTTGGGATTTTTCGGCAGCAGAAAATGTAAAGTCAGACTGTCATCACCTGAGGAGAAAGTGTCAGCAATGTGGCAAGTGTGTAGTATATATAGGCTACGTGCCCGAGACCAAACCTTCGTTTTAGGCGGGAAAGCCGCTATTTCAGAATTGTAATGTTTTGATTTGCAAGTTAGTGCTGTAAAATGGTGGCGATATTCTATGTCTTACGTGCCTCGCAAGCATTTTCTGTCTTTCCTAAGAGTGTATTTTGTACCTCGTCTGTGCCTGGGTAAGAGTCGTATGTCTCTGGCGGTGTTTTGTGCGCTTTGGGGTCGTGTGGCCTTTATTTTTTCGGCCGCCGTTTTGATTTACGCGCTTAGCCGATTTTCAAGTGCTGTCCCCCGTGCTGTGTGTGATTTTTTGTAATGTTTTATTGTTATTTTTATGTGGTTTTGGTGTTTTTCGCTGTACGCAGTTTGGCCGTTAACTTCATATTTTTGCTACCTATTTTTTTTTTCGAAGTCCCGCGTGTCAATTTCCTCATCCCGCGTTTTTTTTTTTCGAAGTCGCGCTTTTCATGGTTGTTTTTTTACAGAGATTGAGGCGCCATAGAGCCTCCACCTCCTTGCTTTAAAATGACGGCTATATTTTATGTCTTACGAGCTTCATGAGCATTTTCTGTCCTTCCTAATAGTGTATTTTGTACCTCACTCCCAGATGTCCTTGCTGTCCCCCCGTGCTGTGTGTGTTTTTTTTATGTGTTTTTGTTATCTATCTGTGGTTTTGGTGTTTTTCGATGTACGCAGTTTGGCCGTTAACTTAGTATTTTTTGCAACCCGCTTTTCTCAGTTGTTTTTGACCAAGATTGAGGCGCATTTGGCTCATTGCAGTTTATGTGGGAGCCTCCACCTCAGCATATGCAGCCCCTCGCTTCGCAAGCCCGCAAAGCGTGACAACAACTCGCAGTTTGACAATTATAATATGTGATTCTCCACAGCAGTAATGAATTTAAAACCAACCTTTACATAATGACAACATAGTTCCTCAGCAACCTAATCCCCAAACAAAAGAGAACCCAAGCTAGTGTAATGCATACACAGTGAATGTCAGCTTACGACTGGCATAGGTTTCTCAGTCTAGTGCTGTGTTGATGAGCGGACACGATGCATCACACATCTGCTAGTCTGTCTGGTTGTCCCCTGCCTGCTTGCCTGCACCTGGTTGCCAATCTATATCCCAACTGCATGCAGATACATAATATAGCAAAAAAAATCATTATTTTGTAATAAAATGATTCAACTAATTGTGCCAAAGTAGGTTGCATACATAAATATATTTATTAATAAAAATTATCATTCAAAAAATCTATGAGTGATAGCAAAGGTCGGATTGCATATTTGAATTCAGAAGGAAAACTTGTAGAAAAACATAAATTAAGTGACAAAAATTGTGTTTTCCACAATAATTAATGCTTACATTCATGTCTGCAGCTTTTTCTTCTGACTGTTAAAAACCTATTGGTACATCCAGATCATTCATCACTATTGAGTAATTAAACCAGTGGCCTGGAAACAAACCACACATACATGGTACCATTGCTGTAATATATCTACGGTAGATTGTTATGCTTTCTGTAATTACACAACAGTGTAATACCACAGAGCACTACAATAACATAGTATGTAGTATTAACCTATCCTGCAGCTGCAGTATTATGAACCCTTTACTGTAACAGAAGAAAGAACAGATAAATGAGAGATATCAGTACATACTTTGGAGGCAATGTGGCTTTCAAAATAGACCAACAATCTCTAACAGAGTTTAATAGCAGTAATATAATCTAAAATCTGTTAGATACATGCAGACAATGTAAAAATTACTTTTTTCCCCCCAAGTTCTTTTCATACAAGACAAAAACAAAATATACAGTTGTTACCCACTATCCTACATAAAATAATCATTTATTTAAATAATCTGCTTGCACATTATAAACATACCATAACTGATGACTGACTAATAGGCAGATAGGCCTACACTGACTTCTGCACTTATTTAGTTTGTCTGTTGATTTAGTAGGCTTGCTCAACCATTTGTTTTTTATTCTAAATAAAAAGTCAGCTAAGCTGTTCCTTTAGTTCAAATATGATTATTTAAAACACAGTAAAATAGGTGATATACAATAAACATCTCTATTAAATGTGTAAAACCCTTGTTGTCAAACAGATATAACCATATGTAACAAGCAACTTACCTCTCGGAATTGAGGGCTTTAAATACATGGCTCCAATAGGATCTTCCATAGGGCTGACTCAGCCCTAGGGGAGTTTTTACAAGCAAGATTGCAGAACTATTACATTGCTCCAAAAAAAAAAAAAAACTTCCAGGAAAGTCACTGATTGCACCCAGGGAGTATTGACCATAGCGTTCTAGCTCTAACGTTTGTCAACCTGCTTTGCATATACCCAAGGTTCTCGATAGACCTCCATGCACCCATTATATAATCCACTACATAGAGATCCCTTTGGAACCCCATGGGGTTTGTACCCACAGTATCTCCATAGGAAGATGAGGAGTGCTTCAATCAAGCCCGCTTATCCAGGGCTGTAGATTAGGGACCAGAACTTTGCTGATCATCACTGAAGGTCATCCAAGAATTAGGAGGTATTGTATCATTTAATTTTTTTTTCCCTCAGCAGGTTTCAATGTTTATTGCTTATTTTCAGTACTTTTTTATTTATTTAATATAAAATGTATTTTAATGTAATGTCTTATGGACCACCATGGGGGGTTGGGTTCATGAGGGCCCAAAAGCATCCCAATACAAATAGGTTAGCATACCGTGGAGGACATTAGGCACCCCCATGGCAGGAGGATATTTTTAAGTACCATGGAGGTCCATAAGGACTCCCATGGAAATAGATTATTTATTGGGCCAAGGGAGTGTATAGTGACACCCATGGTAGATAGTGATAAGTTTCTTGGCTTGTCATAGGGACTATGGGAGTCCATTCGGACTCGCATGGGGTAATTATTATTTATTTAGTGTTGGTTGTGGTAGGTAAGGAGTTTTATGAGGGGCTCATGAGCCAAACACCCTAAAGCATAAGGAGGTGGAGGCAAAGGATGGAGTCAAATGGCCCCTAGGGTGTTTAGGGGTTAATATGGCGGAGTTTAGCTCATATGATAGCTGATGGGGTAGCTGGGCATACGTGGGAGCATATTAACCCCTCTCATTCATATTTATTTCTTTTTACCACTTCCCTATCACATTCTCTGCAAGGAAGGTGTAGTGAGAGATGCAACAGTTCTCTGCAGGGGTTAAGCTAGTGGCTGAATGTGCACATAGGGTTAAGGCTCAGTCTGAGAACTTGCAGAACATGTAGCATTAGGCTATATTATGGGAGCCATCTAATGTTACTTTAGGTAGAAACGCATGTAGAGCAGGGATTATATGTCATGTAGGGATCACTCATTATGGTTTACAGGTAAGCGTTTGTTACAAGCAGCATGTAATTGCTATATTAGGACTTACGTGTGATTTTAACTTGCAATAATTTCTTCAGGGGCCAAGTAATCAAGCCCTATGTCAGAACTTATATCTATTTTTTAAGCTTTAAGCTCCACTCACTTAAGTATTCATCCCTACCAAATATAATATCACCATCACCATGGATCCAGTAGGTCTAACTTGATGAAGAGAAATGCACCCTTCAATATTAGCTCAGTTATACACATACTTTCAGTAATATTTTCCATACTATTGCTTAATTTTTAAGTACAATATGCATTGCAAACACATTTAGGATTTTCCCTTTCAGCATGCCTTTAACTTCATACCTGAAATATCTCCAGCATGCACCTTACCAGTTAGTACTGCAATTATAAAATAGCAACACAGATGCTAGTGCACGCCAAAGTTTTGCTCTAATGCATTCCATACCACAAAGGACTTGAGAGCAATGGTTCTGTCCACTTGTCCCTGGCTCGCAAACTATACCAATGGAGCAAATAGAAGCCTGTCTAATAAACTGAAAGACAAAATTGGCAGTGTATAGCTGTAGCTTGGGGAAGCCAGCATGTCATGAATTCTTAATTGCAAATATTTTAAGCAGTTTCTAATTAGGAATCTTTAAACCAACAAAACAGTCCCTTAAGGCTTCACAAAAGAAATTTACGTAGGAGCTAAAATGCTTCATTAAAGCCAGCCTTTGCATGAATAAGTGAAACAAAGATTTGGAAAGCAAAAGAGTTTAACGTTATATTGTAGTTATGATACATTGCTTTAACACCTGTCCATGGTAAACTTTTTCATATGTAATGATCAAAAGGGATAAATATATTATGAGGCCTTTTAGATGCCACATATGTGGCCTTAAGAATGAAATGATTTGCCTCTAAATAGCTTATGATAATATATGTTTTTATTGGTAACAACAGATAATGCAATATAATTATGTGCTGTATATTATAATATTTTCTAATGACCAATATTTACATTCTTAGAGAACCTCTGACAGATATATTAACTTTCTGACAAAATCTTTCTTCTGGCTATGATCTCCATGGTGAATGAAACCTTTTATTACATGAGTTGTCACATCTAACAGTATTCAGTAGTATTCAGTAGTAGATTATATGCCTCATTCACGTGATTGATCTCATATTTGTTGGAGATAATGACTTTCCTGAAATCAAGTCCTGTGTCAAAATGCACCCCTCATTTCTGTACCATAAAATATTTCAGAGGCCAGATCCATTGCAGTGAGCCACATACCCTTTTACATTTACATCATAGCCCCATAGAAAATAAATATGTTATCCTTTCTCGCAGTAACATATGTGACAGAGTGGTATAAGAGGTTTGTGTGAGCCACAGACTTTTCAAAGCTCTTTTTGCCCAGGAGGTCTGAAGGTATTAAATCCCTATCAGTTGCTTAGCATCACCTCAGTAGAGCTGGTTAAAGACTACAGATGGTCTGAGTTGAAGAAAGACCCCCACACAGAGGAGTGTGTGCTGTTTAACTGGAGCTGGAAAAAGAGAAACACAGAGAGAAGTGTGTAATATTCATTGAAGCTGGGAAAATACACACATAAGGTGGTTTTGAACGTAGAATCAGTATAAAAAAGGGGATTGTAAGTAGTGAACAGCAGCTTGAAGCTGATGAACTTTCTGCAACAAAGGATACAGGCCAGTGAATGTTGAACAAACTATTGGACTATTTGTTTATATTTTGCTCCACCCTCTAAGTAAAGTAAGAGTTCCAGAGGGAGCTATCCCTGCTATTTTTTTTTATTGTGTATTTTTATTATTGTTGTATCATTGGCTACCATTTTAGTAAAGCTTGCAAAAGAACTATAGCCTCCTGTATTGTGCACCTCAATCAAAGTGCCAGAAACACAAATGAAGACTTGCAACTTGGTCATTAAGAACATATTGTGACACTCAGGGAAACCCCTATGGATCTGTGAGACAGCCACATTGTGGCCATGTTGTTTTATATGCCTTCCTGGGATGCTCAGGGAAACCCCTATGGATCTGTGGGACCGCCATATTGTGGCCATGTTGTTTTATCTGCCATCCAGTTCCTGGGCCCATTTTTGTTCAGTGAATCAATGATAGATTACTGTGGCATCACACAGAAAGAAACCCCCCACTCCTGACTCAGAAAACTGTCTCCTGAATAGGATGATAGGGGTTTCACCGACTGTTGTGACAAGAAAAAACCAAATAGTGACACTACTGTGTTAATTACATCTTCTCAGTCAATGAGATCCCCACTAAGTTCTTAGAGCAGAAAAATCCTGCCATACAGATCAAAGGGAATATCTTTTAATTACTGCCCAGGGCTCCCAAAGCTTTCAGAGTTCCTAGAAAGAGACATCAAATGATTGACAAATGAGCCACAGAAAGCATAACGATTGGCTAAAAGGAACTGTCGCTATTTTGTGTGACTTTATGGTGGAGCGGTGACTAAAGGGTTTAAAAATGTTGGATGGGGAAAAAGGTGACTCATTTTTGGTCATGCATAATTAAGTGTGTGCTCATTATTGAGGGGATGGTTAGCTCTGATCAATAGAGTTAATAATTCTACATCTGCCTAAAGGAAGATTAACTCTGCTGCTCTGCCTGATAACTCTTGTGGTCCCGTGGTCCTTCTAAGGGTCTAATACTGGTCTGGTCCATCTCTGCTAAGCAGGGATAATAGCAAGAACCGTCACATATTGCTGGGTGGGTTTGCTGGGTGGGTCAGAATTAAGTTCTGGGTGAGCCCGATTGAAGAAGCGATCATAACATATATCAAGCAATTTATCATTCTAGAGAAATTATTAGTGGTCCTATCAGACAATATCCAGATTTGCTGAACACCGAACACAAAATCAGCATTGAATTAGACATTGTTCTACTCATACCATAGTACATACCATTTTTTTTTAAATATCTTTATAAGTATACCTGCTGATTTGTTCCTTGTCCTATTTACAACACAGTAGTTTATTATTGCTTATTTTTTTTATTCGGGAAAACTTTTGTATCAAAAATTGATAGTAATGCAGATGACTCAGGGATGGTTGTAATATTAATAATATAAATACAATTAATAGGATTGCAGTTATGTCTATGATATCAATTTAAACACAATTCTTTATCTATCTATCTATCTATATACAGTATCTCACAAAAGTGAGTACACCCCTCACATTTTTGTAAACATTTTATTATATCTTTTCATGGGACAACACTGAAGAAATGACACTCTGCTACAATGTAAAGTAGTAAGTGTTTAGCCTGTATAACAGTGTAAATTTGCTGTCCCCTCAAAATAATTCAGCACACAGCTATTAATGTCTAAACCGCTGGCAACCAAAGTGAGTACACCAAGTGGAAATTGCCAAATTGGGCCCAATTAGCCATTTTCCATCTTTGTTGTCATGTGATTCGTTAGTGTTACAAAGTCTCAGGTGTGAATTGGGAGCAGGTGTGTTAAATTTGGTGTTATTGCTCTCACACTCTCTCATACTGGTCACTGGAAGTTCAACATAGCACCTCATGGCAAAGAACTCTCTGAGGATCTAAATAAAATAATTATTGCGCTACATAAAGATGGCCAAGACCCTGAAACTGAGCTGCAGCACGGTGGGCAAGACCATACAGCAGATTCACAGGACAGGTTCCGCTCAGAACAGGCTTCGCCATGGTCGACCAAAGAAGTTGAGTGCACGTGCTCAACGTCATATCCGGAGGTTGTCTTTGGGAAATAGATGTACGAGTGCTGCCAGCATTGCTGGAGAGGTTGAAGGGGTGGGGGTCAGCCTGTCAGTGCTCAGACCATACGCCGCACACTGCATCAAATTGGTCTGCATGGCAGTTGTCCGAGAAGGGAGCCTCTTCTAAAGATGATGCACAAGAAAGCCTGCAAACAGTTTGCTGAAGACAAGCAGACTAAGGACATGGATTACTAGAACCATGTCCTCTGGTCTGATGAGACCAAGATAAACGTATTTGGTTCAGATGGTGTCAAGCGTGTGCGGCGGCAACCAGGTGAGGAGTACAAAGACAAGAGTGTCTTTCCTACAGCCAAGTATGGTGGTGGGAGTGTTATTGTCTGGGCCTGCATGAATGCCGCCGGCACTGGGGAGCTACAGTTCATTGAGAGAACCATGAATGCCAACATGTACTGTGACATACTGAAGCTGAGCATCATACCCTCCCTTTGGAGACTAGGCCGCAGGGCAGTATTCCAACATAATAACGACTGTAAACACACCTCCAAGACTACCACTGCCTTGCTAAAGAAGCTGAAGGTAAAGGTGATAGACTGGCCAAGAATGTCTCCAGACCTAAACCCTATTGAGCATCTGTGGGGCATCGTCAAACGGAAGGTGGGGGAGTGCAAGGTCTCTAACATTCACCAGCTCCATGATGTCATTATGGAGGAGTGGAAGAGGACTCCAATGGCAACCTGTGAAGCTCTGGTGAACTCCATGCCCATGAGGGTTAAGGCAGTGCTGTAAAATAATGGTGGCCACACAAAATATTGACACTTTGGGCCCAATTTGGACATTTCCACTTAGGGGTGTACCCCCTTTCTTGCCAACAGTCTAGACATTAATGGCTGTGTGTTGAGTTATTTTGAGGGGACAGCAAATTTACACTTTTATACTGGCTATACACTTACTACTTTACATTGTAGCAGAGTGTCATTTTTTTTGTGTAATCACATGAAAAGTTATAATATAATATGTACAAAAATGTGAGGGGTGTACTCACTTTTGTGAACTGTATATATATATTGTGACCGTTTGCTCCCTAGAGGATGGTGCCAAGTAAAGAATTGTAAACAGTTCTTGACAGGAGTGACGGAGTTAACTCCTGAAGAACTCCTAATTGGTGCAGGTGCAGTTTCACTTTAAAGCCTGGAAAGCAGACATGGAAGGGGGTGGCTGATTAGGCTCTGGCCTAAGTTGTGGCTGCTAGCAGCCAGAGCAAGCCACAAGAGAGGAGCTTGCTGGCTGATCCTGTGTGGATCTACCTTTTGAACTCTGGAAAGCAAAACCTGGAGGAGATCACCTTGTTTACTGGGGAAGCGAGTTTTGGAAAACAAAAAGGAGTGTGTGCTGTTTGCAGTAGCTGGACAAACAGAGCTGACAGAAAGAGCAAGTACAGACTCAGGAGGGGAAACTACAAAGGCACCAAGTAAGGGGAAGTGAATATTGAGGATTCCCAGGCAGAGGTGTCTAAGCGATTGTGGAGCTTTCAGAGGCACCGAATGAAGGTACCAGACTTATTTTACCCCAGGGAAGAGGCTGAGTGCTTGTCCTATTAAGTTGCAGTGTTACTATTGCAATATCAAAGGTTCCTGGGGTGAAACATATGGGAGAGACGGGCGGGCCCTATGCTTCATCCACTGTTCCTTATTTAAAGATGTGGAAAAGACTTTTGATCAAATAAGAGACTATTTGTATCCTGGCCACAAGGAGGCACTATAAGAGACTGTTTGTATCCCGGCCACAAGGTGGCACTATAAGAGACTGTTTGTATCCCGGCCTCAAGGTGGCACTATCCCTCATAGCAGAGACTGTATTATAAGATCCACCAGAACTTCTTCTGAAAGTAACTGGATTCATTTGTTTACTTTACGAATTCTAATCTCTCCGGAGCAGAGAAGCTGCCCGGGGGTAGTCAGGTTGTTCCTGCATGTTTAGTAAGAAACGTATATGTAGATTTTTTTTTTCATTTTTCTACTTCTAATCGTTGTTTATGAGCCCTATTAATAACTAAGTCTTCTGCATCATAAATCTGTATTGCGGAACTTTTTGTCATAAAGAATTCCTGTGGCAAACGTCCATCCTTGTCACAATATATATATATATATATATATATATATATACAGTACATACATATACATATATATATATATATATATATATATATATATACACACACTAGTTGACGGGAATAAGATGTTAAGCCTGGCAATGCTGTTTGCCACCCAATGTGAACACCTTTGGCGCTCATCGCAGTGGGTAAAATCCGACTGACTGACTAAACAACAACAAATAGTTTAAAGAGAAGCTGTTACCTTAAGACTGTATTGAAGTGAGGCATGGACTAAAGGAGATTACAGAACAATAAAATTGATTAACGTATGTCTTATTTTCAAATTCAGCTTCTATATAATATTTTGGAAAATAATGACAAGAAAATATCTAAGAAGAAAGGTAAATGGCCTTTCCTTTTTGCCCACGTTTTGGTATATGGACTCCCAGATATCTCAAATAAATATAATGTTCATTACTTAACACATTATTCCCTTTAGTTTTATTTTTGCACATGCACACATGATTTCACTTATGTTGTTCCATTTATTTTCTATCATCATACTAGCTTGCTTAAAAATGACAATATTTTAAATTGGCAAAAACTGCATTTAAGGCCAATTGAACAAATGTCGCCAGCCAAATGTAGCGTGTGCACTGCCCCTGCAGCAGTCAGCCTAATGCACACTGCAGTGAGTCAGACTGTGCTTTTCCAGAGATGGAAACTGAAGCGTAAACACTTATAGGAAAACAAGGATAAGCATATCAAGTTGGATAACGATTAAGCATTACAGATTTTCTGTTTAGCACTTATTAAATATAAAATCATAATGTAAGTATATAGAACTTTTTAAACTACATTTATAAAATATAACATTCAACATATATTTCAGACTTACAATGTGTAAAATGTAATCTAAACTTCAATCTAAAAATCAGTGTATGGCAGTGTCACCCAAAACCCCGAAATATTGTGAGTACTAAAAAGGACTCACAAGGGCTTTTTCAAAGAGACATAGCAGCAATTAAACACATAATACCATACTTTAGAAGCATGGGAAGGCATGTAAATACATTAGAATTAATTGTAAAACAGTCTCAAACTAAAATTTGCAATGAAAACATATTTTTTTAGCTGTTATTTCTTAGTAATAACAATCTTGGGACGCAAGGAGTTCATACATATCATGGACTAGAAGAGATGCTCTAATGCATTTTATAGATTGCTAGCGTGCTTATTTGCGAGCCCCATCAGCAAATAATACTTATTGGCACAAATTAATTTGTAGCCTCCGATTGCATGTTATGTGTAACTTCCATTTTTTACTGACGTCATGATGGCAGTCTCATTTACAATTGGCTGTGTCTAGGAAGTAAATTACGGGCTTGCTTAAATATTGTTAGATTATATGATCAAGCCCCATGAAATCCTACTTAGAAGGCAGGATTTACGAGTTCAGCCTTGCGGTTGGAATTTGCCAGCTGAAGTCACTAGAATACATCTAAATATTTATAAAGAAAAACACCCACAGCCCAAATAATGGGTTTGAGGCATTTGCGAGCAGCTAATAGAATATGGCCCTAAATCAGTATCTTGTTGACAGAAGAAATTTGTAAAGATGCATGGAGTAATTAGCCTTATCAGCCTTGTTATTTCCTGTGGTCTGCCCATGCTCCCTCTTCTCAAAATCAAATGGCTTTAAACTGATAACAATAGAGTCAGACCCCCTGTGGGTAATTAGCAATTACAGTGGTACCTCAGCACTGGTCTGCTTCAATATTCATCAAACTCGATATTCAACTCATTTCAATGAGTAAAAATTGCTTGGGCATTCAAAGTTTGCTCGGCACTCATTGCTCTTGCTAAAACCTGTATGAGTCAATATACCTTACTCCTTATAGGAACTCATTATGGTTTGGTACTCGTCGTTTTCACCTCTCGACGTGCCTTTGTGCCTAACGACGAGTACCAAGGTACCACTGTATTGACAATAATGCCCAATAAGAGAGATAACACACTATGGTAACTTTACATAGCTATTCAATTCACCCTTCTTAACATGATTGTGAGTCAGCTACTTGCAATGCCCTAGAATAACCCCTACTCGCAATATTATATCTTGCTTTCCTATTGATTTTCAAACATCAGTAATATTAAGAGTTGCTTTCGCACAAAACTGCTATTCAGCTGGAACGTTCTCAAAATTACTTATGACTTACAATCAATAATATTACTGATTTAGCACAAAAAATGTATGTGCACTAAATAATAGCCGCAAAGGCTTAAAAACGCCTTTCCCCCTCCCAGCTTACAGTCGATTGCCCCTTTCCCTGCTCACACCAGATTGCCCATGTACATAACAATGGGGGTTCATTGAGACCCCATGGCACCTAATTTATGTACCACATGTCATGGGGGTCCTTAAAGGACCCCCATGCCAGCTAAATGTTTACCACCACCACATGGGTCCCTTACAGTCCCCTGTGGCATACACAATTCACCGCTGATGCAATGAAACTTTAACCCCCTATCCACAGGGGTCCTCCATGTAACCTAACCTAAATCCATTGGAACAGAGATCTTTAAAGGACCTCGTCAACATCTAAAAATGTACCCCATACCATGGGGGTCCTTAAAGGTCCCCTATATATCATAAGGTTCTATATAAACCATATCTGAATTAACACTGACCAGCCATGGGGCTCTGTCTAGACCCACAAGACACTTTAATATTAACCCATGAGGTATCCTCAAGGACCCCCAGGCACTGTAAATAACACAAGCACTACATTAATAAAAAATGAATAAAAATACACAAAAAATAAAAAACCTACATTAAAAAAAATAAAAAAGAATTACATCAAAATAGAAAAAGAATAAAATAATTACATATAAAATCTGTTTGTTACAATCATTTTTTTAGAGAATAATTTTTATGGAAGGCCATTTTCTGCGGACATGGGCTTCAATCAAGATGGCAGTCTGACTATTCCAGGGCAGAAGATTGAGGACAAGGCCATCGCTGATAATCAATAAATGATCATTTGGATGTAATTCTTTTTTAGTTTATTTTTAGAGTGTTTATACTTTTTTATTTTATTTGTATTTTTTTTATTTTTATTAGTGTAATGTTTGTGTAACTTAGAGAACCATGGGGATCCTTGAGCTGCGATCCTCGCCAACCGAGGAGAGCCGTTGAGGCATTGAAGCATTCCAAGCTCACAGGACTTAGGCAATGAGTGCCGAAGGCGAAGTGAAGCAAGCAGTTGAGGCATTGAAGCACGCTGAAATGAGCGCATAAGCAGCCATGCAGGACTTAGGCTGCAATGAGCGACAAAGGCGCTCATTGCAGCCATCTGTGCAGTCACACATGGGCGCTGGGGGGAAAAAATACAACCTCGGAAAAATAAGAATTTAACGGCCGAACTACGGAAATCAAAAAGCACGACAAACAAGAAAAATAATAATAATAAAAAAACACATTCACACACAGCACAGGAGGATAGCCAGAAAGCCTGGGAGTAAGGTTGCAAGCGATTTTCACCTTTATATGACGTTGTTTTGTCACTTGAAAATCGGCTAAGCGAGAAAAAATAAATGACGGACCAAAAATGTAAAAAATTTGGAAACTGGATGAAAACGAGGCTGAGCAAAGCCAGGCACACGGGACTTAGAAAATACATGACGGCAAAGACACTAACACTTACACCAACAAAATACGACCTCAGAAAAATACGCATTTAACGGCTGAACAGCGGAAATCGAAAACCACAAAAAACGAAAAAAATAATTACAAAAAAATAAGAAAACACACAGCACAGGGGGAGAACCAGGAAGCATGGGAGTGAGGTTGCAAGCGATGTTCACCCTTATTTGACGTGTTTTGTCACTCGAAGATCGGCTAAGCGAAAAAAAAATGGCGGAAAAAAACGGTGAAAACGAGGCTAAGCAAAGCCAGGCACGTGCGACTTAGAAAATACATGACGGCAAAGACAGTAACACTTACACGAACAACACCAAGCATGTGGGACTGAAAATAAAACAATCGGCAGTCAGCGCCCCCCACACAACATTCAGGAGACACACAGAAGAGAAACACACAGGGAAGGGACAGGGGGGAGATACTGGAAAGAGACACATGGCATTCCCAAGCACTACACTTGCAGGTTAATGAACCCTGCAATGAGCTGCCCATACAGTAGGTGGGAGGAAATGTTCTCAATGAGCGCCGAAGGTGCTCAGAGAAGCAAAAGCCTAACATTGTGTGGCAAACAGCATTGCCTGGCTTACAATTTTATTGCTGTAATTTTTTGACGGGCAATTCGCTAGTATAGAAAATAAAGACCACAATGTTCCTTTAATTAGTGTGTGGCTGTGCATCTTATTTGAATAATGAGTAAATAAATAATTGCTGAGATTATGCCTTTCTTCTCCACTCCCCCACATGTGTACTCCAGGAGGTATTATAAAGACCAACATTATCTCTCATTAGCTTTCACAACAACACTAATTTTTACATGTTCTAATGAGTGTTTATTTTTACATCTCAGTATCTGAGTGAATAACATTATTTTCACTTGAGTCTACCTAACAATAGTACTACTAAATAAGCTGCCTCCATACAGGGGCGTTTCTACCAGTGGCACAGTGCATCATGGAGGACCTCATCTGGGGGAGCCCAATGCTGTGTAATTAAAAAAAACTATTTTTTTGCATATAATTTTTTTCTGTAGTGTAGGGTTGCCCCTGGGCCCTCACCCTACCCACCCTACCGCAGACCCCCCCCCCCCCCCCCGGGCCTCCCCTGGTACCCCTGTGCCTCCTTGGCCAGACAACCCTGGCCTGAAGTTTTTATTGAAGCTCCAAGAAGTGACAGAATGGAGAAGTTAAGCATGCTGGGAGTGTGTATGAAGGAAGAAAGTAAGACAGCAAAGTGACAGAAAATACAGGGGGCTGGTTTCTGTGAGGGGAAGCAAGGGAGATAGGGATGGGTCCTATGTGAGGTGGGAACGGAGAGGGTGGTAGAGGGAAGTATGGGGATGAATGCTAAGAGGGGACGGCTGCCGACAAGGACTGGGTGCTGTGTAGAGTTGTATTCTAAGAGGGATGGGTGCTGTATGGGGGTGGATGTTGAGAGAGGCTGGATGCTATGTAGAGATAGTATACTTATACAGTATATGTGTGTGTATCACATATATAGTTGTGAGCATGCGAGCCGTTGCAATGCTTGCAGTCTCGCGTAGCGAGCCAGCGGCACTCGCAAAGCCAAAGGTGCTCCTTGCCAGCAACTGCGACCCTCGCAAAATTTAGGTCGCTACGCAAGGAAAATATGAGACACGTTACAACCCATTACGACCTCGCAAAAATGGGCCGTAACACGCGCACATGAAAACATGAAAAATACAACAAATACACACAACAAATACATAAAAAGCTTACTTACAGGAAGAGGGAGCATCCAGGACCTCGAAAACTAAAGTTACACCTCAATTTAACTCAAATTAAAACAGTTTAGAAACTAAAAAATTCTCTAAGCGAGAGAAAAAATGGCCGCCGAAAAAAACGAAAACGAGGCTACAGCAGTCTAAAGACGCAAAACACCACCAAACACCTACGTATTTGCCGAAAAACAACTATGAGATTAAAAAACAAGGACGCAATCCGCGCGACCCCAAAAACATTACAAACACAATAAATACAAACAATAAACACATAAAAAGGTTACTCACAGCAAGGGGAGGAACCCGGTACCTCTGCAAGTGAAGTTACACCTCCATTTAAGCACAAATTTCGGAGTTTAGAGACCCGAAAATCACCTAAGGGAGAGAAAAAATGTCCGCCGAACAAAACGAAAACGAGGCTAAAGGTCCCTAAACACGCAAAACACCACCATAAACACGCAAAACACCACCAAACAGCTATGACATAGAAAATGAAGGACACTAAATCAGCCACATTATATACACCAAACACCATTGGCTCACTTACAATTTCATTGCCGTAATTTTTTGACGGGCAATTCGCTAATATATATATATATATATATATATATATATATATATATATATATATATATATAAAGGATGAGGCTGGAGAGTGGAGCGCGTATGTCCTGGACCTGTGCTGCAGGCTGAGGAGCTTTGCACAGGCACTAGGTAAGGGTGGTGGAGCAGCTATGGATAGGGGACTTGGGAATGTGTACTGTTATGGGAAGGGGTCTCGGGGGGGAGCACTGAATGATTTGGTCTTGGCTGGGCCCAGCACAAAATATTTTTTTTACCGTTTCTGAGAAGCAGGCCCATTTTTGTTTGGAACACGGTTCTCCATTCTCTAGCTCCGCCATTGCCTCTATACTTACCCATGCTATGTTCACAGGCCTATTACCTGGTGCTGAAACATGCTGTGACAAGCTGGTCCACACATCTCTGAGAGGCCAGAATTTAAATCACCCAACAAAAAAATATTGTCTTTAATATCCCAACAAGGGATTTGAGGATAATAAAATGAAAGCGGATTATCTGAAATGTCCATATAAATGAAGAACAGAATTTAGTTTATCAGTCGCTAGAGTCCAGAGTCCAGAGTTTCCCTGACTAATATTAAGCAATCTAAGGGCCTCATTCAATTGCGATTTGGCCAATTGAATAGGGCTCTATATAAGCACATATTTTTTTACAGAAGTTTTTAGTTAGTGAACTTCTATCCAAAAGCAAGGTCTTCACTAACTAAAAACTTCTGTGCTCATACAGAGCCCTATTCAATTGCCAAATCGCAATTGAATGAGGCCCTTAGTGTTTTGTTTGTAAAGATAGTAAGCAATTCTAAATATAAAAAGTAGTTCTTAAAAATTTGTTTTTACATTAAATGTGACACAAGTCATCTTGGAAAATGACAAAAAAAAATCTATACATAGGATAATACAAAGACTGAAAGGTGAAAATTCATCAGTCATGACAACAATATAATAAAATATCTAAATGATAGATAAATAGGTGAAGAACAGTGACATTTAAAGGATCGCTAGATTTAGCAAAAACTTTATGTGCAACAGTTTAACATTAGCTTGTGTACAATAATAAAAGTATTTTAGAGCAAATCTTAATTTTAGCAGACTCTGACATGACAGTAATCCTTCTGTTTCAGGGCAGGAAAAAAACGAAAGTTCTACGGCGGTCCTTTAAATGATTAAGATTTTAAGCCAGTCGCCTTCTCAAAACCTGTTTAATTTTAGCAATACACATCTGACACCAAAGTCCCAATTACTTCCAATTTTACCTGACATCCATTCAATACAGGAATAGCTATTTTCCCAAAGTTTCCATTCTGCAGAACATTTAAGAACAACCAAACCTTAATACAAACGAACAACAGCTTAGCACACTGATTAATTACAGGGATTTCAGTCAATCAATAGGCCTCTTGCTGAGTGTACGTGATATAAAGAAACCAATTACATTTACAGACAAAGCTAAATGAATCAGAGTACAGTCATGACATTTTGTACCTAAGTTTACCAATCTTCAAAGCTATTCACTGTTTTGCATGTGGTTTTGTGAGAGTGAAATGGTGATATGACCCACAGAAATGGTTTACATTAGTAGGTTGTGGGCTACATGAAAACCTTCTGTTACACAGGTTAGTACATGCACTTTTCAAGAAAACTATCTGATGCACTAGGCTTTTGTGAATACTTGCCATTTTATCATTGTCCCTGCATTACACACTGATATTTTAAAACTTAGAGAAACTGAAGCCATTATATTCACTCTACATTATCAGATAGAGGTTGGAAAATTATTTGGAAAAGCGGTTAAATTTTTTTTTAAAAACTGATCAAGAGTTGACTTCTTATATCATAATTTGTAGTTATTGTTTGTATAGCCCCTGGAGCCTTTTCAAAAGTATCTGCATGAAAATAAGGTTCAGGCAACTGTTATGGTGGCTTTGTTTCGGCTACTTTCTATAACATGCAGAGATACGGGTTAAAGTCTCTGTTTTAGAACTGTAGATTTTATGTTCAAATCCATCTTCATGTCTTTTTCTTTCTTACATGAACATTTTTTGTTCAGTTTAATTTTAGTTTTTCTCATTTTAAAACCATTTATTTTAGAATATTTTTTAGTTACAATGCTAAATGTAGTTAGTTATGTGTACTAAAATATACAGTTAAAACAAACCAATTATAAACAGTATACAGTATGTTACTTGAATGATTATAGAAAATACAGTCATTACATTTTAGTGTTCAGAACCCATGCAAGAAATGGTCCGGTTATTATATTGTTACAGTCATACCAAGGGTCAATGGGATTCACAGAATCTCTGTAAATCTCTGTTACCTCAGGAGGACTGCAAGGGTTAGCTTTCCTGCTCAGGTAAGTAACTGCACCTAGCAGACCTGGTTTAAGACTTCTCCTGGAGTATGTAAGAGGCTGCTTATGGACTGAATGTTTGTAGTTTGTCGGAGATGTAGCAAAACACACACAGTGAGACAGTAGCCTGCAACTAATGATCGCTTGGAGCAGAGTGGAGTCCTGGAAATCCATAGAAATATACAGGCCAGTGATTTTTCAAACTATTGTTTCTTTTGTTCCACCCAGGTTTAGCTGGATGAGGGCTGGTTAGTGAGGAAACAGTTTATCAGTGAAAGCAACACTTCAGTGGAAGCTATGCCTATTATTTTCTTTGATTTGTTATTTTTGTATCAGTGACTAATATTTGAGTAAAACAATACATCTTCTTGTATTTTGTTCCTCCATCAAAGTGTTTGAGGCACAGTTACAAACAGAGAGTAAACTGTTAACTTGTCACAATATAAAAAAAAAATAACTATGGTTAAAATACAACATGATTTCATCCTATCTTGCAATTTACAGTTCTAACAAATGGAAGTTTCTCTTTTATACGAAATATTACCCATCAGATCTTGATTTGGGTGTTTAGTATGGGTAAAGCATTTTGATTGAACAACAATTTAATAACACAAGGTATTCTGATGTCTGATGTGTTGATATGGTAGTACACTTAGGAGATCAGCACTGGGCCTATGAATTAAATCCTTTCCTGTATAAACAATTGCCTTTTTGGTGAGCCACTGAAAACAGCTATTATGCATTTTTTTACTGGCCATTTTATCATTTCTCTTGTTACTAGATGCGCTCCTCTTTTAGATCAGTGGTTTTCAAATGTTATACTGTAAATTTCCTAGAAACACCCAATCTTTGCTGACTAACAGCCTTATTAAATTGCAATTCGGCAAATTCTAAAAAGCTCTATATAAGCACATAGCCTATTTTTTTACAGAAGTTTTTAGTTAGTGAAGACCTTGCTTTTGCATAGAAGATCATAGAATCATAGAAGATCATAAACTAAAAACTGCTGTAAAAAAAATATGCTATGTGCTTATATAGAGCCCTTTAGAATTTGCTGAATTGCAATTTAATAAGGCTAAAAATGTTTAACTTTTCCATTACATTTTGTGGAGCCTCCTAATAATGCCTAGAAAAACCTTGGATGTTGCAGTATTGCAGATGAAAAACATTGATCTAGACAGAAATCTTATTTTTTGTCATGCCCCATTACAATTTCCCATTATTCAATTAGAAATAATTAACTCATTTTATAGATGGTTTATTACTTAGCTAACTTAATGACGAGACTCCAAAACAGTTTTGGAAATCCCTGTTATACTGCAGTTCTACCAAAGACATGAATATATTTAAAACAAGAATTTTGAAACACTGTTGAAATCCCACCACTTTCATCCAAGCTGTATTATATCATCACAACAGTTTCCTATTAAGTCAAATACAACATATGGATTTTCAGCTTTATCCCCAATGGTGTATAAACATGTCACTGCCATTAGTTAATTTGGTGCTTAGTGCAATCAAAGCCCTATTTCCTACTGATGACTAAATACCATGGCAAGATGCCAAAAAGAGTAAATGTAATATGGCGCGGGGGCTTGACATACATCAGTATGACTCTTATATAAACAGATTTTCAGTAAACCATTAAAAACAGATATTTTAATAAAGTCCAAAAATAAAACTATTTAATGTTTCATAAATTTGCACACCAAACCGTTATTCCAAAATATTAAAATAGTTTTAAAAATCACATTCCAAGTTTCTGCTGAAGTTGTGATTTTTTTCCCTTGAAGAGATGCAAAAGAATTATGGGAAACATAAATAATATATTATAAGTATCACTGTGTGTTAAGAGAAAAAAAGATAATGGTATATCCTCAGTCTAACTCTAAATATGCCCAATATATCCCCCCCTTCTTTATTGATCACTTACTAATTACTCAAAAGTTACTCTCTGCATTCCTGAGAGCTGCAGTCTTACTTTTGTTCCAATGGTATTAAATGACAGCAGAACTAGAAGTCCCAGAATCCAATACGCACAAGTTGTTTTACTTCCCTCCAAAGGCCAATATAGGGTAAGCAGACATGGAAGGCAGAGGCCCTATACAGTAGAAATATATCCTAGAAACCTTATTGCAGCCTCATAGAACTGGAGTAAAGTTTTGCTGAATTTCTAATCAAAAGCAATTTAACTATTGAACCATGTTATATGTATATATAGAAATAACATTGTTAATTATATTTTTAATAGTAACATAACACATAACATACATATTATGTTGCTTTAACATCAAAATATAAATTGCTTTTACATGAATGGACAGTGACAGATCTTCAAAATATATGTATAAGTTATACAAATTAAAAATGTTTTATTTTAATTCTCCAAACATGAAGGAAGTTGCAAATAACAGATAATGAGAGCAACCCAGGTTTGAACTCACAACTATAATGTGATTGTGTTAATGACCACTGTTGGTTTAATGTCACTCCTTGTTCAGACATCATTGCTGACAATATAGCCATATGTTAATCTGCAATGAGTTATGTACAGTGCCTTGCAAAAGTATTCACCCGCCTTGGCATTTTTTGTGTTTTGTTGCCTCACAACCTGGAATTAACATGGATTGTTTGAGGATTTGCATCATTTAATTTACAGAAAATGCCCAGAACTTTGAAGATGCTTTTTTTTATTGTGAAGCAAACAACAAATAGGACAAAATAACAGAAAAAGTCAATGTGCATAACTATTCACCGCCCTAAAGTCAATACTTTGTAGAGCCACCTTTTGCTGCAATCACAGCTCCAAGTCGCTTTGGATAAGTCTCTATGAGCTTACCACATCTTACCACTGGGATTTTTACCCATTCCTCCTTGCAAAACTGCTCCAGCTCCTTCAAGTTGGATGGTTTGTGCTTGCGAACAGCAATCTTTAACTCCTGGGGATCATCAAAGATTTGGATATTTTTTTATAACCTAACCGTGACTTTTACTTCTGTACTTACTTGTTTGGAGAGTTCCTTGGTCTTCATGGCAGTGTTTGGTTAGTGGTGCCTCTTGCTTAGGTGTTGCAGCCTCTGGAGCCTTTCAAAATAGGTGTGTATATGTAATGACAGATCATGTGACACTTAGATTGCACACAGGTGGACATCATTTCACTAATTATGTGAATTCTGAAGGTAATTGGTTGCACCAGAGCTTTTTATGGGCTTCATAACAAAGGAGGTGAATACATACGCACATGCCAATGTTCTGTTTGCTATTTCTAAAAAATAGTTTTATGTATATATTTTTCCCATTTCACTTCACCAACTTAGACTATTGTGTTCTGATCCATTACATAAAATTCAGATTAACAAAACATTGAATTTAAAGCTGTAATGTAACAAAATAGGTAAAAAGTCAAGGGGGGGTGAATACATTTGCAAGGCACGGTATGGCTCTAGACCCATCTTTATGCATCACTTCAAAGTGAGCTTCTATTTTACACATTTTGTTTTTGCAATACCATGTTATAATAATCATTGTATCTCTAATCTCTTATCAAATATCTTGTAATTAAATTATTTAGGTCACAGCAGTGCACACTGTACAAATGAGAACATAGGACTTGATACACAGATAGGAACACAGCTCCAGATAAAGTATTTCATAGAAAAGGAGAGTTAATAACCTTAACAGTGGTTCATACAGGCTCTGCTTTGTGGGTATAAATTGACTTTCTTTGAATAACATTGTTAAACTTGAAATTCAGTCTCTACAGCCACAGTCGACAGTTTGTGATTATAGATATTTTATACAGTGGTGAAACTGCTTCTTAATGCTATTTATATGATGATGTAATCAGATATTTGATCATATTATTAGGACAAGGTCATACATGTTATAATGATGAGGTAATAATAAAAAATTGCTTATGTTACGCCAGCCAAATTTGGGGGACCACGCTCACCCCAAATCTCTCTCTCTCTATGGGTCGCAACTTTTTGTTCAGATCTCGACACCAGCAGACACTTCAGATG
This sequence comes from Discoglossus pictus, assembly GCA_027410445.1. NCBI lineage: Eukaryota > Metazoa > Chordata > Amphibia > Anura > Alytidae > Discoglossus > Discoglossus pictus. The sequence goes on along the minus strand of CM050167.1, from coordinate 260,470,829 downwards.
ACAGCATCATTACTGCAGAGACAGGCACCATCAGACCCCTTTCTTAGGATCTAAGAATCCCACACCATGTATCTTTGATTAGTACAAGCAGACTCTGAGACTACCTTTCTTTAGTGTGTCCAAAGTCAGACTGGCCACTTCTCTATTGTTACAGAGATATATAAAAACACAGAAAGATGACACAAAACACAAAAGACCTTTCCCCAGTTCTAGCCCATCCTCCTAGGCAAATAGCTTATTACCCCCCTCACCCACATGACTTTCTTCGTATTACACATTTTCTCTCCTCTCACAGAGCCATAAAACTAACTATCCCCTTCATGACTAAAGCCAGAGCCTTCACACGTGGCCGATCGAAGGGCCATAAAATTCTTTAAAATCTTTAACTCTTTGCCACATAAGTGATTGCATTAACTTTATTATTTAAGCATAGTCCACTATCCTATTTCTATCACATATACAGTATTCCCATGTTAATCAGTAACAGCACCACATGCACTTATTACATCCATGATATAAATGTTAAGCAAATTGTTGGTACCTTCTAACCACACATATAATAACTGATTAACCCCAAACAGTCCAGTGGGTCCTTCTGCAGCTAGTTTCCCCCATCCTAGTGTGGCCTAGGAATTTGTCCTGCTGGACAAATTTCTAGCCACACTGATTTCACTTGTGCGAGTGATAGAGTTGTAATTCCCTCACAGTCCACATTTCTTCCAGTTCCAATGGGCACACAATTTTTGGCATAACCTCCATGGCTCAATTGCCATATGCCTCCCCTGGGCCATGGCACATGCCCCCTCCCTCCCCATCTATTGGGGAAAAAATTTCCTTGGGTAGCTGCATCTAAAACAGTCCTTGGGCCTATTAGTTCACCCAGTCCAACAAGTCCCACGGTGGTACCCAGTCCAGGTGAAAGTTCCCAAAGTGACATGGCTAGCCCCCTCCCAAAAGCCAGGGCCAGTGCCCTCCTTTTCTTCCCAATGTGAAGAAAGAGGGGAAACAATTTCCTTGGGAGTCCCATAAACTAATACCTCCAGGGAGGAACATATCGGTCTGATCCTGAACCCAGCATCCATAATGGTGGTCTGAACTGGAGGCTCCACTTTCCCCTGCACCGCAGTCTGGGCACAGTACCACTGCTCACCTGGAGCAATGGTCTGCGCATGGGACTCCATTTCTCCATCTCTCCTGGAACCACAGTCAGGGCACTGTGCTCCAGCTCTCCTTGCTTTAGGACACAATAAGGAATGTGGTCCCTCTTTAACTGATTTGCTGGGTCTCTGTTTGGCAGGGTCTCAGGGATCATAACCTCCCCTGCCCTCTGCTCTGCGGCTAGCTCTCTGACATTTGTTATCAGTTGGAGCTCCATGCTAGGCCCACAGACCATTTCCAGGGCACAGTGAACATAGCTAATCCCATGCAGACTCTCTGTTTGGCCTGGCTTCTGTCAACAGTCCTCTATGCCAGAGTAATCAATACAGTCCAATGGTGCCATTTCAATCCCACCACCAAAAAAACAGGGCCCATGCACTCTTCTGTCCCATTGCATGGGTAAAACACTCCCCTGGGGCGCCCAGAAAAATTGTAATTCCAATTTTGTGGCCTGGTCTAAAGACTCCAATCCTCTATGTTGCATCTGGATCAGCTCGTCACTTCCCCCTCTCTCTGGAACCACCGCCTGGGCAGAGCACTCGCCTCCCTTGGGATCTTTGGTCACTGTGTTCCCTGGCAGGACCTCACAGCTCTCATCCAGAATTCCCCTTGGGCCATCAGTTTTACAGACATTCTCTGTTTTCTCAACTACCTTGTAATTAGCAATTGTGCCCCAGCCATATGGGTATGCCTGACCCAGTTCTAGCCAATCCTCCTAGGCAAATAGCTTATTACCCCCCTCACCCACATGGCTTTCTTCTTATTACACATTTTCTCTCCTCTTACAGAGAAATAAAACTAGCTCCCCCCTTCATGACTAAAGCCAGAGCCTTCATACGTGGCCGATCGCAGGGCCATAAAAATTATTTAAAATCTTTAACTCTTTGATACATAAGTGACTGCATTAACTTTATTATTTAAGCATAGCCCACTATCCTATTTCTAACATATACAGTAATCCCATGTTAATCAATGACAGCACCACATGCACTTATTACATCCATGATATAAATGTTAAGCAAATTGTTAGTACCTTCTAACCACACATATAATAACTGATTAACCCCAAACAGTCCAGCGGGCCCTTTTGTTCATAGCAGCTTAGTTATGACAATCAATGTGGAACTGTTTTAATAGAATTTGCTTTAAAAAAAAACATCAGCTATAATCAGATGTGTTATATGATCCAGAATGAATCAAATAGCATATTAAAAATGTATTTATTTAATTCAAAAGGCAAAATGGCAAAAACTGCTAATACTTTGTGTTATTGTTGATTAAACATGATTTACTATTCTAAAATAATGACATTTTTCATCTATGTACTTTTCCACTTCTAATAATTCCCTTACATTTTCGATTCACATGCAGTGTCCATACTTGAAATGGAAGATTCAAAATAGATATGTGACCAATAGGAACAGTCATAGGGTAATTTAGCTTGCTCCATCAAGCTTACCTGCTGCAAGCAAGACACGACAAAGCTGTTTTGAAAATAGTCAAGTGACTATATTTATTATGTTTAATACATAGGGTTTAATGTATTGTAGATAGGGGGTATTTTTTAATAGATAGGGGGTAATATTTAATAGATAGGGGAAATGGATTGTAGTTAGGGTTTCATGTATTGCAGTTAGGGGTTAATGTTTGGTAGGTAGGGGATAATGTTTCATAGATAGGGGGTATTGTTTTATATATGGGGTAATGTATTGTAGTTAGGGGTTAATAGTATTGTAGTTAGGGGTATATTTGTAATGTATTTATTGATGTACTGTGATGATATGTACAGTGGATATAAAAACACACCCCTGTTAAAATGTCAGGTTTCTGTGCTGTAAAAAAATGAGACAAAGATAAATCATTTCAGAACTTTTTCCACCTTTAATGTGACCTATAAACTGTACAACTCAATTGAAAAACCAACTGAAATCTTTTAGATAGAGGGATAAAAAAATATAAAAATAAAATAATATGGTTGCATACGTATGCACACCCTTAAACTAATACTTTGTTGAAGCACCTTTTGATTTTATTACAGCACTCAGTCTTTTTGGGTTTAAGTCTATCAGCATGGCACATTTTGACTTGGCAAGATTTGCCCACTCTTTGCAAAAGCACTCCAAATCTGTCAGATTGCGAGGGCCGCAACGGATCTTTAGGGGTAAATATATATTCAAAGCAGCACTGTACAGCTCTGTAATTGATAGGGGACATTAGGGGGTACATGGGATGTCATGTAGTACATTGGCTAGCTGGCACATCGCCACTAGTCCACCAGTCATCCAAGCCTGTAGTCCTGGGCTTGGATGACCTCCAAGGCAGCAACTCTCCACCCCTCTACCTCTCCCCCCCCCCCCTCTACTTGACGGGAGGCGCTCATTGTGAGCCTCTCCCCCCTCTACTTTACTGGCCATGCGATGAGCGCCTTCAGCACTCATCACGGGCCTCGCAATGAGAGCCTTGGGCGCACATTGTTAGCCTCTCCCTCCTCTACTTCCTCTCCCTCCCTGTGTCTCTTTCCACCCTCCTCTGTGTCTTGTTCCCCACTTCTCCCTCTGACATATGATATCTAATTTATCTAATTTCCATATACTCCCCTAACTCTTCTTCCCACAATATACATCTCTTGTCACCTGCCATCATCTCCTCACATTATTATCTCATGCAGTGCCATCCTGTGGATGCTCTATCCCTGCTGTGCCAGAATCTCCCCCACTATTCACAGTTTCAAACACTCCATGAAAGCCCATCTATTCAAACCACCAACTTGTTTGAATCTCTCACGTTAGGGAGCAAGACATGTGCATGGATCCTGCTGCCTCACTGGATAACAGTCAAGCAACTCTCTTTTCCTTTGTGCCTATTACCATTAACCCACTTAGATCGTAAACTCTTACGAGAGCAGGCCCTCTATATCTTCTGTACAATGATTTAAGTTATGTCATATTATACTGTATCCCTGAGAGATGAGAGAAATGAGGGAGTTATAATGCTTTTAAAAATAATTATTTATCTCAAACATAGCATTTTACAGTGTTTATGTAAAAAACCCACATGACTGCTCAGTCTCTTGAAGCTAGCTACCTCTAAAATATCTAATAATTTAATTTTATAACAAAAACAATCCCACCCCTGTGTCTCTCTTCCACTCCACCTCTCCCTCCCCTGTGTCTCTCTTCACCTCCTCTTCTCCCTCCCCTGTGTCTCCCTTCCACCTCCTTTCCCTCGTGTCTTTCTTCCCACCTCCTCTCCCTCCCCTGTGTCTCTCTTCCCCCCTCCCCAGTGTCTCTTCCTGCCACTATGTCTCTTCCCCCTCCTGTCCCTCCCCTGTGTCTCTTCATCCCCTCCTCTCCCTCATCTGTGTCTCTCCCCCCTCCTGTACTTCCCCTGTGTCTCTCCTCTCCCTCTCCGGTGTCTCTCTCTCCCCTCCCCTGTGGCTCTCTCCACCCCATCTCCCTCCCCTTTGTCTCTCTACCCTTCCTCTCCCTCCCTTTGTCTCTCTTCCCCCTCCTCTCCCTCCCCCTTCTCTCTCTCCCATGTGCCTCTCTTCTCCTCCACCTCTCCCCCATGTGTCTCTTCCTCTTCATCCCCTTCCCCTTTGTCTCTTGGCCCCTCATTTACCTCCCCTGTGTCTCTTTCTCCCCTCCTCTCCCTCCCCTGTGTCTCTTCCCCTCCTGGCACTCCTGTCTCTCTTCCCCCCTACGCTCCTTCCCCGGTGTCTCTCTTCCCCCTCCTCTTACTCCCCTATGTTTCTCTTCCCCCTCCTCTCTCTCCCCTGTGTCTCTCTTCACCCTCCACCTCTCCCTCCTCTGTGTCTTTCTTCCCCTCCACCTCTCCCTCCCCTGTGTCTCTCTCCCCTTCTCTCTCTCCCGTGTGCCTCTCTTGCACCCCACCTCTCCCCCATGTGTCTCTTCCTCTTCCTCTCCCTCCCCTGTGTCTCTCTTCACCTCCTCTTCTCCCTCCCCTGTGTCTCCCTTCCACCTCCTTTCCCTCGTGTCTTTCTTCCCACCTCCTCTCCCTCCCCTGTGTCTCTCTTCCCCCCTCCCCAGTGTCTCTTCCTGCCACTATGTCTCTTCCCCCTCCTGTCCCTCCCCTGTGTCTCTTCATCCCCTCCTCTCCCTCATCTGTGTCTCTCCCCCCTCCTGTACTTCCCCTGTGTCTCTCCTCTCCCTCTCCGGTGTCTCTCTCCCCCCTCCCCTGTGGCTCTCTCCACCCCATCTCCCTCCCCTTTGTCTCTCTACCCTTACTCTCCCTCCCTTTGTCTCTCTTCCCCCTCCTCTCCCTCCCCTGTTTCTCTCTCCCCCTTCTCTCTCTCCCATGTGCCTCTCTTCTCCTCCACCTCTCCCCCATGTGTCTCTTCCTCTTCATCCCCTTCCCCTTTGTCTCTTGGCCCCTCATTTACCTCCCCTGTGTCTCTTTCTCCCCTCCTCTCCCTCCCCTGTGTCTCTTCCCCTCCTGGCACTCCTGTCTCTCTTCCCCCCTACGCTCCTTCCCCGGTGTCTCTATTCCCCCTCCTCTTACTCCCCTATGTTTCTCTTCCCCCTCCTCTCTCTCCCCTGTGTCTCTCTTCACCCTCCACCTCTCCCTCCTCTGTGTCTTTCTTCCCCTCCACCTCACCCTCCCCTGTGTCTCTCTCCCCTTCTCTCTCTCCCGTGTGCCTCTCTTGCACCCCACCTCTCCCCCATGTGTCTCTTCCTCTTCCTCCCCCTCCCCTTTGTCTCTTCCCAACTCATTTACCTCCCCAGTGTTTCTTTCTCCCCTCCTCTCCCTCCCCTGTCTCTTCCTCTCCTGTGTCTCTTCTCCCTCCTGTACCTCCCCTGTGTCTCTCTTCCCCCTCCTCTCCCTCTTCTGTATCTCTCTTCCCCCCTGCGCTCCCTCCCCTGTGTCTCTCTTCCCCCCTCCTCTCCCTCCCCTATGTCTCTATTCCCCCTCCTCTCTCTCCCCTATGTCTCTCTTCCCCTTCACCTCTCCCTCCCCTGTGTCTCTCTTCCCCTCCACCTCTCCCTCCCCTGTGTCTCTCTTCCCCTCCTCCTCTCACTCCCCTGTGTCTCTCTTCCCCCTCCTTTCCCTCATGTCTCGTTTCCCCCTCCTCTGCCTCCCCTGTGTCTCTCTTCCCCCTCCTCTCCCTCCCCTGTGTCTCTCTTCCCCCCTGTGTCTCTCTTCCCCACTCCTCTCCCTCCCGTGTCTCTCCCCCACTCCTCCCTCACCTTAATGCTGCGGGTGCGCACACGGGAAGCCGGGACAGGGAGTATGGAGCAGGGAGGGCAGCGAGCCCTGCAATGAATTGGCGGGGCTGATGTGTCATCATAGGTGCTCATCGCGAGCATCAGTGGGGCAGGGGGAGCCATGGCATGGGGAGTTGGCAAACTGCAAGTTGTCGTCAGTTGCACCCCTCGCATTAGGGTGCATGAGACAATAATGTGAGAAGATGATGGCAGGTGACAAGAGATGTATATTGTGGGAAGAGGGGGTTAGGGGAGTATATGGAAATAAGATCTCATATGTCAGAGGGTGAAGTGTTGTTGAGGGCTTTCTAGGTGAGTGTCAGGATTTTTAACTTAATTCTAGTAGATATGAGAAGCCAGTGAAAGGACTGGTAGATGATGAATGGCTTGTTACATATATGAGCTTAACATAGGTATATACGGTGGATTGGAGTGGGGAGAGTCTAAATTTATCTTGTGACCAAAATGAAAACTGTAAAAAAACAAATAAAGTTGTAATAGCATTCAAACCCATGTCAGGCAGTACACTGTATAGTTCCTTTGTAATGGTAGAAAGGAACAATATTAGTAAAGAGCTAATATTGGGAATGAAAGATGTTAACAATTCAGTATTACTCCACCTGTATTTGGTCTTATGTCATCTCCTTACCATTAGTATATATTTTCAGCTTTATATTTTGACCAAAGAATGAGCTTAAAAATTACTACGTTTAAATGCTGAAAAAGGAAAACTTGTCCACCCTCAATCTAGTGGTAAAAAATTCATTTGACTTCAGGATTTCTTTAGATTTATTTTCTATTAGAGAGTTCACATGGAGATTATTAACATTAGACGTCCATATTGACGACAAGTCCTCACTCCTGACCTATCTTAAAGTGAGATTAAAGACTTGTTTAACCCCCCCCCCCCCCACACACACACACACACACAAACACTTTAGGATTAGGGCAACAGTGGGCATCCAACATAGAAATAATTGAAGAAAATACAAATAATATTTACCCTCCTGGTTCCAGTATCATTAAATTATGTCCTTATTTCATATCTTCAGATCACTGGCCACCTTTAAAGGTTCCAGACTCTATAAAACAGTACAGAAACATAAACTACTGTATATACTCGAGTATAAGCTGACCCGAGTATAAGCCGAGGCACCCATTTTACCACAAAATACTGGGTAAAATGAGTGACTCGAGTATAAGCCGAGGGTGGGAAATGTGCTGCCCCCTGTGTCCCTCTTGTGCCCTCTGTGTCCCCCTCTCTCTCCGAGGCTCTTCTCTCCTCTCCCTTCCCTGTGTCTCTTCCCCCCTCCCTTATCACCCTCCTCAACCTCCCTCCTCATCCTCAACCTCCCTTCTCATCCTCAACCTCCCTCCTCATCCTCAACCTCCCTTCTCATCCTCAACCTCCCTCCTCATCCTCAACCTCCCTCCTCATCCTCAACCTCCCTCCTCAACCCCCCTCCTCAACCCCCCATCCTCATCTTCTCTCCTCAACCCCCCCATCCTCATCCTCTCTCCTCAACCCGCCATCCTCAACCCCCCTCCTATACCTCAACCCCCCTCCTCAACCTTAACCCCCCCTCCTCATCCTCATCCTCCCTCCTCAACCCCCCTCCTCAACCTCAACCCCCCCCTCAACCTCAACCCCCCGCAACCCCAACCCCCCCTCAACCCTAACCCCCCCTCAACCCTAACCCCCCCTTTCTCAACATCCCTCCTCAACCCCCCTATCCTCATCCTCTCTCCTCAACCCCCCATCCTCAACCCCCCCTCCTCATCCTCATCCTCCCTCCTCAACCCCCCCCCTCAACCCCAACCCCCCCTCAACCCTAACCCCCCCTCAACCCTAACCCCCCTTTCTCAACCTCCCTCCTCAACCCCCCTATCCTCATCCTCTCTCCTCAACCCCCCATCCTCAACCCCCCTACTCAACCCCTCCTCCTCATCCTCAACCTCCCTCCTCATCCTCAACCTCCCTCCTCATCCTCCCTCCTCTTCCTCAACGTTCCTCCTCAACTCCCCTCCTCCTCAACCCCCTCCTCAACCTTCCCATCCTCAACCCCCTCCTCAACCCCCCCATCCTCATCCTCCCTCCTCAACCTCAACCCCCCTCAACCCCCCTACTCAACCTCAATCCCCCTCAACCCCAACCCACCTCCTCAACCTCAACCCCCTCACCCTCCCCCCTCAATCCCCCTCAACCCCAACCTTCCTTTCTCAACCTCCCTCCTCAACCCCCCTCCTCCACCTAAACCCCCCTCAACCCCCTCCTACACCTGAACACCTCCCCCCTCTCCCCTCACTTACCTGCTTGTGCTCCGGCCTCTGCTCCTTGACCCGGCGCTGGCGCCCAGGTGACGTCACATGTGCGCTGCGTCATTAGCATATACCTCAACGGGGGGTAGAGAGACATACGGGTGGGTAGAGAGACATACGGGGGGGTAGAGAGACACACGGGGGGGGTTAGAGACACACAGGGGGTTAGAGAGACACGGGGGGGGGTTAGAGAGACACGGGGGGGATAGTGACTCGAGTATAAGCCGAGGGGGCCCTTTTTTGCCTTAAAAAAAGGGTTTTAAAACTCGGCTTATACTCGAGTATATACAGTAAATAGAAACTCAATTTGCCTAATGCACAATAGAGCCCAAACATGAAAAATGGTGAGAAAAATTACAGACCAGCATTATAGATATTAAGGGCTATTAGGTTGGGTCTAGTTAAGATAGGATTATCTTTATTACATACTAGCGAATTGCCCTTCAAAAAATGACGGCAATGAAATTGTAAGGTAGCTAATGGTGTTTGGTGTGTACTACTGAAATATATAATACATTAATAAATGAATATACTTTACCTATTTTGAAGCATTGTGTTGAAGAGCTGCAATCTGTTTTGATGTTGCTGCAGCATTAGTGGTGTGGAGCTGCTGTGTAAGCGTGCTGAATGTGTGCAGTGTAATAGTGTGCATGCGCGAGACCAAACCGTTAGAGTAGTTGTGTACTTCCGCATTGGCGTCAAATGGTGGGTAATGTGTGGTATGCGTCTTAACAGAATATCCGTAGGTCGTTTGTGGTGTTTTGTGAGTTTCTTGTGGTGTTTTGCGTGTTTAGAGTGCTGTAGCCTCGTTTTAGTTTTCTTCGGCGGGCATTTTTTCTCTCTCTTAGCGAATTTTTTAGTGTTGAAACTCTTTTATTTTTAGTTAAATGAAGGTGTAAGTTGTTTTTTTGAGGTCCTGGGTGCTTCCTCTTGCTGTAGGTAAGCTTTTTATGTATGTGCTGTGTGTATTTATTGTGTTTTGAATTTTGTAATGTCCGCAAGTTGCGTCCGATTGTTGCGAGGTCGCAATGTGTGGTAACGTGTCTCGTATGTTGTTTGCATTGCGAGATAAAGTTTGCGAGGGTCGTAGTTGGTGTGTCGTGTTGTTTGCGTTGCGACGTAAAGTTTGCGAGGGTTGCAGATGCTGGCAAGGAGCGCCTTCGGCTACGCAAGCGTGAGCAACGGCTCTGGCTGGCTCGCCTGCTCACAACTATATATGTGATATTTATTAAGCTCCTCCATCCCACTAGGCGGGGGACAGGGAGAAAGGGGAACCTAAGACCTTACCATATTATAAGGGATTCTACAGACAAGCAACTAATGTATTAATTGCTACTGTAATTCACCAGCTGGAAAGGAAAGGTCCCTATGGCTCTCCTGATTAAAACTGGGTCTGTGTATCCATTTTATCCATTAACCGATTCCCTGCAACAATTGCAATTGGATTTCATATGTGATTTAACCAGGTTTACTGTGGGGGGGGGGGGGGGGGGGGGGAAGAAAGGCTCGCCCCTCTGATTTATTTTTTTAACCCTAGCATTTTATTTAAAACCCTCGACTAGTTCCAAAGCGAATAGGGGAGTTCCCAGGGGTAATCAAAGTACAATCTTATATTTACCTTAGATTGTAAATTTGAAAGCAGTGTCTTCTACAGTTCCAATATCATTATGCAAAATGTTGTTATGACGGTCTTATGTATTTACGGTGTCCCCTGCATGGCCGGATTACCCATTGGGCAAACTAGGCATCTGCCTAGGGGCGCATCCCTTTGAGGGGCTCCCATTTTTAGCTTAAATACCCCTAAAAGAATGCTGCAGTTCACAGACTGGAACTAGGGTACAGTATACAGTGCTCACTGATCACTTCCTTATGCGATGTATAATGTTTTTTTCACTAAAATGTTTTTTGGATTTTAGGGCGCCCTGGCTGAATATATATTTAGAAAATAATAATAGGACAGCCTGGAGGAATAATAATTATGGATGAATTTGGATATGTATGTTTATGTTTATAATTATAGGTGAGCATACATTAATATAATAATAGGGAATTGAGGTTGAATATTCTTTTATATATTTATATTATAATCGTCCCTGGCTTATGTCCCATATATGTCTATAGGAGACCTTGGCTGAATAAGTGTTTGTATGAGACACTGACTAAATATTTATATACTGTATTACTATGATTATTACAGGTGACCCTCTCTGAATATTTATACATTAATATGATTATAGGAGACCCTGGCTGTATATGTGTATATATTTAGTATTATATTGGAACTAAATACGTAAATATGTATTGCACTGATTATGTATATATTTGTAATATAATTATTATTATTATAGTGGGCCCTTAGTTAATGCTTAGATATATATAAGAGGCCCTGGTCTAATACATTTTGATAGTATGAGTAAAAGTGATCCTGACTGAATATAATACAATTACATTTATTTGTACGGAACCCAGCGGCAACTGGTGAAATATTAAACTGAGAGGACGGTAGACTTTAGACTATATATATATATATATATATATATATATATATATATATATATACAACATATTGTGATGGTGTGTCACCAGAGGGCATTAGAGAGCCCTTCAAGACTTCTCCCCATGAGTGAGATGGTTAAGAAGATCCTTAAAAAGCTTGGCTGTGGCTGCAATCAAGACCTGCTGCTGTCTCCAGGTGGAGAGCTGTTTGATAGAGCTGGAGTGTTGTGGAAGTGTGCAGGGCCACAGTCAGAGGCCGCACTGAAAACTAATGGACCAAAGCCAGAAGCTTTGAAGAGCGAGCATGCAGATAAGAGGAACAGAAAGTCCCTGAAGGTGATGACCGAAGGAGGGATCTGCTTCGGAAAGAGAGGCCGGAGATATAGAGCCTAAGAGAGAGGTGAGAGGGAAAGACACCTCTGCTACCTATGTTTGGACTGTATGTTTGCACTTATATGTAAGACAGTAAGGGAACTACAGTTTAGTTATGCATAATTTCAAGGAGAAGCTAGGATTTATTTTCTGTTTAGCTTATTTTCTGTTGTATGCTGACAAATAAACAGCACAAATCTGCTAAGCATTTAAAGGGCTCCTGTTTTCTCCATTTTGGTGCTGGATATTAGGGTACGGATCCTGAGAGTGACAGTGAATCTGTCACAATATACAGTATATAATGGATTTCCCCAGGGCCCAGCAGAGGCATCAAGATTAAATTCATCAAATGAAAAACTAGATGTATGACTTTTTTCCTGATTACTTATGCTTTTAGTTAAACTCCATTTTTCCAAACCATTTCTGTTCTCATTGTGCAGTGGCCCTCTCATAATTACTCAGATTCAAGTGATCTTGGTATGTGTACCATATGCTTGCTGCTCTCCCATGCAATTTTAGCCTTGCGAAAGTGAAAGATTAAAGGCTTCTGGAGGCTGTAAGCTACGAGTTTAACCATCGCCAAAAAATTAACAGCAATGTCAGACCCTCCATCGGATACATTCTGATTTGAAAGTGTCAGCTGCTAAGCCAATCTCGAGCAAAACAAATGCTTTCCACAGAGAGTTCCCTACACAATAATTAGAACCTGTCAAAAGGAAGACTGATTCATACAAATGCAGTCTGTGGACTGATTAAAACTTACATTATCAAACCTTTGCAGTTCTCATCTTTCAAGCAAAACATTTTTTCTTACAGTTGAAATTCTATTTTTTACCTTCTAGACAAATGTTTGTTTTAAAATTTGAAGCAAAAGCTTTAGAATAGAAAGAAAATGTAGATATTAGGATATTCCATGTCTAGTAAAAATTACATTTGTAATGTAAGGGTTCTGTGTATAAATAAGGATGCATTACAATCTTTTGTTTAGAAAGCAGATGTTCAAATCTCCAGCCTTTTGGTGCCTAATGAACACAAAAAAAAAAAAAACTGCTACAAATATCTTATCACTAGCTTGAGCTTCAATTGACCCTTAATAAAACGAGAACTACAGTAGCAACCCAAGTCCTGAAAGTGCGTTGGGTTATATATTTACTGTTTGCAGTAAAAGGATATCATGAATTTAGGATAGAATATTTTAAACATTATTGAAGGATTTTTTGCACAAAGCAGTTTTACCATTGTCAGAAATACTCTCAATATGCACAGTTTAGACACAAGATCCCAATCTGAAGTAAAACAGAGATATTTGAGACTGCAGGTCATGTATCTAGGAGCATAGAGCCAAATAGGGCTCAGTACAAATCATCTGATGCTTCTTTTTGGCAGTCACAAATGTCCTGGCATGTCGAGTCAGCACTACTTGAGGTCACCTTGAGTCTGAACAAAAAAGTTTTTTTTTCCTGCAACTGTTTTACAACAGTAGTCAAACAGAATAAAGCTGTGGCTTATAATCAGTTTGTGGAACTTATGTGTTGCCTCACTGGATAGATAATAATGGACTCAAATGGAATCTGCTGGCTCTATCACCAAAAGTTGCACAGCATACAATAAAAACATATTCCTCGGTTGCAACTGTCCATCACTATCTTTATTCGTGTGATGCTCCAAGGAAGGCAGCCTTAACTATTCTCTAACAGACAATTTAGACAAAACAGAACAGACAAGTTCACCTAAATTGCAGAGCATGGTTGCTTTTCTCTAGTTACAATAATGACACTTCACTGTACAGATCTGTTGCCTCCAAACCTTCAAGAGAGTGTGGACCCACATATTCTGTCTAGGGTGTTGAAGCAATTTTTAAAGGCCATAGGAATTTTAATAGAAATGACATGTTAATGCTCATGTGAAATGGTAATGCGCTGCGCTTCCTGAAGGAGGAGTTCATAAAAAAGAGCAGTGTATCCATCCAGCCCGTTCCCGGCTTGGCTTAATACTGGACATTATAGAAACTTGCATAAAAAGCCATCTGTAGGGAGGCAATCTCATATGGAGCATGCCAGGAATACGATAGACAGGCAATGTCAGGGAGGAATTCTATAATAATTCATATATCAGGGTGTTCTGTTAATGCGGTCTGTTAGCAGTTGCTTTTTTTGGGGGGGGGGATCCTGTGTTGCAGTGCTGCATTGCACACATTTCTTTAAAGGACCACTGTAGTTTGGGTAAAACTTCACATCTGTATATGTATGTAACAAAACTAACAACATTATCAGCTATGGAAGCCATAAGTATAAAATCATTTTAAATAAAACCTAATTTTGCTAGTCTGTCTGGCCTGGGTGATGGGATATACTACTGGGAAATAATCTTCTATTTACTACTATTGTCAGCTGTACTATTTATATTTGCAGTTTCCAACAGAGTAAAATAGTGGACTTATCTGAATTCACAGTTGCTCCTATTCTTTTCATGTGTCTAATTCTGTTATGAATAAAGGTAAAATGGAGTCCTGCCACAAGGAGTAATTATATAAAAAAAACTAAATATTTAAAGACTTTGCTTATTTATTTATTTTCTTTTGTAAAAGCCAAGTTTAAATTATTAAAATGCCTTACTCTATTTTCCTACTAATAGTACTGACTTAATAGCAAGACCTCCATCTTTCTAATACCGAGCTCAAAATCCCTTTGTCACTCAGACAGGTTTGCAACCTGGCAATGATAAGTAAATCCACGTTATGTTCCTCCATGAGGGAAGATTGCTAATGTTATCAGCAGGTTACAGCCATAATTTCCTTAAATCAGAATGTAAAGTTGACAGTAACATTTCCTACTTAGGTTAAGCTAAAACATGCAGGGATGCATGCAGTGAAGCAGAAGCACGCAGGACCCATAATCCAAATTTCTACAATTATGTCAATAAACAGTTTGTAAATTAGAATGGGAAATTGCAATTTAATGTCATAAAAATAAACATTTCACAAGTGGTTATATTAAGCCTATTATTTCTACGTAACATACCACAGATAAGGCCAGTATGGTGGGGGCCAGGGTGTAGGGGTAGTGGGAACCAGGATAGAGTGATGGTGGTGGCCATGGTGGAGGGCTGTTGGGGCAAGGAGAGACTAAAGTGGTGGGGGCCGGGGTGGTTAATTAAAAAAAAAGAGGGGCCGTGGTGGTGGGCCTCCCTCCCAGATGAGGGGCCCAGTGCATTGCACCGGGTGCTCCGGCAGTAGTTCTGCACCTGAACAAGAGGTCAAACACAAACTCCACATCCTTGTCTCACCTCCTATTTCTCCAATGCTGGACCTTTCACACATGATGATGCATGAAAACTGTGCATATTTTTATCAGCTTCATATTTATTAGCAGCAGATTAGTAACTCTTCAAGAAACCACAAATTGTCCTCCATTATATTTGTCACATTTTTACAGAACGCTTGGCATGGGTGGAGAAATAATTGCAGGATAATACAAGAGGGTCTAAACTATTCTATTTGCATTTATTTATGAAATTCACACAGTAATATACTGTCAGGTCCATAAATATTGGGACATGGACACAATTCTAACCTTTTTGGCTCTATACACCACCACAATGGATTTGAAATTAAACAAACAAGATGTGCTTTAACTGCAGACTTTCAGCTTTAATTTGAGGGTATTTACATCCAAATCAGATGAACGGTGTAGGAATTACAACAGTTTGTATATGTGCCTCCCACTTTTTAAGGGACCAAAAGTAATGGGACAATTGGCTGCTCAGATGTTCCATGGCCAGATGTGTGTTATTCCCTCATTATCCCATTTACAAGGAGCAGATAAAAGGTCCAGAGTTCATTTCAAGTGTGCTATTTGCATTTGTTGCTGTTAACTCTCAATATGAGATCCAAAGAGCTGTCACTATCAGTGAAGCAAGCCATCATTAGGCTGAAAAAACAAAACAAACCCATCAGAGAGATAGCAAAAACATTAGGTGTGACCAAATCAACTGTTTGGAACATCCTTAAAAAGAAAGAATGCACCAAGGAGCTCAGCAACACCAAAAGACCCGGAAGACCACGAAAAACAACTGTGGTGGATGACCGAATAATTCTTTCCCTGGTGAAGAAAACACCCTTCACAACAGTTGGCCAGATCAAGAACACTCCCCAGGGAGTAGGTGTATGTGTGACGAAGTCAACAATCAAGAGAAGACTTCACCAGAGTGAATACAGAGGGTTCACCACAAGATGTAAACCATTGGTGAGCCTCAAAAACAGGAAGGCCAGATTAGAGTTTGCCAAAAAACATCTAAAAAAGCCTTCACAGTTCTGGAACAACATCCTATGGACAGATGAGACCAAGATCAACTTATACCAGAGTGATGGGAAGAGACGAATATGGAGAAGGAAAGGAACCGCTCATGATCCAAAGCATACCACCTCATCAGTGAAGCATGGTGGTGGTAGTGTCATGGCGTGGGCATGTATGGCTGCCAATGGAACTGGTTCTCTATTATTTATTGATGATGTGACTGCTTGATATGTAAACATATTTTAGGATCAATTTGTATAATAAAAAAATGGTTACTTTATTAAATTGGGGTAACAACGGCGTATTAAAGACACATATAAAAAATGATGTGACTGCTGACAAAAGCAGCAGGATGAATTCTGAAGTGTTTCGGGCAATATTATCTGCTCATATTCAGCCAAATACTTCAGAACTCCTTGGACGGTGCTTCACAGTGCAGATGGACAATGACCCGAAGCATACTGCAAAAGCAACCAAAGAGTTTTTTTAAGGGAAAGAAGCGGAATGTTATGCAATGGCCAAGTCAATCACCTGATCTGAATCCGATTGAGCATGCATTTCACTTGCTGTAGACAAAACTGAAGGGAAAATGCCCCAAGAACAAGCAGGAACTGAAGACAGTTGCAGTAGAGGCCTGGCAGAGCATCACCAGGGATGACACCCAGCGTCTAGTGATGTCTATGCCTTCCAGACTTCATGCTGTAATTGACTGCAAAGGATTTGCAACCAAGTATTAAAAAGTGAAAGTTTGATTTATGACTGTTAATCTGTCCCATTACTTTTGGTCCCTTAAAAAGTGGGAGGCACATATACAAATGGTTGTAATTCCTACACCGTTCACCTGATTTGGATGTAAATACCCTCAAATTAAAGCTGGAAGTCTGCTGTTAAAGCACATCTTGTTCGTTTAATTTTAAATCCATTGTGGTGGTGTATAGAGCCAAAAAGATTAGAATTGTGTCGATGTCCCAATGTTTATGGACTTGACTGTATATGGTAACATTAATATTCCACAAATATACAGTGCAAAATGTGTACAGTATTTAGAAATGTTTTAAAAGTATACATATTACTCCCCCTGTAGTAATCTAGTTTGAACTGACATAATAGCGGATACATTTTTGACAGAAATTTGGAGCAGCGGATCCTGTCACTCTGTATTCATGTAGAAGCAACTGCTGCCGGTAAGCAGCCAGTTAGAAGTCTGCTGGCATCTTATTTCTGATATGCTTGAATGACAAACCACATGAAAATTGTTAACCAGACATAACTGATAATGGCAGTTTTGTGTGTAATCTATATAGGATCTTGTAACTGGTGGAGAGGTTTGTGTCTATGTTGCATCAGAAAGAATTCATTTGATAATGTGTCACAGTGTGTTTCTTTTTTTCAAATAAAGGTAAAAAATGTATTCATAATTTGAACTGCTCTTGAGGGCTTGCCCTCTGCCAGCCAATTACATATCTCTGCATTTCTTGTTAGTTTCAATGATGTTTAAATATTTTTATGCATGTTTAAAACATACCCCTTTAATGATATTCTAGGTCTTTGCATTAATATTATGGCATGATGACCACATTTTCATTGTTGCACAGGGGATTATTTAGGGGTGTAATACATATATTATAGTTTATGCATCCGTCATTTAAATAGAGTAGATGAAGGGTAGAAAGTAATTAATTTGGTGTGAGTGGAAATTGTACAGCATAATTCCCAGCATTATTTGGTGGTTAGTTTGGTCACTTCTATACAAAATGCTGTGTGCTCCTCCTCCAATCTCAGGTAGACAAAGCTCAGGACTATTGCAGTAAGGCAGGGAGGACCACACCTTTTTCAACACAAGATCCTACTACGACGCAGATATGAATCTACAAGAAGTATGTGTAGAAGATTAGGTCCTATATTCCGGGACCAATCATTGAACACTCATTGAAGGCTCATTGTTTTTAATATTAAAATAAACTACCTAGTGTTTATTTGCGCATCTAAACATAATTAGTTCCTTAAAAGATATGTCTTACGCACTGAAACATTCCAAATAGTCTAGTAGCTCATGCATACAGTGTTTCTATTACATAAATATACTGTAACTCGCATGTAATAGAATATCATTTGTACGGCTTTATTAATATTGCATTATTTCTTGCTTGTGGGTCCGATCGCAAACTGTAATTGCAGCACGTAGGACCTCGAAATCTACCCTTCCCTTTTTCAGTGATGTAACGCTAACAATCTCTTTTTCCATTGGCTCCATCTGAACCCGTAACTATGTGCTTGCTTAATTGTTTGTGCCGGAGCACGCCACTCCAACGGCCGACAACTGGTTTACGAAATAGCATCTCTCGCTCGTAGCCCTTCGTGATTTACTGGTGACTTAAAATGGTAAAATTTTAAGCACGCAGCCCTTACGTGCTACACGTTGGACTTACGAAGCTGGAATTTAATGAGGCTGCTAGAGACTTATTTTCCCCAAGAATTATTCCCACTGCTACCAAGCTTTTTACGTAGTAGTTAGAATTTTTAGCCTCATTTGCTTGTTACTACACAGAATGATTACTTAGTCTTAATAGGGGTATTTGCTTGTCTTGGCTTTTTCTTTCTATATTGTATATCAAGTGGAGGATATCACATTTCTGTCCATCATACACTTTTCGTCTTTTTTGAATTCTCTCATTTATGTGTCCGCTTTGCTTTTAAACTTGCTTTCCCTCACCCCGTTTATTTATCTCCCCCCTTTTTAATCTTCTCCCTAAGATTCCAGCATCCCTACTACTGATAACCATACTATGGGCTGTATTACAGATTATATTTGGAATAACTGTTATTCCACCATCAAATTCCAGCTATACAGGTTCTGATTAGATAGGTAGCTCTGATTTAGGTAGGAGTGAGGTACAAATAAACTGTAGCTTTTTCAGTCTCTTATTATTCACACATGCAGAATACTATATTTTAAGGTGTAGTTATTTTTCTTGAAGATGAATATTTTGTGCAAGGCAAAGATTCTGTAAGCCATCCATTTGGTAGTTAGTAGCTGCATCTCTCAATTTCCACTATACTTCCAGGTGAGGTGATATTGCAACATGATGATGTCATCATTGGTGTTACCGAGGAGACACAGTGGTAGCATTCACTGTGGTCATTTCTCCTGAAGAAACCTTGTAGTAGATAAAATAATATTAATCGGTCCTTTCCCATTTTCTATCCGCATTCCCTGACCACCTCCGCCGCCGATGCGAGCGCTGCCATGACTGCGCACACTGCAGCGCCACCTACTGCTCACAATGCAGTACTACATATATATTGCTCTAGGGTAGAGGGGTTAGGGTTTTAAAAAGTATTAATGTGGGGGAGAGGGGTTAGGGTTCTTGCCACTAGGTGGTGGTGCAGTAGAAAATATTATTTTTAATGTAATTTTAGAAGCTTCAAGACTAATCCAAACAACAGGACCTTTTAACATAGGAAACTACATTATGGTTAATAACACCAGCCATTTTACTAACCAACTTTGTGCCTACAAGTCATCATTTATGCTGTGGTCTATTTAAAATCCCAATAATTGCAATATTTTATCTTGTTAATCTAAACTAAGTGCAAAATGTTGAGAGTGAAACAAAAAAAATAAATACCACATTTATATTTGTTATTTATTATGTGCAACCATGCTTCAGTGTAAGCCTTCATTGCCTCAACTGAGGTGGCTGTTAAGTTGCTTTATCAGTAGAATGTGTCCAAGTAACTTAATTCAATTTACATTAGTTTTATTCAAAGCACTTGCATTTGGAGTTGTCAAAATCCCACTGTAGCAACTGACACTTCCACAGCATTTAAACCCTCCTTCCTCTGTGGTAGCAGATCATCAGAAAAAAGTGTAGCTCTAATTTCAACTAAAATAGTTAATAAACTTAATATTTTATTTTTCTAAAAACATTTTGATTCTTGTAAATACAGATAATACTAGTAACTTGTCTGTCATAAATAACAGTATCATGTTATGTTCAATTGCTGTTCTGTCTCTCTCTGTGTGCCCTCTGTCTCTCTGTGCACCTTCTCTCTCTGTGCTCTGAGTGCTCTCCGTCTCTCTCTCTCTCCCTCCCCCACCCTCTCTCTCTCGCTTTACATCACTTTCTCTCTCTCCCTCACGCTCTGTCTCATTTCTCTCCCCTCCCTCTCTCTCCCCTCCCTTTCTCTTTTCCCTTCCTTTCTCTTTCCCCTCCCTTTCTCTTTCCCCTCCCTTTCTCTCTCCACTCCCTTTCTCTCTCCAATCCCTTTCTCTCTCCAATCCCTTTCTCTCTCCAATCCCTTTCTCTCTTCCCCTCCCTCTCTCCACCTCCCTCTCTCTCTCCCCCTCCTTCTCTCTCTCACCCCTTCACCCCCATCCCCCTCTTTCCCAACCTCCTCCCTCCCCCCTCTCCTCTCTCTTCCCCTCTCTATCTCTCTCCCTTCCTCCTCTCCCCTTTTCTTTCTCCCTCTCTCCATCTCTCTCCCTCTCTCTCTCCCTCTCTCTTTCCCTCCCTCTCTCTCTGCCCTCCTCTCTCCCCTCACTCGCTTATCCCTCCCTCGCTCCCCCATCCCTCTCTCTTCCCCCCTCCTCTCTCCCCTCTCTCTTTCTGCTTCTCACTCCCCCATCCCTCTTTCTCTCCCTCCTCTCTCTCCGCATCCATCACTGCCTCTTCTCTCTCCCCCTCCCTCTCTCTCTTTCCCTCCCTCCCTCTCTCTCTCTCTGCCCTGTCTCTTTCCTTCCCTCTCTGCCTCTTCTCTCTCCCTCCCTTTCTGTCTCCTCTCTCTCCCTCCCTCTGTCTCTCACCCTCTCTCTCTCCATCCATCCATCTCGGCCCTCTCGCTCCCTCCTTGGCAAAACGATGTAGCTCATGCACAGTTGCTTGATTCATGGAGGCAACCACGCATGCTCAATTCGATATCCCTGCAGTTAGCAGTTGTGAGCAACGCCTGCGCAAAGGGCATCTCGCAGACATTGCTCACAACTACTAACTATTTAAGTGATTGTAAATAGTGCTACAGTGCAAAAGGATACATATTAAAAGGGCAATGTTGCTCTCTTATGACTTAAATGAGAATAGACCAGACTAAAATTTAACGTTATGTCTTACCAACTAAACTCTGTATTTAAATATCAGGTACCTTTATACAAAATATACATCACTAGCCCATTTGAATTAAGTACAGAAAGCTGGAGTCACTGCTTATACATTCTTTACTGTTAATTGCCAATGCACCAGAGATCTACAATAAAAATGCAAAATTAGCATGAGTTATTATTCTGTATGAAATGCTGCTTTTTAGTATAATATATTATAGACAGATGTGCCTGGTGTGCTGCGTCCATATGGTCACTGAGAGTCAGACACAACAGTAGGACTGAACAACAATAGTTATTAATAGATAATTTTATCTTGAATGCTTGTCAATACAGCTACAGCAAGGAGAACCCCTACTGATATTTTTCTACTATTTGTAAACCTCAAACTCATTTTGTAGAGTTATGGATACAATGAAAATAGGGACAAAGAGCTTGTTTATATAAACACTAGCGACTTGCCCTGTCAAAAAATGACGGCAATAAAATATGTAGGCTAGGAATGCTGTTTAATAGAAAAAAGTTTTTGGTGAACAACAATATTAGGAATGTCTTTAGGTTGACAAGGACTCCCTATAATATAGCTATATTGTCCTAATTACAACACCATGGAACAACAATGTGATCAGCAGTGTATTTATTATCAAAAATAATTTAAAGAGAGGAAAGTACAGACACCTTTTAGTTCTGATCACTAGTTTACAACCCACAAGCCACACAAAATAGCAAACAATGTATATAATTAATGAAATGAGGAACTACTCCGTTTATATTTAAAATATAACTTTTATTGAATATAATTTAAAAATCATAATATATACACATTTATATACATGTATTATTAAAAGATTATTGATTGTTTAAAATTACAATATATGTCTCCCAAAATGATTTCATTTCTCAAAAAAAGAACAGTAAAGATAAGAATAATACAATATTAGTAATCCATAACCCTTATAATAATAAAATATGGTATTATCTTATGTCTATTTATCACAGATGTTAATATAACAGTCAATAAGTAACAACAATAATTGGAAATAGAAGAGACATATATAAAATATCAAATTTGGTGCCCCCATATAAGAATATGACTATATAATTAAAGTAGCATCATAACTTTTGTGTTTATAGAATAAAATGAATACAAACCGAAGTGGATATAGAAGGGACAGAATTTCTACCTCTGTGGCCCTGTGGCCCTATCTATATACTGTAACATATAGTGGATTGGCCCTGTAGTGAAGATAATCTCGGGGGACCCGCTATTTATCCCGTATCCCTGTTAAAAGTCTAGTCCCTTCTCTAAACTATCTGGGACAAGTCCCCTCTACTCCACTTACCTTGGCCCTCATTCAATTGCAATTTGCCTAATTGAATTGGGCCCTAAATAAGCACATAACATATATTTTTTAAAGAAGTTTTTTGTTAGCAAGCATCCATCCAAAAGAAAGCTTTTCACTAACTAAAAACTTCTTTAATAAAAATATGCTATGTGCTTATTTAGGGCCCTATTCAATTGCCCACATCGCAATTGAATGAGGCCCCTTGTCTCTATCAGACCAGAAAATACTCTATTCCGCCGGAGCAGTCTATGTGTTTGTATCCAGCAGCGTGTGGCTGCTTGCTGACGTCATCAGTGGGAGACAGGAAGGACCGCCTATCCGACGCGCACGTTTCACGTATTCTGCTTCCGACGGGATCAGTCCGGTGGAAGCAGAATACGAGAAACGTGCGCGTTGGATCAGCTGTCCTTCCCGTCTCTTGCTGATGACATCAGCAAGCAGCTACACACTGCTGGATACAAACACATAGACTGCTCTGCGGAATAGAGTATTTTCTGGTATAAGCCGACCCGAGTATACGGTAACTGCTTTGTGGGGCCAATCCTGCCAAAAGGGTACTTCCAAGATAATCCAATATTTTATTTTTTATTTAATGTGTCTTCATTTTTTTTGCATTCATAACGTGCCACATAGAGTTGTCTATGTGTAAGTGGTTCCTCTAAACAGAGCCCAGCAGACTTTTAAGTTTGTCTATGGGATTTAACCACTGTTCCTTGTTTTTTTTTGTTTTGTATGTCCAAGTGCTTCTTCTAAACAGAACACAGCAGAATTGTAACTTTATCTATAGGCTATAACCACTGATTATTCTTGTTGTTTTTTTTCCACTTGTTTTTTGTTTTTCTTGTAGTTATTGAAAATGGCACATAGAGTTTCCTATGTGAAATAGTGGTCCTCTAAAAAGAGTCCACCAGACATAAAAGTTCATCCTTGAAATAAAACCACTATGTTTGTTGGGGGGAGGGGGTTGTGAATTTGTCCTTGAGATAAAAGCACTGTTCCTTTTTTTTTTTGTACATCTGTTGTATTGTTATCCTTTTTTTGTAACTTAAGTTACAGCACCTCATAGTAGACAATATTTTTTGTAAAAATTCTCCCATCATCTAATAAATCACCCTGACTTTGTTTTTTTTAAATATAAACTTTAATTTCCTCTGGATTCTTGCATCTTGAAAATGCAACATACAGTTGGCCATGTGGAAATACTGGTTCTTCTAAAAAGATACCAACGGATTTAAAAGTTTGTCCATGTGATTTATTAATGGTCATAGAAAATGCCATGATGATGGGAAATTGTCTCCTTTGAAGTACAAAAGGCAAGCTACTTTCACTTGGTGCCAAATCTATTCTTGATATGAAAACTCATTCACCTTTATGGGTACCATTCAGAATTTCTGCATTTATGAAATGGTCTTTTAATTCTTGAACAACTAATCTAGTCCCATTACATAATTCTTTTTTCGGGTTCATATTTCGCAGTAACATGACAATTACACCTTTTTTTAGCTGCATTCCAGAGGGAGTTAATTAATTAATAAATTCAGTTGAAAAGTTTGTCTGACTTTTTTTGTCATCAGCAAATCAGCACTGTGATAATTGTTTTGTGGTGCATTTATTAATTTTAATATTTCATTATTCAGAATCAATGCATCTTTATTTTTGAATGTTAATATTACTTTGTTTGCAATCTCTGCATAATCCTTGTTAGTTATTGTATTTTGGAATATAGCCGATATAATGACCTGTTTGCAAATAATTTCAGATCTACTTTCCACGGTATCGATCGGGTAAATTATAAATTTGCTTTGTTTTTCCTTCTCCAATTTTAATGAGCCAATCATTGAATTAATTTTGTCCTTCTGATCTAATATGTTGTTGTAATTGAAGATGGGTAATAGTGTACTTGACTTTATACATGTTTCAACAATGTCTGTTCGATTTCCATGGACAATGACAGGTAATGTTTGCCTAAAATCTCCACCTAACAACATTACCTTTCCACCAAATGGCAAATCATTATCATGACTTCATGCAACAAAACGGTCAATACATTGTAGGGCATGGCATGACATCAATGTAGCCTCCTCTATTATAATTAATTTACTTTTCTTAAAATGTTTTGCTTGTAATGATGTCATTCGAATATCTGACACTGATGTTTCCAGAATGGGAACTGGCAGTTTAAATCCACTATGCACAGTTCTCCCACCTTCTAACAATAATGCCGCAATTCCAGTTGTTGCAATTGGCTGTGCTATTTAACCTTGTGCCCAAATGAAACTCATCAGTAAATTATATAGATACGTTTTTCCTGATCCACCAGGTCCATCTAGATAGAAATAACGCTCTTTGAGCTTGTCATCGTCTAGTGCATTTCTTATGAAGCTCAGTGTCATAGTCTTCAAAGTTGATTTCCTCTATGAGTCCTGAATCTGGCAGATTAAAACTTGACCAACTTAATCCATGAGAAAGAAAGACCTCTTGAATTTCAGGTAATGCTTTTAATTCTGCAATAGACTCATTGTAACGTTGCAAAAAAGTCTTCAGACATATTTATGGTATATTGGTCCCACAAAGCTAATGTATTAGGAGCATTTGAGAAGATGCAAATAAATGCAAATTGTTCCCTCATCTGCCGTGGCATTTGACATAGTGCTGCTTCTTCTAGACATCTTTCACATTCTGTATCATCAGCCAGGAAGTTTCTGTGTCGCGCAGCTAAATGAAATGTTTCATAAACTATGTCATTATCAGTTCTCATGTGTTCAAAACTTTGTGCACCAGGAACATTTAAAATGAGTAAATGTAAGCAGAAATGTTCAAGGTCTCTTGGACTTACAGTGTAAATTCTTGATACTATTTTATTTCCACACATTTTTTGTTTTCACCATAATCCATTAACAAAAACGTAATGATATGGAATATCAATGTATAATAATTCCCTTGCCTCCAAGTTGTTACAATTTAATGTAAACCATGCAGTTAGTGTAGTTTGTAGATGCTCACTTTGTGCCAAAGCATTTCTTTCATTTCCAACATTAAAGTAAACTAAGTGTCTTTGGGGCAAATGTACAGCTAATTGATATACTGCATGTGAACGATCGTGCATTTCAAATTTTAGAAGACGCCACATTGCTTCTGGCGCATTTACATATCGAGCATCTACATGAGATGCCAGTTCATTATGTAATAACTCTGTTTGTTCTGGATTTTCTACACTTTTGCCTTTATAAACATATTTGTAGACATATTTAATGGATTTTATAGAAGTGCAAGCTTCCACATTAATGTGTGTATTATACTTCATGAGCAAATGTGGATTGTATGGTACCACATATTTGTTATCTACCTTTTGTCCACGAATAATGGCATTTCATCCTTTTCTTCTTCTATATAATGGATAGCCATCACAATCAGCATAAGTTTTGTCTCTAATCTTTTGGAAATTCTTTAGCGCATTTTTTTATTTTCCATACATGGTGACTGTGGATTAATATCTCCACATGGTCCATGAATCATGCACTGAGTTACAATCTCATATAGTCTACCATGTATTTCGGGGGCTGGTAGTTCAGCAATAATCCCTTAATCCACTTTTGTCACCAATATCCAATTTATCTTTTTCTTGAAGGATTATAAGCATATGTGCATGTGGAAGGCCTCTTTTTTTAAATGTGATGGTATAAACATAAGCCAGACATTTGCCAAATAACTGACTTATGGTTATGTCATGTATTAATTCGGTTAATTTGATTTTGAAGACTCTTGCCACTAAATCTGGTCTATCTGAAGCAGTTTGTCCAATTAGCAGATTGTTTGTAATCTCTGGCCATTGTGGATTGCATGGAAATGTAATAAATAAAACAGTTTTTTTCAAATTCAGTTACAATAGCAACTGCATCATTGTATCTTTCTCGCATATTGCGAGGAGATCCTTGGAATAAAGAGGTTAAATTATGGCTTTTCTAGCTGGTAGCTCTCTGTTTGTAGCTACCTCAGCCACATAATACATCAGCCCACAGTACCGTTCTACACATAGTTTATCTTGTTGATATTTTATGAAATTTTTATTATTTGCCTCAACTTGCAAATATGAATCAGTGATCCATTGTTGTGTCAGTTTTCCTCCACATAAAATGGGATTGAATCCATCTCGAATTGAAGTTTGAACCACTTCAAATTCAAGCATGGAAATGATATTTCTGACACATACTTTAGAATTTGGGTAACTGTCAAGTGTTAATTTGGGTTGCCATCTGGCTTTCCCATTGGGAAAAAAATGGGATATGTCATTGGATCCAAATTAGTACTTAAGATACTTATGTTAATGAAAGGTTGCTGCTCATTTCTGGGATATATTATAATATCCCTCTGAAATGGTGGTTCTCGCTCGTCATTTTGAAAGACCATTGCAACCTCATTTGACATTGGTAAGTTATAACAGCATCTATTAGTATGGCAATCTCTTTTAAGAACCATATTGACTTTTGGGATTGGTAATTGATTGAGTTCTGCATGAATTTGTTGTTCTTGTTCTAGTTCTGACAATTCTTTATAAGCTTGAGTGTACGGGTTTTGGGCCATAATTTTATCAAGCTCTGTAAAAACAATGGGCACATTTTTTTTTCTTGAAGCTGCATATGTTGTCCAACAGCTTCCAATTTTCTTTGCTCCCCTTCTTCTTGTAAATGGGAAGTAAGATGGTAAATTTGTCCTTTGCAGCAGTAAGGGCTATGTCCTGGCACATTACCAGCTAAAGTTGCACCCATAGATGCAAAAGATATGGCATTATAATAAGATCTTATGTTTATTTTGAAATGTTGGTAGTTAGGGAAAGAAGGCTCTGTCGTAATGCTTTTTAAATATGGTGGGAATTGTTGTCTTTCTGGAAGTCTTACCTTGCCTTTTTGACAGCAACTAACGAACTGGCCATCTCTGGGTCTTTCCTGTTGGAAATGATAAGCCCCAAAAAACTGACAGACAATATTCATCATACCACAATTATGAACCTCTACTGTTAATGATTTAAGTAAAGGACAATTCTGAGAACATATATCAATATGAATCTCTAAATCATCATTATAATTGTTATCAGATTGTTCTGATACATTTTCTACACGTTTTTGTTTTTTGGTTGCCTTCTTGGGCTTGGATGTTACTTTCTCAGCCGCTTGTCTTTTGCTTGCTATTATCTGGCTTTCTTTTTCTCTGAATTTTATTTTCCTCAGGTGGCTGTCTATCTTTACATCTTTGTACACATTGTCTTGTTTAACGTCTTTTCTGTTGCTCTTGTTTTCGCTATTCACCATAGTAATCTGTAAATATAAGTAGTACATTAGTACTTTTCATCCTTACTTTATTTTTTTTTGGAAATCCATTTTTTTTTGTTTTGCTTATTTCTTCTCCTATCCTGTTCTGTGTTAGTTAGGTTGCAGTGCATTTTATGAAAGGTGCACACAAAACATGATACGTCATTCTATTTTGCATGTGTTCACAGCATTTCTTGTCCGATCCTGTTTTGTGTGCGCCAGTGTGGCATTTGGGGTTTAGGCTTATGTGGTCAGGCTTAGTGGGTTAGTTAAGTTGCAGTGCATTTCCACAAAAGCGCACAGAAAACAGGATAGTTCCTTTCCTTTTAAATGTGTAAAATGCATAATTTTTTTTGGTCTGCCACTGTTGGCATTAGGGGTTTTAGTTATGGGGTTCGGCTTAGAGGGTGGCGCACAGAAAACAGGATTGATCCTTCCATTTTGTATGTGTTAAAAAAATAGTATGGGCTTAGTCAAAACAGGATAGCACTAGAAATGTGGTTAAGTCAATTTTTTTTTTAATTGGTTAAATTGATGTACGTTACTTGTTCTGTGTAATTTGTTGTCTGTAAATTTCTGCAGAGTTTAAAGTCTGTGTTAAACCGTGCAGTGCTGCAAATTAGTCAGTGACACTCTTCAGGCAGAGTCTGTGGAAAATCACAGAAATATGCAAATGTAAATATTAATGATATTTTTTTTTGCTGAGAGCATAAATAGTTTTTTAAAACGTGTTAATAAAAGCAATTTTTTTTATTTACCTGTCTCCTTTTTTATTATTTTTAAATTTACACCATTTTACCCTACATAAACATTTATCTGCCTTTTAAATCTTGTCCACCTGAATAATGTTATTATTCGCAATATTTAAAATCTTTAAGAATTAGTTTTTTAATTATTAATTTACTAATTATAAACATTTATCTATCTTTTAAATCTTACTATACATGAATAATGTCTTATAAATCCTTCTCTACATGAATAATGTTGTTATTCACAATTTAAAACCATAAAAAAAGAAATATTAATTTATTAATTAATCATTAATTAAGTTAAGCTTACCCATTTGCTGTAATTTGCAGGTTTTCACTTCTAAAGTGATTATCAAGTTGCTTCAGAAGTAACGCCACCAGAGAAATTTACAGTCACACTGTTCATCACCTGAGGAGAAATGGATAAAATTCTGGAAAGTGTCCAGTATTTATAGAGTGCCAGCTCCAGTAGGAATCGTTAAAACGCAGTGAGCATGCGCGATTTGCGTTATATCTGCCATTTGGTGCAACTTAGAAAATCAACGCCATTTCCTATGGAGCAAGCAACTATGTGCTAATGTGTTACTGGCTTGGGGTAACTGTTCCGTGTTCGGTGGTCGTTTTTACATGCTTCAGCCTCGTTTTCGTTGTGTTTTTGCGATGTCTGCTTCTAAGTCGTACAGGCCGTAATTTTGATGTTAAGTCCCGTGGGTCGTAGGGGTGATCGCCAGGGGGTCATAGCGATCTCCACCAGTGCAATGAAAGCCTTCGGCGCTCACTGCCTAAGTCTCGCGGGTTGTAAGGATGAGCTCCTATGGCGCTCATCTCCACCAGCTCAATGAGCGCTTTCGGCACTCATTGCCTGTCCGTAACCATGGCCCTCTCTTCGTGAACTATATATGTGATGATTCTAGTTTGAGTTGATTGCTTCTTCTCTCAAGAGCTTAGAAGATATAAAGCTCCCATGTACATGAAAAAAAGCAAAAGCAAAGTTGATTTGGACAGTGTTAGGAACTGCATATTTTAAATTTTTCCTTTGAGTTTGTTTTTAAATAATGTTTTAACCTGTGAATGCAGAAAGAGTGCAAGCATTGCTAGCAGGAATTATGTCAGAGATCCATAAAAAGACACTGCCTGGCTTAAGAGTTAATTTTTTTCTGAATTCTCATGTGAATTCTTCTAACCACTCTATGAGCCTCATTCAATTGAGATTCGGGAGATTTTCGGTAGCCAGCAAGATATTTTGCGGGCTCCCCTCCAGTTACGGACTCCGGCCTATGATTCTGTGTGATGGCTCACATCGCAAGTTAATGTACCTCCAAGCCTTTGATCTATCACGGGCACAAGAGTTGCGAAGGACAAAATCGCAAATCGCTATTTAATTGCTACGATTCCCCCTTGCTAAGAAAGCCGTCAAGCACGCAAATGGCAAAAGTCAAACCACAAGTTACAGGTACCAAGGAGGACTCGCAAAGGGCTTAATGACATGTCCCGAGCACTTTAAATGCACATATACACACACTACTGTACTTTTATTAAGAGTGAAAGCGATGTTAGGTCTTAGAATTAATAGCACAACATTATCAAGCTCACAAATCGACCCAAAAAAATACTTTAATTCATGCTTAATTTCCATGTTATATCGATCCCGGCAATCAATGCGTTAATGCACATAATGCAACTTGCATGTAATAGAATATTATATTTTCGGCTTTATCAATATTACATTATATCTGGAATGTCGATCCTTTCGTAATTCAAGGCCGTAGGACTTAAAAATCCAACCTCCATTTTTCATTGAAGTATTGATGACAACCTCTGTTTACAATGGCGGTCTTTAATCAGGAGTTACGGCCTTGCTTGATGGATCATGTGCAAGCTCGCAAATGCTGCATACAACGGCATGGTTTCCGAATTTCGCTATCGGCCCATAACTTGTGGTCTTCCCAAATTGAATAGCTCCATAAGTTGTGGACGCTGCGGGACCGCAGCAGGCAAGCAGGTTTACGGCCTACATCCCACGACTTACTGGCTTGCAATTGAATGAGGCTCTTTATCTATGGGTTGTGGGGATTTTGCTGGTACAAGGACTAGAGCTAATTTTATATTCCCTTCACTGTGTTCTGGTTTTCCTGGACGTATAGAGTCAGTATTGTATGTGCCTGGGGAAAAAGGTACAAGCAAGAACCTAGGGTGTGGAGGGGTCTTCAAGAGGTGAAGATTCACGGCTAATCATCAATAGTGCCAAGGGTGGGTGATGAAGTCCATATCCTGTAGTTGTCGATTGGAGGCCTTCAAGGTGATTGCCCATATCTGAGCAACGTTCTGGCTATACAAAATGACCTCAGGGACACTGAAAATTTTCATCAGTAATTATAGAGACTATAAATTACTAAGTTTAACTAACTGAAGACTTATATGCAAAAAGAAAAGGATGTGCAAATAAAAAGTGAATTGATTAAGCATTGCCTCTATGGCAAAATTCAGGGCTAGATGGATTCAGACACATGCAGAGAAATGATTACAGATGGACCCTTCAAATCACACAGATATTTGTGATTGCAGCCAAAGGGTTAAAATGTGTAATTACAAACTGAGGAAATGCAAAATGGTGTGCCATTAGGTTGGTGACAAATCAAGCATTTTAAACAAATCTTTATTGTACATTTGGGAGCACTCTATACCTGTATTACATTTTCATAATGATGATGGAAAACCTTTTTTTTTTTACTGTTGTAGATAATATGGCAGCACATATTTCTGTGACACATTTAACAGTTTAATGTAATTGCTGGTTACATTTAATACTCCAGGGAGTGATAATTACATACAAGTTGTGTGATAAGAAGAAACCACATACTACATTTATGTATGTGGGCACAAAAAAAAAAGGTTTAGGTTTCATGAAAATTAACTGTGCTCATACACCCAAACCGTAAGATATAATTCAGATATAGAGTGCCTTGCAAAAGTATTCACCCCCCTTGACTTTTTACCTATTTTGTTACATTACAGCTTTAAGTTCAATGTTTTGTTAATCTGAATTTTATGTGATGGATCAGAACACAATAGTCTAAGTTGGTGAAGTGAAATGAGAAAAATATATACATAAAACTATTTTTTAGAAATAGAAAAAATTAAATTGGCATGTGCGTATGTATTCACCACCATTGTTATGAAGCCCATGAAAAGCTCTGGTGCAACCAATTACCTTCAGAAGTCACATAATTAGTGAAATGATGTCCACCTGTGTGCAATCTCAATGTCACATGATCTGTCATTAGATATACACACCTATTTTGAAAGGCCCCAGAGGCTGCAACACCTAAGCAAGAGGCACCACTAACCAAACACTGAGACCAAAATTGAACTTTTCGGACATCAAAGAAAACGCTAAGTCTGGCGCAAACCCATCACATCACCCAAAGAACACCATCCCCACAGTGAAACATGATGGTGGCAGCATCATGCTGTGAGGATGTTTTTCAGCAGCCGGGACTGGAAAACTGGTAAGAGTTGAGGGACAGATGGATGGTGCTAAATACAGGGATATTCTTGAGCAAAACCTGTACCACTTTGTGCGTGATTTGAGGCTAGGACGGAGGTTCACCTTCCAGCAGGACAATGACCCCAAACACACTGCTAAAGCAACACTTGAGTGGTTTAAGTGGAAACATGTAAATGTGTTGGAATGGCCTAGTCAAAGCCCAGACCTCAATCCAATAGAAAATCTGTGGCCAGACTTAAAGATTGCTGTTCACAAGCACAAACCATCCAACTTGAAGGAGCTGGAGCAGTTTTGCAAGGAGGAATGGGCAAAAATTCCAGTGGTAAGATGTGGCAAGCTCATAGAGACTTATCCAAAGCGACTTGGAGCTGTCATTGCCGCAAGAGGTGGCTCTACAAAGTATTGACTTTAGGGGGGTGAATAGTTATGCACTTTTTTTCTGTTATTTTGTCCTATTTGTTGTTTGCTTCACAATAAAACAAAACTGTGATTAAAAACACAATACTGTACTTTAAAATCATGGGAATGTATTAGAATCAATTGCTGAACAGTCTCAAACCCACAAATGCAATAAAAAATTTTTTTTTCAAATGTTAGTTTGAGTCATGTTGATCACGGGGCTCAAGGGGTTAATACATATCATGAAACCCCCATGGACTAAAACAGATAATCTAATGCATTTTATAGAGTGCTAGATTGCTTGATTGTGAGTCTGATTGGTAAATGTTATTTATTGGCACTAATTAAGCCTTCTCTTTGCGAATTACATGTAACTTCCATGTTTTACTGAAGCCATGATGATGGACATATTTACCATTGGCTGTGTCTAAGAAGTAAATTAAGGGCTTGCTTAAATATTGTCAGATCACATGATCATGCTCTCTAAAATTTGACTTAAATATGCAGAGGTTACGAGTTCTGCCTTGAGGTTGGAATTTGCCAGCTAGAGTCAATAGAATACATCTATACAGTTAAAAAATAAAAATAAAAAATAAAAAACACCTGGAGCCAAATTTATGAGTTGAGGCATTTGCGAGCAGCTAATAGAATATGGCCCATAGTGAATTCAAAACAAAAGATAACAACAAGCTAGATCCTTTACTTGTTTCTTACAGAACCCAAAAATGAATAAATAAAACTAAACTATGATGCCTAGAAAGTGCTTGGAGTTACCTGGTTTAAAATAAACTATGTGAGATGTCACTATTTATTTGACAGATAAAACTGATTTCACAAGTTCATACATCCTTGTTACGGTAAATCCAGTGCAGGTGTCACATCTGAAACACACGTCCATGGCAGCAGAGCGGGGGCTGCATAATGAATGATGGAGGGATACTAGGAGCAAGCAGGATAAAAAATGTGTGAACAAGGCAACTGTCAGTCACTTCCAGTCTTGGAGCCGCATTAAATGGCTATGATTTTAGCCCACAAGAGTAACTACATATATATAGTAATTTAGTAATATATATATATATATATATATATATATATATATATAGTAATTTAGTAATTATTAATCTATATATATATATATATATGTATATATATATATATATATATACATACATATACACATAGATTAATAATGAGTATTGCAATATAATTTGATACCTTTTGTATTGGACAAATGTCTTATTTATAATGACGAGCTTTCGAGAGGCTTAACCTCCCTTTATCAAGTCTCAAGCAATACTACATGAGATGGAACCCTCAGTTTGAATAATAACAGCAGATGCAGAGAGAGTGGAGACAGCATCTGACATCATCAGGTAAATATATATATGGGGAATAAACACAACATAGCAAAGGAAACATATATAAACATATTATATACACATATACATCAATATACACATGAAAAAGCAGATCACTGTAGTCCACAGTGATATTTTTCCTGTTGGACAAA
Organism: Discoglossus pictus; assembly: GCA_027410445.1. Taxonomy (NCBI): domain Eukaryota; kingdom Metazoa; phylum Chordata; class Amphibia; order Anura; family Alytidae; genus Discoglossus; species Discoglossus pictus. The sequence continues at coordinate 260,437,048 of CM050167.1, read as the reverse complement.
CACCTCACTAAGAGTGCTAAGTCTGTTGTAGTATAAGAAGAAAAAAAATCACATGAATTTCTGATAATGTATTAGAAAACCCAAGTCTATATTAAGACCTGTGTTTTTAGAGTTGAAGAATGTGAGCATCTTTATTTTTTAAATGCTTTTCTCTCTTTGATGCTTTTCAATTTTCCTCTGAGTATTTTGACTTTTAAGTTTTGGATGGAGGGATCATTCTGGCTAAAATGGTGTCCTACTGGGCTACAATAACTGTCTTCATTATGTTTTCTTATTAAATGCCTGTGTAAATTCATCCTTAAATGCATTTTTTGGCCTGTTTCTCCAATGTAACAGCTTGTGTCACATAAAGTGCATTGTATCATATAAACAACATTTGACGATGTACATGAATATGATCCTTTGATGTTATAGGTTTTGTTTTTATGTGTGGCTATATCATCATTACAAATGTGTTGGCATAATTTACAGGCACGTTTGTTACAATTTCAGTTTGTTCAATTTTTTGTATTCAGTTGCTCATTGGCCAATTTTCTGCTGACAAGTTTTTGTTTGAGGTTTGGTGATTGTTTAAATGCAAAGAAGGGAGGTTTTGGGAATATATATTTTAATTCAGTATCTTCAATTAGTAATGGTTGTAAATTTTTGATTATTTACCGATTATTTCATGTACATCGTCAAATGTTGTTTATATAATACAATGTACTTTATGTGACACAGGCTGTTACATTGGAGAAACCGGCCAAAAAATGCATTTAAGGATGAATTTACACAGGCATTCGATAAGAAAACATAATAAATACAGTTATTGTAGCCCAGTAGGACACCATTTTAGCCAGAATGATCACTCCATCCAAAACTTAAAAGTCAAAATACTCAGAGGAAAATTTAAAAACATCCAAGAGAGAAAAGCATTTGAAATAAAGATGATCACATTCTTCAACTCTAAAAACACAGGGTTTTCTAATACATTATCAGAATTTCATGTGATGTTTTTTCTTCTTATACTATAATAGACTAAGCACTCTTAGTGAGGTATTTGTCCAACAGGATAGATATCACTGTGGACTACAGTGCTCTGCTTTTTCATGTATATATTGATGTGTTGTGGATAAGTGGGCCACTCTGCAGCTTCACTCCCCTCAGCACACCGGGGCACCATGAACTCCCGCCCAGGGGAGGAGGGAGCCGGTCTCACCTCATCCATGGTGCGGCACTGGAGATGTAATATCCCCAGCAGCAGATTGAGCTTCACCACCGAGGACAGGCTGTGAAAACACATCTGCACGTTATCGATCACAGAGGCAGTGAGCAGGGAGGCGATGCTCAGCTGCGTCCTGACAGGACCCCTCGTCCTCGGTGCTTGTCGTCCTTCCCACTCTGCTCCCGGTATACCTGACTCGCCTCTTCATTCTCCTCCCTGGTTTCGGTCAGGTTAATTTACCGGAACCTCTGGACCACTCTCCATATTGTTACACTACACTAACTCACCCCTGCTGCAGAGGCAACCGCGCAGCCAATCACAGAGCAAGTTGTGAACCTACCAACCAATCAAGACGCTGCTGCTGACAACAATAGCCAATCCTGCTGCTTAAATTTAACATTGCGTTACCAACATTTTTCTGCTCACAATATGTGACATATATATACAACGTAATGCCCCCTAGAGATCGGTGTGGAGGTACAGTGGAGTGCAGACCAGACTGGAGAGGGTTCATTCTAACCTTAATAGCTCACTCAGATGCATGGGCGTGGACTCCCCATTAGGCCAGCTGAGGAAACATACAGAGAGAGGCAGTAAGTGAGTCTGCCTGAAGCATACAGCCAAAGTGAGAGACACTGAAAAGAGCGTGGTCTGGATTATACAGACAAACCTCTACAAAAGTGGACTCCTGATACAGGCAAGTGTCCTGGCCTGTACCATTTTATGGGACTGTTTGTTGGTCTAAAGTCTGCTTGCGAACAGTGAAGCCTGCAGTTGCAAATTTAAAGAAGCTGCAGTCTTGAAGTGTTTGTTTTGGTTGCCGAGACCCTGATGGTGTTCACCCAGGAAGGGCAGAGTCCCAGAGAGCCCTGGGACTACAGTACCACAGTGAGTAACTGTAAGAAGCCTTGATTTTGGACTGTTTATTTGATTATTTTGTTTGCTGGCTGTTACTCATTAATAAAGTGATTAACTATTCAAAAAGGCCTCCTGAGTCCTCCATTATAGTGCCTGAATCAAGAGAACGGATCCTGAGCGTGACAGTGGGTATGTCACAATTATATATATATATATATATATATATATATATATATATATATATATATATACTAGCGACTTGCCCGTCAAAAATGACGGCAATAAAAACTGAAGCCTGGCAATGCTGTTTGCCACACAATGTAAGCCTCTCCCCCTCTACTTTACTGGCCTTGTGATGAGCGCTCATCACAGGCCTTGCAATGAGCCCCTTTGGAGCTCATTGCGAGTCTCTCCCTCTGTCTACTTCCTCCCTCGTGTCTTATTTCCCCCCTCCTCTCCCTCCCTTGTGTCTCCTTCCACCTCGTCTACCTCCTTTGTATCTCCTGCCCCCCTGTGTTTTTACCTCCCTCTCCCTCCCGTGTCTCTAAACCCCTCCCCTGTGTCTCTTTCCCCCTTCTCCTTCCCATGCATCTCTTCCCCCCCCTGTGTCTCCCCCAACCCTCCCCTGTGTCTGTTCCCCCCTGGCCTGTGTCTCTTTCCCCCTCCCCCTGTGTCTGTTACGGCCTTCCTCGTGTCTCCATTTCCCTCCCTTGTGTATCTTCCCCCCTGCACTCTCTCCCCTGTGTCTCTTCCCCCTCCTCTCACTCCCCTGTGTCTCTTCCCCCTCCTCTTTCTGTGCCTCTTCCTCCCTGTCTCTTCCCCCTCACCCTCTGTGTCTCTCCCCATTCTGTGTCTTCCACCCTCTCCCTCTGTGCCTCTTCCCCCGCCTCTCTCTGTGTGTCTCGCCACTGTGTCTCTTCACCCATTCCTCTGTTACCCCCCCCTCTGTGCCTCTTTCCCCCTCTCTCTGTACCTCTTCCCCCCCTTCCCTCTGTGTCTCTTCCTCCCTCACCCGCTGTATCTCTCCCCCCTGTGTCTCTTCCCCCCTCTCCCTCTGTGCCTCTTCCCCCCTCTCCCTCTGTGCCTGTTCCCCCCTGGCCTGTGTCTCTTTCCCCCTTCACCCTGTGTCTGTTCCCCTCTCCCCCCCCCATTTCCCTCCCATGTGTATCTTCCCCCTGTTCTCCCTCCCGTGTGTCTTTTCCCCCTCCTCTACCTCCCCTGTGTCTCTTTCCCACCTATCCCTCTGTGTCTCTCCCCCTCCCTCTGTGTCTCTCCCCCCTCTGTGTCTTCCACCCTCTCCCTCTGTGCCTCTTCCCCCGCCTCTCTCTGTGTGTCTCGCCACTGTGTCTCTTCACCCCTTCCTCTGTTCCCCCCCCCTCTGTGCCTCTTTCCCCCTCTCTCTGTACCTCTTCCCCCCTTCCCTCTGTGTCTCTTCCTCCCTCACCAGCTGTATCTCTCCCCCCTGTGTCTCTTCCCCCCTCTCCCTCTGTGCCTCTTCCCCCCTCTCCCTCTGTGCATGTCCCCCCCTGGCCTGTGTCTCTTTCCACCTTCCCCCTGTGTCTGTTCCCCTCTCCCCCCCCCCCGTCTGCATTTCCCTCCCATGTGTATCTTCCCCCTGTTCTCCCTCCTGTGTGTCTTTTCCCCCTCCTCTACCTCCCCTGTGTCTCTTTCCCACCTATCCCTCTGTGTCTCTCCCCCTCCCTCTGTGTCTCTCCCCCTCCCTCTGTGTCTCTTCCCCACTCTCCCGCTGTGCCTCTTCCCCACTCTCCCGCTGTGCCGTGCCTCTCCCCCCCCCCCTCTTCCCCACTCTCCCTCTGTGCCTCTCCACACCCCTCTTCCCCACTCTCCCTCCCCTCTTCCCCACTCTCCCTCCCCTCTTCCCCACTCTCCCTCTGTGCCTCTACCCCCCCTCTTCCCCACTCTTTCATCTGCTCTCGGGCACTCGTGCCGCGCTCTGCGCATGCGCGGCTCGCGCAGCGCTCTGCGCAATGCGCAGCAGTTTGTAATTGTCTAACTGCGATTCGTCTGAAGCGTGACGACGAATCGCAGTTAGACAATTATAATATGTGATATACACATACATATATATATATATATATATATATATATATATAATCACACACATTATAATTGTCAGTGAGTCGTTATCATGCTTCGAGTTCTGGCCGCAAATGGGGACCTCGCGAAGCGAAGGCCTGCATTTGCGGAGGGGGACATGAACTGCAATGAGCCAAAGGCTCATTGCTGGCCACAAATGCGGACCTCTTGAAGCGAGTGTCAACATTTGTGGAGGTGGTAAAAAACAACCCAGAAAAGGGGGACTTTGGAAGAAAAAAAACCCACGCTGCGGGACTTCGAAAAATAAATATATGACCTGCGGGACTTCGAAAAACAAACAAACCATGGTGTGAGGAAATTGTGACTTATAAAAAAATAAAATACGACCCACGGGACTTAAAAAATACGAGGTTGCAAAAATACGAGGTTACGGGCGAAACGCGTACATCGAAAAACAACAAAAACACAGCAAAATAACAAAAACACATTAAAAAATCATCACACAGAGCTCAGAAGGACAGCCGGCACATCTGGCAATAAGGTTGCACGCAAATTTACGTCCAATTTAACCCGTTTCGGCAGTTGAAAATCGGTTAAGCAAGAGAAAAAATGGACAACGAAAAAATGAAAACGAGGCTCCACAACCCAGAACCGCGGAAAACACAGCCAGGGACGTACAAGGTACAAAAAATACTAATAGGAAGGACTCAAAATGCTTGAGGAATGCTTACAACATAAACTAACGCTGCCATTTACCAACACTAACTTACACATTTACACATTAACATTATGAAATGGCGGCCTACATATAGGGCACACTTGCCACAGCGCTGACACATTTTCTGTTTGTTAGCTCTTTAGGATACTGATTGCTGAATATTAATTGCAAATAGGTAAAGTATATTAATTTATATTAATTATTAATAAAAAAATATAAAATTAATTATTAGTTAAAAAAATTGAGTAATAAACTTATAATTTACACTGCCTTTACTTTATGAATACTTTGATGCTTAGCTCTTTCTAATATATTTATTCATTGATTCATTCATTATTAATGTACATTATTTTATTAATTAGTAATCATTATCAAAAAAATGGAACATTTTCAATTGCCCTTACTTTATTATTATATTAATGCTTACGTCCTTATAATATATTTATTCATTGATTCATTAATGAATGTACTATATTTTATTAATTAGTAATCATTACCAAAAAAAAAATGTGTATTTTACAATGCAAAAAAAAAATAGATTTCACATTGCACTTCTATATCTGTATTACTGATCATTAACCTACATTACTTTATTAACTATTAATTAGTAATAATAACAATTAAAAAAAAAGGACCACAAACAATATGTATATTTTACAATGCACTGACATATTGGTGTTGCTGCTCATTTCCTAATAGGGAATACAAGTTTCATCATCTCTGCAGCTGACTGAACACAGAGAGTGACGTTTGCAGCTTTTGAACAGCATAAAGATCCCCTTTGCAGATATATCATTTAATTATGTTCTTATGGAAGAAAAAAGGATTATGTCTTTTTATTTTGGATTGATGACAGTTATTGATTAATTAAGGTATATCAATATAATAATTAATAATTAGTAATCATTAAAAAAAAATTACACTGCAATACAAATAAACATTTTTAACCTGCACTTATATATATGCCTTACTGCTCATTCATGTACATTGCTTTTGGAAATATTAATTAATAATACCAAAACATTTTTTTTTATAATGGATAAAAAAAAAAATGTACATTTTACAAATCACTTACATATCTGGAGTGCTTATAATTGCCTGAAAGGGATGGGACCTTCAAAGCACTTAAATATTTAAAGCAGTTTCTTAGATTCTGACACGTGCTATATTTCATATTTTATACTGCTTTTCTTTATGAATATATTGATGATTATGCGTTTATGATTTGCCTGTATGCAAATTAAACATCATACTTTCAAAGAGTCACAAATTAATTCAATACAAACATTAAAAATGATTTTCATGTAATTTGACAGATTCCTCATCTCTGCACCTGATTAAAGACAGAGAGTGAGCTCTGCAGGATTTTATCAGCAATAATATCAATTTCACAGGTATATTTAATTTCATGAGGCCCTTTTTGTTTTGCATTGATGACAGTTAATGATTAATTAATTAACCTATATTCATTTAGCCCCTCATTCAATTGCAATTTGCCAAATTGAATAGGGCTCCATATAAGCACATAGCATATTTTTTTCACAGAACTTTTTACTTACTGAGCATTTATCCAAAAGCAAGGACTTCAACAACTAAAATCTTCTGTAACAAAAAATGCTATGTGCTTATATAGAGCCAAAATCAATTGCCCAAATTGCAAATGGATGAAACCATTAGCATTTCATTATTCATAAAAAAAAACAAAAAAAACTAAAAACATTAATTATGCATACATATATGCTTACCTAATTAACTTTAAAGAACGCAAATTACACCTCATAAGTTTATTGATTTCTTAATTAATAAAATTGCACATTATTTTAAGCCCAATCTATACTTTGCTCAAAGCTCTTTCTGTTTTCCCTTCTTTAGGAAAACATAATTACCTCTTTAAGTTTACCATTGATGTCACTTATTGATTTATTTATTAAAATACTTAATTAATTATTACAAAAATATATTTATGTGCAGCACTTTACTTTTTAATGTATGTCAATAAAAAAAAACACATGATCTATTAATTTCTTTCATGTAAAAATTACAAATGCTTTTCAAATCATTTCATTCTTTCATTAATGCTAACTAGGTTTTGCATTGACAGCAGGTAAAAATAATATGTGCAATACAAAAAAACATTTTATCTTACACCTTTATTTACAATTACAGATTACAATGGAGGACAACGGAGAAGACAGGATTGAACTCAAAAGAAGAGCAGCAAGGGAAAACAAAGGTGGAGAAATGCACAGTCCCCTAAGACTTCCCAACGCTTAAGAAAAGAAGACTGACAGAGACTAAATAAAAGAAAAATTAGTAAGAAAGCACAAGGTGAGTGTGCTAGAGCTTTAAAGAAAAGTAAAAGTAAACAAAAAAATGTCTGTGAAATTTTGCATAATGACCAAATATTGCCACATGACACCAATGTAGATATAGAAAGTTGTAGTGATATCTATGTTGTGGAAGCTCGGGATATTGCTTTCATTACAGCACTAACAGTAGACACTCATTATAGTGGATTACTCAATGTGGTTTGTCAGTTTTTTTCATTTTCTCAAGGAAAGACCAACTGATGGAGACACACATTTCCAGATTAATTACAAAGTATAATGAGCGATCCAACATTTCCAAATTATACCTATTTAAAAAAAGCATAAGGTCTTATAACAGTGCAATGTAATTTGCTTCTATGGGTGCTACATTAGCAGAAAATGTCCCAGGACATCATGCTCCATATTGTTTTAGAGTTCAAGGATACATTTACCACCTCACTTCACATTTACACCCACAAGAAGGAGAGCAAAGGAAATTTGCTAGATACAAAGAAAGCTGTTGAACAACGGATAATGCCTCCAAAAAATAAACAGTGTTTGCACATAGTCTTTGAACAGCTGGATAAAAGTATGGCCAACAACCCATACAGTTAAGCATACAAACAATTAGCACAGGTTGAAAAAGAACAACAGCAACATTCTCAAATACAGCAATTGCCAATGCCAAGAGAAAATATGGTTTTGAAAAGAGATCGCAATACTGATCAAAGACGGTATAATTTATCAACAGTAAATGAGGTTGCCATGGTTTTTAAAAATAAGGATGGTGAACCACCTTTTCCGCGGCATAGTAGAATATATCCACGCAATGAAGACCAACCTTTTATAAACATAAATATATTAAGTTGTAATTTGGATACAATGACATATCCCATTTTCTTTCCAAATAGTGAGCCAGATCCAATATTTCTATGCTGGAATATAAAGTGGCACAAACTGCTATTCGGGATCACTTTAATCCTATTATAGGTGGGGGCAAATTCACACAACAATGGATTATTGATTCCTATCTACAAGTCGAAGCAAATAATCAAAATTTTGTCAAACGTCAACAAAACAAGCTTCGCATAGAACAATATTGTGGATTGATGGTTTATGTTGCTGAATTGGCTAAAAACAGAGACATTCCAGCTGGAAGAGCAATCATTTTGCCATCCACTTTCCAAGAGTCTCCTCGCAATATGCTAGAAAGATATAATGATGCCATGGCTATTGTCACAAAATTTAGAAAAACAGATTTATTCACTACATTCTACTGGACTCTGCCCTCTCTTTCATCCCACACATACAGTCTCTAACCAAATCTTGTCTTCTCCATCTAAAAAACATATCCAAAATACACCATTACCTTACACAAGACACTACTAAGATTCTAATACACTCTCTCATCATCTCCCATCTTGACTATTGCAACTCGCTCCTTGTTGACCTGCCCATTACTCGCCTCTCCCCACTTCAATCCATAATGAATGCCTCCGCCAGACTCATCTTCCGTACACATCGTTCAGTGTCGGCAGCTCCTCTTTGTCAATCACTTCACTGGCTTCCCTTAGCCGCCAGAATAAAATTTAAAATCTTGACCCTAACTTATAAAGCCCTCAACAACAGAGCACCCACATACATCTCTGCTCTCATCTCCAAATACTCCCCCACACGTCTTCTTCGTTTTGCTAACAACCTTCTTCTTTCTACCACTCTTGTCACCTCCTCTCACTCCAGCCTCCAGGACTTCTTGTGCAGCCCCTATTCTCTGGAACTCCTTGCCTCGCTTGACCAGACTATCCTCCTGCCTTAAATCCTTTAAAACTTCACTTAAAACGCACCTCTTTAAAGAAGCCTATAACCTTCCTCCCCAACATGCTCAGCACTACTCTCGCTCTACTATACCACATACAAACTTTAACCTTTAGATTGTAAGTCTGCGAGTTTCAATCCTTCAAGGTGCTTTAGGGAGAGCGCTATGGACAACGGATTCCGAAGTTCAAAGACAGGGCCCTCCATTCATTGCAATGTATGAATCTTGAACTTGTCATTGCCTGTAACTTAAATTATGTATAGCGCTACGGAATATGTTGGCGTGTTACAAATAAATGATAATAATAATTACATTCACATGTAATCAGCAATGGCCAGAGAGCAAGGAAAATTTTAATCTTGGACAAAATACTTTTGATTTAGTGGCAAGTGTATTCAAAATAAAAATCAATTCATTAATACATGATATAACTAAAGCACAGTTATTTGGAAAAGGTGTGGCTTTTGTTTATACCATTGAATTTAAAAAAAGAGGCCTGCCACATGCACACATACTTTTAATCCTGCAGGAAAAAGATACAGTAAATTGAATACTGCAGAGAGAGTGGATTCAGCAATTACTGCTGAATTGCCACATCCAGAAAAATTTTAAAAACTTTATGAGATTGTAACACACAGAATGATTCATGGGCCATGTGGATATATCAATCCAAATTCACCATGTACGGAAAATAAAAAATTTACAAAAGAGTTCCCAAAACAATTTCAAATGCTAACTTATGCTAATTGTGATGGATACCCTTTGTATAAAAGAAAAAAAGGACAAACAGCTATTATCCGTGGCCAAAAGGTCGATAATAGATATGTAGTTCCATACAATCCACATTTGCTGATGAAGTACAATGCACACATAAATGTGGATACTTGCACTTCTATTAAATCCATCAAATATGTGGATAAATATATATATACGAAGGATATGATGCAGCAACTGTGATTGTGCAAGGTACACAAAACGAAAATCCAATTTTACATGACGAACTTTCTACTTATTTAGATACTCGCTATGTCAGTGCTCCAAAAGTAATGTGGCATCTTCTGAAATTTGAGATGAATGATCGGTCACATGCTGTGTATCGGTTAGCTGTACATTTGCCATAAAATCAGTTTGTTTGCTTTACTGCAGGCAATGAAACAACTGCCTTAGCCCAAAGTAAATATTGAGAAAAAACACTTACTGTTTGGTTTCAATTAAACTGCCAGGACACTGAGGCCAGACAATTTTTATACATTGAGATTCCATATAACTATGTATTTGTAAATGGCGACAACAAAAAAGAGATACTCATAAAATTATACCACAAATGTATACCGTCAGCACAAGAGAAATTGAACGTTTCAGTTTAAGATTACTTCTTTTACATGTTCCTGGTGCACAAAGTTATGAACATTTACGCACAGTGAATGATATAGTTTATGATACCTTCCTATTAGCTGCAAGACTTTAAAACTTCTTAGCAGATGATACAGAATGGGAGAGGTGTCTGATAGAAGCAGCACTATGTGAAATGTCAAAGCAAGTGAGAGAACAATTTGCATTAATTTGTATCTTTTGCAATGTACCTGATGCATTTGCTTTGTGGGAAACATTTAAATTAAATATGTGTGAAGAATTTTTGAAACGTTACAATGAGCCCATTGCACTCTTAAAAGCATTAATGGAAATTCAAGAAATATTTCTTGCTCATGGATTAAACTATGCAAGTTTTAATGTGCCGGATCCAGGACTTATAGATGACATTAACTTTGATGATTATGACACTGAGCTTCGAAAACAAAAAACACAAGAAAAACTGGCATTTTTAAATCCTTTACAATTGCAAGCATTTAATGCCATCACAAATGCTACAGATGATGAAATGGTCAAAGACCATAATTCCTATATAGATGGCCCTGGTGGATCAGGAAAAACTTATGTGTACAGTTGTTTGATGAGTTACATTCGAGCGCAGGGTCAAATAGCAATGCCATTTGCAACAACTGGAATTGCAGCACTTTTGTTAGAAGATGGCAGAACTGTGCATAGTGGATTTAAACTGCAAGCTCACATTTTAGAAACATCAGTATCAGATATTCGACTGAATTCTTTACAAGCAAAAAAATGTTAAAAACAATTAATTAAAATTATAGATGAGGGAACAATGATGTCATGTCATGCCTTGAAATGTATTGATAGATTATTGAAATAGGTGATGGATAATAATTTGCCATTTGGTGGAAAGGTGATGTTGTTAGGAGGAGATTTTAGGCAAACATTACCTGTTGGGCCACATGGAAATAGGACTGACATCATTGAAACATGTATCAAGACAAGGAAACTGTGGAAAATATTTACACACCTCAAATTAGAATTAAATTTGAGATCTGAAGGCCCAAAATGAATTCAATGATTGGCTCATTCAAATTGGAGAAGGAAAACATACACAAATAATTTACCGGATGATACCATCGAAATTCCATCACAAATGGTTTTCAAGGAATCACTCATATTGGCAATTTTTCTAAACACTCTTAATAGCGACGATTACTCAGACATTGCAAACAAATTAACATCCAAAAATGTAGATGCCTTGAATCTAAATAAATTCATCAACGCACCCCAAAAGAATTATTACAGTGCAGATTCAGTTCTGGCTGACGATAAAGACAGTGAACCTAACTTTAGTGTAGAATTTATTAATTCTTTAACACCATCTCGAATGCCACCACATGTTTTGCAATTGAAAAAAGGGGCAATTGCCATGCTACTGAGAAATATGAATCCCAAAAAAGGACTTTAAAAGTATTAATTGTGCAAGATTTAGAAGATAATTTCATACATAGCAGAAATTATGAATGGTACCATAAAGGTGAACAAGTTGTTATGCCAAGGATTGATTTGTCTCCAAGTGAGAGTGGTTTGCCTTTTGTCCTTCACTATGTAAAATTTTACAAAACTACAACAACAAAAACTACAACAAAAACTGGAAAAAATACACCAACAATAATCAGTGGTTATATCCCATAGAGAAAATTAAAAGTCTGCTGGGCTCTTTTTAAGGGAACCACTTGGACATTCAAAAACAAAAAGTATTGGAATGTCTTGGAAGTGGCCTTTTGCCAGAATTGGCCACACAAAACAGTTACGTTGCATTTTATTACTTTTACTGTTTAAATTTTAATACATTTACCTCATGTTTGTTAAAATTGTTTTTTCAAAGGTCACAAACGTTGTTTAATTGTATGTAATTCAGGGTTCATGTTAGCAGGAGGATGATCATTTGTTGTAAAATTGAATGTATAATTAAATGCAGGATATTGATCCAGGGAGTAATCCGATTGCCAGTTAATGGGGTCAAGAAGGAATTCATTTTTTTCCTTATTTCATACAATTGGCTGAGTTTTAATGTTTTTTTTTTTTACCGTTTGCCTTCCTCTGGATTCATTACCTGTGTGGTTTAACAGTAATTTAAATAAAAGTTGCATGTTACAAACCATTATGTAATGGTTATATATACTCATTGATATAAAGTTGACCTAATATTATGTTACTCATCCATACCTCAGATTTAAAAATGTTAGTATGGTTGATAAAAATGGTTCACTAACTTTTCAAATATAAGTTGCATGTTGCAAAGCATTATGTAATCGTTTACAACAATTTATTCATTCAAACATCATCCATTGTTACATTATTTCTGCAAACATGATGATTGAAATATTTAATATGGTTAAAAAAGAATTGTTTACCAGTTGTTAAAATACAAGTTGACTGTTAAAAAAAATTAAAAAAAGTTATTATAACTTCTGTGCTTCTTTCTACATAACAAAAAGGTTAAGAGTGTCAGAGACTCACATTGTGTGTAATGTGAGCTTTAAAATGTTATTGACCATAGTTTTTGGACGGGCAAGTCGCTAGTATATATATATATATCTATATATATATATATATATATATATATGTGTATATATATATATATATATATATATATATATATATATATATATATATATATATATATACACACACACACAGTATCTCACAAAAGTGAGTACACCCCTCACATTTTTGTAAATATTTTATTACTAGCGACTTGCTTGTCAAGAATGACGGGGCAATAAAATTGTAAGGGAGGGAATGCTGTTTGGGCCAGACATTAATGGTCCGAGATCCTTCGGAGCCCATTGCGAGCCTCATGCTGAGCGCCTTTGGCGATTATCGCGTGGCTGGAAATTAGCGCCTTTGGCGCTCATTGTGAGGCTGTTGGTTGTTGTATTTTTTTTTTCTGATAGGCGCTGTTGCTGTTATTGTTTTGTCGGCGTTGATCTGCTTTTTGCGCTTATTGCAAGGCTTTGTGTGCTATGAGCAGAGTTGGCGCTCGTTATGAGTGGTGCAGTGAATGGGTTTTGTGTTTATTGTAAAATTGTATTTTTGTTTTTGTGTATATTTTTTGTATGCTAATGAAATAATTAAGAAATGAATAAATGAATATACTTTACCTATTTGGAAGTAATATATGCAGGAAGCATTGTGCTAAACAGCTGTCAATCTGTTTTGATGATCCTGCAGCATATAATGTAGGTTTGCACTGTTGTGTAGCTGAGGTGTAAGTGTCAGCAATGTGTGCAGTGTGTAGTGTAAATAGGCTGCATGCACGAGGAAAAGACGTTAGGGTAGCTGTGTACTTCTGCATTGTGTAAGGTAGTGTTGTAAAATGGCGGCGAACATGTATGTGGTATGCGACTGTATGATGTAGCGTCCTTGGTAAGAGTGTATCTTGTACGGCTTTTTTGAAAAGTCTTATGTTCTTGGTGGTGTTTTGTGTCTTTAGGGTCCTGTAGCCTCGTTTTCTTCGCCGGCCATTTTTTCTCTCGCTTAGGGGATTTTCGTGTGTCTAAACTCCGGTCTCGTATTTTTGTATGTTAAGTCTGCAAATATTCCGTTCTAAGTCCTGCGGTTCGGATTTTTTTGTGTAAGTCCGTATATAGTGATTGCGTGTTAGATCTATTTTTGTAAAGTGCCGCTTATGTGGGTGTTTGTAACCGCGCGTGAGGCGCCGTAGAGGGGATTATTCCTGTCATTTTTGATGGGCAATGTCCTAGTAAAAACATATTTCAATATACTGCACTGAATCTTCAGGTTGTTGTATGCCTGGGCATTGTGGGATTAGGAAGAAACACACCCTTAGTGAAATTTACAGCTGAACTGTAATAGTCTCCATCACCTCTCTACAATATATACCCACACACCGAACATATGAGATAAAAAAATTAGTGAACAGTGATACTGTCCGTCATCTCCAGGCTAGGCCTAAATTTACCATCTTCACTCTAGATGTCCCTTGAAGCCTCTTTGGACTACTTAGAGCATAAAGTAACTAGATGCTATTTAGTAACAGGAAGTCTGCACTTGAGAAGGAGGAAGGAAATGGAAATGTTGAATGTGTCCAACTGTGTGCACATATTTTACAGTGTTCCTACTTGATTGCGCATGTTTACCTCAGAGTACCTATTTTCTAATTTCCTTTTTGTAAATTGTATTTGTCTGTCTAGTTTATGTGTTCTACAATAGTCTCTTATTAAATTGAAGGTTAAATGAAGGGTATCTTACTGGGATTTTACTAGATATTCAGCTAATCCGTGTGACACTTTAGAATGAAACAACTCTCTAAAGGTGAACTTCTGGTCATGTCATTAAACAAATATATTTTACACTCTGCTGTAAATTTAGCTTAAAGTGACAAAATCAGTCACTCTGACAGGAGAACATTACCTTCATTAATGTTACATTACAAGGTCTACCTGCAGAAATGCTGACCGAGGCAATTAACTAGAAGGGTCATAAGAAAACAACAAAGTTCACACTGGAAACAAAGTATGAACAATGTAATGTCAATGCATTCCATCCATGTTATTACAACCAAGTTAAATAAACTCTCTACAAAACGAATACTTAATTCATTTTGATTATATTGTATGTGTGTTCAATTATTATACTTACTGCAACAAATACTATACTGAGACTGATCCCCATAATATGTGACCAACTAACCAGTATTTTTTGGATCCTTGATCCTCATTCTACTATGGATATGGTCCAGCATCTATTCCAGAAGGAGATCTGGTCCTCAGTGCACTTGGCTGATAAAATACTACAAATTTGCAGAATTGGATCACTACCAACAAACAAAAACAATTTGAAACCAAGGTAGATTCACTAAAGGTTGTGGGCTAGAGACATAATGTCCGATTCAATTGAACAATTGGAACTTACAGAAGCCCGTAATGGGGGCCGTAAGTTTTTTTGCTATTCAATTGGCTTTTTGCAGGCTCCAAATGGGTTGCAGGTTACGGTCTTGAAATCCTTGCGGTTGCTAAAACCTGGACTTACAGCCCATTGAAGCCTTTGATCTTTCACGTCCGCTAGAGTTCCGAGCGCTAAAATCGCAAATCGATATTCAATTGCTACAATTCCCCAAGCCCGCAAAAGTTTTCCCACCCTTCAATTGCAAATTTAGGAGAAAATCCTACGGGTACCAGATCGGACTTGCAACTGGGTTTAACCTCTGTCCATAGCACTATAAATGCAAATAAAAAAAAACAAAACTGCACTGTAAATGACGGGGAAAACAATGAAAGACATTAAAATTAATTGCCTCAAGCTTGCAAATCTGCAATAAAAAATAAATTATTTTATGTTTCATTTCAGGGTTATATCGATCTCGGGAATCAATGAGTTAATAAATATCAGGCCACCCACATGGACTAAAACAGTATTGGCATTCATACCCCACAGAACACAATACAAAAATGGCAACTTTTATATAAACAAAAGTTGTTGTGCACCATTTGGAATTCGTAATTCCCTAGGGATAGCTAGATGCAACTAACATTTTTAATGAGTCTACCATTAACAATGGGAGGACAACCTGAACCTGTTATCAACAGTAACTCAATTAATAATACAATGACTGCTGGCCAAGGTATTGGGGGTATCTGCAGATTGTGACGATGAATAATGGATACTACTTTTTACAAATGTACAAAGGCAAATAATACAAGACAGCATATTCAAAATATGCAAATTCATCAAGGAATCAAATATAGGTGTACAATTAAGTTTCATATAGTACATACATGTAGTGCATTCACTGTAGAGGTGGTTCCAAAACCTCTCTCAAAGATAACCAGACAGGCCAAGATTTTGGTTTAACATTTGTCTCAATAATAGTGAGACTATTAATATCCAACAGGCTATGGAACCTATATTTGTCTCATGTATATGTATACAGTGTGTGTTGTGTCTGGAAGGCCTTTAGGATAGTATTGTGAATTACTGCACTATATTTCTTTTATATTTTATGAGATACAACTGAAAAGTCTTTCAACATTTTATCCTTGGTTTTAGGCAAGTTATGATCATTATATGTTTTTTATTAAATAGGCTTTAACTTGTAAGTCAAAGGACGGCCAACAGTTTGATACAGATGATACCTTTTATGGCTGACACAGTTAGCAAATTAATATATAACAACTCCATGAAATTGATTTATTTTGCTCCATGACTAATGCGGTACCACACCAAAGTCAAAGCACTATTACATTTATTTTTAAAATTTATTTTCAGTTATCTACAATATAACTTGTTTCTAATATAATTTTTTTCCTTATTTTGTGTCTCATAAATTAAAAATAATTTGTAAGAATAGTGTTACCATTAAGGGAAATCATAGAGGGTTTAGTGTGATGTTATCAATATTATGATGGAGGATGTGAATTTTCATAGTAATTGTAATGTCATGAGCGATGTTATAGCTTGTCATTATTAATATCATACATGATGTCATGAATGATGTCACCTAATGTCATATGTGATGTCATGATTGATGTCATCAGAAAAACCTTTGCAGCTGGAGGGATGTTAAAGTTGCGTGGTACCTTAAGTTCCAAATTTCATGCAATTTTTCAGCCTTGAGTTGCCCTATCCTGCTCTGCGACCTTAACTATACAATACGTACTATACTTATTGGCAGTCTTTGCCAATAAATATACTATATAGAAAGCCAGTAACAACAATCTGGTCCACTTGTTATATTACATCTTTGTTACAATACTTATAAGCAGATATTATGAAAGAGATTTAGCCGGATGAGCTGACTGAATACACAGAAGTGTTTGCAGGGCAAGATTAATAGACTACTGTTATTCCAGTTTTGCTGTTGTGAGTAAAGCGAAGCAAAACTCCTACAAGCTGTCACTTTCCCTTCTGTTGTATCTCTGCAGGCAAACCATTGTGTCAGAGATTATTCCTCTCATCAGCATCAAAGCCAGATTGGTGGGAAAGGAAGTGTTAGATTGCTTGGGGTAGGACATTACAAATTGCTTCAGGAAAAATGTGGTAACTTGCTTGGAAGGGGGTCAAACTGACACCTTGCATGGGCTTGTCATTCACATCAGATGTGAAAGAATAACACTGAATTTACTGACATCTGCTTATACTAATAATGTCACAAACTATTATTTTCTTTTATAATTATAATAATAACATAATTTTTAGTAGACAGCTTTTATATATATTCTAATTTATTAGCAGTGGACACAAATCCAGCTTTATCAGAACGGCTCTGAATTTCAGTTGTTATGGGTAGAGCATTTGTTTGATTAACATATTTTAATAATACAATATGCAGAAAATATCTTATTGATAAATTATTGTAGTTCTGGGAATTATTATAGGCCTTACACTAGAAAATTGTCATTCACAAAAAAATGTCCATTGAAATGTTTGGAATATGTTGGGAAAATAAGTATTATACAGTCAGGATTGCACACATTTTAATTTTAAAACTGATATGTAACCATAAAAAGTATTATACATACTTTTAACAACTGTAAATATTTTCTGTTAAAGAACCACTGTGTCCTCAATTTTCTATGTGGTCTTTTGAAGAACTAAAGTTGATAATGGGCATGCTGTGGATGCCTACTCAGACCAGTTATGGAGTCTGTTCATTTAAAAGTGAAACTCATGTGTTTGTTTGTTGGACATAGCATATTAAAAACAATATGCAATACAAGTCCCTGGCACAGGGAGGTGGAGGAGTACAGCTCTGCTTTCGAGGAAAAAAAAGGGAAAAAAATATTAACATTTAACAGTTATACAGTACATTGTCATTCAATTATAATAATAAAAAGGTAATTTACAATACTTCCATATATATTTTCTTTTTTAAACGAAGGTATAAGTCTCAGAAAGTAGGGTAAGGAAGGAAGGGGTTAAATGGTAGTTTCAAGGGGTGTTGGACTATTGGGGAGGGCCTGGATTAACATGGACTGGTATTGCCCTTTTTGTATGAGATGTTTAATATTTAATCATGGGAGTTGTTCTGCTGTCAGACATCCTGTGTGTGAGCCAGGTTATACTTGTCTATATGTGATGTATGGATGGTACCCAGCATTGTACAGTATCAAAATGAGGGAGTGAGAGTGAGAGTGAGAGAGAGAGTTCAGGGGTTGAATGTATAGTCACTCTGAGGCAATGTGTCTCCACTTTAGAGATGATCAAAGACCTCTGGTAGGCTATAAACCTAGGGAAACTTACCATCTGGCATCCTGTATAGACTCCAGCAAGGAAGGAAAGCTGTTTCATGGATGGACAGCTCCCAGGGGGAGTCAGTGTGGGGGCTAATAAAAATGGGTGGAACTGTGTTGGAAATAAATTTACTGTTGTTGATCAATAAAGAAAGTTACAGTTTTAAACATACATCAGCATTGTGTATGGTTTATTGTGGGTAGGTAGTAATTCTACATAAGGGAATTACTACACTGGATCCTATCTGCTACCTTGCTCCTAAACACTGGAAGTATTGCTGTTGACTTGTATTCCTGTAATTCCTGGGTACTGGTATGCTATGCTGGGTTCATTACTGCATAAAGGGATTTTCCAAAGAACCTAGGTCCTACAGGAGCAGTTGGATCATAACAAGGCGAGTCTCCGGTCCGAATGAGACTTGCAACAGGAGCATTTTACTCCATTTCATGCCCACTTTTAAAGGTAATGTTCTGAGTGATACTCTAGCATGTATGTCAGCTTTTCCAGCAAGGTTGTTTCTTCAGTTTTTATTAGTACCGTGACAGGCCTGGTGAATTGGATCTTGAAGCTATATGATTATTGGTAATGCCAAATATGTTACATAGAAGCTTTTTTCCAGTAGGCCTTAGCTTTTGTTTTGTTTTTGTTTTTTTTTTGGGGGGGGGATACTCACAAAGCACAACTGAGGGTGTGGCTATAGATCAGGCTAATTCCATTTTTTGTTAATTTTGTTGTTACAAGCACGCTCATGTATAATAGACCCTGCCCTTCTGGATTGCTACCTTGTCGTGGTGAAGGGGCTTGTGTATTTCGATGAAGCTGTGGGCTATATGATGTAGGGTCAGCCAAGATGGGCAGACCATGGTAGAGAGTTCAGACAAATCGCGGTCCACTGGAGAAGGAACTAGCATCTCACTCCAGTAACTTGCTAAGAAGACTTTATGGGCAGGCATAACCTGAGACACAATGATATGGCACCGGAAGATGAGCCCTTCAGGTCCGAAAAAAACCTACCATATTACAGGGGAAGAGCAGAGGGCAAGTACAAGTAGCACCAGATCTAATAAAGTGGTTGGGCCAAGATCAAAAGGACACCCAGCTGTGGATGTGTCTGGAGGGAAAAGGAAAGTCTGCTGATGCAAAAAACAATACTGCATAGGAACCTGGAATGTTAGAACTATGAACGAAGGCAAACTAGATGTGGTCAAGAACCAGATGACAAGGTTAAACATTGATATTGTGGGAATTAGTGGACTCAAATTGACTGGAATGGGACATTTCCCAACCACCAGAGCTTCTACTGTGGTCAAGAATCTCACATAAGATATGGATATATCTTCATAGTCAATTAAAGAGTGGCCAAAACAGTGCTCTGTTACAACCCAAAAAAGACAGAATGATTTCAATTAAAATTGAAGGCAAGTCATTTAACATCACAGTGATCCAAGTCTATGCTCCAGCCAGAGGCTGAAATTGTCCAGTTCTACGAAGATGTTCAACATAAGAGATTGGAATGCTTAAGTAGGGAACCTAGACACCTGGAATAATGGGTATGTTTGGCCTTGGAGTACAAAATTAAGCAGGTCGTAGCAAACACCCTCTTCCAACAGCCTCCTAGACAACTCTACACATGGACATTACAAGATGGCCAACATAAAAATCAGATTGACTATATACTTTGCAGCCAGAAGATGGATGAGCTCTATACAATTACCAAAAACAAGACCTGGAACTGACTGGACTAAGACCATGAGCTTCTTATTGCAAAGTTCAAAATTAAACTAAAGAAAAGACGGAGAATAATCAGACCAATTAGATACAAAATAAACAATATCACTTGTGAATATGCAGTGGAGGTAAAGCTTTAAGGGACTAGACATGCAACATTAACCAGGAAACAGCAACAAAGAATATCCATAAAATAAAGAAAAGTAAGGAGTCAAACTGGCTATCTGATTAGGCTTTGAAAGTGTCTCAGGGAAGAAGGAAAGCGGAAGGTAGTGGAGATAGGAAAATATTTGTCTAACTGAATGCAGAATTCCAGAGGATGGCAAGAGTGATGTAAAGAGATCTAAGAAGATAATAGAATGGGTAAATAAAGAGATTTCTTCAAGAAAATTGGGAACCTAAAAGGCACCATTCATGCCAAAGTGGTAAAAGAAAAAAAATGTTAGTCACGTAACAAAAGAAGATCAGATAAAGAGGAGGTGCCAGGAATACACTGAAGATCTATACAGGAAGGAGCTTAACAGCAGTGATGACCTCAATAGTTTGTCCAATCAGCTGGAGCCAGACATCTTGGAGAGCAAAGAGAGATGGGCCCTAGGATGTCTTGCTAATAAAAAGGCTGCGGGAGGTAATGGAATCCCAATTGAACTATTCAAAATTCTACAGGATGATGCCGGGAAAGTGTTGCTTGCCTTATGCCAACACATTTGGAAAACTCAACAATGGCCTATAGACAAGAAAAGGTCAGTCTACATCCCAATCCCAAAAAAGGCAGTGCCAAAGAGTGCTCCAATTATCGAACAATTGCACTAATTTCACATGCCAGCAAGGTAATGTTTAAGATTCTACAAGCTCGGCTCCAACAGTTTATAGACAGAGAACTACCAAATGCGCAAGCCGGGTTCTGCAGAGGAAGAGGCGCAAGAGGTCAAAGTACCAATGTCAGCTGGATAATAGAGAAAGCAAGAGAGTTACAGAAAAGCTTTTTTGTGGATCACAACAAAATGTGGCATATTCATAAAGAGATGGGAATACCAGATCATCTCATTTTCCTCCTGAAAAATCTGTATCTGGACTGCAAGAAGATCCAATAAATCAATACTTCAGGAAATCTGAACTGTTCACTAGATGGTATGATAATGAGGCTGAAGATCAAATATTTTAGCCATGTCATCAGATGCCAGGATTCAGTAGAATAGACTCTGATGCTGGGAAAGATTAAAGGTACAAGAAGAAGGGGATGGAGATGGATAGATGAAGTCACTGAAGCAATGAACATGAACTTGATGGAGCTAAGAGGGGCAGTGACAGAGATGTACCTGGCAAGCTGTGGACTGAATGACTAAACAACAACAACATAATAGACCATAGGACTTACGGCTGTATGGTTCAGCAGCCTTGTAAAAAAGGATTAGGTTGCCCTGTCAAGGAAGTTACATGTTTTAATTTTCCCACTGTCTGTCCAGGATTTAAATGATTTTTTTATCTGGGGAAGTATAGGTAATGCAGTGGTGTCATTTGAGAGTTTAGGTCAGCTAGGGAAGGGGTAGACCCAACCCCATAATCCCCTGGCCTTACCACTATTCCCTCCTCACTCAGGATGAAACACAAGCCTGCTAACCAGCCCCACAACCTGCTGGGTCCAGCATTTGCATTGTCTAATCACCCCTGCTATGCCTAGATCTTGGCTGGAGATAGCTGATAACTGGGGCTGTAGACCATTTGGCACCTAGGTAGGGAAGGAAATAGGCTGGCACCAAGTCCTTGAAGACAGAGCTGGCCCGCGTGGGGTAGTTCAGAGGGGGCTTTAGGTGTAAAATTTAGGTTTACCAAAGAAAGTGACCCGTTGGTAAATGGTGCAATGACTGTATAAAAATGTGAGCTGAATGTGCATGGTGTGTTCTATTTAGAGGGAAGATATTTTTTATTCTTTTAATCCAAAATGAATTTTTGCTGCGTGTCTTGGTACCTGGTAACTTGTCATGAGACTCTGCAATTTGACTCTCAAACCTTAACTTGGTCTGAAAAATCATCAACTTGTCGTAGCCTCCAGTTAAGCTGTCCTGTGAGGGGGGATAAGGAACCTATACAATCAGCAAGTAGATTGGTCTTCTTGGCCTTTTCAAGCCCAGAGAAGAGGGAGCTTTGACGACAGGTAGCCTCATTATATCTTGAATATTATTCCAGGGAATCATTTGGTTTTCCACAGATACTCAGACTCAAACTGTAGTTGGTTCAGTTGGACAGCCTCAAAACTTGTTTTTAAGTTTGGTACTGAGAAATCTCCCTCATTCCTATGTGTATACATGATTTTCATATTTGCCCTATGATGTGAGTGTTTCTATATAAAATAAAAAATATATATTTTTGTAATCTATCTACGGTAAGTCCTTGTGTTTAATTTATGTTGGGAGGGTCCGAAAAAGGTACAATATTTTGGGGAGGAGGACCATTTTCACCTAGGCTATTCACTCCAAGAAGCTGTAAATTATACAGGTACCATTTGTGTACCATGTTAGTCTTGCTTTAGGAAAAAGGATAGTTTACCGGATATAGTTCCTCCACTCTGGCTAGGATTTTGACCCCCAGATATTAAGGGTGCAATTGGAAGTTAAAAGGGTGCAATTGGAAGTCAAAATTAATTTGTATAAGTTTTAGCATCAAGGGAGGTATTTGTTAGATTAATGGCTTTTGATTTGTCTGTATGTATTTTAAATCCTGACCGGTACACAAAGTGGGTAAGAAGCTAAAAAAGCTAACCTTTATTCATGATCTTTTAATTTCCAACTCCCTCAAACTACTGACTATAATGAAAACCTGGCTCACTCCATCTGACTGTCATCCTCCCATCCAATTTTCATAGTTTGAAGTTTACACTATACGCATCTTCTCTCCAATCCCTCTGTGAGTAGCTGTGATCTATTGCCCGCCTGGATCATCCTCTCAATTTCTGAACCACTTTGCCGCCTTGCTCCCTCACTTTCTCTCCTCCGATATACCATTACTCATTCTTGGTGACTTCAACATGACATACCCACCTCCCCAACAACCGCAAAATTACTTGCACCTACCTCTTCCCTTTCCGCCTACAATTGACAGATTCCCCAACTCACCATGATGGACACTCCATTGACATTATCTTTACCAATCTCTGCACTATCTCCAACCTTGTTATCTCCCCACTTCCTCTATCTGACCACCACCTGCTAACTTGCAACCTCACCTTCTGCTTACCGCCTTCTTCAATCCCTGCCACCAGAACCCGCAGAAACCTGCAAGCACTTAACCCACAACAACTTTCCAATGTGCTAAAAAAAGCTTTTGGAGCCCCCTCACCACCCTTACCACTTCAAAGTACAACATGACACTAACCTCCGCCCTTAACACTCTTGCCCCTATAACCACATGCAAACACCCTCGCTCTCACTCACAACCATGGTTCACTACAGAAACGTGCAATATACAGAGGTACTCACACACTGCAGAAAGACTATGGAGGAAATCTCGCACTTTAGCAGACTTTCTCCACTACAAATTTATCTCTTCTCTGCCCTCAATCCTGCCAAACAACACTACTTCTCATCACTAATATCAATTCTGTCCTCCAACCCTAAACATTTGTTTGCAAAATTCAACACCCTCTTCTGCCCATCCCCACCTCCTGCCACTTATGGTCTCACAGCTGATGTATTTGCCAGCCATTCTAAAAATAAGATTGAAACCATCCAAAATGAACTTTGATCCCAGCTTGGCCCTAACTCAACAAAATGAAAATACCCAGCTATTACCCTTCCCCAATGCCTCCTCCACTATGGACTCATTTTACCCTGTAACCGAGGATGAAGTATCTACTTTACCATCAACCTCTCACCTTTCATCTTGTCCACATGATCCTATTTCATCACAGCTAATCCCTCCCTTCTCTACCACACTTATCCTAGCTCTTACACATCTATTTAATCTCTACCTAAAAAACTGGCAAGTTCCTATTCTCTTTAAAACATGCCATAATTACACCCATTCTTAAGAAGCCCTTGTCTGACCCAGCTTCTGCCTCCAACTATTGCCCTATCTCTCTACTTCCCCTGGCTTCAAAACTGCTTGAGCAGCTTGTCTACAATTGTCTCACTCAATTTATTTCCCCCAATTCCATTTTTGACCCCTTCCAATCTGACTTCTGGGCCCAACACTCTACAGAAAGAGCACTCACAAAATCAACCGCCAAATCAAAGGGTCATTTCTCTATTCTAATTCTCCTGGATACCTGCTACCTTCGATACAGTTGACCATCCTCTTCTGATCCAAACTCTTCTCTCTTTTGGCATCCATAACACAGCTCTCTCATGGTTAACATCCTATCTTGAAGATTATAAATTTAGTGTCATCTCTGACGGTTCTTCTTCACCTCTCCCTCTGTCTGTTGGCATAACCCAAGGTTCAGTCCAAGGCCCCCTCCTCTGCTCCATCTACACATCGTCCCTTGGTACCCTAATAAACTCCTTTGGATTTCAGTATCATCTCTATGCAGATGACACTCAAATCTACCTCTCTGCACCAGATCTATCCCCACTCTCTTTTAGCTTGTTTCTAACTGCCTCTCTCGAATATCCTCCTGGATGTCTGCCCATCAACTCAAACTCAACATGTCTATGACTGAGCTCCTAATCTTCTCACCCTCTACTACAGCTTTAACTCCTCAAATATCTCTCACTGTTGACAATATCATCATCACTCCCACCTATTGGACCCTTCCCTCTCTTTTATTCCACACATACAATCAATAAAAAGCATCTCCAATATTCGTCACTATCTTATAGAAGACAGTGTAATTCATTAACGAGCAGTCATCTCCGAATGAGAAACAAATAACAAAATAAATAAAATAATTTAGTTATATTACTTAGCAGTATCTTTAGACTATAGAGAATATCACAGTTATTAGATTGAGTGTAAGCTTGCAATAGACAAGTTGGTCAATAAGTGCAATTGAGTCTGGGTTTTGAAAATCAGGGATTAACAGTGTAGATGCATTGAATCTCCATAAACACTATTATTGCAGCTATATGAGGTTGATATATAGCATGATAAAATCCCTAGAAACGGAATTAAATAAGAAATGTTGGCTAAAATCGCAAATCACTATTCAATTGATCAATTTCCCCAAGCCCGCAAAAGTTTTCACACCTGTAAATGGCAAAAGAAGGAGACAATCCTATGAGTGAGAGAGGACCCGCAAGGGGGTTAAACACCTGTTCGTAGCACTGTAAAAGCAATCAATACTGCACTGTAAATAATGGGGAAAGCGATGATAGGCATAAGAATTAATTGCACAACAGTCTCAAGCTCGCAAATTGGCAGAAAATGTAATTTATTTTTATGTTTTAAAAAAAACAAAAAAATGATCAGGCCACCCATATGGACTAGAACTGTATTGGCATTCATTTTCATGATTCTTTATTTTGAGGGTTTGCGAGTCCCATCGCATATCGGACCCCTGAACCTAATTGATTGACATTTAACCTCCATGTTTTACTGCCGTAATAATGACAGTATAATTTTCTATTGGCTGATTCGGGAATTGATATATGGAATTGATATACAGGAAAGTTACATAGTGTATATAACGCCTTGACATTTAAAAGATTTGTATAGAATCATAAGTAAATCCTGTTCAATCCAAACATATCCTGTTACTTATTCAGGATATCATACCAAGAAGTATAAGTTAGACATCTAAAACTTATCTTAGAAGTGTAATATTATGGGAATTAATATATCACCACAAATACAAGATAAATTAATGTTCAGACTAAAAAAGGATATTGAAAATATATCCAATATATGTACTGTTAAGTCATCCATCAAAATAAAAACAAAGACAACAGTTGGTTGATATATTTTATTAAGCAGCTAAATATTGCTAAAAGAAGAGATACTTTTTGGAAATATAAAATGGCAAATTAAATAAAGCTAAACAGAGGTGAGCATGACGGAGTTGAAATTTAGTGAATTAAATATCACAGAAAAATACTATTATTCACACTGTCTACTTCATATCCACATTTAAAAGGATAAGACAAAATAGGGACATTAGCACAGACATACAGCCTCATTAAATTAGCCCTCGTAGTTCCCTCGGTCCTCGCAAAAGACATTTTTTTGCTGTTTGCAAGGCCCGATTCCACAATATGTCCCTCGCAGCCTCCTTTGTGAGATGACACCTAAAAACGTCAGAGAATAGACTGAGAGAGCTACATAGTAACACGCAGCCATAAATCTATGAGATGAACCTCGCACCTCGAAGAATCCCTACGGGCACAAAAAAGCCTCTATGTGCTGCCTCAGAGCAGCCCGAAACAGCCATCTGATTCTCCCCCCTGCTCCCTAAACACATCCTCATACTGCAGGGATCCCTGTCGAGACCCCTGCAGCCTTCCCCACATTAACCCCTTACAGCGGCATAGATCAGGCACCCGCTGCATTAAAAGAAATTAAAAGTCTCCGCCGAGGGTCCTTAAAGTGTCCCCACATTAACACCTTGCAGAGGGGGTCCCCGATCAGCATCGATCATGGCCCTGCTGCATTTAAAAATTCTAATTTCCCGCCTCTCAGATCCTTAAAGGACCTGCGCTTAAAAATATTAACCCCTGCCGTGGGGGTACAGCAGGCCTTGTATGTAAAACTGCCGCGGAGGTCACGTTCAGGACCCCCGTGGCAAGTGATGAGGTGTGAAGCCTGCGAGATCATCTCACAGGCTGTCTCTCCTCCTGCACTGTTGCTCAGTGTTTGACACGGACGGCGGTGCTGCGTAGCTCACACGTTGCGCGCAACAGTGCTAATTTAATAGCCTCGTAACTTTTCAAAATTTGAAGCACGTAGGGCTTAAATACAAACCTTGTATCTACAGGGCTGGAATTTAATATGGCTGTTAGTTTTCTAGCTAGTATCCTGTCTTAATAATCCCCCAAATAAAAACCCTTAAGGGACTAAAATCCACTGTTTTTTTTTTATATTTTTTTTTTAAATGGTTTTAAATATGCCTCTGTCCTAAGAAAATTTATAAAATATTATTTTTATTTTTTCCAAACCTCTACTTGAGTTCATAATTAAAGAGTGTTCACGCACTTGGAAAAATATATTTCCCTAATTTTGTATATAATAAAAATTATTTAGCCCCCGATTAATCCACCTATACTTAAATAAACTAAGATTTCACAAACCTGTGAGTGGAAAACTAAGCATTTTTCTATGGTATTTTTTTTAAAATGAATACTCTTGTAGATTTACATACAGGTATGAAAATGAGTATTCAGCAGGATTTGGAGTCTCTTGTTGTCTCACTTGCATCTGTACTCTGTTATCCCTACATCCTGGTCTGTTCAAACATTTTCTTCATGCTTTCACTTCATTTTTAACATAAATTTTATTTTTGCCTGAAAAATATATTTCCAAATGTTTATAAAAATCTTAGCTATTTGTAGTATTTGAAGTCTAAAGCGCCATCTTCCTTCAGTTTGACGATTCTACTTGTTCGTTTAATAACAGTTTAGGGGCATTTGGTAAATTATTATTAATAACAACATCATAGAAGCCAAGCCCAGTTGTGACATTAGAGAAGGGTGAAGTAATGCATAAAAAATACTATTTTGTGAAACAATACAATATCTAGAAATGAGAACATGTGATTTCCATGAAATAAAACACTGCATCATTTAAAAAGATTTATTTTAACTCCATAATAAAAAATTTTATGATTCCATATCCATTTAGTTGCTTTGCTAATTACATTTTGATCTGTGTATTTTATCCTTGATATCAAAGCCAATATCTATGAGTCTGCAAAGCCCTCTGTGCAGATTTAACATGGTATTAGGTTGCAAGATACCTCATTTAACCTCAAGAAGCAGCATAATACCATCAGGACATTCCACTTAAAAGCTGGGCCAGATTTCCAAATCCTTTATAACTTGACATTGCACTAATAAAACCAATATGGGTTCTCATTTAGAGCTCTGGAGTCAGTTTCTAAAAAAAATATGCATAGTGTCGGGTTCATGAGCAGCCATTTTGAACTGCTTGAGCTCAGACATACAATGTCACAGCATATATCATTGTATTTATTTATTCCCATTCAGAACTAAATTAACAAATATAATCCACTTTAATAAACTATAATGAAGGAGTGTATGAGGCCTATATGTATATATATTTCCAACTTTAATTTGCAATGTTTTGTATTTATGAGCTTGACTGCTGCTTTGTATGCTGCTTAGGAATGTCTATGCCTCATAATGGCCATTATATCCATCTACAAAGGAAAGTAATTTATTAATAATTACCATGCATATAATTAAGCTGCTGAGTGCTACATTTTATGGGTTATAATACAATATTTATAAAACAAAAAGTACACGTTAATATATTTTCATATAACCTATAATAGTTACAAATAATTACTACTTTATTAACTCCAACTATTCCTTTTTGCTCATAAGCAAAATTAGAGAAATTATGTCATATATTTATGAACAAAAACAAATAAAAAAACAACTAATAAATAGTGGAAGAAATCAGTCTGCTTGTTATAATTAACACAATCTTTATTAGTAATAGCCTAATGCTGTCTTAGCCTAAAGCTCCTCTCCATCTAAAAAATACAAGATTTTTATATCTGGCATTTATGAAAGTTTTCTAGAGATTACTGCTGTTGTTTAGTCCTCCAGTTGTGTCTGACTCTTAGTGACCATATGGAGGAGGCACGCCAGGCAAATCTCTCTGTGTTTCTTGTTGTGCTTATCCATATGGTTTTCATGGCAAAGATACTGGAGTGGGTTGCCAATTCCTTCTCCAGTTAAACTCAATTTGTCTGACCTCTCTGCTATGACCTGCCCATCATGGGTGGCCCGACAGGGTATGTCTCACAGCTTCACTGAAGTACACAAGCCCTTCACCAGAACAAGATAGAGATCCAGAAGGGGTTTGTATATACAGTGGTACCTCAGTTCTCGTCCGTTCTGATTGGCAGGATGAGTTCCAAACAGGTTGAGTTCCAAACAAGCATTTCCCATAGGGATTATTATTATTATTATCCTTTATTTATAATGCGCCAACATATTCCGCAGCGCAATACAGGGGTTAGGTACAAGTATAAACAATACCCCACAATGAAAATAATGGAAGACCCTGTTATTGAGCTTTCAATCTGATATACACTGTGCTTTCCCTAAAGCACCTCACAAGATTAAAACTCGCAAACTTACATTCTAAAGGGTATGGGTGAGGTACAGGAGAGTGAGAGATGCATAGTGAATGAAGAGGCTAAAGATGATAGGCTTTTTTGAATAGATGTGTTTTTAAAGAGATTTTGAAGGATCTGAGGCAGGAAGATAGTCTGGTGATGCGAGGTAAAGAGTTCCAAAGAATAGGGGCAGCACGTGAAAAGTCTTGAAGCCGGGAATGAGAGGAGGTGATGAGAGAGGAGAAGAGAAGAAGGTCATTAGCAGAGCGAAGAGGGCGGGTGGGAGTGTATTTTGGGATGAGAGCAGAGATGTAGGAGGGTGCACTATTGTGGAGGGCTTTATATGTTAGGGTCATGATTTTGAATTGTATTCTAGACGCTATGGGAAGCCAGTGGAGTGCCTGACAGAGAGGTGCTGCCGACACTGATCGTTTAGTATGGTAGATGAGTCTAGCGGATGCATTCAAAATGGATTGGAGTGGAGACAGACGGGTGATAGGAAGGCCAGCAAGAAGAGTGTTGCAGTAATCGAGGCGAGACATGATGAGAGCGTGAATAAGAATTTTAGTTGTGTCTTGTGTGAGGTAGTGGCGTATTTTGGATATGTTTTTTAGGTGAAAGTGACAAGATTTTGTGAGTGATTGGATGTGGGGAATGAAAGAGAGGGAAGGGTCCAGTAGGACCCCAAGACAGCGGGCCTGAGAGGTGGGAGTGATGATGGCATTGTCAACAGTGAGAGATATTTGCGGAGTGAAAGCTGTAGTAGAGGGTGGAAAGATAAGGAGCTCTGTCTTAGACATGTTGAGTTTGTGTTGACGGGCAGACATCCAGGAGGATATGCTCGAGAGGCAATTGGCAACATGAGCTAGAAGAGAGGGGGATAGTTCGGGTGCAGAGATGTAGATTTGGGTGTCATCAGCATATAGATGATACTGAAATTCAAAAGATTGTATAGGGGCACCAAGGGAGGATGTATAGATAGAGAAAAGGAGGGGGCCTAGGACTGAGCCTTGGGGTACACCGACAGTTAGAGGGCGAGGAGATGAAGAGGTGCCAGAGAAGGAGACACTAAATGTTCGATTTTCTAGATAAGATGTGAACCAAGAGAGAGCAGTGTCACGGATGCCAAGAGAGTGGAGAATTTGGATAAGAAGAGGATGATCAACTGTGTCAAAGGCAGCAGAGAGATCCAGGAGAATTAGGATAGAGAAATGACCCTTTGATTTGGCGTTGAGCAGGTCATTAGTAACTTTTGTGAGAGCTGTCTCTGTAGAGTGTTGGGGCCGGAAGCCAGACTGGAAGGGATCAAGGAGGGAGTTGGAGGAAATGAATTGTGTAAGGCGAGTGTAGACAACACACTCAAGTAGTTTAGAAGCCAAGGGAAGTAGAGAGATAGGGCGGTAATTAGATGGAGAAGCTGGATCAGATGTGGGTTTCTTAAGAATGGGTGTAATTGTGGCTTGTTTCAAAGGTGATGGAAACTTGCCAGTGTCTAAGGAGAGGTTGAATAGATGTGTGAGAGCTGGGATAAGTGTGGTAGAGAGGGGGGGGGATCAGCTGTGATGGAATAGGATCATGTGGACAAGTTGTGAGACGAGAGGTTGATAGAAGGTTAGCAACTTCATCCTCAGTTACAGGGTTAAAGGAGTTAATAGTGGCTTTAGGTTTGGGAAAGGGTGAAGGCAGACTGCTGTTTGTTTTTTGAGGAGAAGGTGTGATATGGGCGCGTTGAGAGGAGAGTTCATTATGAATATTTTCAATTTTACTATTAAAGTATCTAGCAAAATCTTCAGCTGTAAGAGAGGAAGGGGCGGGAGGTGGGGGAGGGCAGAGGAGAGTGTTAAGAGTGGAGAATAAATGTTTGGGGTTGGAGGCCAAATTTGATATTAATGATGAGAAGTAGCTCTGTTTGGCAAGATTGAGGGCATAGTGATAGGAGCGTAGGATAAACTTGTAATGAAGGAAGTCTGATGAGGAGCGAGATTTCCTCCATAGTCGTTCAGCGCTACGGGAGCACTTCTGGATGTAGCGTGTTTGTGTAGTGTGCCATGGTTGTAGATGAGAGCGGGGGCGTCTGCCTGCGGTTATGGGGGCTAGAGAGTCCAGGGTGGAATTTAGAGTCAAATTGTATTGTGTGGTAGCAATATCAGGGCAAGTGAGGGTAGTGAGAGGACTGAGAAGGGGTTGTAGTAAATTGGAAAGGTGTTGTGAGTTAAGTGTCTGCAGGTTTCTGTGGGTTCTGGTAGTTGGGCGTGATAAAGGTTAGAGATTGGAAGGGGTAATGAGGCTGTAGGTTAGGAGATGGTGGTCAGAAAGAGGGAGTGGGGAAATTGTAAGATTGTAGAAAGAGCAGTGATTAGAGAAAATTAGGTCCAGGGAGTGTCCATCCTGGTGGGTAGGGGATTCTATCCACTGTGAGAGGCCAAGGGAAGAGGTAAGCGCAAGTAGTTTTGTGGCTGTGGGAGAAGTGGGAGTGTCAGTGGCAATGTTGAAATCACCAAGAATGAGTGAGGGTATGTTAGAGGAGAGAAAGTGAGGGAGCCAGGCGGAAAAATGATCCAGAAATTGAGAAGCTGGACCAGGCGGGCGATAGATGACAGCCACTCGCAGAGAGATGGGTGAAAAGAGACGGATAGGGTGAACTTCGAAGGAAGAGAACTGGAGAGAGGGAACTGGGGGAATGCAATTGAATGAGCAACGGGAGGAAAGTAATATGCCCACACCCCCACCTTGCTTATTCCCAGGTCTGGGTGTGTGACTGAAATGTAAGCCACCGTATGATAGTGCAGCAGTGGAGGCAGTGTCAGATGGAGAGAGCCAGGTTTCAGATAAAGCTAAAAGGTTGAGGGAGTTGGAGATGAATAGGTCATGAATGTAAGTGAGTTTGTTGCAAACAGACCTGGCATTCCAGAGGGCACATGAGAAGGGCAAAGTGGAGGATTTTTGACAGATGATGGGTATTAAGTTATGAGGGTGTCGGGTATTTGTTGCCCTGTGTGCTGAGCGTGACTGATAGAAGGTAGGAATGGATGAGGGGCCTGGGTTAGGAGATATATCTCCAGCAGCCAATAAAATAAGCAATGAAAGAGAGAGGATGTGAGAGTAGGACTTACAGAAATGTTTCTGCTTATTGACCTTAGGGGAGGGAGGAGATAGTGACTGGAGGAAGGAGAGGAGCTCGTGGGAGCAAAGAAGAGGGAAAGAGAGCAGGGAGGGTGAAATGGTGATACAGTTTGAGACATGAATTGGAGAAAGTGATGAGAGCCTGAGAAACAGACAGGACATGATGAGGAAGAGGGAAGTGAGAGGAAACATTGTTACACTGTGTGTTCTTGAAGGAGTGGTTAGGGATAATTAGCAGATGTCACTGATTGGACAGGTGCAGGTACTTAGTAGGCCTCAATAAATTAAGTGTAAGCAGGGGTGGGTGGGAAGAGGG
The DNA here is from genome assembly GCA_027410445.1 of Discoglossus pictus. Lineage (NCBI taxonomy): Eukaryota > Metazoa > Chordata > Amphibia > Anura > Alytidae > Discoglossus > Discoglossus pictus. The sequence goes on along the minus strand of CM050167.1, from coordinate 260,404,089 downwards.
GAGGGAATTGCTTCACGTGAGGGGAATTGTGAGCTCTTGAAAGGGCAGTATGTGTTCTTAAATGCTCCTAAAAACAGACAGATGTAGAGAGAGATATTTAGTGGGGGGAAGTAGGGGCAATAAAAAAGAGAAAAACAAACACACAGGCCTATTCTAACTAACAGATAACAACCATTAATAATGAAGTTACAATTAGCAGTAGAATTACATAACACCAAGAAGAAAAAGAGAAGGAAAATGACTCTCAGCAGTTATCATAAACAGATATTAATAATATGAAAAGGTCCAGTTGAAGACATTGATGAGATGATGTTCTTCTGCAATTTACCTTCAGCTGAGGGGAATTGTGAGCTCTGAAAGGGCAGTATGTGTTCTTAAATGCTCCTTCAGCTGAGGGGAATTGTGAGCTCTTGAAAGGGCAGTATGTGTTCTTAAATGCTCCTTCAGCTGAGGGGAATTGTGAGCTCTGAAAGGGCAGTATGTGTTCTTAAATGCTCCTTCAGCTGAGGGGAATTGTGAGGGATCAATGTAAATTAAAATAATCTCATTTTAGTTTGAACTGATGGTCTTGTTTTTGGATGCAAAACCTTATAACTAAACAGGCATAAAAAAAAAACAATAATGACATCAAATAACTGTACGGAGAGGACTTGATGGTGGCAATATAGAGGAGGAGGAGAGTGGTTATTGATTGGAAGGGGAGCCATCTTCCAATAAAACATCAGGCACTTGCACAGGGATCTTACAGGGACACTTTGGTCCTTATAAACACAGGTTACACTTTGATTCTTATAGACACAGGCTACACTTTGGTAATTATACTCACAGGCTGCACTTTGATTCTTTCAGGCCCAGTCTGTTCTTGGACTTTATTCCACTTCCTGAAAGACAGGATGCGGGGTATTGCAAGCTCGACGACTTTGGAGCCAACTTCGAGTTCCGAACAAGATGAGAACAGACGAGAACAGACGAGAACTGAGGTACCACTGTATAATTAATATTAAAAGGTAATTTTTAACCTACAGGTATTTAAGTCCTACAGTGCACTTTTAAAATATTAATTGTTTTTTTTTTCTAAAATATATGCTGTTTATAGGTGACGTACCAGGAATGGGGATGAATCTGTGAATGTTAACAGATGAAAAATGTTTCAGAGAAACAGAAAAGCTATCCTGTTAAATTAAATCTTTGTTTATACTTAAACATTATGAAAGCTGGACCCTAAGTTTTAAAGGGTCATTAAATGTAGTGCTATATACATTAAGCATTTACAGGGTCACTGATGCCTTCGAAGAGCTTCACTTGCACTTTTTGATATAGAACAATATACCTTTGTTTGGTTTTTCAACATGTAATCATCTTTTTTAAAAGGAAAAAAATCTTAACCTACAACAGCCAATATACATTTGATATTCTAATTTTCTTGTCAAATCAACTTCATCTTTAGCTAGAAGAGAGGGGCATAGCTTTGTTGCTGGGAGGCAGATTAGGGTATCATCTGCATAGAGATGATAGTGAAAACCCAAAAGATTTTATATAATAAGAGAGAGGAAAGATGGGGAGCCTAGGGCTGAACCTTGGGGAATGTCAACAGTCAGAGGGCAAGACGAGAAGAGGAGGCAGAGAAGGAGACACTAAATGTTCAATATATATAGATTAATACTCCAACACCAATTATACCCTAGAGCAGTATTTCACAAACTGATTTGTGTGGAACTGGTGCTCTATTTTATATGACAAGGTGTTCCATGAAACAATTCCCAGAAATATTAATGCTGCCTTTGACAAATGAGGTACAAGCGGCTGTAATATGTGGGTATGTGGGTGCTTGATTAAGAGTATTAGGTACTTGGTATTAGTATTTGGGTTGTGGTTTCAGAGCTATGCAGAGTTAATTTCCTATGCTAATCAAAGGTCCAGTGGTGGGGTTCTGTCAGTATTTTTAGAGCACAAACATGATGGTTGAATAAATTAGGGAAATACTGGCCAGAAGGTATGAGCCAAAGGACACCACAAACTTCAGGCCAAATAATTTAAAGTAAATAATAGGTTGAATGTAATATATTATATGTACAGGTGTCAAACCTTTACATCAGATGTTACATTAGATGAATTTAGATGCTATTTCAAATAAAAACACAAACAAACAGAGTTAACAGAACAAATATTGGACAAAGCGTTATTAGATATTTGTTTATTATAACAAAGTAAATTATAGTGATAATTAACAATGTATTGTCTCATGTTAAGTGGATGCTGTATGGTTCCCAGCTTTAAAAAGTGAACTGATCAATCTGCTCAGACCCCCTATTACTTGGCAAGTTAAGGGAAGAACAAAGCATATATGATATTTTTCCTTGTCTGCAAGTTGATAAAGCCTGTGTACTCTAAGTTTGGGACTGTTATTATTGTCCTTCCAATGCAACATCACTGCAAGTAGAATTCACATGGAAAATGTGAATTTAGAAAAATCAAAATAAACTCTAGACAAGGTCATTGAAATGTATTATATACTAGTAACCTGTCCGATGGTATCGCTCTCTCTCTCTTTCACTCTCCTGTCTTTCTCTCTTATGACTCTCACATGTCTCTCTCACTCTCCTGTCTTTCTCTCTTATGACTCTCACATGTCCCGCTCACTCTCCTGTCCCTCGCACTCTCCTGTCCCTCGCACTCTCCTGTCCCTCGCACTCTCCTGTCCCTCGCACTCTCCTGTCCCTCGCACTCTCCTGTCCCTCGCACTCTCCTGTCCCTCGCACTCTCCTGTCCCTCGCACTCTCCTGTCCCTCGCACTCTCCTGTCTCTCGCACTTTCCAGCAGCTTTCTGCGCACGCTCAGTTGCTCCATATTCTCATACACTGTTCAACGATTCCTGGGATTTAACAATAGTTGCGCCTGTGAGTACCTGCGCACAATGCCCCATGCAGGTGTTACACACAGCTTGCAAATTATTGTAGTAGATGGTGCCTGTAATGTGAAGGAGCATATATGAAACAGCATGTTCATTATATATAGAGCCACATATGAGATTATATTTAAAGCAACAACATACAGGCTCCCAGCTGCTGAATTAGCTCTGAGACAAGTAATAGGAAACAAAATACATTATTCATGATCCACCTAGATTTGAAGCGTAAAAAGCACTTCACTGTAATGCTGCATAAGGGATTATTTCACAAGCCTTTTGGTCACAGCAAATACATTTGTAAAAAGGTAAAAAACAGTTCTTCATATTTCTGATTGATTTGGTGTCTTTATAAGTAAAGACAGCGGCTGGCACTGCAGGCTGGCACACAGAGCCTTTTCTGTGCATTCTGTAGTAACCTTGCATTAGACCTGTCAAATTCCTTGTAAAGTGTCCAATAAAAAACATGGTATTGTATCTCTCTCACTGACCTATTGAGGAGTAATGTCAAATTGTTTGTGGCAATTTTCCCTGCAATACTAAAATCTGCAAGAGAATGAGCAAAGAAACCATTAAAGCATATCAAGTCATTCATCAGCTAACCACAGCCGCTGCTGCTTATAATAGCTGGAAAGGAGGGTCATTTTTTGGCTATCTTTCATAATATGATTGTATGTTTTAATCTAGCGATTCCCCAACTTTTCCCAGTGGGCTATTTAAGAGCATACTACTTGTCTACTACTATTGATTTTCAAAGGCCACATAATGTTTTTCTGCCAAATTTTAAACCATTGAGGGCTTTGCTATATTGGAACATAGCATATGCACTGTGCTTGATGTATTTTTATTACATTTCTTTGTTTTGTTTCATAATCTTTTGTAATTCCAGCGAAACGGAGTTCATGAGAACTGCTGTTCTGTGGAACACACTTTGGGAACCTCTGTTTTAATCAGTACTTGGGATATCACATATTTCTGTTATAATAATAATGATGTTAATAGAGGAGAAGCAAGAATACTCATGATTCAATTGTTTAAGGACTCATATTGCCAGTAATTTATGAATATGGCCAAGGGAGCATGACATTGTTGCATTGGGATTATGTGTTATTGTGTGGTTATATGTTGCCGGTCCATGGTTCGTATGTATACTAGTTATAATATATTATAACAGGGAAAATGTTATATAGAACCTATGTGGAATTGGTAAAAATGCTCTGCATAGAAGGTAGCTGCAGATCATTGCAGACTCACACATACAGACATTGGGTCAAGACAGATGCCTGTACTACAAGTAGTCCTAAGCAAACACTTGAGTTTAACATAAAGGTTTTTTCACTAGCCAGCCATAGATATCTGGTGAATTTGATCTCAAGAGCTTTGATAGCTCAAGGTTGCAAGCCAAATGGGCTGACATCACACAGACACAAATGTAGTCAAGGGTGTGGTATTGGAGAGTATAAATATGTTGTTTTGATCATTCAATAATGGGTTGAGAGATAGTTTTCACATATACAAGGTGTGAGACTATATCTGTGTGTTGTATCCTGACTTGGGGAATGGTCTTGCCATGGGCCACTAGTAACCTGTATGTAGTATTCTCTGCCTGTACCTCTTCAGAAGCCATCTTTTGTGCCACAGAGAACAGGAACTACACGATTCTACTGGGCTAGGTTTGAACTAGGTTCATATCAAGCCCCCTTGAAGGAGTAGATCATGACAGGCAGTTTTATGAAAGAGGAACTGGTCACTCACTTTTAACCTATCTCTCTGTCACTGTCGAGCTCCAAATGTCCTTCTTATGAAAGAAAGTCTTTTATGTAAGGGTGAAACTTTATTTTGCAGGCCTAACCATGTTCCACACTATTTCATAATGCAGACTTTTTCAATATACTGTAAGTTTATCTGTTTGGTCAGTTGTAAGGTTGGAAGGTATGCGTAAGTGTCAGTCATCCGTTAATCTATCTAAAACCCATCAAGAGAAGCCACTATTGAGGGGTTTTCCAGAAACAGGAGCAGACCTACAAACAGTCCTGGGAGCTGATGTTCTTGCATGAAATGTATACTGTAAGTCTGAGCTCAGAGACTTACTGCAGAGAAATAACACAGTAGTTGGATGGAGAAGGGGTTTCAAATTAATATTTCTTAAGGATGGTTGTCATTAAAGCATGTTAATTAACATTCCATTGAACTGGATTTTTTAATGTTGCAAATTTCTACTTGTGAACTGCCCATGCACTGCACCAGTGCAACCATTTCAGGTTTCACATGTGTTGGATTGTCCTCACTTGAACAGTGCATGCTCTAGTGATACCTATGACTTCTATGTTGGCTTATGGGTATTTTGTCCTTTACGTATAGTTTCGCATGAATGTATGGATTTCCACTTTCCACTATGAGTGCACATTGACATAAGTTGTTTTCTTTTTCCGTCGTACAGTCGTTTCGGTCTCTCTGCAAACTCATGGACTAACACACCAGGCACATCTTTGTGTCCATAGTCATGCTGATCCCCTTGATTTTCATGGCAGATATACTGGAGTGGGTTGCCTGTTCCTTCTCCAGTGGGCCACAGCATACAGTTCCTGGACCAGGTCCAATCCTGCTTGGCTTCAGGGTGGTGAGACCTCTTGGTTCCCTTCCTGGAATTGATCCCAGGTCACAGAGGTGAAAGAGCCAAATCCTAACCACTGGACCACCAGGAAACCCTGACATAAATTACCCCTTGACAAAGCCACATTTTAGTGGTGAAATGTGCATCAGACAGAGATGAGGTTAGAGCACACCAGACCATGATTGTAGCAGATGAGAGATGCAGGATGTTCGTGTAGCGCGGCAGACGATTTAGACCATTGCAGGTCAGACACCTCTTACCCTCATGGATTAATCATTTGATTGGTTTCCATAACACTGGCCCTGACTACACTCCACAATAGAGTAACTTGTTTTTGTATTAGAGTTACTTAATACTATTAAGGTATAAGTTGCAAAAGCTTGCCTGCAACTCAATGTTAAAAAGATGAATATCATGGCAAAAGGCAATCTCAGTTCCTGGCAAATAGATGGGGAAGAAATCGGTTAAAGAAGTAGAGGCAGTGACAGATTTTGTTTTCCTGGCATCCAAGATCTCGTCAGATTGTGACTGTTTTGCTTATATGGCAAGTCTGTACAAACTAGTAAAAAGATATTACAAATGCCTGTATAGTTACAACTATGGTATGTGAGAGTTAAACCATAACGAAGACTGAGCACTGTATAATTGGCACCTTTTAATTGTGATGTAGGAGAAGACTGCTTAGAGTCACTATTTAGGGCTACTAGTAGTTACATGTCTACAAAAAATACCTTTGGTTGTTTGTTTTTGAAAATTTGGCTAAATATATTTTAAAGTAAGTCGAAATAACCAGGAACAAAATTAGCTAAAAATACAAGTGAAACTGTTGACTTCTCATTTTGCTCTGGGCATTTTTCATACTGGGGCAAAAATATATATCGTTCATTTGATATGTAGTATCTGAGGAAGATGTGGAATTATATTTCATGCTGTTTTAGTCATCCAGCACAGTATTAGATGCTGTGTATAATAAAATACAGTTAATTTAACAACTGTATGGTATATACCTCACCTGACAGTATAAAATCTACTGTATTGAAAGATTTTCAAAATGTGCTAACCTTGGTTACAAATTACAATCATCATATTATAATAGATTCCGGTTAGTATTTTGTGAATTGGAGTGTAGTAATGCAAAACAAATAAGATGTCATCAAACAAGCCATCATAAAGAAGGATGACAAATTTAGATGTTCTGGATAGACTGCTGAACCAAATCCTCTAACCCAGCATTGTCCAACTCTACTCGTCAATGGCTGTTATCACACTGGGTTTTCAGGATATAGCAAGCAAAGATTTGTCAGTCAGTGTCTTGGTAATTTTGATTTACTTGAAGGCCATAGTAATGTTTTATTATTATTATTATTATTATTATCTTTATTTATATCGCGCCAACATATTCCGTAGCGCTGTACAGGGGTTGAGTACATAGCAGAAAACAAATTAAACACCTTGTAAAGAATGGAGGGCCCTGTTTTTGAGCATAAAATCAAATGTACATAGAGCTTGTTTCCAAGGCCTGACACAAGATTGGAAACTCGCAAACTTACAATCTAAGGGTTTAGGTGTGATACAAGAGGGTGACAAATACAATTGAAAGCAATTGGTTCAGTAAAGTGGAGGGGTCTGTGTGTTGTACTGTAGATTGTGGGTGTGAGTGTTATTAAGCTGTGGAATGTTCAGTTGTACATGTTAAGGCTGAAGATGATAAGATTTTTTAAACAGGTGTGTTTTTAATAATTTCTTAAAGGTTTTGAGGCAGGAAGATAATCTAATGGAGCGGGGCAAGGAGTTCCAAATGGATGGGGAAGTACGAGAAAAGTCTTGAAGACGGGAGTGAGAGGAGGTGATGAGAGAGGAGGAAAGAAGAAGGTCGTTAGCAGAACGAAGGGGGCGGTTGGGAGAGTATTTTGAAACAAGAGCAGAGATATAAGGGGGTGCACTGTTGTTGAGGGCTTTATGTGTTAGGGTCATGATTTTAAATTTGATTCGGGAAGCTATTTATTAAAGCATTGTTTGCAAATTATTGTTAATGCAAAGTAATTAAAGGGAATTATAAATTAATTACTGCTGTATTTTCATATCTAGTTTTCTGTTCTCCATGGTGTCCTCCTGCACGCCTCTATATTGGTTCTTTGGCTCTGAATGAAAGGGTAGGACAGCAAGGTGTTTCACTGGTGGATGCATCTTTAGATGCACTGCTGTCCTAGTGTTTGCCATTAACTACAACACTGAACTACTTGTGCTCACTTTGCAGTGTCTATACAGCTACAATCACAAGCAGCATAGCTTACTCCCTGTTCCTTTAAGCTAAGCCTTGCACTTGGAGGAGCACCGAAGGACAATACTGGAGATCCCTAGAGCAGGGGGCACAAGTGTAGTCCTGGAACGCCACATGCAGGCCTGGCTTTGACATCTCCTTTCTGTGCACAGATGAGTCAATCATAATGAATGAAGAAGCGATTGACTCACCTGTGCGCAGCAGGGTTATCCTACAATCCAGACCAAACTTGTGCAAAAAATATTTAATAAAACGTAACCTTATTGGAAACCCACAGGAAATATTTTTGTGTGAGTAGAGCGTATGCACGTCTCTAGATCTCATAGGCAGACACTTATGAGTCATACATCTACATTGCTGCACAACCCCCCAGAGTTATACTTTCACAGCAGTATATTCTGCTCCAGAAGATCCATTTAAAAAAAAAAGAAACACACAGTTCGACATTATAAAATGTTCTCTTTCTGATGCAACATAGAAATAAATGCCTTCAATGGCCCTTTAAGAAAACTTTAAACAATATTAAAGTTTTAATACATACTATTTTTATATTTCTAAAAATATACACTTCTACATTATGATATAATTACATTTGCTTGCTTCTGGTTTACTTGTTTAAATGTAATACAGCTTCCAGTACTGCACTGAGCTTGGTTATATTGTGCAAACTGCATTATTCACTCTTTATCTGTACCCTGGACTCTCTTTTCGATACAAAAGGAATTTGCAATCAAGTACATTAGTATTCAAATGGATATTATTTCAGTCACAAAGTATGTCAGTGCAGGCCTTCATACTCTTCAGTGATGCTTTCTCTGGTGTTCAGGGAACTGACTCCAATTGAACCAGACTCAAATGAAGCCAACATTGTGCTCAGACAGCATACAGAGAAGCAGTCAAACATTGAGGGACTACAAGCACGTCTACTCTGACCGGATAACAGCTCCAAGTACAAGTTTCTATACTTTCATGGCAAAATGATACCTGGTAAGTAGGACATCAAACATTAAATACATATCAGAGAGTTTGCTTGGTGTCCTGTAGCGCATGATGATCTAATGCCTGTATTGTGCAGACTTTGCTGACCTTACCCAGGAGACACTATGGTGCTTCTCTCAAGTGAAAGGGACGTTGGACCTTGGAGAGACAGAAGGTAGGTACTAAGCATGTGAATAATATGTAAAGGAGCAATAAAGTCTCCATATGTGCTCTGCACTATTGGATAGATTCTCTATCGTGATTTTTTTTTAAATCTAGAATTGTCATTTTTAGTTATTTTGTTAAACTATTTTCTGTTATTGATATTTATAATCAACACTACAGATCGTTATGTTGGCATTTTATAAATAAAAGATAATAGTATTCAATGCTCATCATACAGAGATATGATGCAGTCGATAAAGGCATCTGATTTAGAACGGTTTAATTTTTCATTTGTTACCATCAATATGATTTATTTAGATTAAACATTTATTTTGAAAGCGTTGCAAGTCCCATGTGTGTCCCATATAAGCCACTTACCGTTTAGAAGTATTTTGTGTTTTATCTTGTAGTCAAAATAAAAATTGTCCCTAAAATAAAACAAAGGGAGTGAGGGGTTACAGTCCAAACCTGTCATTTTATAGGATTGCACATTTTCCATTAGGATATGGATCTACATGCTTTGCAATGTATGAAAAAGAACAATGTATTTAATATAGAGCTGATAATGCCTTATTAAAATGACACACCTGTTTCTGATTGCTGCCACCAGCTTGTGCACCTTACTGTGTAATCTGCTGATGAAGGGGAAGGGTAAAATTGCCTGATATCACTACTTTCTAAATCTTAGTTAGTTAATTTAACAGGAATTTTAAAATGCATCACTTTTTTTCAATATGCTTTCTAACCCTCTATCTGTAGAGCACATATGGCGTTTTCAACATCCCTTTAATTGAAATTATTGGAGACTTCTTTCAAATAAATGTTTCCAGTTGAAATTAATTATGAATAGGCTTTGTCTAATTGCATGTTGATAAAAGTTTCATGATATAAAATGCTCTTGCTTTATTATTTCCTAATTCAATTCTGATACCGCTAATGAACAAATTAGCTAATTAACAGATTCATTTTTGGGGGGTAAAAGAAATGTTCTAGTGTTGAACTTCAATTACTTCATTTTTTATTTATTAGAAATAGCAGGGTGTTAATTAAAGTAAAGATAAAAAAAAGTAATATTTTGGAAATGTAAATTTCAAGATCTGTATTATGGTGAGAGAGAGACTGTATAAGTAATGCATTATTAAATTCAAACTCAATTATCTAACATTTCATTCAAAACATGTTATAATGACTAATTGCAATATATTATATTATATGTGTAGCTTTCATTGTGCAATAACTGGGACATTTGCTATGTTAGTTTAATGTAAGAATGTGCTCTCCAGATAAATCTCTCTTATTCCTATATGATCCAACAGATTATTATGGAGAAATCTTACAAACTTAGGACGGCTCCTAATAAATCAAAACTCACTTGTGGCAAAACTCTCACCTTCATGAATATAGCTCTATTTATGTCATGCAATGTTACTTTATTTAAACTAAATTGGTATGTGACATACACAGGTCCGTTACAATTTACTCTCCTTTTCTTGTCCTTTTTCCTGGTTTAATTACACAGTTGCTCCTTAGCTCCTTTCCATTTAAGGCCATGTAGGTGCCTACATTTAAACTATGGAATATGTTGGCACTATATAACAAAAGGAGATGACAACCCTGTCTTTGTATTAAAAGTGTCATGTGTATGATTGTTAGCTCAAATTGTAATCTTTTGAACTTTGTCATGCAAGGCAGACTAAAGGATTAATACAACGAAAGGTGAAGTAATTAAGGCAGAAGCAGTGCTTTTAAACGGCCTCTGTGAAATGTGCCTTGTGTGAATAATGTGAAGAATTGCAGAAATAAGTGGTTCTTGTCATCGCCATTCACAATTGAATCAAGTGATTTTGAAATGTCGGCCTCCTAATTATTCCACATTAATGTACATCGACAGAATGTGTAATAAATTATCTGAATGCTAGTAACTTGCCCATCATACATGATGGTATCATATAATGTTATCTTCAATTGTCTGTGCTGTCTCTCTGTGCACTCTCTCTACCTCTGTAAGCTCTCTCTCTTCAGTCTCTATGGGCCTCATTCAATTGTGATGTAATCAATTGAATAGGTCTCTAAATAAGCACATAGCATATATTTTTTAAAGACATTTTTAGTTAGTGAATTTCTATCCAAAAGCAAGGTCTTATCTAACTAAAAACTTCTTTAAAAAAATATGCTATGTGCTTATTTAGAGTCCTATTAAATTGGCCAAATTGCAATTGAATGAGGGCCTATGTCTCTCCAGTCTCTGGGCCTCATTCAATTGTGATTTGGTCATTTCAATAGGGCTCTGAATAAGCACATAGCATATCTTTTTTAAAGACATTTTTAGTTAGTGAATTTCTATCTAAAAGCAAGGTCTTCTCTAACTAAAAACTTCTTTAAAAAAATATGCTATGTGCTTATTTAGAGCCCTATTCAATTGGCCATATCGCAATTGAATGAGGCCCTCTATCTCTATCTCTCTCTTCAGTCTCTATGGGCCTCATTCAAATGTGATTTGGCCAATTGAATAGGGCTCTATATAAGCACATAGCATATTTTATTACAGAAGTTTTTAGTTAGTGAGGACCTTGCTTTTGGATAGAAGTTCACTAAAAACTTCTGTAAAAAAAAAAAATGCTATGTGCTTAAATAGAGCCCTATTAAATTTACCGATAAGGCTGCTAGTGTTTTATATACTTCCAAATGACAAAGACCGAAGTACAGCCATTCACAGCTTCCATGATGGATACTGAATCTGTGCTTTTATCCCATACATTTGATTCAATGCTATCAATGATATGTGTAAACCTGATGTATTTAGATTTCCCATCAGTAAAAAAATGTTATAATAAATGATAAACAGTTCTTTTTTTTATACCATTTAACCAGATCAAACCATTTCATTTGGTACTTCTATTTCATATAATTGTTCTAATATATATGTGACATCATTTCTCCTGTTTTATGCATCTACTATTCACTAAAAAAAATATTTTCACATTATTCAAAAATTACAATGAATAAAATAGGAGATTGATACAATCTTGGAAATTTTGAAAGTCTATGTAGTATACTTTCTTTGTGTTTCTTCACAGTGCTGGTCAGCTTAACTCAAAAAGGGTGTTGTCTTAGCCTTGGAAATGTTGTACTGACACAGGTAGTGTCCATCTCACATGTCTTAGTGGTGCATATACTAAACACCCCTTTATTAGACTAGTAACATGCACAGGGTGCAACAAGACATAACAGGGAGGCACTGTATTATATAACGTGGGCTTTCCATGGCTTCTGCAGATCCATTGTGACTACAAGTGTGAATGCTTCATTGTTTGAATATTCATATCAGATCCAATTTACACCATATATTGTCCTTTTTCATACATATCTATTATTATAAATAAGAAAAACAAACCAAAAATAAATAAATAGGAAGGGTGGCAAACAGTATTTCCAGCGTTCACATTTTACTCCCGTCATTTTTGACGGGCAAGTTCCTAGTCACATATGTAGTTGTCATTGTGGGTAATGTTTGCGATGTTGGTCACGCTTTGTGAGCATGCCCCAACTGCTCGCCTCGCTTTGTAAGGCTCACAGCGCAATAAGCGGCTTCGGCTCTCATTACAGCCTAAGTCTTGCGTGCCTCACCGAAGGCGCTCATTGCACTGCGAGCCTCGCAAAGCGAGGCGAACAGGTGATGCACGCTGGACTTACGACCCGTACGACTTAGTACCAAACCCGTACATGCAATGTGCGCCACGCAAAATTACGACTTTAACGGCAGAACTACAAAACTGATAAGACATTAAAAAAAAAAATTGCCTCAAATTAACTTACACACTCACAGGGGGAAAGCCAGGGAGCTTGTGAGTGAGGTTGCAAGTTAATTTGATGCATATTTGCTGTTTTTTCCCAATCGAAAATCGCCTAAGCGAGAAAAAAATGGCTCCCGAAAAACAACGAAAACGAGGCACAAGGATGTAAAACTAGCCAGAAGGATGTAAAAGTAGCCTGAAGGACGTAAAAAATAGCCCTAAGCAGTAACACTTTTTGAAAGTCAGTAACACTTAATCCAAGCCACTAACACTTAACCCAAGACAATAACACTCAAGCGCCAGGCCTATAAACTACAAAGGCTTGCAATGAGCACTGCAATGATGTTTGCCACACAATACGAGGTTCTCCCCCCTCTAAATTGCAGGCCTCGCGATGGGTGCTGCTCATTGCAGGCCTCAGTCAACCCGCAACTTTCGTGCCCCGCAATGAGCTTATTTGGTGCTCATTGCGAGCTTCTCCCCACTCTCTCCTTCCTGTGTCTCTTTGCCCCCTCCCCCTCCCCTGTGTCTCTTTCCCCCCCACTCCCTCCCCTGTGTTTCCCCCCCACCCACTCCCGCCCCTGTGTCCCTTCCCCTCAACCAACTCCCGCCCCTTTGTCTCTTTCCCCCCCAATCCCGCCCCTGTGTATCTTTCCCCCCCAATCCCGCCCCTGTGTCTCTTCCCCCCACTCCCTCCCCTGTGTCTCTTCCCCCCCACTCCCTCCCCTGTGTCTCTTCCCCCCCACTCCCTCCCCTGTGTCTCTTCCCCCCACTCCCTCCCGTGTCTCTTTCCCCCCCCACTCCCTCCCGTGTCTCTTTCCCCCCCACTCCCTCCCCTGTGTCTCTTCCCACCCCCCACTACCTCCCCTGTGTCTCTTCCCGCCACCCACTACCTCCCCTGTGTCTCTTCCCGCCACCCACTCCCTCCCCTGTGTCTCTTCCTGCCACCCACTCCCTCCCCTGTGTCTCTTCCCACCCCCCACTCCCTCCCCTGTGTCTCTTCCCACCCCCCACTCCCTCCCCCGTGTCTCTTTCCACCCCACTCCCTCCCCCGTGTCTCTTTCCACCCCACTCTCCCCTCTCCCTCCTGCTTGCATTTACGGATGTAAAACCATTTGCCTGCTTGGGAAATTGATCATTTTTCCCAAGCCCGAAATGTGTTTCCGATTTACATGCTTGAAAAAAAGTTACGGCTTTATAACCGCAATTTTTTTCCTCGCTTAGCCTCTTTGACACCTCTTAAAAAAGCCAATTAAAAATCAAATCAGCTTGCAACCTCACGTACAGGCTCCCAGCCTCTCCCCCTGTGCTGTGAGGTTGTAAGTAAATGTTTTAATTAATTGGCATCTTTTGGCGGTCTTCAGAGTTACGGGCTTAAAAAAATGGCGGCCTTTAAATCCGTTATTTTTTTTAAGCCTGTAAATAGTAAGCCGTTTGGAGCCTCTCCCCCCCCCCCCCCCCAAGCCAGTCACGTACAGTCACGTGTGAGCCCCGCAATGAGCACCTTTGGCGCTCATTGCAGCCCCTTCAAGACAGTCACGTATAAGCCTGCGGTGCTCATTGCGCATGCCAACCCGTAACTTTTAACATAGAGTTACCAACAAACTTGCAATTACGACAACTATATATGTGATATATGTGTGTAGTCCATTACAATGCTTGTGTGCCACTTCAGCGGCTTTAACTATACATAAAATGACATAGTGATGTTCCACCAAATATACGATGGATGGATGGATACCTTAAATTTATTTTGTTACCAACTTTGTTCTTCTATTTTGATGCCCTTGACTTTCTTTTTGTACTTTCTTGCTCTAAACAATATACTGTGTTGGATTGGTTTGCCCTATGTACTTTTAGAATTACTTATGTACTATAGTTTCAGACTATGTTTTATTCATTTGATTTTGTTTGCGGTTTTGTAGATATTCTTGCACATTTTAAAAGGCAATAAAAACGTGTAGCAATATTTTAATGTTATTTTGACTACTGTTTTGAGGGCATCTTTTAGAAAATGGATGAAAAGCTAATTATAGGCCATTAGTTGCCAATACTTTTTCTTTTGACCCTTGAAAATAGTAATATATAATAATATTGTAAACTCTTTGGAGTACGGACCTCAACTCTCTTGTAGCAATTACTAGAGGGGAATATAGCTTTCTTCACCATAAATTATAATCATCATAAATTATATTTTTACAGCACTGCACTTGAAAATAGGCAAAATGTTTTAAAATGTTTATTTCCTCTTATATGCAATCATGTTGTTGTGGTATCTACCACTCTGGTTACTGCTGATCAGTGGGAGGATTGTTTGAATGCAGAGTACATTTTCTACCTGCACAATGGAAATATGGCAGCCATAACGGTCAGTACTTTCAGCAGAACTATTAAATTAGATTACAAGAACACACCCTCCTCATAAAGTAACAGACATAATCTGTTCAGAAAAACAAATAGAATCCTGCATTAAAGAACAGCTGCATATCAGTTTTTTTTGTTGTTCTTTGTTTATTGTTCCTTTCTAAAAATAATGTCATTTTTAAGTTTAGAGGTTCAAGAGACCAGACAGAAAAATGTTGACCACAGTGATTGTTTAATAGTGATAATGTACAGACCTCATTGCTTTCTGTCAGACACCAGAGAGCTTAGTGAATCCAATCCATTGTGTAGTTTATTGTTGTACCGGTCTTTCATGCTAAAGGCAAAAAAGGAGAAAAGCCATCTATAAAATCTGTAACAAATGTATAATTTTCAGTTACTCATATAAAAGCAATTCAATATTCACAAGCAATTTTGAATACCTTAATAATAGACACCTTCTAATAAAATATTAGAAGAACCAAGGAACATATGTCCCATCATACGTATCACATCTTAAATAAACATATCTGTGAGCATAATTCTTAGAATACAGTTTCTCAGTAGCCATAATTTTAGAAAACATATCACATATAATAGTTGTCAAACTATGATTCGTCGTCACTCTTGCGAGACTCGAATAGCAAGGCGAGCCATTGAAGCACAGAGGTCTTACGAGTTCAGAGCACTTAGGCAATGAAACTCGGAGCACCTAGGAGATGAGCGCCTTCGAGGCGGGACTTAGCCTCCAAGCAGTTAGGAAATGTGGGATTGTCTTAAGCTGCAAGCAGTTGACTTAGAAAAAAACATTGCGATGAGCGGAACTTATAAAAAAACAATTATGAGGTTGGATAAATACAAAGTTAACGGCTGAACCGCGCAAGTCTAAAAACACACAAAAAAAAAACTCACACACAGCACAGGGGGACAGCCAGGACGTCTGGGAGTGAAGTTGCACGCAAATTTAAGCCGAATTTGCAGAGTTTCGGTACTTGAAAATCGACTAAGCGAGAAAAAAAATGGCGGGCAAAAAAAAATTAAAAAAGAGGCTACACAACCCCAAACCGCGAAAAACACTGCCAACCGCATACTACTTTAACCCAGAAACGTACTAGGTACAAAATACACTATTACAAAGGACGGAAAATGCTTGCGAGCCGCGTAACACATAGACAATCGCCACCAACACTAACTTGCAACTAATAACATTACAAGCCTAAAATGACGCTTTACCCGACTAAACAAGCGGTTTGGCCTCGCGCACGCAGCCTATTTACTTCACACTTGGCATATTGCTGTCACTTACGCCTCAGGTCAGAAACAGTCCAAATGTACATTGTATGCTGCAGGAAAATAAAAAGAGATTGTTACCTCTTCAGGATATTGATTGCTGGATATATTAATTAGAACTAGATAAAGTATATTAATTTATTAACTAATTAATTAATTAATTATTATTTAAAAAAAATATTTATTAAAAAAAAATAGCATATTTTACACTGCCGTTACTTTATGAATACATTAATGCTTTGCACTTCCTAATCCTAATTAATTAGGAATGAATAAATGTAACGTACATTAATTTAATAAGTATTAATTAGAAATGGAAAATAAAAATGTATACTTCACACGGTACTAAAAAAAAAATTAACTTTTTACACTGCAATTATATATATCTGGATTACTGCTCATTGGCTGCCAGCGATAGAACTCTCAAAGCAGTTACATATTAAAATCACTTTATTATGCTCCTGAAAACATTTTCTAATTTACACCGCACTAAAAAAAAAATGTATATTAAACACTGTACATATCTGTCTTTGCGATGAGCGCCAAAGATGATCGTTGCAAAGCACAAAACTTGAAGGACACAAGAGGAGAGGCTCACAATGAGTGCTGAAGGTGCTCAGAGGAGCAAAGGTACACAAGGAGAGATGCTCGCAATGAGCGCCGAAGGTGCTCAGAGGAGCAAAAGTACATGGGAGGAGAAGCTCGCAATGAGCGCTGAATGTCCTCAGAGGAGCAAAAGCTTTACATTGTGTGGCAAACAGCATTGCCATGGCTTCAAATTTTATTGCCCCGTCATTTTTGACGGGCAAGTCGCTAGTGTATAAATCTAGAAATGTTACTGCATAATTTAAATGAAATGAATCTGTTTTTAACTCCCCCCACTCTTCATCTTGGATGACCTAAATCTTCTGTTTATGGCTGGTGTGATATCAACGTGCCAAACCAGAGCTGGCAAACACAGAAACAGTAGGCACATCTATTATGTGCATTTAATACTTTAATATAAGTGACAAGGTTTCAATTATTGTATAATTAAAAAATATAGGTAATGTCAAGTTCTTTATATATGCCTATTATATTTAAAATTTGCATTTTCTTACAGTAAACGTACATTTGAGTTTTTCACTTGTCAATCAGACTTTCTAATCCGCCAAGTAAGAACAGACTGATATCTACTGTATTTATAATGTCCCAATGATTCCCAATTAATCCATTGGCTATGCATGTATTATGTACGGCCTAACATTATATTCAAAGGGAAAGGGTGTGCATGCCCAGACTTTAGGGATCATCTAGGTTGATAGGGGAATATTCTCAGTTCCTAGTGGGTGGATCAGAAAGCAAAATTAATAAAAGCTTGCTGTCAAAGACTTGCAGTTTTAATAACATTCAAATGGCAAAGTACTTGCTATTAAAGTATAATTTTTTACGATATACTATAGGTATTTGGAACCTCTGCATAGGACCAGTCTTTTGAAAGGACCTATGCATGCCGGATTCATTTACTAATCACATTGTTCTATTCTGTGTACAAGGGAGATAAAGGCCAAAATGGGGGAAATCAAGGGCACAGTGGGGTTTGGGAGTGGGAGATTAAGGTTACAGTGGAGTATGGGTGAGGGAAGATTAAGGCCACAGTGGAGTATGGTAGGTTAGGGGAGATCCAGACCCCCAGTGGAGTATGGTAGGGAGTGGGGGGAGATCAAGGCCACAGCAGAGTATGGTTGGGGGGGGGGAGATCAAGGTCACAGTGGAGTATGGTAGGTTAGGGGAGATCCATACCCCAGTGGATTATGGTAGGGAATGGGGGGAGATCAAGGCCACAGCAGAGTATGGGTGGGGGAGGGGAGATCAAGGCCACAGCAGAGTATGGATGGGGGGGGGGGGGGAGATCAAGGTCACATTGGAGTATGGATGGAGGGGGGGGGGATCAAGGCCAACGAGGACTGTGGGGGTGGGAATCAAGGCCGGTCGGGGGAGGGAGTTTTTCAGCATTTGCCATAACATTTTGGGTTTAATCATACATATTTATGTCATATTGCCAAGAGAAATTACATATTATTTAGCTTGAAAAGTTGTACATCTGTATAAAAAAAAAAGTGTGGTCTTTGAAGCTATTTTTTTTTTTAAAATATCCCTATAAGTATTTCCGTGCTTTTTCATTTGTGTGCTAGCTAAGTGCAATAAATTATATTTTGTCACCTTTTCAAATAATTATATGCAATGTTTGAGAGCTATTTCTTTTGATGTGAGTTAAGCAGAGAGAAATGTTTCTTCTTGATGATTTAGATGTTATTATCTACTGTTACTGTAAGAAAGACCATTCACTTTACTTCTGTTCCTCTCTGAAGTTGAGAAGCAAGTTACAGTCATATTTAAATCTTTGTTATTAGGCCTGTCAAGCTCAGCGGAAGAGATATTCCTTCTGCTGTTGATGCTGCAAGATATATATTAGAAATATTGTACAGAATTCACTTAACGTTGCCAGGGCGGCCAAGTAGTTCACTGTGGCTACAATGACAATTTTAGGGTAGAAATAGCCAGTGCACATTTAGTGAATTTCTTCATGTGTTCAAATATATTGTTTCCACGGTTGCTTTAAGGCCAAGGTGACATGTGCTATGGCAATGGACCAAATGGCAGTTGGGGCACTGTATGTAGTAACTCTTGAACTGAATGGGTAACTGGACTGCAAACAGATCTCTGGCTTGTATCACTGTGTGTTCAACAAGATGATAGCCAACTAAAAAAACTTAAATATTAGAGCAATTACTAAGGGGAAATATGGCCAAATGAGATGATTTTACTAACTGATATGCTAAAGGCTCACTGTTCTGTTAATCTTTCCTTCTTAGCGTCTTACAAAACATTATTCACAAGGAAAAAAGGAGAGACCTCTTTTACTCTTGGTGGTGCACAATTAGAGCCTCATTCAATTCAGAGACCGCAAGTCCCAGGATCTAGGCCGTATGTCTGTGAGCCTGCTGCAGGTCAGTAAAACATGGAGGTTACATGTCAATCAACAAGCATTTCAGGGTCCGATACGCGATCGAACCTGCAAACCTGCAAAGTACAAATTAATAAATATAAATTAAGGCAATGTTCTAGTCCATGTGGGTGGCCTGATATGTATTAACTCATTGATTCCCAAGATTGATATAACCACAAAATGACACAAATTAAATAATATTTATTATTGCAGAATTATGGTCGTGAGACTGTATCGTGTTCCCTGTCGTTTACAGTGCAGTATAGAATTTATATTAGCATTTACAGTGCTCCAGGCATGTTTGTAAACCCCTTTGTGGGTCCTATCTGGTACTCGTTTGATTTGTGGTATTTACGGGTGTGAAAACATTTGCAGGCTTGAGGCATTGCAGCCATTGAATAGCAATTTGCGATTTTAGCGATCGTAACTCTTGCGGCATTGAAAGATCAAAGACTTGGAAGGGCTGTAACTTGCAATGTTAACCATCGCATGGAATTGGAGGTCGGAGCCCGCAAAAAGACGCAAATTGAATAGGAAAATAACTTACGGGCTCCCTTACGGGCACCCGGATCTTCCGAGGGCTCAATTAAATGAGGCCCTTAGATTTTAAGATTTTTACAGTTTAATTACTAATATGTATGTGAACATGCATCTTTTTGTGGATAGTCCTGTGGGCCATTTGTATCTGTGTAGCCATTGTTACTATATTTGTGTATGTGACTGGGAACAGACTCTACTCTGTAACCTCACCTTTGTCATTTGTATTTACTGTATCCTTGTAAATAGAGTAATAATAATAGGCAGGAAAAATCAATGTTTGCTTGCAATGTGACTATACTGTGCTCTTAATGACCTATGTTTTTTAATGATAAAGTGTCACTGTTAGTGATGTCGCGAACATAAAATTTTTCGAACCCGGCGAACCGCCATAGACTTCAATGGGCAGGCGGATTTTAAAACCCACAGGGACTCTTTCTGGCCACAATAGTGATGGAAAGGTTGTTTTAAGGGGACTAACACCTGGACTGTGGCATGCCGGAGGGGGATCCATGTCAAAACTCCCACGGAAAATTACATAGTTGATGCAGAGTCTGGTTTTAATCCATAAACAAATAACCTAACATCCCCCTCCCTCATCATCCTCCCCTGTATCTCTTTACCCCCTCCCTCATCATCCTCCCCTGTGTCTCTTTCCCCCCTTCCTCATCACCCTCCCCTGTGTCTCATCCCCCCTCCCTCATCATTCTCCCACCTCCCTCATCATTCTCCCCTGTATCTCTTTACCCCCTCCCTCATCATCCTCCCCTGTGTCTCTTCCCCCCTCCATCATCATCCTCCCCTGTGCCTCTTTCCCCCCTCCCTCATCATCCTCCCCTGTATCTCTTTCCCCCCTCCCTCATCATCCTCCCCTGTATCTCTTTACCCCCTCCCTCATCATCCTCCCCTGTGTCTCTTTCCCCCCTCCCTCATCATCCTCCCCTGTGTCTCTTTCCCCCCCTCATCATCCTCCCCTGTGTCTCTTTTCCCCCTCCCTCATCATCCTGCCCTGTGTCTCTTCCCCCCTTCCTCATCACCCTCCCCTGTATCTCTTTACCCCTCCCTCATCATCCTCCCCTGTATATCCTTACCCCCTCCCTCATCATCCTCCCCTGTGACTCTTCCCACCTCCATCATCATCCTCCCCTATGTCTCTTTCCCCCCTTCCTCATCATCCTCCCCTGTGTCTCTTTCCCCCCTCCCTCATCATCTTCCCCTGTGTCTCTTCCCCCTCCCTCATCATCTTCCCCTGTGTCTCTTCCCACTCCCTCATCATCCTCCCCTGTGTCTCTTTCCCCCCCTCCCTCATCATCCTCCCCTGTATCTCTTTCCCCCCTCCCTCATCATCCTCCCCTGTATCTCTTTACCCCCACCCTCATCATCCTCCCCTGTGTCTCTTTCCCCCCTCCCTCATCATCCTCCGCTGTATCTCTTTCCCCCCTCCCTCATCATCCTCCCCTGTATCTCTTTACCCCCTCCCTCATCATCCTTCCGTGTCTCTTCCCCCCTCCATCATCATCCTCCCCTGTGTCTCATCCCCCCTCCCTCATCATCCTCCCACCTCCCTCATCATCCTCCCTTGTATCTCTTTACCCCCTCCCTCATCATCCTCCCCTGTGTCTCTTCCCCCCTCATCATCATCCTCCCCTGTGTCTCTTCCCCCCTCATCATCATCCTCCCCTGTGTCTCATCCCCCCTCCCTCATCATCCTCCCACCTCCCTCATCATCCTCCCCTGTATCTCATCCCCCCTCCCTCATCATCCTCCCCTGTATCTCTTTACCACCTCCCTCATCATCCTCCCCTGTGTCTGTTTCCCCCCTCCCTCATCATCCTCCCCTGTGTCTGATTCTCCCCTCCCTCATCATCCTTTCCTGTGTTTCTTCCCCCCTTCATCATCATCCTCCCCTGTGTCTTATCCCCCCTACCTAATCATGCTCCCACCTCCCTCATCATCCTCCCCTGTATCTCTTTACCCCCTCCCTCATCATCCTCCCCTGTGTCTCTTCCCTCCTCCATCATCATCCTCCCCGGTGTCTCTTTCCCCCCTCCCTCATCATCCTCCCCTGTGTCTCTTTTCCCCCCCACTCATCATCTTCCCCTGTGTCTCTTCCCCCCCCCCTCCCTCATCATCCTCCCCTGTATCTCTTTCCCCCCTAACTCATCACCATCCCCTGGATCTCTTTCCCCCCTTCCTCATCACCCTCCCCTGTATCTCTTTACCCCCTCCCTCATCATCCTCCCCTGTTTCGGTTTCCCCCCTCCCTCATCATCCTCCCCTGTGTCTCTTACCCCCTCCCTCATCATCCTCCCCCCTCCCTTGATGATAAGGGGGGGAAGAGACACAGGGATAAGTGTGAGGGGTGTTAGGGTGAGGGGGTTAGGTGTTAGGGTGAGGGGTGTTAGGGCTAAGTGTGAGGGGTGTTAGGGTGAGGGGTGTTAGGGTGAGGGGTGTTAGGGATAAGTGTAAGGGGTGTTAGGGTGAGGCATGTTAGGAATAAGTGTGAGGGGTGTTAGGTCTTAGGGATAAGTGTGAGAATGTTAGGTTTAGGTGTTAGGTTGATGGGTGTTATGGATAAGTGTGAGGGGTGTTAGGGTTAGGGTTAGGGGTGTTAGGGATAAGTGTGAGGGGTGTTAGGGTTAGGGTAAGGGGTGTTAGGGATAAGTGTGAGGGGTGTTAGGGTTAGGTGTTAGGGTGAGGGTTGTTAGGGATAAGTGTGATGGGTGTTAGGGTAAGGGATGCTAGGGTTAGGTGTTAGGGTAAGGGCCGTTAGTGATAAGTGTGAGGGGGTATTAGGTTTAGGTGTTAGGGTGAGGGGTGTTAGGGATAAGTGTGGGGGGTGTTAGGGTGAGGGATGTTAGGGTTAGGTGTTAGGGATAAGTGTGAGGGGTGTTAGGGTTAGGGTAAGGGGTGTTAGGGATAACTGTGAGGAGTGTTAGGGTTAGGTGTTAGGGTGAGGGGTGTTAGGGATAAGTGTGATGGGTGTTAGGGTAAGGGATGTTAGGGTTAGGTGTTAGGGTGAGGGGTGTTAGGGATAAGTGTGATGGGTGTTAGGGTAAGGGATGTTAGGGTTCGGTGTTAGGGTAAGGGCTGTTAGTGATAAGTGTGTGGAGGTATTAGGGTTAGGTGTTAGGGTGAGGGGTGTTAGGGATAAGTGTGAGGGGTGTTAGGGTTAGGGTAAGGGGTGTTAGGGATAAGTGTGAGGGGTGTTAGGGTTAGGTGTTAGGGTGAGGGGTGTTAGGGATAAGTGTGATGGGTGTTAGGGTAAGGGATGCTAGGGTTAGGTGTTAGGGTAAGGGCCGTTAGTGATAAGTGTGAGGGGGTATTAGGTTTAGGTGTTAGGGTGAGGGGTGTTAGGGATAAGTGTGGGGGGTGTTAGGGTGAGGGATGTTAGGGTTAGGTGTTAGGGATAAGTGTGAGGGGTGTTAGGGTTAGGGTAAGGGGTGTTAGGGATAAGTGTGAGGAGTGTTAGGGTTAGGTGTTAGGGGTAAGTGTGAGGGGTGTTAGGGTTAGGTTGAGGGGTGTTAGGGATAAGTGTGGGGGGTGTTAGGGTGAGGGATGTTAGGGTTAGGTGTTAGGGTAAGGGGTGTTAGGGAGAAGTGTGAGGGTGTATTAGGGTTAGGTGTTAGGGTAAGGGGTGTTAAGGATAAGTGTAAGGGGTATTAGAGTGAGGCATGTTAGGAATAAGTGTGAGGGGTGTTAGGTATTAGGGATAAGTGTGAGGGGTGTTAGGGTTAGGTGTTAGGTTGATAGGTGTTATGGATAAGTGTGAGGGGTGTTAGGGTTGGGTGCTAAGGTGAGGGGAGGATGATGATGATAAGGGGGGGAAGAGACACAGGGGTGTCCTTGCAGCAGAGATCAAAAGAGTCCTTCAGGACTGTATTGCACACTGTGTACAGTAGCCTAGCTATTGTTTTCCCTATTGATGCAGTATCACCTACACTCAGCCTCCTCTCAGTAAGCCTGCAAGTTAGGTATGATTCCAAAATGGCTGCTGTCCATGAGTTAGAAGGGTCTGGAAGGCAGGGTATGATGCTGATTGGCTGGAATGTGTCTGCTGACTGTGAGTTGCAGGGTCAAAGTTTGCTCAATGATAAAGTATAGGGGGCGGATCGAACATTGCATATGTTCGCAGTTCGCCGCGAACATGCTATGTTCGCCAGGAACAGTCCGACGGCGAACTATTCGCGACATCTCTAGTCACTGTTTGTTTTGCATTATTTCAATTTATTAATTCATTGTATATTTCACTGAATTTTTATTTACTCACTTTTTGTGGCAATTTTAGTTTGAACACAAATTGGAATAAATTTAAGGCCCCACATTTTTTATTATTTTTTTTAAATTATGGACTCATGTAATATGGAAAGAAGTATGCCTGCACCCATTTTTTCCTTTCCTGTGCATGTACATTGCTCTCTTGCTGTGTGAGCAAAACAGACATTTCCATTTTAAAACTACATAGCTACTCATACACATGCCAAGCTATTACTTGTTTACTGGGCCATATTATTTATATTTTTCTATGGGAGGGCAGCAAGCACATGTTACCCAAACATATGATCATTTATATAACAAATAAAAACAGAGTAATTATCAATGTTAAAGGGCCACTGCACAATGAAAACAGAAATGGTTTGAAAAATTCAGTCTAAGAGCATAAGAAAAAGGTCATACAGCTAGTATTAATTACCGTATATACTCGAGAATAAGCCAAGTTTTTCAGCCCTTTTTTTAAGGCTAAAAAGGGCCCCCTCGGCTTATACTCGAGTCACTCCCCCTAGTGTCTCTCTAACCCCCCCCCCCCCGTGTCTCTCTACCCCCCTGTGTCTCTTTCTCTCCCCCTCCTAATCCTCAACCCCCCCTCCTCATCCTCAACCCCCCTCCTTACTTTCTCCCCTCACTTACCTGCTTCTTCTCCGGCCTCTGCTCCGTCTTGACCGCGGCGCGCATGTGACGTCACATACGCGCTGGGG
Source organism: Discoglossus pictus (assembly GCA_027410445.1). Taxonomy (NCBI): domain Eukaryota; kingdom Metazoa; phylum Chordata; class Amphibia; order Anura; family Alytidae; genus Discoglossus; species Discoglossus pictus. Next base: position 260,379,199 of record CM050167.1, on the reverse strand, counting down.
TCAAGACAGAGCAGAGGCCGGAGAAGAAGCAGGTAAGTGAGGGGGAGTTACTTAGAGGGGAGAAAGTGAGGAGGGGGTTGATGAGGAGGAGGGGGGTTGCGGTTGAGGGGGGGTGAGGAGAGGGTTGATGAGGAGGAGGGGGGTTAAGGATAGGGGGATGAGGAGGGGGTTGATGAGGAGGGAGGTGGAGGAGGGGGGTTGAGGTTGAGGGGGGGTGAGAAGGGGGATGAGGATGGGGGTTGATGATGGGGGGTTGAAGAGGGAGGTTGATGAGAGGAGGGAGGTTGAGGAGGAGGGAGATTGAGGAGGGGGGTTGAGGTTGAGGGGGGGGTGAGGAGGGGGTTGATGAGGAGGGGTGAGGTTGAGGTTGAGGAGGGGGACGAGGATGGGGGGGTTGAGGATGAGGATGGGGGTTGAGGAGGAGGAGGGGGTTGAGGAGGAGGGAGGTTGAGGAGGGGGTAAGGAGGGGGATGAGGATGGGGGCGTGGAGGATGAGGAGGGGGGTTGAGGATGGGGGGTTGATGAGGAGGAGGGAGGTTGAGGTTGAGGAGGGAGGTTGAGGTTGAGGAGGGAGGTTGAGGTTGAGGAGGGGGGTTGAGGTTGAGGAGGGGGTTTGAGGTTGAGGAGGGGGGTTGAGGTTGAGGAGGGGGGTTGAGGTTGAGGAGGGGGGTTGAGGTCCTTATAGGATAACCCTCCCACGCAAGCTACAGAGAAACAGTCTAAGATGCAATCTCCGTGACAAAATCAAAGTCATCTAAATATAAGATATTCTATACAAAACAAGTTGATATTCCGGTCTTGCATAGCTGCTAATGTTGTTATTTTCTTACATACTTCACAGGCATGTGAAAATATTACCAAACTCTAGTGGTCCTTTAAAACTTTTACAGTTGGTTAATCATAAAGAATAGTGCTATATAATTGTTAGTATTTATTCCAAAACACAAGTGTTTCTCTTTGGTCATTTAATATTGGAATGTATGACAAAATAACAAATGTATGACCCTACAATGTGGTCCGCGAGTTGTGTGTTAATCAATGCACAGGGATTTTAATATAGATCAAAGACTAAGAAAACTTACTTTTATCCAGAAGTTTCTCAACCTCCAGCTGAGCAGCTTGCTTCCACCTACTTATGAGGTCATCGAGTGGTGGGAGGAACTCTGACTAGGAGCAGTCCAAAATGGTCAGATGCAAGGTTATGTTTAGACAGGACATGCTTTTCATTGGCTGGAGATTGGTTTACCAAGATAAGGACACAAGCTCATGTTTGACAACTTAGGACTAACTGCTAGTTATGAGTTCTTCCCACTCTTTGATGTCCTCATAATTGACGGAGACTAGAGGGTTAGATATTTGAAAGGACGTTTTATAATTAATATTGCTTTTATAAATAACTGAATAGAAATGTTATTAAAGATCAATACCAAACTAAAACATATCGCTCTTTTAAAAGGATCAGTGTAAGTACTTTCAGGTTAAATCAATATTGTTTAATTCACCACTAATTAACATTTCAAATAAATATGCAATTACCAGCAAAAAAAGGGTTTGGCCATAAAATATAATTTAACACCACAGTTCTAGCTAAAGTTATATAGAAGTTTCCTTGTTTTAACTTTTTCTAATTTAACACATACTTATATTATTATTATTATCTCTTTTTGTAATGCGCCAACATATTCTGTAGCACTGTTCAAGTTTTAAGGACATTGCAAAACAAAATTGACACATTGCAGACAGTGGAGAGCCCTGTCTTTGAGCTTAGAGTCTAGTGTGCATAGAAGCTTTCCCTAAAGCACTTTACAAGACTGAAAAGAAAAAAAAATCGCAAATTTACAATCTAAATGATTTGGGTGTGGTAGGGGAGGGTGAAACATGTGTTGCGCATGTTAAGACTGAAGGTGATAAACTTCTTTGAACGGTTGTGTTTTTTAGTGCAGTTTTGAAGCAGGAGGATAGTGTTGTGGAGCAAGGAGTTACAGAGAATAGTGACAACGCAAAAAAAAGGCATGAAGGCGGGAGTGAGAGGAGGTGATAAAGAGGAGGAGAGAAGAAGATCGTTAGGAGAACGAAAAGGGCAGGTGGGGAAGTATTTTGAGATATAAGGCGGTGCATTGTTGTTTGTAAGTTAGTCATGATTTTAACATTTTATTCTGGAGGTTACAGGAAGCCAGTGATGCAGCAGATATTGAGCGAGGAGTATGATAGAGTAATCTAGCGGAGGAATTCATTATGGATTGGAGTGGAGTGGATGGGGAGGCTAGCAAGGAGTGAGTTGCAGTAGTCGTGGCTAGATATGATGAGAGAATGTATTAAATTAAATTTTAGTTGTGTCTTGTGTAAAATAGTTGCATATATTTTGGAGATGCTTTTTAGATGGAAGACACCAGATTTAGTTAGGGATTGATATCAGGAATAAAGGAGAGGGCAGGGTCCAATAGAACCCCAAGACAGCGGGCCTGTGAGGTGGGGGTAATGATGGCATTGTCGACAATAAGAGATATCTGAAAAATGGAAGTTGTAATTGAGGGTGAAAATATTATGAGCTCAGTCTTTGACAACCTGAGTTTGAGTTGATTGGCAGACAGTCAGGCGGATATGCTGGAGATACAGTTGGCAACTTGTGCTAAAAGAGAGGTGGATCTTGTGCTGAGAGGTAGTTTTGAGTGTCGTCCGCATAGAGATGATACTGAAACCCTAGGACATAGCTTTAGAGTATGCCCACATATAGAAGGTGAGGAAAAGAAGTAGTGCCAGAGAAGGAGATCCAGAAGAATTAGAATAGAGAAGTGACCCTATGAGCAGGTCATTGGTGACTTTAGTGAAAGCTGTCTCTGTGGAGTGTTTCGGCTGGAAGCTGGATTGGCAGGTGTCAAGAAGGGAATTGGAGGAAATAAATTGGGTAAAGCAATTGTATATGAGTTGCTCAAGCAGTTTTTAAGCCAGGGGAAAGTAGAGAGATAGGGTAATAGTTAGAAGCAGAAGCCGGATCAGATGAGGGTTTCTTAAGAATGGGTACAATTACCGCGTGTTTTAAAGTGTTTGGAAACTTACAAGTGTTTATGAAAAGGTTGAATAGATGTGTGAAAGCTGGGATAAGTATAGTAGAGAGGAGAATAAGCTATTCTAGAATAGGATCCAGGACAGGTAGTAAGGTGGCAGTTTGAAAGTAGACTGGAGACTTCATCCTCTGTTACAGGGTCAAAGGAGTGCATAGTTGCTATTGGATTGGGAAATGGTGAAGGCCAGGTAGTGTCAATTAGTGGAGAGGAGGAAGTGTGTGAGTCACAATGAGTGGAGAATGTGTTGCAAATGTTTTCAATTTTATGCTTCAAATGGCTGGCAAACTCGTTAGTCATGAGACATGAAGAGACGGGAGGTGGTGATGGGTGGGGGAGAGAGTTGAATGTGGCGAACAAACGTTTGGGGGTTGGAGGGCAGAGATGTTATTAAAGATGTGAAATAGTGTTGTTTGGCAAGGTTAAGGACAGAGAAGTAGAAGCCCCCCCAAAAAAACTTGTAGTGGAGAACGTCTGCTGAAGTGCGAGATTTCCTCCATAGCCTTTCAGCACTGCGGGAGCACCTCTGGATGTACTGTGTTTGTTTAGTGTGTCATTGTTGTGGATGAGAGCGAGGTAGCATGCATGTGGTTGTACTGTAAGGTGGCAGGGCAGGCGAGGTCAGTGAGGGGGCTGAGAAAGGGTTGTAACACAGTGCTTGCAGGTTGCTGTTGGTAATGGTGGTCATAGTGAGGTTGCAACATACATTACAATGATTCAACCAATACACATACAGATCTTTATTCATTTGATTTACAGATGTGCTTACATAGGCATCTGGTATCTACAAATAAAAAAAAACCTATACTAACCTTCATGCCAACAGACGCACAGTGCAGTGATCAACATAGCAATGTCTAAGCTCCTCCTTGCTTCCTTGTGCAGGGGCAACAAGACTACACATCCCATGATGCTTTGCGGCAAACTGACTTCCCAGTCATTGAACCAATGTTATAGATGTCTAATTCAGATTAGGTGTCAAAGGACCTTCTCAAAAAGTGTCAGAAATTTGCAAACATCAGTATAAGTTTACTAATGTTTATTTAGGGATTTTTTTCATGCAATCATATGCAATCATAATCCATGAAACTTAAATATGCCTATAATAATAGCCAATGCTGCACTTCTCCTCCACCTCCCTCTTTGTCCTGGTACTATTGTCCAGAAGACAAACAAATCAACACAAATTATTAATTTTGCAGTCCAGATTACCCAAAGCATGCTCTGCAGGATTAGGGGGTTTGGGATGCAGTCCCCATAACTCCCTAGAAGAGTAATAGTAAGCAATTTGATTGAGAATAAATTAGGAAACTGGCTGATCAATATTATTAGAAGTATCTAAACCACATTTTATAAAGTGCCCACACTGGATGAAAGAAAGAAAAACTAAAAAGAGATACAATTTAAACAGGGATAAAAAAGGTATATTAATCTATTTATCTCACATTAAATAGGCTCTGGAGATATGAAGAAACCACAACAAATATCACTTGACTCTCTATATATATTGATTAGGCACATTAAGCAAATATATTTTAGAAGAAGCACTTTATATTTGTATTTTAAGCACTTTATTATTTATTGATTATACAAAAAACATTTTAGCATGTTAATACACTTTGTCTAGAATCTCCATAATATCTCTCAGATTAGATGTATATGTTTAACACCCTCAGTTTAAACTAGGTATTTTATTACAAATAAAACAATAAAGATTACATTTGTATTCCCGCTGCATCCCTCAGTTATTGATTTACATGTTGAAGTTAATTGTACTTGCAATGAAGACCCTTCTTTCGTTTTCTTTTTGATCTGTAACACTTTTTGCTACCATACATATAAATGGAACCAGTATTACACTGTCAAGCACAACCATGCAACTTTACCCTCCGTAGACTGAATTCCTATGAAATATCAAAGTGAGCAGTGAATCTCCAATTGGCAATTTTCCTTTAAGAAAAAAACCCCAAAAACATACATTTTAACCAATGCAATTTGTGCATCATTGTTCTCCAATACTTGAAGTTTAAATTATAAAAATATCCCAAAAAATTGCAGATAGAGAATTACTTGTCAAATCTAATGAGAGCTATATTTTAATAAAATTTAATAAAATTGCAATCGTTCTTCAGAGCTCTCAAGTAATGAATTATTAAAAATACATGAAATATTCAGCTGAATAATATAGTGAGTGTGACAGACTGTATACAAATAGAACATTAACATATACTAGCACAATGGGTAAAGAAAGTATGGTCCAAGGAACTCAGCAACCTTTCTGCATTATCAAAGTCTACACTAGGGAGACTCAGTTAAACAAAAAATAGCATTGTGACCAACATAGAAAGGTATTGTGCAGTTACACAGTCATCTCTCAATAGAAGCAGCATAGTCATAGTGTTCTAATTAAACTGTAGAATGTGTTCATTTTGAGCAGAAAACAGAAAATCTTTCTTTAAAAATGAAATGCTACTGTCTTTATAGTTGACAATAGCTCCCAGTTTGGACATTATCACAAAAGAGCATATTTTTACCAAGCTCATAATATGTGAATGATGGGACATCTGGGAAACCATAAAAGGGCCTTCTGTGATCCTTGGAAAATTCTAATTCTGCATTGATAAACACAAATTAAACAAAATACAAGAAATGATACAAGAAATGATTTAATAATATTTTAACCTGTCCAACAAGTACAAAATACCAAAAGGTTAGATGTAATGGGAGAATAGTATGGAAGGTACACATGTTATAATTTAACTGGAGATTGAAATCTCAAACTTACATATATATATATATATATATATATATATATATATATATATATATATATATATATATATATATATATATATATATATATATATACACATACACACGCCTGCTCAGTTTCCCAGAGTGCAGTACAATAACAGGGAATGTATGATTTTCTGACAATTTTTAGACATCGAAATACAAATGTACTCATTTTCACTATATATATATATATATATATATATATATATAGTACATTTGTGCAGCTCCTGCTCAGAATTTTGAGAAATACAGTTATTACACTGCATTCTGGGAAGCTGAGCAGGGACATGCAAATGTGTCCACAAATGCTTTGTTCTTCAATCTATAACCATTTTAAACATGGCTTCCTTTAAGCTTATGCCTCCTGCATTACACAGCTTTTATGTTAAACCAAGGTTGGATTATACACAAGCTGGGAATCCTACCCACGGACAGTAGTTTCAAAGTTACTGCCTATTATCAGTCTGGGGCAGGATCCCAGCTTGTGTTGTGGACCTTATGAGTAGGTTGTTCACCACAACAATCACTTAATATATGGTGGGCAAAAGAGTGATAGAAGCCCTCCACTGTACAGTATATAAATAGTACATTTGTGTATAATATATATATATATATATATATATATATATATATATATTTATTATCCCCCCCCCCCCCCATATAAAAATAGGGCTTTCATTGTCATAGATGCAACTGACACTTTTAAATGATATCTTTTAGCAGTCTTTTACATATGGATAAAGTACAGCAATTAAATATAAAAGCATTTTGGGCCCAGGCATTTTGAGTTTCCCCAACGCTGAATGTCTATCAGTTTGAACAGATACCTTTCTTCACATGCTTCAAAAAGACAATATAATCATAGTGATCTATTGAGAAAATCATCCCTGCAATATACACAGCTAAACAGCAGAATGTATATTGTTAGAAAAGTCATGAGTACAGTTCTATTTGTGTAGATTGACTGGATGTTACCATATTTATCAAAAACAGTAAAAAAGTGCAGTGAATCACCACATTTCCTATGTTATTTTATGCAACCTTAAGTATTTTTTTAGTCGTTCAGTCATGTCGGACTCTCCTTGACCCTATGGACTGCAGCACACCATAGGGCCATGGTGATTATGCTTATCCATATGGTTTTCTTGGCAAAGATACTGGAGTGGGTTGTTAGTTGCTTCTCCAGTGGACCAGGATTTGTTTGACGTCTATGCTACGACCTGCCCATCTTGGATGGCCCTACATGGAACATCTCACAGTTGCATTGAAATACACAAGCCCCTTCACCATGACAAGGTAGCAATCCAGAAGGGGAACATTAAATATTACATCCTTGTATAAAAAGGGAAGGCATGACAGGAGTGCTCTCTTTTAACTTCCTGTGATTCATAGCCCTGTTATTCCTTATAAAAATATGATATTTTTCTTTAAACATACATTTTTCAAAAAAACACGTAAACATGATTTCCCCCAAATCTCTTGAGAATACAACATTTAGCCTGGTTTGTAGATAATTACTACTCTGCTATAGAGATCTCAGTTGCATTAAATATCCCTCTGGCAGTAAATAGTTTAAATAGTTGTTTTACAGTCTGTATTTCAACAACAGCGAAAACACATAGTTATTTTTAATATATTCTGCCTAGGGTGCTATAGGAGGGATCTGTACTACTTGTGGTACTAAAAATCATTGGACTCTCAAAATAATTAATTGCAAGTTTTATATTCCCTTCTGGGGTAACAATACTGCTTTTGTCAGCTTCATTACCAAACAGAAAGTCACTGTGTTATTGGGAGCATGATACATGTACATTAGTAGATCATAAAGAGTTTTATTTTTATGGTATTAAATGAAAACATTTTATGACATGTTCTTGACAGGTATTATTTTTTTTTACCTCAATAACTTGACTTTTACAACATTGTTGTATGGATTGCCTTTGAAAAAGTCGCTTAGATGTGGTGAAACGGTTGTTAGGCTACCCTGAGGTCTTGTTTAATGCCAAGAAATATTAGAGCAGTGATTATGCTTTTTGTTAAAGCCCTTGGTCCTGAACTGAAAATTTCAAACTGGAAAGAGAAATAAATAATTTGTGGGAGTCTGAGTGACCATCCATTAGTAATAGCATTATAGAGACAGGAATTGACTTTAAATGAATAGATGTTAAATATACCTGCATTTGGAGAAACATTAATTGATGTATGCAACAGTTTTGTCATGTCAGAGTGGAAATATTTACTCTTTATTTAGTTTATCCTTCTATAGGGACATAGCTAGATTTAGGGTTTCAAGTTAGTTGAGCCTTTTTAGGTAGGAGGCATCCCATTGAGGACTGAAAGTTTGTCTCTACTTTAGCTTTGTCCTTTTCTTAGACCAAAGAAAAGGACAAAGCTAAAGTTAAATTTGCTTCTTTTTTTAAAAAAAAAGCTTAATTTAATTTTATGCAACTTTGTTACCTAAAATTATTAGTTTCCTATGCACATCATTTTATTGCCCCTCTGAGTAAGATAAATCCAAACATATCTGGAGATCTGTATTTTATTTAGAAGCCTGCAGTTTTTGAATATCATAATAAAACCTGAGAAACTATTAGACTATTTAAAGGGACAATGATATTAAAGTGCATCATACAGGGAAAAATTGCAGTTTTAAAATAGATAATATTACACTGTTTTACCAGAGATTTTATAAAATCCAGTTATTGATCCAGCTGCCTTCCTTTATTGCAGCATGCAGAATTTTTGGGTCTGCAGGATCTGAAGGATCAGAAATGTTGTTGTTTAGTCTTGTCCAAATCCTTGTCCCTCTGGACCACAGCACATCTCTGAACCAATGTGACCTCAATATTTCCCAGCATCAGACTTCTCCAGAGATACTGGTCTTCTCATAATATGGCAACATTATTTGGACTTTAACCTCATGATAAAACCTTCCAGTGAACAGTTTTTCTTCATTTCTGACGCATTGCTTGATTGGACCTTCTTGCAGTCCAAGAGATTCTAAACAGTTTTCTCCAATAGCACAATTCTATGATGCTCAGCTAAAAGAATAAGAAGAACATCAAATGAAAAAGTACCTCTAATTTACTGGTCTACAGAATGGTGCAGATAAAATAAAACAGATTCCATTTGTTTTATTTTTTAAGCATATTGTTAATGTTTATACTTTATTTTAACTAGTTTTTAAGGGAATACTTTAAAAAAAAAAAAAAAAAAAAAAAAACACTTAAGAGGAAGTCCTGGCAAGCTTTTAGCCTCAAACACTCTACTAGCACAGCTCATGCATAAAAACAGGATGTAAGTAGAACATGAGGCCAATAACTTGTCAGTCTGTCAGTTTTTCCAGTTACCTTTTAAAAATTCAATTTGTAAAAATTTAAAAAATTTAAATATTAATTTGTTAAATTTAAACCATTTAAAACGTCTGATACCAGTAAAGGTTTGTCATTTGGGTTTCTTATGATGTATCTCAAGTTATAATGAATCGAGATGCATAAACAAATGAATAGCCTATATATAGGAAAATGGTAAAATTATAACAAATGAAATCTTATAGGAAAGAGTTAACCACAGCAGTTCAATTTGGTGGGCATTCTCAAAGTAGGCAGTACTTAAAATAAACACTTACTAAATGACAAATAAAATAGGACTTGTAAGACCTAGGTACATCATGATGCAAGAGAGACAATGTCTCACATGGAACAGGACGTCTGAATGTCAAGAACAGAGTGCTTTTGGAAAATATTTCCCCACACTGTTGAACCCCAAATCCTGCTTCAATCTTTACACCTACCTATTTAAAATTTTCCAGTTTGTGCTTTGTGGGTGGGCAATATCCACTTCCTGAGCGGGTCGATTTGGATTACACGATGTGTAGAGTGTTCGCCCCGCTTTCTTTATCACATATTATAATTGTCTAACTACGATTCGTCGTCACGCTGCGTTGTGTAGTGCGTACGACTTGCGAGCCGTTAAACCGCTCTGTTGCGTAGTGCGCACGACTTAGCGATGAGCGCCGCAGGCGCTCATTGCGCAGCGAGGCGAACCGTTATATCGTAGCACTTTGGCAATGAGCGCCGCAGGCGCTCATTGCGCAGCGAGGCGAACCGCTATGTTAAATCGTAGCACTTTGGCAATGAGCGCCGCAGGCGCTCATTGCAGGCGAGGCGAGCCGTTATGTTAAATCGGAGCACTTTGGCAATGAGCGCCGCAGGCGCTCTTTGCAGGCGAGCCTCGCATAGCGAGGCGAGCCGTTAAACCGTAGCACTTAGAAAAAAAATACGAGATGACAAAAATTACGAGATACGGCGGAACCAAAACACTAAAAAAAAACACTAAATACACACTAAAAAATAAAATAAAGGTCACTTACAGCATGGGAAACCAGGCAGGACGTCTGGAAGTGAGTTGGAAATCCAATTTACAGCGATTTAGCCGAGTTAAGAAGATCGAAAATCGGCTAAGCGAGAAAAAAATGGCCGCCGAAAAAAATGAAAACTAGGCTATACTACTACGAACTGCTTAAAACACAGCCACAGACGTATGTATTTGAAAAACAATGAGATAAAGGATGCGGATTAATCGCGCAATGAGTAAAAAGACAGTAGCGAGTACATTTTACGATACGATATTAGCGATTTACGCATTAACACAGATTTAACGACTTTGTCTCGCGCAACATCGGATTTCCCGCCTAAAACAACGCATTTGATAAAAAATAAGTTGCAAGTTACAAAAATAAAAATTTTATAAAAATTATTTTTTATTTATTTTAAGAAAAAAAAAAAAGGGACAAATGTAGCCTCATGTTGTGTGGCAAACAAATTTACTGTTAAACCGTAGTACTTTAGCGGGCTTAGCGATGAGCGTTGTAGTAGTACTTTGGCAATGAGCGCCGCATAAAAAATGCCGGACTAACAAAACGAAAACGAGGCTACAGCACTATAACCACGGAAAACACGTACCGATAATCCGCTAAGACGCATACCACACATTATCCGCCATTTTAGGATAATGCGGAAGTACAGCTCTTCAACACAATGCATAAAAATACGTAAATTCATTTATTAATTTGATTTCTATATTTCAGTAGTACACAGAAAACAACATTAGCTACCTTACAATTCCATATGTATATTAATAACTAAACAACTTTCCAAACATACACATCTCATTGCCGTCATTTTTTGACGGGCAATACGCCAGTTATTTTATAATAATTTACTAATTTTATTTATCTACATGGTTTTGGGACCAAAGAATATCATTAAACTTGGAAGTGCATAATAATGAACGCAATGTAATGTTTCTAACAGATGTAACCGCTGGCGGTTATTAAATCTACGTATCCAACTATTTATGAATAAGAGCGTTGAGTATTACAAATGTATAATCTTTATATATTTCTTGTCAACTGCAAGCAAATTGCATTTGATAATAAGCAATATGATACTATCTTATAGCCATCAAATACACACAAGTTACAACTCTATGACAGTCTAAATATATTTTATTCCAGTACTAGATAACAAAAATACTGTGAAATGTTTTGTATACTATCCCATTGCGAAATAATGCTCCTTCTCATGTTGACAGATTCGAAACAGGAAAGGGAGTGCTTGTCTGCCTAAATTATCCATTACATAGAAGCAGAGTGACGTTCAGATTCATACCATGCGTGTTTTAATAGCTAGTAAAATATGAAGCTGGTTGTAAAGTGCTTATAATTAGTAGTCAGTAAACAAGTTATGTTCAGAGCATACATGCTAACTAGGAAACTAAATGGAGGTATGAACATGGTCCAGTGAAGCAGTGGGCTCTATGAATAGGAGATGATCACAGTAAGAACATATGTGGAAATTGAATATACCCTGGGTATTGTATAAGTATATTAAAATGGAAGCAGGCTTTGCATCAACTTTATAAGAGATGAAGATCAAGACTAGAAAATTGGTAACAAGTTTACAGGAAATGGTCAGTAAGTAATGGAGGCCTTTGAGAAATGTCCCTAATATCCTAAGTGCCTCTTACAATAACTATTAGCTAACACATGTTTCCTGTAACGATATCTGGGAAGTCCTAATGTCTGGAATTTTATAAAAGCCTACGGATACTTTCAACCCTCAAATTGTCACTATTGCTACCTCTTATGAGCCAGGGGATCCCCAGGAGCCAACTCATTACTTGCTACGCCCCTGGTTATCCCCTGGGATTTCGTCTTAATACCCACCACCCTCTATGAGCCCGGTGTTCCCCAACTTAAAAGTATAACCATGAGGGTACTTATGAACCGCCATGGCACCAAAAAATGTACCTGTTAATATCAGGCTACCTATGAATATCACTCTTCAGTCTGGGATAAGCAGGCACTTTGTTGTTGACCGCTATGGTAACGGATTCAATTTAGGTGCCATGGGACCTGCATGGTCATACTTTAGACTACTATGGTGGTCATTAGGGATACCGCTGGTAACAGATTAATATTTGGTGTTATGCACATTCATAAGGACCCCCATAGGTATACTTTACTTTGGGGACACCTGGGTGGATACCAAGGCTCATAGGGGTTAGTGGGTATTAAGGGGGAATTCCAGTATATAATTGGGCTCATGGGGTAACAGATATTATGGGGAATTCTGGGGGGGTGGATGAACAGCTCATATTTGGAGAGTGATCATAGACGGCGGGGTCATAAACCCTCCTGCTTTAGTTTTTTATTATTATTTAAAACATTCCCTGTAATGGGAAGTCGGTGATACAAGTAGGGATAAATAAGGAAGTTAGGGCTAGTGTAGTTCAAATTAGTACGATTCTGGTACGAATGCTGTAGTATTGCTATGGAGACTACTGACACTTAGACTCAGGAGTCTCCAGCGAGCAGGATGCAAATACATGTTCGAGCTAGAGAACTACGAGCAAACTCCCTGGGTTTAGTACATGCGAGTTAGTACATTTTATGAGATTCTTTTTTTGCTGGAGCCATGGAATAGCTCTGGAAATTGGCTTTTCAAAAGAACCTGTAGTTGCAAGTCCACCTTATGGGAGCCATTAGTCATTAGCTATCAAATTTACAAAAAGTAATGATAGCTGCCACTACTGCACAGAATAGTTAAAATTAAAGGTTATTTATTTTTTAACATTCTAGGATGTTTGCTCATAATTCAAATTCCATATCACAGGGGCATAAATCTGCTCTGGAAAGTTAATAAGTTCATCGGGACACCAAAAACAATAGCACTTAAGTTTGAAGTGTAGTAAAAATTAGACCTCTGTTGCCTCCCAAAACGCTAGCAGCACTCCATACTGCTTTACAAGCCAGTTGTAACACTAATCCTCTCGTATAACCACACTAATTGGCAGACAATATTAAATTAGCAAAGACTGTTGAATTGGTGCATTTAACATAAAACAAGTGGTCACAATCTGCTTACTCAAGGGGGCTTGACATGAACCTAGTTCAAACCTACCCCAGCAGAATCATGTAGTTCCTGTTCTCTGTGGCACAAAAGATGGCTTCTGAAGAGAGCAAGGACCAAAAGGTACAGGCAGAGAATACTGGATACAGGTTCCTAGTGGCCCATGACAATACCACTCCCCAAGTCAGGATACAACACACAGAAATAGTCTCATACTGTGGATATGTAAAAACTATCTCTCAAACTTTATTGAATGACCAAACAACATATTTATACTCACCAATACCACACCCTTGTGTACATTTGTGTATGTGTGATGTCAGACCATCTGGCTTACAACCTTGGGCTACCAAAGCTCTTGAGATCAAATTCACCAGATATCTATAGCTGGCTAGGGAAAAAACCTTTATGTTAAACTCAAGTGTTTGCTTAGGACTACTTGAAGTACATACATCTGTCTTGACCCAAGGTCTGTATGTGTGAGTGTGCAATGATCTGCAGCTAACTTCTATGCAGAGCATTTTTACCAGTTCCACATATGTTCTATATAACATTTTCCCTCTTATAATATATTATAACTAGGATACATAATAACCATGTACAGGCAACATATAACCACACAATAGCACATAATACCAATGCAACAATGCCATGCCCCCTTGGCCATATTAATAATTACTGGCAATATGAGTCCTTAAACAATTAAATCATGACACAAATCATCTATAATGTTGAAAAGTCTCAGTACAGAGCACGAATTGTCACATTTATAGTATACTTGTATGACAAGATTGAAAATTAAAGACTGTGCTTATCTTAAACTATTGTATTTCATTTTGCTTTTATTGTGGCAGAAATTAGTTTTTCTTCAGAACAGGATTAGACAACTGGAGTGTAATAGGAGGAACCAAAGATGCAGAAAAAAATCTTTATTCAGGTCTGCTGAAAGAGGTCCACTATGAATAAACAATTGACAACTAAATAAAAGAGTGAGTCCCAGTATGATAATCCTCCCTCCTGCAGACAAGCAAAAAAAGATTAAAAACAACAACTTCATGACACAGAGTTTCCTAAACTGGAGATTTTTATAAAGAATACTTTAATGCTCATGGTTTATGTCACTCTTAGTGTTGGTTTGCTAAATATTTCATCCGTTTGTGAAAATGTTCCCAGACTGCAGTGGTTCTTAATCAACCCTTTATAAATGTGTCAGTCATGACTTGTTGACTTGTGAGAGAGCATTTACATAGTTACATACAGCCTAATTAAATTGGGTCTACGTTGTAAAACGTAGCCCATATCCAAAAATGTAGGACTTATAGCTATTAAATTATCCCAGTAAACGTTCCCGCAGACAACTTGCGAGGTAAGCCGCAGGAAGGTTGAAAAATACCTACGGGAGGGGGTACATTGAACTTCGTGGCCGCAAATCCTTTGTTTTCTCAAGCCCATAACCGCTACTTGTTCAATTCAGCTATGAAATTGCAACGAAGTCACTCGCGAGCCAGCCAGTAACACGCAAATGGTAGCCAAAGCCCTACGAGTGCTCGAGAGCACCCGCAAGGGGGGTAAAGTCCAATACGTAGCACTTGTAATGCAAATAAAAACACACTATTGTACATTTATTAAAAATGAAAGTGATGTTACATCTTAGAATTAACAGCACAACATTCTCAAGCCCGCAAATCGGCCACGAAAAATACTTTATTTCATGTTTATAATTTGTGTTATATCGATCCCTGCAATCAATGTTTTATGACATATACTGGAACTCGCATGTAATAGCCGTCAATATGATATTCTGTCTCAATATTGCATTATTCTGGAATGTGAGTACGATTGCAAACTGTAATTGAAGCCCGTAGGACTTTGAAATCTGCCCTACCCTTTTTCAGTGATGCAATGCTGATGATCTCTTTTTCCATTGGCTACGTCTAAACCAGTAACTATGGTCTACACTAATTTATCGTCTGCACGGTCGCAAATCCATTGTTATATGAACAAGCTATGATTTGCGACTCAAACCTGTAGCTTGCAGCCCCTTGCAATTTAATAGCATCGTAAAGCGGCCAAAATTCCAGCCCGCAGCCATTACAGGGCTCACGTTTGACTTACAGTCGTCTAATTTAATGTGGCCAATAGTAGATCTTCCCTGATCGCTGTACATAGTTACACAGTAGATCTCCCCTGATCTCCCCTAGTCACATAGTAGATCTTCTGTGATCCTTGTAATATGCACATTAAATGTTAATTCACTTCAGATAAATACAGATTAACATTTAGCAAAGGAAGGAGGGACCTGTCTTTGAGCTAGGCATCCAATGTCCATGGTGAATTCCCAAAGTACTTAAGATAGAAACTCGCAGACTTACAATCTAAGTAATAGTGAGTGGTATAAGAGGGAGAGAGAGGCGACAAGCCTGTTAGGGTGGAAGGTGATACGCTTCTTTAAAGAGATGCATTTTAAGTGAGGTTTTAAATGTTTTGAGGCAAGAGGATAATCTTTACAAATTAAAGTGAACTGGGGACTCACACAGCTAAATAGGAAGCACAAAGGATAAAACTACAAATAATATAGGAATACATAAAAAAAAAATAGGTAGTTATAATAAGTGAGTGATAAATGTACATTCCAAATATAAAATTCAGTTGCAAATAAGCATTTGGTGCTACCTCCGTATGTATTGTTTTGTCATTATTGTATTTTTTTATTTCACCTCCATACAGAAAATGTAACACTGTAATGTCCCTTTAAGAATGGGAGTAGTTATTTCATAATCCTGTTCATGAAATCATAATAAAAGGTTATGGATATTGCTGCTTCTCATATGAGAGGCCTTAAGCGGAATACAATCTCTGTCTGAAAATGCCTTCATTATTATCAGATATTTCCTGGCTGAGACACCAATAAAAATAAACATATCATGTGGCATAATAAAGTCTGACTATCTGCAAGACAAAAAAAAAATAGATGGAACAGACTTTTAGATTAAAGGGACACATCAGAGGTTCCAAATATGGTACAATAGAAAACTAATTATAGGTAATAGCACACATTTGATCATTGTTACATGAAAAATGCATTTCCTCAAAGTAACTGTACAGTGAGGATTTAATTTAACTGTCAGTCAGTCTTCAAATCCATCCACTAAGAAT
Source organism: Discoglossus pictus (assembly GCA_027410445.1). Classification (NCBI taxonomy): domain Eukaryota; kingdom Metazoa; phylum Chordata; class Amphibia; order Anura; family Alytidae; genus Discoglossus; species Discoglossus pictus. The sequence goes on along the minus strand of CM050167.1, from coordinate 260,362,770 downwards.
AGAGTGATATCTCTTTCTAAAGGGTAATTATTGATATAATTTGACCGGATAGTTTTCATTGTAAAGCTATGTGAAACTGAACAGACTGAGCATGTGCAGACTCTGTAATTAGCTCATCAGCTTAGGGACTGCTCAGGGTCTGACTGTGTTCTTTGCATAATCACTTGCTTCTGGTCGTGAAACTACATTTTAATGTGGGATGGCATTAATATCCACTACCCTCTATGAGCACAGTGTTCCCCAACTTAAAGTATAACCCTGATGGTACTTATGAACCCGCCATGGCACCAAAGTATTAACCTGTTACCATCAGGCTACCTATGAATATCACTCTTCAGTCTGGGATAAGCAGGCACTTTGTTATGGACCGCTATGGTAACGGATTCAATTTAGGTGACATGGGACCTGCATGGTCATACTTTAGACTACTATGGTGGTCATTAGGGATCCCGCTGGTAACAGATTAATATTTGGTACCATGCACATCCATAAGGAACCCCATAGGTATACTTTACTTTGGGGAAACCTGGGTGGATACCAAGGGATGGCATTGTATAATTGTAATGTTAATATTTAGTTTTCTATCAGTATTGTAATTTTAAGAATCCAGGATAAAGCTGTAATTGGAGTTGAAACGAGTTTGGTACAGCATATATTTTTATGAGAAGTGTGCCATTTTCTTTTACCAGTGCCTGTATGTACCCAAGGCAAAAATACAGTGACAAATTGCATTGATAAGTGGGAAGTGATAGTCCAAAACCTAAAACACCATATTTCTCTAGGTATTAGGATACCAGGGTTTACCAAAACGGGGATACTTATCTATCAATCAGAGTGAAGGGAAGGTGATCTATCCCATTGGTGGTATACAGGTAGGGTTCCCACAATAACACTGCTATCACATAGAACCTTTGAGTACTGACTAGCACTACATGATCATACACCTTTTTATTGATTTGGGTGACTATTTATCCTCTTCCACTTGAGACCGATACCTTTACACCATTAGACGTCTATATATGCTTTACACGTTCATCTGGTTATGAGATAGTGACATGTGAGTGGAACTATTGTAGTTTATTGCTTTTATTACAATAGATTGTGACCATCTGCACTAAGAAGTGGTTTTGCGCTTCTTTCCCCCCTACCTTTCTTAATACATTTTTCGCAAGTTATTAATGTTCTACAGTTTTGAGCCACTTTCATGACTAGTAGGTTTTTTTTTCAGTTGGAGTAAGAGAAGGCTCATAGACAACCCTGTTCTACACCATTCTGTTGCTCTTTTCTTATACCCCTCACTTATCCCCAGTGATAAGTCTTATTGTGCATAATAGTACACATGAAATGTGTAACAGGGTTAGGGTTCTGTCAGGAGCCAGTGGGTCCAGGTACCACTTCTTTTCATAATAAATCCACTGCCTCTAAAGAACAATTTTATTTTAGGGAAAAAAATATTTTGTTATGAACATAAAACTATTTTTTAGAGAAAAATATGATTTTGCAGACGGTTTGAAAAAGTTTCCATCTTGACTTCAATACTTCTAAATAATTGTGTACAGCACATAAGCCTCAAAGACTTATCACAATGTCTGTCATTTAGTCTTTTTTTGGCTTGATACCTATGTACATAGCAAGTAGGTGCCAGATGGCAGGCTAAAGTCGAGAAGTTATTGTTACTATATATAACATTATGGTTTATGTGCAATGTGGGTGTTTATTTGATACACTAGCGACTTGCCCGTCAAAAATGACGGCAATAAAAACTGAAGCCTGGCAATGCTGTTTGCCACACAATGTAAGCCTCTCCCCCTCTACTTTACTGGCCTTGTGATGAGTGCCTTTGGCGCTCATCACAGGCCTTGCAATGTGCCCCTTTGGAGCTCATTGCGAGTCTCTCCCTCTGTCTACTTCCTCCCTTGTGTCTTATTTCCCCCCTCCTCTCCCTCCCTTGTGTCTCCTTCCGCCTCGTCTACCTCCTTTGTATCTCCTGCCCCCCCTGTGTTTTTACCTCCCTCTCCCTCCCGTGTCTCTAAACCCCTCCCCTGTGTCTCTTTCCCCCTTCTCCCTCCCATGCATCTCTCCCCCCCCCTGTGTCTCCCCCAACCCTCCCCTGTGTCTGTTCCCCCCTGGCCTGTGTCTCTTTCCCCCTCCCCCTGTGTCTGTTCCGGCCTTCCTCGTGTCTCCATTTCCCTCCCCTGTGTCTCTTCCCCCTCTTCTCACTCCCCTGTGTCTCTTCACCCTCCTCTTTCTGTGCCTCTTCCTCCCTGTCTCTTCCCCCTCACCCTCTGTGTCTCTCCCCACTCTGTGTCTTCCACCCCTCTCCCTCTGTGTCTCGCCACTGTGTCTCTTCACCCCTTCCTCTGTCCCCCCCCCTCTGTGCCTCTTTCCCCCCTCTCTCTGTACCTCTTCCCCCCTTTCCCTCTGTGTCTCTTCCTCCCTCACCCTCTGTATCTCTCCCCCCTGTGTCTCTTCCCCCTCTCTCTCTGTGCCTCTTCCCCCCTCTGTGCCTGTTCCCCCCTGGCCTGTGTCTCTTTCCCCCTTCCCCCTGTGTCTGTTCCCCTCTTCCCCCCCATTTCCCTCCCATATGTATCTTCCCCCTGTTCTCCCTCCCGTGTGTCTTTTCCCCCTCCTCTACCTCCCCTGTGTCTCTTTTCCACCTATCCCTCTGTGTCTCTCCCCCTCCCTCTGTGTCTCTTCCCCCCCCCCCTCTTCCCCACTCTCCCTCTTCCCCACTCTCCCTCTATGCCTCTCCCCCCCCCCTCTTCCCCACTCTCCCTCTTCCCCACTCTTCCTCTGTGCCTCTTCCCCACTCTCCCTCTGGGCCTCTCCCCCCCCTCTTCTGCTCGTGGCTCGGGCCGGGCTGCGCGCGTGCGCGGCGTGCGCCGGGCTCTGCACACGCGCGGCTCGCTCCACGCTCTGCGTGACGACGAATCGCAGTTAGACAATTATAATATGTGATGGAAAAGTTGAACAGGTTTATGATGTTTGGATTAAATCTCCACAAGACAGAAATCATTACCCAAATAAATATAAAAAAGGCTTCTAAATGTTTTAAACTTACTGTGACAAACAGGAAGGGTTTCATTCATTCTGCATCGTTCCCCAGCTACTTTCCAGGTAATCAAGGATATGACCTGTGACCGACTGAGAAATCACATGGGACTCCTACTGTAAAGGAGAATTGGTGGTGGGCGGCAAATGGAGAAGATTCACTAAGCCAATAAGATGGGCTGCAGTACATCACAAACATGCATCTTAGCCCCTCCGGGTATTCACTAAGCTCTGATTCCTGTATCCATGCGTACCATTGTAAGTGATGTATATTGCATTGTCGAGGGATATACTGATGGAGCACAAAGCCCAATATGTGCTCCGGAGGACCTGTAGGGTGGGTAAAGTCCAATATGTAGCACTTGTAAAGCAAATAAAAAACAAACTACTGAACTTTTATTACAAGTGAAAGTAATGTTAGTCTTAGAATTAATAGCACAACAATCTCAAGCCCGCAAATTGGCTCAGAAAAATACTGCATTTCATGTCTATTTTTTGTGTTATATCGATCCTGGCAATCAATGTGTTAATATATATACTGTAACTCGCATGTAATAGAATATCATATTTGCGGCTTTATTAATATTGCATCTTTACTGGAATGTGGGTTCGCTCGTAGATCGTAATTGAACAACGTAGGACTTTGAAATCCATCCTCCATTTTCTTGTGATGCAATGCTGACAATCTCTGTTTCCATTGGCTCCATCTAAACTCGTAACTACGGGCTTGCTTAATCGATTATGTTCTAAGACGCAAAGCTGCTGGCCGTCAAATGGTTTGCGGTTTCTCGTCTCCAGCTAGTAGCTCGCAGTCCTGCTAATTTAATAGTACCGTAACTTGGCCAAATTTAAGCACACAGCCGTTAAAGGCTTCACGTTGGGGTTACTGGCTTGGAATTTAATGTGGCTCTATATTTCAAACAAACAGCTTTAACAATTGAGATTTACATACTTAATTACACACTGCTATATTATATTAGGTGACCGCAAACTTATGACAAAAACTCACATTCACACTTTTACTAGTTTTCCCAAAGTCCCACTGAGTAGCCACTTCTAGACTTCTCAAGTTTAGTTAAAAAAACTATATAGAAAATAAATCTTGTGTAACAGGCAAAAAAGCTTCTCATTAAAAGTTAAAAAAAAAACTAAAAAAAAACACAAACTTTTAGCTTTTATACCCAATTATTCTTTGTTACTTTTCAGTAGGATATGTTCTTGTAAATGAATGAGCTTTTTATTACTCCTATTGAAAACACTTGTAAATGTCACATAGCACAGACAGAAACTTTGTATCAATTTGAAGTCTCCTCCTATCTTAGGAAGTTAATCAACAAAATGGTAAGCTCCACAGCAGCAGAGTATAAAAGACAATACATTACAGACTGTATTATTTTATATTCCGTTCTAAAAATGTTTTCCATATTTCCAAGTATAGTTCTTCAAACTATTATATTTTAAATACATGATCACAGTAGTGCTTTAAATAATGTTTTACACGCTCTGTCACACTCACAATTTTAGACTGATTAAAAGGGATTATTAAAATTACTGAATGTCGTAAAGCATTTGCCATGTTATTGTCAGGCAGATATGCAAGTACTGATACCGCTCTAATCTTTGATTTTTGCAGATGTTTGTCACAATTTTGGTTCCATGAAAAAACCCTTAGGATAACGCATTTCATGAATGTTTTTATGTTATTTCTTCTACATTTATTAAATAGACAAAAACAACATCAGAGGAGCTCAGTCTGAGAATTAACTAACTTAAGTTGATTAAGGACCTATCCTGTTATCTGTCTGTCATCGCAGCAGCGTGCAACGGCCAGCAGGGTTTATGGTTAGGGGTTTAGGGTTAGGGTAGTGCCAGATAACGAGCTCTGCATATTATAGGAGCGACGGACACAGCAGCGTGCAACGACCAGCAGGGTTTATGGTTAGGGGTTTAGGGTTAGGGTAGTGCCAGATAACGAGCTCTGCATATTATAGGAGCGACGGACACAGCAGCGTGCAACGACCAGCAGGGTTTATGGTTAGGGGTTTAGGGTTAGGGTAGTGCCAGATAACAAGCTCTGCATATTATATGAGTTGGCCAGCAAGGTTAAGGTTTAGGGTAAGGATATAGGGTTAGGGTAGTGTCAAATAACGAGCTCTACATATTATAAGAGTGGCGGACACAGCAGCGTGCAGCAGCTAGCGGGGTTACGGTTTAGGGTTAGGATTTAGCGTTAGGGTAGTGCCAGATAATGAGCTCTACATATTATAAGAGCGGCAGACACAGCAGCGTGCAGCAGCTAGCAGGGTTTAGGGTTAGGATATAGGGTTAGGGTAGTGCCAGATAATGAGCTCTACATATTATAAGAGCGGCAGACACAGCAGCGTGCAGCAGCTAGCAGGGTTTAGGGTTAGGATATAGGGTTAGGGTAGTGCCAGATAATGAGCTCTACATATTATAAGAGCGGCACACACAGCATCTTGCAGCAGCTAACAGGGTTTAGGGTTAGGGTAGTGCCAGATAATGAAATCTACATATTATAAGAGCAGCAGACACAGCAGCATGCAGCGGACAGCAGGGTTAAGGTTTAGCTGTTTAGGGTTAGAGTAGTGCCAGATAATCTACATATTACAAGAGTGGCGGGCACAGCAGCGTGCAGCAGATAGCAGGGTTTAGGGTTAGGATTTAGTGTTAGGCTAGTGCCAGATAATGAGCTCTAGATATATAATAGTAGAGGATGCAGAACACAGCAGGCAGATAATAGATAATATATTTTGTTTTCAGTTACACAAACATATACATATAAGTGGTTATCTTCATAGAAAACAACTCTATGAGACCTGCACATTAGCAGCCATTCTTGTACTATGCATATCTCCTTATTTAACCTCTTCCTAGGCTGTAAAGCAGATACATTAAAGCAATTAAGTGCATCCCAGAGCATCTGCCAGGTCTGGAGCCTGATTTCCTCCCCCAGAGGAGGCAATGCCCCTTCCTTAGCTGGACTTCTGGGCACATGAATGTACAAGCAGGCTTATTCAGAGAGAGTGTGTTTACAAGCAAGACTGACTTAGTCAGCAAATCCTGCTGTACAGAGAGAGGGAGCAGCCAATGAAGAGCCTCCCAGGCTGAGAGCTCCAGAGTTGGAGCAGGATGCAGGCAGCAATGTGAGGCTCATCTTCCTGCTGCTGCTGATGGCAAACATGGGGTCTGGCTCCAGAGATTATTTGGGTTTCCCAGCCATGCACAGCCCTGGAGTCTCCTGCACCACAGCCAGCCCTGGGCACAGGATCCTCATGGACTGAGCACACTGTGCATGTCCCTTCATTTGAAGATGAAATGCTTTTCCCGTTACCTGCCTTACATCTTCAGACCTCCAAACACCATCCTGTCTTCCAGCTGCCACACAGAAGGTACAGACCAAGAAAGGGTGGGTGTGAGACCAAGTGGGATAATGAGAGGAAGCCTGACTTCCCAAAGCTGACAGAGCTGCTTCAGCCATTTCTGCCAAAAGCCCTGTGTGTGAGAGAATTAGTTGTACAGCAGAGCTTTGTGTCTGTATGTCTTCAAGGACACTCACTGTCCATATACAGACCCAGCACTGGCAGCAGGCAATGCATGTTATTCTAATGGTCATTATACAGTAATTAAGTTCACTTTAGTGTGGCTATCATGGCTATCCTTCTGCCTGGATGCTGGGCTGCTCAGCTTGTCACTGTCTATGTAATGCAGTTGTATGTCCCCAAACACTCATGTGTAGCTGTTTTGCATGAAAGTCTGGGAACAAAATTGCAGTTATTAGAAAAAAAATGCATTTTTTTTTACTGCTACTATACAGACAGTATTTTATATGTATTTTTGTATGTTACAACTTGTCTGTCTGCTGACTACTGTATGTCTGTGCTTAGAACTGATGCTAGGAAGGACCATTTTATTTAATAAGATTATGTTGCTACTTATGGTCTTGAGAAATATATGGCCTACACAAATGTGAGTGGGATTTATTATTTAAACAGGAGTTATCCATAGGCCACCTCTGGGATTCACTAAAGCAATAATGTAGGAGATGCCACTGCAATACTGAGCTAGCTGACTTGTCTGGCAATCAATATCAGGCAGGTTATAGTAGCATGTCTTAAGGTCTAGAATAGGAGATATTACTAGAAGAATGTGTCCAGCACCAAAGGGCTACATTCTCTACTAGTTACATTGATCTTCTCCAATTCCCATGTTATGTTCACTATAGTGCAAAGGTATCTTTACAACCTGAAAATTAGGAGCCCTTAATTAACATAGGATTCAAGATGAGAAACTGATCAGGCCAGGGTGTATTTTTTTGTGTGTGTAGTATATATTAGAATCCCAGTTATCCGGCACCCAACTAACTGGGACTCTCAAGCAATCGGCACCGGCGTAAATGTTTCCATTTTCAAAAAAACTCCAGCTAAACCGGCATAACCAGCACCAAAAAATTGTTTTTTGTGGGCCCTAAATGGCCCAGTTTAGGTGCTAATGCCTTTTCAAATGCATTTTGGGGGGTTTAAACCCTTAAATTCGTGGACTCTCGTTTAACCGGCAACTACAGTTATCCTGCAATAGGGATTCCCCGTGGGTGGCAGTTATTTTACTGCTCATCAGACAGGCTGCCTTCCACAGGGCTACATAAGTTTAAAAATAACTGTACATTGACCCTTAGAGACAGATGTTCAAAATCCTCACTAAGCATCCTCTAGAAAAAGGGAATTTGTTCTCAAGCTCCTGTGCAAAGCATTGCAGATTATGAGGATTCATTTTCATTAGAAATCAGACATACATCATAAGTAACACTTTGTGTGTGTATATATATATATATACACACACACACACACACAGTATATGAATATGTACTTTTTTTTTTTAAGCGGAGGTGTTTAATAAAGCAGAATTGTGGGAAAGTACTATTTTACAGAAAGAGTGGTAAGTACATGGCAGAGCCTTTCATTGATCAAAAATACTATCAGTGAAGGAATGCTTGAGGAGAATGGGTAAACTTGATGAGCCTGTATGCAATACATTTATATATATATATATATATATATATATATATATATATATATATATATATATATATATATATATATAACGCACACACTATAATGATTAACAGGACAGATCTAAGGGAAAATAACAGCCTAGATTAGAGATCTTTAAAATACAATGTCCTTTATATCACAACAGATACACTTATGCATATTCTTGGAATGTAACCATAGGCTTCTTGCAGTTGATTAGATATTAACTAACTCCTGGCATGTGTGTTCTTGGACACCAAGTGTCAGAGTGTTAATTAGTCCCTTCTGTTATTTATGCTTTCATAGGAAAGGAGAATACATTATTGCCTTACATGACTTTCTCTATTAGTTATTAGCAAATGCAGAATATAACCGGGGGAAAAAAAGAATGTCTAACTTGAATTACAGAGCCTTTTACCTGGAGATCAGCAGGTTATTCCACATTATGACTAATATATTATTGTTTGTAATCTGTGTACAACTGCTTAATGACAATAGCACAATGGTTGAAATGATTCATTATCTCTTGTTCATACAAGGTGCCAGTCTCAGACAGACAATTACAACCCTATTGTCAGCATTCGTAATGGCCTATTTGCATAATACACACTCTGTTATTTGTTGTTTATCTGTTCATTGATTAGGATGTATAGCATATAAAGCTTAACAATACTATTTGTATTAATACACAGATTTTCTACTACAACATTTAAAGGATCAATGTAGTCAAATAAGAAGTCTGACACTATTATCAGCTGTATAAGCCACTGAGATAAATCTTTTTTTTTTCTCAATTTTTTGAAGACTGTTTATGAGAACAGGAATCCACCCTGGGAGCTGAATGATGGGGGTTTGTGTTTGTAGTGATCAGTGACGTAGGAGGGAACGGACAGCCTATGTGCAGATAATAGGATAAGATTGACACCACACCCATTCCCCCTGACTGTCCCAGAAGCAGGGATCTTGCATCATTCAATGCAACCATAGCACTCCAGAAATGTAAACAGCTCTCGGGCACACAACTTCCACCAGTGTATCATGGATGCCTCCAGGGTCCTACAGAGGCATGATCATGTAATGTTTCTAACTAATAACTAACTGTAGGACTTGTTTCCTGGTTAATTATGCTTAGACAAAGTTTTCAAACATATTTTTGAAATATGAATTTAATGTGTCACGTTTAAAAGACATTGTTGACTAAATGTAACTGTATTTATTGGTTACTTTTTATTATTTACAACTGTGAATGATTTTTTTAAATTGTTTTGAATGTAATTTCCTTGTTTTTAGTTTAATTTTAAAAGAATATCTAATACACATAGGTGATGCTATCTAATATCTAACTGCGTAGGGTTCTGATACAGTCAGAGATGTAATAGGCAGTGGTGTTGTTCTGCCTTGGTCAACAAGGTCCTGGCCTAAGGAAATAGTTTCAGGGCACTAGGTCGCCCTGAATTGTTAGTTCAATGGCACAGTAAGTATGCTAGCCGAACTGGAAAAGAGACTGAAAAACACACACAGCACAGGGGGAGAGCCAGGGAGCCTGGGAGTGAGGCTGCAAGTTCATTTGAGGCATATTTTAGTTCTTTTTTAACAACCAAAATTTGCCGAAGCGGGGGAAAAAACGTAAAAAATATGAAACAGGATGAAAACGAGGCTCAGAAAGGCCAGGCACGCAGAACTTAGAAAATACATGACGCAAAAGACAATAACACAGACAAACAACGCCAGGCACGCAGGACTTCGAAAATATACAACGGCGAAGACTGTAACACTTACACGCACCAAGCAAACAGCATTGCCAGCCTTACAACCTTGGCTTTGCATTAAAGCTGTGTAATACAGCATTCATAAGCTTAAAGGGAGCCATGTTTGATAATGGCTACGGATTGAAGAGCGAGGCATTTGTGGGCACATTTGCATGTCCCAGCTCAGCTTCCCAGAATGCAGTGTAATACCTGATTTTCTTGGAATTCTGAGCTAGAAGCAGGTTTTCTAACTTGTTTTAGACATTCAAACATGAACACAGACGTACTATTTATTAAATATAAATATAAATATATATATATATATATATATATATATATATATATATATATATATATATATATATATATATATACAGTCCGGTCCATAAATATTGGGACATCGACATAATTCTAATCTTTTTGGCTCTATACCCCACCACAATGGATTTGAAATGAAACGAACAAGATGTGCTTTAACTGGAGACTTTCAGCTTTAATTTGAGGGTATTTACATCCAAATCAGGTGAAGGGTATAGGAATTACAACAGTTTGTATATGTGCCTCACACTTTTTAAGGGACCAAAAGTAATGGGACAATTGGCTGCTCAGCTGTTCCATGGCCAGGTGTGTGTTATTCCCTCATTATCCCATTTACAAAGAGCAGATATGGCCAGATCAAGAACACTCTCCAGGAGGTAGGTGTATGTGTGTCAAAGTCAACAATCAAGAGAAGACTTCACCAGAGTAAATACAGAGGGTTCACCACAAGATGTAAACCATTGGTGAGCCTCAAAAACAGGAAGGCCAGATTAGAGTTTTCCAAACAACACCTAAAAAATCCTTCACAGTTCTGGAACAACATCCTATAGACAGATGAGACTAAGATCAACTTGTACCAGAGTGATGGGAAGAGAAGAGTATGGAGACGGAAAAGGAACTGCTCATGATCCAAAGCATACCACCTCATCAGTGAAGCATGGTGGTGGTAGTGTCATGGCGTGGGCATGTATGGCTGCCAATGGAACTGGTTCTCTTGTATTTATTGATGATGTGACTGCTGACAAAAGCAGCAGGATGAATTCTGAAGTGTTTCGGGCAATATTATCTGCTCATATTCAGCCAAATGCTTCAGAACTCATTGGACGGCGCTTCACAGTGCAGATGGACAATGACCCGAAGCATACTGCAAAAGCAACCAAAGAGTTTTTTAAGGGAAAGAAGTGGAATGTTATGCAATGGCCAAGTCAATCACCTGACCTGAATCTGATTGAGCATGCATTTCACTTGCTGAAGACAAAACTGAAGGGAAAATGCCCCAAGAACAAGCAGGAACTGAAGACAGTAGCAATAGAGGTCTGGCAGATCATCACCAGGGATGAAACCCAGTGTCTGGTGATGTCTATGCGTTCCAGACTTCAGGCTGTAATTAACTGCAAAGGATTTGCAATCAAGTATTAAAAAGTGAAAGTTTGTTTTATGACTGTTAATCTGTCCCATTACTTTTGGTCCCTTAAAAAGTGGGAGGCACATATACAAACTATTGTAATTCCTATACCCTTCACCTGATTTGGATGTAAATACCCTCAAATTAAAGCTGAAAGTCTGCAGTTAAAGCACATCTTGTTCGTTTCATTTCAAATCCATTGTGGTGGGGTATAGAGCCAAAAAGATTAGAATTATGTCGATGTCCCAATATTTATGGACCGGACTGTATATATATATATATATATATATATATATATATATATATATTTATATTTATATTTATATTTAATAAATAGTACGTCTGTGTTCATGTTTGAATGTCTAAAACAAGTTAGAAAACCTGCTTCTAGCTCAGAATTCCAAGAAAATCAGGTATTACACTGCATTCTGGGAAGCTGAGCTGGGACATGCAAATGTGCCCACAAATGCCTCGCTCTTCAATCCGTAGCCATTATCAAACATGGCTCCCTTTAAGCTTATGAATGCTGTATTACACAGCTTTAATGCAAAGCCAAGGTTGGATTAAACACAAACCGAGTATCCTATCCATCTACAGCTGTTTCAAGCTTACTGACGATCATCAGCATGGAGCGGGATCTCAGCCTGTGTTGTGGACCTTATGAGTAGGTAGTTCACCACAACAATCATTTATAATATGGTGGGCAAAAGAGCTATAGAAGCCCTCCACCGTACAGTAAATAAATAGTACATCTGTGTTCATGTTTGAATGTCTGAAACAAGTTACAAAAACCTGCTTCCAGCTCAGAATTCCGAGATATAGTGCCTTGCAAAAGTATTCACCCCCCTTGGAATTTTTCGTGTTTTGTTGCGTCACAACCTGGAATTAACATGGATTGTTTGAGGATTTGCATCATTCAATATACAGAACATGTCCACAACTTTGAAGATTTTTTTTTATTTTTTTTATTTTGAAGCAAACAACAAATAGGACAAAATAACAGAAAAAGTCAATGTGCATAACTATTCACCCCCCTAAAGTCAATATTTTGTAGAACCACCTTTTGCGGCAATCACAGCTCCAAGTCGCTTTGGATAAGTCTCTATGAGCTTGCCACATCTTACCACTGGGATTTTTGCCCATTCCTCCTTGCAAAACTGCTCCAGCTCCTTCAAGTCGGATGGTTTGCCCTTGTGAACAGCAATCCTTCGGACCAGAGATTTTCTATTGGATTGAGGTCTGGGCTTTGACTAAGCCATTCCATCACATTTTCATTTTTCACCTTAAACCACTCAAGTGTTGCTTTAGCAGTGTGTTTGGGGTCATTGTCCTGCTGGAAGGTGAACCTCCGTCCTAGGCTCAAATCACGCACAGAGTGGTACAGGTTTTGCTCAAGAATATCCCTGTATTTAGCACCATCCATCTGTCCCTCAACTCTGACCAGTTTCCCAGTTCCGGCTGGTGAAAAAATCCCCACAGCATGATGCTGCCATCACCACGTTTCACGGTGGGGATGGTGTTCTTTGGGTGATGTGATGCGTTGCGTTTTCGCCAGACATATCGTTTTCTTTGATGGCCGAAAAGTTCAATTTTAGTCTCATCAGACCAGAGCACCTTCCTCCATACATTTTGGGAGTCTCCCACATATCTTTTCGCAAACTCAGAACATGCGATTTTGTTTTTTTGCTGAAAGTAATGTCTTTCTTCTGGCCACTCTGCCATAAAGCCCAACTCTATGGAGCGTACGGCTTATTGTTGTCCTATGTACAGATACTCCAGTCTCTGCTGTGGAACTCTGCAGCTCCTCAAGGGTTACCTTAGGTCTCTGTGTTATCTCTCCGATTAATGCCCTCCTTGCCCGGTCCATGAGTTTTGGTGGGGGGCCGTCTCTTGGCAGGTTTGCTGTTGTGCCATGTTCTTTCCATTTGGCTATGATAGATTTGATGGTGCTCCTGGGGATCATCAAAGATTTGGATATTTTTTATAACCTAACCGTGACTTGTGCTTCTCAACAACATTGTTCCTTACTTGTTTGGATAGTAACTTGGTCTTCATGGCAGTGTTTGGTTAGTGGTGCCTCATGCTTATGTGTTGCAGCCTCTGGGGGCTTTAAAAAAAGGTGTGTGTATGTAATGACAGATCATGTGACACTTAGATTGCACACAGGTGGACATCATTTCACTAATTATGTGACTTCTGAAGGTAATTGGTTGCACCAGAGCTTTTCGTGGGCTTCATAACAAAGGGGGTGAAAACATACGCACATGCCAATTTTCTGTTTTCTATTTCTAAAAAAATAGTTTTATGTATATATTTTTCTCATTTCACTTCACCAACTTAGACTTTTGTGTTCTGATCCATCACATACAATTCAGTTTAACAAAACATTGAACTTAAGGCTGTAATGTAACAAAATAGGTAAAAAGTCAAGGGTTGAATACTTTTGCAAGGCACTGTATATATATCAACTTCCCAGAATGCAGTGTAATAACTGTTTTTCTCGGAACTCTGAGCTGGAAGCAGGTTTTTTTTTAACTTGCTTTAGACATTCAAGTGTGAACACAGATGTACTTTTTATTTACTGTACTACTGTACGGTGGAGGGCTTCTATCGCTCTTTTGCCCACCATATTATAAATGATTGTTGTGGTGAACTACCTACTCATAATTTCCACAACACAGGCTGAGATCCCGCTCCATGCTGATGATAGCCAGTAAGCTTGAAACAGCTGTACATGGATTGGATACTCAGCCTGTGTTTATTCCAACCTTGGCTTTGCATTAAAGCTGTGTAATACAGCATGCATAAGCTTAAAGGAAGCCATGTTTGTTGATGGCTACGGAATGAAGAGCGAGGCACTTGTGGGCATATTTGTGTGTCCCAGCTCAACTTCCCAGAATGCAGTGTAATAACTGTTTTTCTCGGAACTCAGAGCTGGAAGCAGTTTTTTTTTAACTTGCTTTAGACATTCAAGTGTGAACACAGATGTACTTTTTATTTACTATATATATATATATATATATATATATATATATATATATATATATATATATATATATATATATACACACACACACACACATACAGTATAAACACACACTTCTTTCTGCAAAGATACCCAATGTGTTGACCCATTTTATAAATACACAGAGGTGGAGGAATTCCAGGAGCTCAGCCTCCTACAAGACAACTCCTAAATATTGTGCACATGTATAATGTATATCTATGAGGGACTGTCTTCCAGGCTCCTGGAAATATCTTGTCTGGCTCCTAAGAATTAGGTATTTTTGTCCACTCCTGTATATAATCTTGAGATAAATATACAGAAAACTGAAAAGGGGACTCCCAGTTGGAACAAGGTGTGTATTTATGGGCTAAGCACAGCATAAGCACGAGTGAAGCACATGATCGGAAGAGGCAACTGGATTCTGAAAGCTGAGCAAGTCTTAGAGTGCACCTGTGATAACTGAGAGAAAGTACAGGAAAACACGTAAAAACAAAGCAGAAGAAAGCAAAAGTCTAAAAAAGAAAGTAGAAAAAAAAAGCAGTAAGTGCAGAACTAATAAAATAAGCTTTACAGGAACTGAGCATATCAGAGTGGGCTTAGGGAATGGTGTGTGACTTCTCTTTAATGGGGGCATAATAATCAAAACCACTTCTGGAAGCTTGTCGTGGTGAAGGGGCTTGTGTACCTCAATGAAGCTGTGAGCTATACGATGTAGGGTCATCCAAGATGAGCAGGTCATAGCAGAGAGGTCAGAAACATTGCAGCCTACTGGAGAAGGAACTGGCAATCCACTCCAGTATCTTTGCCAAGAAAACCTTATAAATAAGCACAACCAGACAAACAAGCAGATATGCCTGGCATGCTGCGTCCATATGGTCATTGAGAGTCAGACAGAACTGAAGGACTGAACAACAACAACAGTAATAAAAAGGGTGAACTCAGTGCTTGTAAATTATCTAAGTCGAAAAATATATTTTTATTTTTAATTTAAATAACTGACAATATGTTTTTTTTCAAGATCTAGCTTTCACTGCATTAAAATCACAATACAGTGGTCAACATTCCTACATACATAGAAACAATATCAGTGCTGCTACACATCAATATCAATGTTTTATGGTATAGGCAATACTAAACTTTTATATGTACCCACCAGTGGTGGAGCTACTGTTGGTGCAGCAGGTGAGCAGTGCTTATAAAATACTTTATAATAAGGGGGGCAAAGTATATATTCCACCAGTTCGGCCTCTGGTACCACACACTGTGATTAACATTAAGTACCAATTAAAGACAAACATAGCACAGAGGGGTGATCTTTCTTATAAAATGTAACCTGCAAATTCTTAGTGTTCTCTGTTACAAAATGTATTAACCTCACCTGTTTCCATTACTATAGCACATTTATGTGAGAGGCCATGCATCTTTCCCATCATTAGAATAAATTTACATAAACGTTAAATACCCCTGGTGCAATCAACCTAATTCCAATAAATATGTGGCTGTTAAAGTTATAAAAGGGTAAGTCATAAGTGTACCATTATACACCCTAAAATAAGCTTATACAGGCAAATTCTAATCTTTATTTCCTAGTACCAAATATATCATTTGTTGTCACATACCGTATATACTCGAGTATAAGCCGACCCGAGTATAAGCTGAGGCACCCATTTTTCCACAAAATACTGGGTAAAATGAGTGACTCGAGTATAAGCCGAGGGTGGGAAATGTGCTGCCCCCTGTATCCCTCTTGTGCCCTCTGTGTCCCCCTCTCTCTCCGTGTCTCTTCTCCCCTTTCCCTTCCCTGTGTCTCTTCCCCCCTCCCTTATCACACTCCTCAACCTCCCTCCTCATCCTCAACCTCCCTCCTCATCCTCCCTCCTCAACCTCCCTATCCTCAACCTTCCTCCTCATCCTCAACCTCCCTACTCATCCTCAACCCCCTCCTCATCCTCAACCCCCTCCTCAACCTCAACCCCCTCCTCAACCTCCCTCCTCAATCCTCCTCCTCAACCCCCCCATCCTCAATCCTCTCTTCTCAACACCCCATCCTCAACCCCCCATCCTCAACCCCCCATCCTCATCCTCAACCTCCCTCCTCAACCCCCTCCTCAGCCTCAACCCCCTCCTCAGCCTTAACCCTCCTCAACCTCAACCCCCCATCCTCATCCTCTCTCCTCAACCCCCCTCCTCAACCCCTACTCATCCTCAACCCCCTCCTCAACCTCCCTCCTCATCCTCAACCCCCTCCTCAACCCCCCCATCCTCTCTCCTCAACCCCCCATCCTCAATCCCCCTCCTCAACCCCTCATCCTCAACTTCCTCCTCAACCTCCCTCCTCAACCCCCCATCCTCAACCCCCCATCCTCAACCCCCCATCCTCAACCCACCTCCTCAACCTCAACCCCCCTCAACCTCCCCCCTCAACCCCAACCCCTCTCCTCCACCTAAACCCCCCTAAATACCTCTCCCCTTACTTACCTGCTCGTGCTCCGGCCTCCGCTCCTTGACCCGGCGCGCATGTGACGTCACATGCGAGCTGCGTCATTAGCATATACCGGGTACCGACACCCGGTATATGCTAATGACGCGGCACGCATGTGACGTCACATGCGCGCCGGCTCCGGGTCAAGAAGCGGAGGCCGGAGCACAAGCAAGTAAGCGAGGGGAGAGGGGTGAGGTATTAGGTTGAGGAGGGGGGGTAGACATGGGCGGGTTAGAGAGACACGGGGAGGGGTTAGAGAGACACCGGGGGGGGGGGAGGGTGACTCGAGTATAAGTGGGGGGGGGCTTTTTTTGCCTTAAAAAAAAAGGCTGAAAAACTCGGCTTATACTCGAGTATATACGGTACCTGTCACTCAACACTTAATAAGGGATTTCCTTTCATTAAATTTACTAGAACGGCAGAAAAAATGCTAATAAAAAAGAAAGATTAAAAAAAGTAGAGGCGAAAGAAACAGAAGCTGGAGGTATAACTAAAGTAAGATTTGCAGGAAGGGTTGTGAGCATATCTGAGTGGGCCTAGAGCAAGGTGTCCAGACTTCTCTTCAAGGGAGGATGCATGGAACAAGTACACAAAAAAAAAAAAAGAAGCAATCGGAATTACAATTATGTATACTTATGATTGCTGTCACTTTACGATTCCCCACCATACTTAGTGTAGTCGTGCAGTATGCATTTTCACAAACCCCCTGTTGCCTTATCTCAGCACAGCTGGGTGAACTGGTTCTTGTTATTTATTATAACAGGAACTATTCATGTAATCTAATTAATGGGACTTCCTCTCTGTTTATTAATAATTAAGTTTCACAAGGATCTGTAACAGTGGGCAGAAGCTGATATTAAGCACCTAATCATTCTGAAGCTCACAATTAGTACAATCAAATGCAATTTCCCATTTTATTTTTGGCAGCATTTTGTTTTACTAGGCAATTGGCCATTAATTACAACATTCACAGGTAGTTATTCAGGATTATTTAAAAGAATACTCAGTGTTGTCCGACTGGTGACCCGCAGCTGTTTTTTGTGGCCTGCTGGCTTTGAGTGAGAATCTCCTCATACCCCTAATCGTTTTAAAATAAAGCACTCAGGAAATTATATATATATATATATATATATATATATATATATATATATATATATATATATATATATATATATATATATATATAAAGTCCAAAATATTTTATTATTTCACCGACATGAAGAGTGAGGTAGCAGTGAATGTCCAGTATTCCATGTAATATTCAGAATATTGCAGTATAAAATGTTACCGTTTTTACTTGTAAAAGATTTTAGTTAGATTGACAAGCTTGTGAGAGTTGTACCTCTTTTAAAACCGTATTGCTTCTGACTTGATAAAGAGAGATGCAACTCTTGGAAGCTTGTCACTCTTACTAAAATGTTTGACTAGTAAAAAAGGAATCACTTTATACTGCAATACTCTAATTTTTCCAATCAAATAGATATATTAATTTATATAGTTAAACATTTTTTTTTTTTAAATTAGGATTTGAAATCAGTCCAATATATGCTCACTAGGCAATATAAATCTGTACCCCACAATAAAGAAGCTGGACAGCATTGGGTCCTTTCCCTCTTCCCCTGCGCAACTGCTAGATGGCGCTGCCGATTTTCCGACAGTGCTGCACAATGCATATAAGGCGCGCCGACAGGAGAGGCCTTGAGCTATGAGAGGCACGCCAGTGGCCCGCGAGGGCTGAGTGCCGCGCCGTGCATAGCAAATGGCCTTGCTGTTTCAGCGGCATCGAGGTTGCGCCACGTCGGAGGAGGGAATAATTTCTGCCTTTCCTAGCGGCTACTTGATGGTACTGAAGCTGTCGGCTTTGCTCTTAAACAACGGGATAGATCCCAGCATTGCTCTAACTCAACAGACTTGTAAAGGCATGAAGAGTTTGTGCAGCAGAATAATGAATAGAGCTGTGCACATCATCATACAAGTATATAGTTCAAATACTTTATTAAAAAGTAAGAATTTAGCTTTTATTTATGAATTATAAAACTAAATACTTGGGGCCTCATTCAATTGCAATTTGGCCAATTGAATAGGGGTCTAAATAAGCACATAACATATTTTTTAAAGAAGTTTTTAGTTAGTAAACATCTATCCAAAAGCAAGGTTTTCACTAACTAAAAACTTATTTAAAACAAATATGCTCTGTGCTTATTTAGAGCCCTATTCAATTGGACAAATCACAATTGAATGAGGGCCATGGCATTTTGAAGTAGCTGTTATATAGAAGAAATTGATTAAAGTGTCACTGTAGTCCTACATTTAAATTATGTTTTGAAGAACTACACTTGAAAATAGGCAACATGCTGTAGAATGCTTAAAATAAAAATTACAAAAGTTTCTAATTGATTAATTATTATATTCAGTTTTGTTGCAGTGGAAAATACATTTTTTGGCAGTGGGAGGAGACTTTGAATGTAGATGAAGCTTCTGTGTGTACACTGGGAACATGGAAGATAAAACTAACTTTCATTACGATCAATGGAAAAGCTCACTACTTTAGAAGGACACATCCTCCTGAGAAAGGGACATCGGGCTGCTGCGTAGGGCTGCATAGTGGTGCATTGGCAGTTTCATTGCTATGTATAAAACAACCATTATTGCCTGCTTGCAGCCCCAGAGAACCTTAGTGAATCTGTCCCTACGAGAGAAGGCTAAGTGCTGATGTTGTAATGAATATTAGATGCACACAGCAACAGAAGGTTGGGAGCATAAATCTATGAGTAATGAGGTACATGATTACAATGTAATTAGAATATTTACAGGTAACCAGGGCATACTCAGACATCACACAGGAAGTGCGCATACGGCAGACCACTCCAAACATCACATAAATCCTTGGGGATACTACGTAAGAGCTTCCTGCGTATTAAACACATTAGAAACCCAACACATTTTAGGTGTTCATCTCACATTTTTGCTATCATTTTAAAAGTATTTCTAGCATGCTCTGCGGCAAGGTGTTTGTGGGAAAGGATACTATCATTCTATAAAATTCAAAATGCTAATGTAAAATATTCATAGTGAAAAGGAAAAAAAAATATCATCCTTCCTACATTTTGAAATATAACACGGGATACAGGTAGTGAAGGGGGATTGTGTGGAATATTTACTATTACTATTTTATCTATATCAATGATAATTATATATGTTGCATTGCAGTACTAAACTAGGCAAAATATGATGTGACTTTATAGATTATAAAACAAGTATTTTGGAGCACTTTTTAAATCATCAATTTAAAATCAGGGCTGGGTTTTGGGGATCTATAGCATAGCCTGATAATCTGAGATTTTTCAGCATAGGCTGCCAAATTCTTAAAGTTTTCGGGCTATGCTCACAACTAACCTACTTAAATTGTTTGAACATGACCATGGGAGTACCATTGTGTGCATTGTAGCTCTGATTTTCAGCCACTTATGTGGTATTTATATACTTTGCAGAATTGCATGTCCTAGAACTCGCTACAGGCTGCAGAAAAGTAAATATAGATCAATAGATGTTTGGGTATATAGACGGATAAAGGTAGTAATCTGGAATATGTGTCAGTCAGAACTCTGATATGAGCTCTTGATATGATCAGATTTCTGTCTTTATTCATTACATACAAATTATCCTTAACAAATATATGGCATCTCGTGACAGCAGTATTTACTATATCCATAGAAAAAGCAGGAAAGCTCTCAAGTATGCCCATAAGATGGTAGTGATGATGTAAAGCCTTTTGCAGTAAATAACCTTATATCCCTGATGAATAGCACAAGCTCCTGTACCCATAGCAGTGCAGGGGGCCTTTGATTGACTTCCATACTTTTTAGCGGTACTTACTACTAAGAATAAAACTGCAGGGAAGATTAAACAGAGCGGTACCATTTTATAGTTATTCCATTCAATGTCTGGACTTTATTTGCTGGCTTTAACCTTTTTTGCTCAGATCCAGGCTACTGTGTGAAGCAAGTCATTATTAAATGGAGGTCAAATCCCAGGTTACATTTCATAGATTTAAAAGACCTTGATTTAAACATTACTAATGATTGTTGTTGTTGCTGCAGCATGGACACCCAGTGATCTACACTCTTGCATATTATTATTCAGGACATAAATGTTTTTGCAGCGTTTTAACCAGCAGTGCGACAACCAATTTTCAAATTCATTCGTACTGGAAGTAATGTACTGTATTAAACTAGTGGCCACACCATAATAATGGGAAGGGGTGCTTTTGACTTCCTGTATTGCAAGCTCAGTTGGCTTTGCATTAATCTTCTTCATACAACAATCATATTGTCATATTTAATTTTAAATTAAGTTGGTCTTTATTTGTTTCCATGGTATACAGTACAATGTTACCATGTTGTGAAGGGTTGACAAATCAAAAGCCGTTTGAGATGGATAAGTTTAATAAATAGTGCGATAGACAATAAAAGGAAACATAAAAAGTTTCTCAAAAAAAGTTGTTTGCAAAATGAATCAGTGAGTAACGTATTAAGAATATGTGATAAGTAATGTCAGTTCCAAATAATATTCTTCCACTTTGGAAAAAGAATAAAGTTTATCTATTATTATGTGTAGGGAGAGGAGAATACTCAATGAGCTCACTATACATATGTTAGTCCCATGACCTGCAATTAGTATATATCAATACAATATGTTCTAATATACTCTCTTTGAGGATCTAGCTATATTTCTAAACAACCATAAGATGGGTCTATTCCAGCCCAGCCACAACCCTTTATTTATACATACGGTAATTATGTGGTTTGTGTTTATCATCTTCTACAAGATGTCGGACGTTCTTGGAGATTCATTAAGCCTCTCAGGGGCCGCAATGTCTGTTTTCTATGGGGAAAAGCTGCCAGTGCAGTTCCCCTCATAGCTTAGTGAATCTACCCCAGTATATGCTGATACGTGCTTTCAGTAAGACTAATGTATATTCTATCAGTTTACAAAGTACCTTCCCTGTTGCCAAAGCAGCTAAACAAACAATCCAGTTTCTGCCTCCAGTATTTATGTGGCAATTTGTGTGTCAGCACCTAGAATTCCCAGAGTGCAATAGAAACATTTTATTTTATTTAATAAAGATGAAAATAATACAAAAGAACTGAAAAAAAGAATACAAACAGTAGCCAGAAACAAACAAAAAAAGTCCTGAATGTCCAAATCAAAGTCCAAGAGACTCCCAAACGGACCCTGCCTAACCTACAACAGAACATCTTCAAAAAACAAAAAGTCCCAAAAAACAAAAAGTCCAAATCAATTGCACGTAGAGTGAATATTTTACACATACACTTTCAATTAGAATTTGTTTTTGCTTTTCCAACCTGTAAGTCACAAAACATGACACCCCCTACAGGTAGGCACCCCTAGGCATCTGTCTGCTGTGCCTAATGGTCAGTCTGGCCCTGCTTTTCTCACATAGGCAGAAGGCAGCTTATTGAGCACAACTAGTATTGGAGGAGTCTTATAAGCCAATCTTCACAAAAAACTATCAAATAGTAATATGATTCCAGTGATCTGAGTATTGAAGAAAATAATATTTTTTAGTTGCATAAAGGTGCATTTTAAGTATGCAAGGGTTATCTGCACCCTCTATGATGTTTTAACCAATACTAACTGCTAAATAAAACTAGAGATTTATATAAAAATCAAAGGATACAGCAGTTCAATGGACAGAAGGTGGTAGGGATCATTCCTGTTATTAGAGTGCCAACAGTGTAAGCAGCAGTTATAGCAAGGAGCTGCTAGATGGCGCTGCCGAAATTGTGCAGTTTGCAGGCACTGCTGAGATCATATATGATTTCCAATCTTAAGCCTTTACCCTTACCCTATAAAGCAGGGGTGTCCAAACTCGGTCCTGGTGGGCCGCTCACAGGCCTGGATTTGTGGATATCCCTGCAGCACCCAGGTGAGACTATTGCTTCTTCAGTCATCCTGATTGACTCCCCTGTGCACAGAAAGGAAATCCTCAAATCCAGGCCTGTGTGCGGCCCAGCAGGACCGAGTTTGGACACCCCTGCCCTAGAGCAAATATAAAATCGGCAGCAAAACCTAGCAGATGCTCACCACCACTGCTGCTGTCTGCGAACTGATAGCAGGAAAGGACAAGTGGTAGTAATGGGAGAGATTCACTAAGCTGTCACAGGGGTGTTATGATATTTCCCCCAAAATAGGATTTTACAGTAAAAACAAAATGAAAACATTACCTTATATAAAGTCTTAATAGTGTCTTGAAGTATCGTAATTCTGATGTTATCACATGGTACCAACTCTGTAATTGATGGGCTGTTCATCTGTGGTGCAGCAATTCCCTTCATTGTGCTTTTTAACTCAATGTCTGCGCTGATTCTGTTATATTTTCTCCAATTTATTTGGCTAGATCATAAATATGCAGACACAGACGTATTAGATTTTCAGATAAATAGGGGATGGACAAAGTAAACAGATTTATGAAGTGGGATGAGATTCTGATTAACCTATTACTGTGTATACCAGGGATGTGTGGTACATCCTGCCTTTCAGCACAGAACATAAATATCCATCGTCTGATTACAGATTCAGAAATGAGATGTCATATAATCTGATATACTTCAGAAGTGCTTGCTGTGTATTTGTTACTAGACAAAATATGCTATGAATATGGCAGATTGAACAGTCAGGCTCAATTCTATACATTGCCTTTTCCAGTGTTATACATTGCCTTTTCCAGTGTTACTTGTAAATGAATAAAAGTTATCTAAATACAAAAATACCTTTTCAACTCCAGATCTTGTGGGCCAAAACCGATCCAGGTTTTCAATATATCCATGCGTAAGTAACAAACAGACACTGGCAGATATACCTGTTAGGTATTTTAATCTGATCCTATCAATACCCATATTCAAAGAAAAGTCATGATGTAACTAGACCTCTGGGATCCATGTTGTACCACCCTAACTTTTAGTACAGAGCTTTAGAGGCCTGAAAAATGGTCCATCATGAGCGTTGTCTTCAGGATCACGAAGGTGAACTTAAAACCATTAGGTACTATGTTTTTCAAAACAATCCATTATATGTATTAAATTATTTATAGTTAACTTAAAAGGATATCTAAGTTTGCTGGATTACGAATGCATCTGATAGAGGAGAATCAGTAGTGTGTGGAAAAAAATGTTTTGCTTGAAAAAATACCAAAATATACATTTAAACACTCACCTTGAAGTCATCTGCATTTCTTGCATTTGCAAACAGTCGGCTGTCAAAGTTGATACCCCCAGCCAATTAGCATAACAGTCATATTCAGTTTGACCAATCACAGGCATTGTATCCATTTTGTTTTGGAATGATGTAGACATGAGTTCTGCCCTACTGTGGGATGTCACATGTTTTCATACACTTCCTTTTCATCATTTCTTTCCTTGGCTAAATTAGCCTCAAATTTAAAATGGTTTGTTTTGACCAATTAGGTTACCTGAAACTCTTGAACTAACTCTGCGTTCCTGTTTGTGGTGCAAAGCATCCTTGGAAATGTAGTGTATCACTGATGTGGCAGGAAGCTGCAAGGAGATTGGCTGAGCAAGCAAGAGCAGATAAATAGTGGGTTAATATTGCTTCCCGGATGCTGCATGCTGATGGGCGGATCAGATGTCTGTGTAGACACCCCCTGGAGGTGTCAACATAATCATTAGAGGAATATTTAGATATTAATAAAAAGTTTTATGAGATGTGCTGCATACACATGTGCTGCTTTTTGCCTACATAGTGCTGTAATGTATTAATCCAGCAAACTTAGATATCCCTTTAAAAATCATGGACATTTTAAATCTGTAATAGAATTATCCAGTCTTCTCTTGCAGAAGCAGAGCCACTTTTAATGATAACTTGCCTTAGGGTGAGTGAGTTTGCCTGTGGACTAGTGGTTTGATTTATCCTCCTGGTGTCAAACAATGACATGCTGGAAACCTGGCCTGTAATATGGACTGGAGCTATCCCACAATTAACGTTATTGTTTAATACAGAGGCTCCAGTCCTACTTACCAGGTTTCAGGGATTACCTTCTTTAGCAGAGGAGGCTCAGTTAGTTCATAATTAAATTAATCAACTCACCTGCGTTCAGCTCTGAGTGTTACTCTGACCCTGTGGAGGGGTTGCTAATTTTGTGTTTGAAAAGAGTAAATAAAATAGAGTGATTCATAGCTAAAATACCAGAGAAACGTCATAACTGTCTCTTTAAATATGTATATATATATTACATTATAACAAGAGTTAATACGCACCAGTTAAGTAAACCACTGCATTTTTTTGGGAGTGCAGGTTACAAGCTAGTTTTTTTTAAACATAATTAATATTACTCCATCCATCTGTAACCTCAAGGAACATACAAATTCCTTTGTTACTTATGTCCTTTGGAGACTAGAACAAAAAACTTGGACCGACAGGGGTGGTGTGATGATCCCTGAGCTGCAATCAGTTTATTTAACTTCTGATGAAATTTGCCAACGTAACGGTCCATATACCCTGAGACAGAAAAGGAAGATGGTCCACTACAGGGCAGGTAAGAGGTGGGGTGGAATAGATTATACACAAAAGGTCTCTTCATTTTGTAGTTAAAAATACTGTGATGAAAGTTTTTTCCAGCTCTAAGGATTTATTGGGGATATTGCATGTAATAATCATCATAAATGTAGTATTGGATTTATTTCTGGTATAATTAAATCGTGTCTTGAATATGTAAGGTGCTGTATCTGAAATGAAGAGTATTGAAACCATTTAGTACATTAAACCAGGGTAAGGAGATTTCAAGTTCTGATATTGGGGTAGACCCATTGTGTGTGTCCTTCAGTCGTGTCCGACTCCCTGTGATCTCATGAACACACCATGCTGATCCACTTGGTTTTCATGGCAGAGATACTGAAGTGGGTTGCCAGTTCCTTCTCCAGTAGGCCACAGCATACAGCTCTTGGTAGTCCTACGTGGTCTTACATCCAAGTACTGACCAAGGCGAACCCTGCTTGGCTTCAGGGTGGTGTGACCTCTTGGTTCCCTAACTGGAATCAAACCGAGATTGAGGCAGTGAAAGCACCAAATCCTAACCACTGGACCATCAGGGACAGGCATAGCAGCCTTCTACAAAGCAGTTTTTAGTTAATATCCCCCTGTAATTTTGTATATTCATGTACATCAATAATAAACATCCACATCTTAAAATAAATATATAAGTTCAGCATTTATAAGTGTTTCAGTTTAAAACCAAGTTTTGGAAAGATCACTTTCTCAAAACAATCTTGCATGAAATGTACTAAATAGTTATGTTGAGTAAGGCGCCTAATAAAACTATGTGTTTAATTATTCATTGCTTACATTACAATTATCTCCTTATTTCAATACTGCATTGAATCTACTGTATATGGCTGACTGTCATGTGAGTATGATTAGCGTACGTTGCTTTAGTAATGAATGCATCTTTGTGTACTTCAGAATATCAAACAGGATGAATTTGAAGAGAACAAGAATATTCTGTATTTACTAATTTAAGTGCATTTGAAGTAATTGATATTGTAGACCTGTTTGCCAATGTAGTATCTGTGTCCTGGTGAATCATTTATTTACATGCACATATATGGGACATAGCTGAGGTTCCAAATATGGTGGGATGCAAAAATATAAATATAATTTTGGGGATTATTCCTGTTATATACCTGCCACACTCCTGCCTTCTCCTGTGCCGATTTGTCTGACGCAACTTTGTTCACTTTGTTTTTTGGCAATTGCATACTTCAATGTAGTTTTATGGTAAAAATGTCCTTTTTACAATTAAACTACATTGAAGTATGCAATTTTTACCAATCAGTCTATCTGATCTAGCCACCAGGCCTGGCTCTTATAATTATTAATTACTCAGTGGGTTTCTGCATACATTTTTAGTTTATTGATGGAATCTGAGCCTTTGGGTTTGCCATGTTCAGATTGTATCAGTTACTGAAAACAGTGTATGTAGACACCCAGGGCCTAATTAACAATGATTTGCAGTGTAAAAACAATAAATCTTGGTGGGTAGACCATAAAGGCTGCTTTACAGGTAAAAAGTACAAACTTCAATGTGTTTATTGTAAGAAAATATTATACTTGTTAACATTCAATTGATAAAGTACTTATTATCTGTAGTTTTTATATTAACTTTATGGTGCCCCCATAATACAGCCCTACAGTATGCCATTGATATTAGCACTTGTGTATATGCGCATTTATTTGTCACACACAACTACTTATCTCTGCAATAATGCCTGATTTGGATTTGTTTTAGCTGTTTCTTCACAGATGCTCTTACCTCACTGTATGGTTCCTCTGGGTATTTTATGAAGCATATGTTTGTGATTGAAGTAGTCCGCAAAGTGTTTTGAATTTATGGATTTTAAATATACTGCAGTAATTTATATCCTTATACACAATTCATGTACCACTTTATGAATTCACATGAGTGAATTATTGCTCACAGTATACCGAAGAAGGTGAGATGTGATTTACATAGATGATCTATTTATTCTGCAAGTAATAAGAACAAAATAACAATTCTCAAGCATTTACATAGAAAAACGATTCTATGTAATATCAACTATCATATGCATTTCTTCTTTGCTAATAGTAGCCATTGCAGTGTATACTGCAGAAAGCTTCTCTGCATTTAAGGTCTCCATGAACAGTAGAAGCAGATCAGCAGTATCAAAAATGTACATACTTTAATTGCATATCACAAATTAAAGCCTGTATTTATTTTTTTATTTTATTTTTTAAATACTTGTCCATAATCAAGAGTAGTTCTTAAAAACTGCATATTGTATCCGTGGGACTACAGTCGTCCTTTCACTTTTGGTTGTATACATTCAGTAATTCTGACCTCCTTTATGTTTTTAAAATTTGAAAGTGATAAAAAATTATTTTAAAGTAAAAGCCTAGAATGATATTATTTTATATAAACCAAACACTGTGTGGTAGATCGCAATTTGTACTGTGTGGGGGTGTACTGTCAGATTGTGCTTTTGATTACCTTAAAACCAATACAAATATAAAAAATTGTTGCAATAAATGCTAAAATCTTAGTCACATTTTTTTTTTTGGGTAAAAGTGTATAAAAACTTTTTCAAACTGTCTCCTCCTGCACTAAATTGCATAACAAAAAATACATAAATTAGGATTGAATGTGTTGGCCATAATCTAGGGAGCAAGCTTTGGTTAAAGTCTAGCAAACCGAGAACAAATGTATACAAGGTTCCTATATCTAAATCTCCCTGATTTTATCTCTATCTAATCTAACACATGCTGCTTATATCAGAAACATACATTACATTAAGTCATTCTATACACACACAGATTTATTCTATTTAAAAATAAAACGTGTTATCCACACCCCAGAGCTGCTTACATTGGTACCTGATACCTACCAATCAAAACACTGCATTTAAATATGATTCAAGCCAGCAGCAGCTTAATGCAGATATCTACAGATCAGTGTCTGACTCCTCCTACTTCCTTCTACAGGGGGACTATACATCCTATGATTCCTTCCTGCACAAACTGCCATCACTGATTGTTACATTGTATTAAAATGTATTCGCTGTCTGTTATTGGCCAAAACAAATGCTAATTTTAGCATGGATTTCCAGGGGTATCAACAGATAAAAGCTGCTGCTTGCAGACTCAAGAGATGTTTATTTTGGGATTTCGTCATGCAAAACATGTTTTTATACACGACTGATTATCAGATGCATTCATAATCCAGGACATTTAGATATGCCTTTAAAGCATGATAGAGTGAAGAAGTTTCTCCTGTATTACTGTATTTACTATATTACTTATGCAGTTAATATAAAGCTGAAAATGTACATGGCTTCAGCAGCTCTGATATCAAGTATTTGTATGATCATTGTGTTTTCATTGTCCCAAACCATTTTGAAACCTAGAATTGACCATCGAAGGATTTGTATTCTGGTAATATATAAATTGAATTCATGTTGTAAGAAGCTGGAGGCATTTGTATTTTTTAGACTTATATTGTTTTATACTAACTTTGTAGAAGTCTATTTATTTTTTCTTTAATAAAGGCCAGAATTAGTAAGTTCCTGATAATTCTTGAATGGGAGCTGCATCGGTTCAGCTTCTGTAATATTAGAGGGATATGGAAGGTTTCTGGATTTTACTGAGAATATAATATACCCATGTATCTATTTACTTGTATGTACTTTATTTTATTAAGAAGCAATTGAAACATCTGTACTTGCATCCTACGTTCATGCAAATAGTACCTGTATGAATCTGACATGTACAATGTATGCAGACACAGACTCTATAGGGTTGGATAGGCGAGGACACCACACTGCACATCAGGGATCATGTTTGCAACATGCTACTGCGATGTGGTTGCTGATAGGTTAGTACACTGCACATACAGCCCTACAGAGTCTGTGCCTGCATACGCTGCAGTTAGCAGAACCATACAGGGACTATTTGCTTGGTTTTACACAGTATAACCTGAGCTTTAATTGCTTCTTTATAAAGTATATACAAGTAAATAAATGAGTGTATACAGTGCCTTGCAAAAGTATTCACCCCCTTGGAATTTTTCGTGTTTTGCTGCCTCACAGCCTGCAATTAACATGGATTGTTTGAGGATTTGCAACATTTAATTTACAGAACATGCCCACAACTTTGAAGGACAAAATAACAGAAAAAGTCAATGTGCATAACTATTCACCCCCCTAAAGTCAATATTTTGTAGAGCCACCTTTTGCGGCAATCACAGCTCCAAGTCCCTTTGGATAAGTCTCTATGAGCTTGTCACATCTTACCACTGGGATTTTTGCCCATTCCTCCTTGCAAAACTGCTTCAGCTCCTTCAAGTTGGATGGTTTGCGCTTGTGAACAGCAATCTTTAAGTCTGACCACAGATTTTCTATTGGATTGAGGTCTGGGCTTTGACTAGGCCATTCCAACACATTTACATGATTCCCCTTAAACCACTCAAGTGTTGCTTTAGCAGTGTGTTTGAGATCATTGTCCAGCTGGAATGTGAACCTCTGTCCTAGCCTCAAATCACGCACAGAGTGGTAGAGGTTTTGCTCAAGAATATCCCTGTATTTAGCACCATCCATCTGTCCCTCAACTCTGACCAGTTTCCCAGTCGCGGCTGCTGAAAAACATCCCCACAGCATGATGCTGCCACCACCATGTCTTAGTGTGGGGATGGAGTTCTTTGGGTGATGTGACGTGTTGGGTTTGCGCCAGACATAGCGTTTTTCTTTGATGGCCAAAAAGTTCAATTTTAGTTTCATCAGACCATCTCCATACATTTTGAGAGTGCCATTTTGTTTTTTGCTGAAAGTAATGGCTTTCTTCTGGCCACTCTGCCATAAAGCCCAACTCTATGGAGCGTACGGTTTATTGTCGTCCTATGTACAGATACTCCAGTCTCTGCTGTGGAACTCTGAATCTCCTCCAGGGTTACCTTAGGTCTCTGTGCTGCCTCTCTGATTAATGCCCTCCTTGCCCGGTCCGTGAGTTTTGGTGGGAGGCCGTCTCTTTGCAGGTTTGCTGTTGTGCCATGTTCCTTTCCAGTTGGTTATGATAGATTTGATGGTGCTCTTGGGGATCATCAAAGATTTGAATATTGTTTTATAACCTAACCCTGACTTGTACTTCTCAACAACATTGTCCCTTACTTGTTTGGAGAGTTCCTTGATCTTCATGGCAGTGTTTGGTTAGTGGCGCCTCTTGCTTTGGTTTTGCAGCCTCTGGGCAAAAAGGTGTGTGTATATGTAATGAAAAATCATGGGACACTTGGATTGAAGAAGCAATAGGCTTACCTGGGTGCACCGGGGCTAGCCTCAAATCCAGGCCTGTGTGCGGCCCAGCAGGACCAAACTTGGACACCCCTGGTCTATATGAAAGTGTTCAGATTATTCTAACTAGCAAGACTGATGTTTTGTGAGAACTCACACTGACATTAGTAGGTTTTTATACCATTTTTTGTGTTGGAGCTCCTCCAATCATTTTTAAATGTTGTCACTGCCTGCAGCTACTTGTTTACTGGAAGAGCCTGGGCAAAATATACCTCACTTCCTACTTGGGGGGGGGGGGGGGGGGGGGGAAAGTAGGATGAGCTCCAGCCTAAATAGTAGGGGGAACTAGCATTTTTTTTTTTATTGCAAGTTTTTTTCTCATAAAATATCAATACAGGTGGTCTTCGCGATAAGGACGAGATATGTTCCTGAGAATGTCTTTTAAAACGGATTTGTATGTAACTCGGAACCCTGATGAATAATAATACTATAATGGCTCATATATGATAGTAATATTTTTGTAAGAATAATAATACTCCTATATAACGATAAATCATAGAAATTATGGTGTTCTTTCTTTTAATTCAAACACAACATAAGGACAAACTCATACAAAGAGCCTTGGGTAAGTATGGGTCGTTTGTAACCCCTGTAATTTACACAGATCCTTACTACTTAAAAGTCATGAAAGCTGGGCTATTATAGTTATGCTTCAGATTTGCTAATTTGATAAATTCTAGTTGCATATATAGGCATCTAATATTTCCTATGAGCGAAGGAAGAATGCATAAACTGTAATTGCTAGATTTGTTCTGAAAAATACAATCTTGAAGACAGACTGACCTCTGCTTTTCAGCATAGGCTTATATGTAAGTGTGGTTAATCAACTTGAACTGTGCTAAGTGTTGTTGAGGAAACAAAGAACAGTACTGTGTTACCATTGAGACACAATCACATGGTCTCCTTGAATGATTAAATTTATATATATATATATATATATATATATATATATATATATATATATGGCACTCCGTAAGACAGATTTCATTGTAAGAACGGGCTATCGTAGATGTCTATAAACTGCAGCTGCATTGACGTCAACAAAAACCTCATTATACGCTGAGAGAAATGAGAGCACTGCTTCTCTGCACATTGCAGCAATTGTAATAGATATTGTATTAGTTCAACCAGAATACTCCGCAATCGTTCCATAATACTCATGCTTTAAGGAAAAAACGTTTCAGAAGTTGTTTAGTTTTCTTTTCTTTTCTTTTTTTTTGTATTTTTAAATCTTTTTATTACAAATTTTCAGTTATAATACAAAATACATTTCACAACATCAACAAACTCTACCATACAAACATTCCAGTTGGGATGAGAAATTTAACAGTTTGAATCTACACATCCTTTCTCTTAAGGCATAGCCTTTTAATTACCGTTCTTTTTACACCACAAATATTCAAAAGGCAAAAAAAAAATAGTTTTGTTTTTAATAATAACTTAGATCTGATATGGTATAAATCTTAAAATTGCTGTATAGTTGGAATAAAAAAAAACAAAAAACATTTCACTGTGTTTTACTGTAGAATTGTGCAAGTATATTAATATTCCCACCCTCTACTACAGCTTCAATTCCTCACATCTGTCACAGTCAACAACTCCATCATCACTCCCACCTCCCAGACCCATTGTCATGGTTTTCTACTGGACCCCACCCTCTTTCATCCCTCACATACAGTCACTAACATAATCTTGCCTTCTCCATCTAAAAAAAATAATTTCAAAGTACGTCACTACCTTACACAAGATACAACTAAGATTCTAAAACATTCTCTCATCATTTCTTGTCTTGACTACTGCGACTCGTTTATTGCTGGTCTCCCCATCTCCCGCCTGCCTTCACTCCCAGTTTATAAGACTCAACTACTGTACTAAACGTTCAGTGTCTGCAGCTCCTCTCTGTCAGTCACTCCACTGGCTTCACATAGCCTCTAGAATAAAATGTAAAATCATGACCCTAACTTACATAGCCCTCAACAATAATGCACCCCCTTATATATCTGCTCTCCTTTCCACATATTCCCCCACCCGCCCTCTTTGCTCTGCTAATGGCTAATTACCTTCTCCTTTCCTCCTGTCATGTCATCTCATCTCATTTCCTCCTTCATGACTTTTCTCGTGCTGCTCCTATTCTCTAGAATTCCTTGCCTCACTCCTACCTCAGAACCTCACTAAAAACACATTTGTTTAATGAAGCCTATCACCTTCCTTTATAACATGCACCTCACACAAAACCTTTAGATGAGTCTAAAAGTTTTCAAAGCATGGTGCTTTGGGGAAAGCACTATGGACATTGGGTACTAAACTCAAAGACTGTGCACTCTATCCTTGGCAATGTGTTTAATATTGCTATTGTTTTTTTTGCCTTTAATTTAACCCATTTATTTACAGAATATGTTGGCGCATTACATATAAACAATAATAATCTTGAGATATCTTAATGAGTTTGTGAACTCTGTATAAGGCTTTATGTATTTACATCAGTGTCTTGGCTCCTCCAATTATCCTTAACAAGGCAGACATTACCTAATTTCTGATTTAACTTACCAGTAATTAGTTGGTCCCATTTATTTAAAGCAAAATAATTTGACCTCACTTGATCTGGGCCAAGTACTTCATCTAAGCTAAACAAGGTTTATGTACCAAACTGTCACAATGCCAGCATAGTGGAGTAAATTCACTAAACATTGCAGTGAATGAGATGTTCTTTGCTATGCTTTTAAAGGCTCTGTTTCCTATGCAACGTCTAACATTGCAGCCCCTATAATAGTTTAGTACTTCTTAAATTTTGTAGAAATTAAATTGCAATAGTAATGAAACATATAGTCATAAATATAGATGACAGTTGTAGATTTATATCTTTTTTTTTTTGTTTTTACTTATTTTATTTTTATATTTTTTAATTTCTTACCTAAAACTTTGTTCGCAATGGAAATCCTCCAACAAGATGTAGTTTAAGTCTTGGTCTTTTGGACTAACTAGATCACACCGCTAATAATTATTTAAGTGACCAAAATGAAGGAAAATAATAATAAATACAGTTTTTGTTGAGGGGTGCCAAAAAGAAAACCAGAAGTCATCAGGAGAGATGAGACCAAATGTAAAACCAAACACTGTTCATCATAAACCACATGCATGGTGGTGTAGCAGTGATGACTTGTGCCTACTTTACAGCTATTGGATACAGACTCCTTAAAACCAAGTCCACCATGAAATGAGATCATATGCTAAAGCTTTTCCAAAAATGGGTGATGCACGAGGATACCTGTGGATACCCATATATTTTTGGTATCAGCAATACATGTCAATAGACTCCATTGATCATAAGCCTTATGCTTATCGTAGAAGAAAATAATTCCCAAAGATTGTTTGGCTTTCTACGTGAAATCATTGATTTTGACATCCCTCCTCAAAGATAGGTACGAAATGGATCTGTCCCTTTCCTATTGAGACAAAATTCAGCCTATCAGTGTTTCACTTGACCCTACCACTTCCAGTATTCCATGTTGCCTTACTCAACCTGTACACTCAGAACGACTTTCTATCACTCAACTTTTTTTTTTTTTGTTTTTTTTTCTGGTGGAAGTCCTCTCTGGAGATATTGTGGCCTGGAAAACACACATGAATAGGAGACTCTGGGATCAATGCCACTGAGTTGATCAATAGTTTTAATTGTCTTTAGCTATCCAAGCCAGTCGAAGCCTCCAGAGACCGGCCCTCAGGGAGGCGGCAGTTTCAGGATCCACTCTCATGATAGTCTTGTCCTAGCTTTTGAAGCGGTTTCCCCTGATTTGTTTCCCCAGTCTTTCTACCAGCCAATTGCACCTTATCTGGGACTATTTATTTCTGCTCCGACCTACTGTCAGGTTCCTGCGACTGGGAGTACTTCTGGGTGCTCCTGTGTCTTCCTGCTCGGTTTTGGTACAGTTTCTGCTCTGTTCATGTTCCCTATTGGTCTGATCTTCAGCTGACCCGAATTGTTTCTGACACCATTGAATTTCTGCCGGCCCCCGATCTTTGGCTTGTCTGACCACTGTCTGCCTATGCTTTTGGACTTGTTACTTCAGGACTGCCAACCTTTGATGCATCGCCCCTGAAGGGTTTCACCTGTACAGCCATGACACGTATATATGATTAGTTGATTGTGGCTGGAATTCAATTATTGTTTCAGAGAGACTCTACTGGATCAAATTAACTGGCGCACTGTTTTATAAACGTGGTTATGTTTGTTTTTGTTTTTTTGCAAGATATATCAAAAATGTAAAAAAATATGTGTAAACAGGTTTTACTTTTTTTCATTCAAAACATAACTTTGATCATGTTTAATGCATGCTGTTTTAAATATGTGAAAAATAAAGATTTCTGTTTAATGTCTATTTTTAAAGTGGTGCAAGACCATCCACTGCCGTGGCCCTTTAAGAATGAATAATATTAAACTCCCCCCTGCCAGTTAAAATATGATTGTGATTAACCTTTTAAAAATTAGTAAAATTGTTGAGGCACTGTTACAAATCATAGATATCCCCTCTCGTGTTCTGAACTCCTAATGCCAAATAATAAAATCTGCGCATCTCTAATACAGAAGAGCAGTGAAAATAAGTAAAAATGCACTTCGCTTTTTATTTAAATGATAACTTTTTCACCTATATATCTTTGTGTTTATCTGATGCACCTTATAGCAATCTTTCAGTAGTAGTGATCAGGGCAGTAGAGCAGCTGTAGCCATAGGCTCCATACTACGTGGTACATTGGAGTATATGGAACTAGCTGTGAAGCTTGTTGTGGGTATAAGGAAGATCAAGTGACACTTATTGAAGAGCATAAAATGTTTGTATGTGTATATACACAGCACTATGTATTTAGAAGGGTTCTCTGGTGGTCTAGTGGTTAGGATTCGGTGCTTTCACCCTTGCGACCTGGGTTTGATTCCAGTCAGGAAACCAAGAGGTCACACCACCCTGAAGCAGAGCAGGGTTGGGCCTGGTCAGTACATGGATGGGAGACCACCTAGGAATACCAGAAGCTGTATTCTGTAGCCCACTGGAGAAGAAACTGGCAACCCACTCAAGTATCTCTGCCATGAATACCAAGTGGATCAGCGTGATGTGTTGCGGTCCATGAAGTCACGGAGACTCTGACATGACTGAACAACACGACCACACGCGCATGTATTTAGAGCCATTTGAGGATCTTCAAAGCTAAATGATGATGAGAATGTATTTAGACTCTGTAAAGTTGTGTAGGACACAAGCAGATCTATAACAACAAGATTGGGCATTTGGGAGGTATGTTATGGGCAAGGGCAATAATTCTCCATGCCAGAAAGCCCAGTCTGGATTTGCATCTGGTTTCTAATGACGCAGGGAATGCATAAACCAACACACATTTACACACTTTAAACACATTTCTATTCTGTGAATGAGATCCATGCATATAAATTGGCACAAAAGGAAAATCTGTGTTCATAAATGCTGAGTTTGTTAATGCAAAAATGCACTCTTTATATTTGTTCTATAACACAATCCTTATGTGTGCGAGATATCTGCCCAATCTATCTTACCTATACAGCATTATACTATAGTACAATGGTTTGTTGTTGTCTGAGCAGTAACTGTGTTAATCCACCTTAAATGTACAGAACTGTCAGAAAAGACATCTCCTTTCGGATTGTCTAAAGACCCCATAACTTTAGTAGGGAGGAAGAGAGAGAGAGAGAACGGGAAGCAATGTAAACTTGAAATATCACAGATATAGTTGTCCATTTGGGGAACGTTTACGATGTTGGTCACGCTTTGTGGCCCTCGCGAAGCGAGCCGTTACTGGTCACAACCGCGAGGCCCACAAGACTTAGGTGCTCATCGACAGCGGCGCAGGACTTGGGCTGCAATGAGCGCCAAAGGTGATCATTGCAGGACTTGTGATGAGCACCACAGGAGCACGCAAGACTTACGACCCATACGACTTCGGACCGAAACCCGTACATGCACTGTGCGCCTCGTAAAAATCTGACTTTAACAGCAAAACCACTGAACTCGAAACACCTGAAAATAACACAAATATGCCTCAAATTTACTTACACACTCTCACACAGCACAATGGGAGAGGCATGGAGCCTGTAAGTGAGGATGCAAGTTAATTTGAGCCATATTTGCCATTTTTTTTCACAATCAAAATCGTCTAAGCGAGAAAAAAATGTCTCTTGGAAAAAATGCAACACAACGAAAACGAGGCCGAAGGACGTAAAACTAGCCCTTAGGACGTAAAAACGAGCTCTAAGCAGTAACACTTAACCCAAGACAGTAACACTCAAGCGCGATGCCTATAAAGTACACAGGGTGAGAGGCTTGCAATGAGCGCCAAAGGCACTCATTATGGGGCTTGCATGGAGCGCCGGAAGGTGATCATTCAAAAGCTGGAAAGTTGCGGCTCGCAATGAGCGCCAAAGGTGCTCAGAGAGCCCATAGACTTGCATCGTGTGGCAAACCGCATTGCCAATTTTACTCCCGTCATTTTTGACGGGCAATTTCCTAGTTCAAAATAATACTTGGATTAACTTTGCTAAAAAAGGTTACATTTCAAAAATTCTAAAACTATTTCCTCATATTTTAATGAGATCTAAATGACGCGGAAGGCCAATTACCACCAAATTTGTGTCTCTTTAATGGGGGTGTACATTAAAAGTGTATAAAGTTAGTTATTTTAAAGCCAGCAGAAATGGATGTGTGGTTATAAAAAAAAATATTTCCTATTATAGTTTAAATTATGCATAGAAATCTAATTGCAAAAGCTTGTAGTTAGAGCACTCATTTGAAACTGAAGCAAAAAGCAGAATGTTTGCATATCTCTAGACGGAAAAAAGAATCACTTTTAAATACAAAATATCCTAACAAAAAAGCACATCTAGACTTTACTGCTTTCATGCCAGTGCTTTTAAATCCATACAGACTTACTACTCTAACCTAAAGTTTGTTCTAATTGTACTTTGTTGTTGCTGTTGTTGTCCAGTCCTTCAGTTATGTCCGACTCTCTGTGACCATATGGACTCAGCACGCCAGGCATATTTGTGTCTGGTTGTGCTCATCCACATGGTTTTCTTGTAAAGATACTGGAGTGGGCTGCCAGTTCCTTCTCCAGTCGACAATGATTTCTCTGACCTCTCTGCTATGACCTACCCATCTTGGGTGACTCTACATGGTATAGCTCACAGCTTCATTGAGGTACACAAGCCCCTTCACCACAACAAGGTAGCGATCCAGAAGGGGACTATTTGTACTAGTGGTTGATAATTAAAAATGTACAGGAACTCTGAATTTACTTATAATGTTGTGGATTTTTTCATTTTACCTTGTGTTTATATATATATATATATATATATATATATATATATATATATATATATATATATATATATATATATAAATTTATTTATTTATTTATTTTGAAAATATGACTGATCATGCACAAAATTATTTTATTGAAGGATAGTGATCATATGAAGCCATTTATTATCACAAAGTTGTTTGTCTCCTTTTATAAATCATAATGATAACAGAAATCAACCAAATGGTCCTGATCAAAAGTTTACATAACCTTGAATGTTTGGCTACATTACAGACACACAAGGTGACACCCACAGGTTAAAATGGCAATTGAAGGTTGAATTCCCAGACCTGTGGCTTCTTAAATTGCAATTTTAGTGTCTGTGTATAAATAGACAACTAGTTTGTTAGCTCTCACATGGATGCACTGAGCCAGATAGATACTGAGCCATGGAGAGCAGAAAAAAACTGTCAAAAGACCTGCGTAACAAGGTAATGGGACTTTATAAAGACGGAAAAGGATATAAAAAGATATCCAAAGCCTTGAAAATGCCAGTCAGTACTGTTCAATCACTTAAGGAGTGGAAAATGTTGGAATCTCTTGATACCAAACCAAGGTCAGGTAGACCAAGAAAGATTTCAGCCACAGGGGCCAGAAGAATTGTTCGGAATACAAAGAAAAACCCACAGGTA
Source organism: Discoglossus pictus (assembly GCA_027410445.1). Taxonomy (NCBI): domain Eukaryota; kingdom Metazoa; phylum Chordata; class Amphibia; order Anura; family Alytidae; genus Discoglossus; species Discoglossus pictus. The sequence goes on along the minus strand of CM050167.1, from coordinate 260,324,065 downwards.
ACCTCAGGAGAAATACAGACTGCTCTGGATAAAGATGGTGTGGTTGTTTCAAGGAGCACAATACGACGATAGTTGAACAAAAATGAGCTGCATGGTCAAGTTGCCAGAAAGAAGCCTTTACTGCACAAAGTCCACAAAAAAGCCTGGTTACAATATGCCCAACAACACCTTGACACATCTCACAGCTTCTGGCACACTGTTATTTGGAGTGACAAGACCAAAATAGAGCTTTATGGTCACAACCCATAAGCGCTATGTTTGGAGAGGGGTCAACAAGACCTATAGTGAAAAGAATACTATCCTTACTGTGAAGCATGGTGGTGGCTCACTGATGTTTTGGGGAGCGAAGCTCCAAAGGTATGGAAAACCTTGTGAAAATTGATGGCAAGATGAATGCAGCATGTTATCAGAAAATACTGCCAGACAATTTGCATTCTTCTGCACAAAGGCTGTGCATGGGACGCTCTTGGATTTTCCAGCATGACCATGACCCTAACCAAGTTCACCCTACAGTGGTTACAGCAGAAAAAGGTGAAGGTTGTGGAGTGGCCATTGCAGTCACCTGACCTTTAATATCATCGAGCAACTCTGGCCGTCTTGCATGAACCGCACATTTGAAATCTCCCAAAAGACTTTGCATGACCTGGAGGTATTTTGCCAAGACGAATGGGCAGCTATACCACCTGCAAGAATTAGGGGCCTCCGACAACTATTACAAAAGACTGCATGCTGTCATTGATGCTAAAGGGGGCAATACACAGTATTAAAACTAAGGGTATGTAAACTTTTGATCAGGGCCATTTGAGTGATTTCTGTTATTATGATTTAAAAAGGAGCCAAACCACTGTGGCTTTATATGAGTTTGTTTTTCAATTGAGTTGTAAGTTTATAGGTCACATTTTATATATATTTAAATGCTGCAGTGTTCGTTTTTACAGGACTGTTTATTAATCGTGAGTTTTAACAGAGGTCAACTACATCACCTGATTTATTGAGCTTATGACAACTTCTCTTGTGCTCTGGAATCATAATTCACAAGCACCTTCTAAATACTTGCTCTATTGTCTTAATTGTAATAATTATATTTTATCCTTTTGGGGTTAGTATAACTAAAGAATACAAACATATGAGCTGACAATATTTATTGCAATAATTGCCATGTCACTTTGTTTGGCTTTCTAGACTCTACAAAGAGCAAACGTATCACAAACACAGCGATACATTAGAACAGTTTGAGGACATATAAAACCCTGAAATATGCATAAATTGTAAAAGCTTTTTTTTCTACTAGTGATGTTGAGCAGTATTGGTAAATTCCATGTCCTTCTCTTAAAGGGTAGTGTACATTTTTGTGTTTTTAGCCTTCCTTTATGCACACTGCATTTGTGTGGAAGTTGGCACAGTCCCGAAGTAATAAGGGGATTTGTCACTAAAGAATTTACAAAACTGTTTTTATATCTACAAAGAATGTAGGCAGAATATGTATTTTTACTTGAATGAGCAAAACACCTCTGTAAATATTGTTTTATGTGAAAGAGCTCACAAGTAATGCCTATAGCAGTGACAGACTTGTCCACCCTCTCTATCTAATCTCTATTACATCTTCAACAGAGCCTCTTGTATTATCAGGTTGCAAATATGAAGATTAATGTAGCATCCAGCAGCACTTCTGGTTTCCTAAGAAACAAGCAGGCACAGCATGTCTTCAGGGTAAATGAGGCCACCCAGCTTGGGATGGTGTGTGATGCTGCAAATGATCTTCTGTCCTTCACAACTATCTTGGGTGATTATGACAATTTATAAAGGTGCAGTGAAAATGCAAAGCTGAATATTGCAACACACTCACATAATGTGAGTTAAATGGCCACTGAGGTCATTTTTCTTTTCTATACATTTTTTTGAATAACTAAATCCAAATAAATATATCCATTTTTAAATAAACCACATTTACATTACTATTTTTTTTTTTTACGAATTCTTTTTCCCAGTACTATTTAATTCATTTTCTGATCCTGCCTCTTACTTTCAAGGAGGCTTTGGGCTTGTAAGCTAGCAAGCTTTCCATTAAACCTAATGGTCAGTCAGCATACACAATAGGGAAGGTAAGTACTGTTGTTAAGCTATATAATTGCCTGCCATATCTTCTCTGTTTGAAGGACGAGCTGTCAATGGCATTGAGACCTTGGCATTGAGAAGTGGCCTTCTATTAGGATGAGCTAAGCTTATCCTTGCTGTTCAGAGGCCTAAGGTGCAAAATAAGGCTTTCTTTTTTTTTATTTTTTTTTTTTTTTTAAGGGTTGGCTATTTTTTTGCCACTTTTTTCCATACAGGCCAGACAGTTGTGATATTGTTGTCACATGCACACAATGAACAGTCTTTGCCATAAAGGCCTGTAGGGCTTTCAAAGTATCTGTTGCACTCTTTGTAGCCTGTCTGATAAGTTTCCTCCTTGCTTGTCCAACAGCTTTGGAGGGACAACCTGATCTACGCAAGGGTCTGGGTGGTGACATATGCCTTCCAGTTATTAATAAAGGTCTTGTCTATGCTCAACGGGTTGCTTAAAGTATTTGAAATCTTTTTTTATACCTCATCCCTTGACATATGCTTTCCCTCAACATTATGTCATGTATATGACCACAGTAGTCCTTGAAGAGAGGCCTGAAATGCATAAAGGTATATGCAAGTGAGCTGGGTTATGAATGCATCTGATAGAGGAGAATTAGTAGTGTATGAAAAAAAATGTTTGCATGAAAAAATACCAAAATAAACATTCAAACAGTTGTCCTAAAGTTTGCTGAATTTCTTGCATTTGCAAACTGTTTTCTATCAATGTTGACACCCCCTGAAAATCCCAGGGAAAACTAGCATACATAATACATTGTATCTTTTTGGTCAGTGACTTGATCTGCAGCTTTCTTTTAGATTTCTGTAATACCCAGGACAAGGTCTGTGTCCCTTCATTCACTGATTGTTTTACCTACAACCCAGGTGATAACCCAACTCACTTGCATATACATGTATCACTCTTATTATAGCCTACAAGATATTTTTTAAACAACTTTGCAGTATATTTATTTTTAAGCAAAATATTATTTATAATGTTGTATTTGTTTATGTATACATATTTATACACAAAGTGTGTGTACAGAACCAGAGTGTGTTTCCAGGTTCAGCACCTATTTGTGCAAATATGGAACACTCTTTTGATATCTGAACATTGTGTCCCACTGAAGTGTCTCACTGCTCTTTCTTAGTTACATTTCCTCTTGGTTTACAGGACTCCGGGTTTAAAAAATACATCTATTCTTTTTTTCAGTTTTTTTATGCAGTTATAATAGAGCAGAAAATATAATTCTGGTATCGTTTGATTAAGTTCCTGTAATGGGAAGAAACCTTGAATGCAGAGAAAATGTCTTGCACAATGGAAATGTGGCAGCTTAAACATCGTGTGTTTTTTATTAGAACTCATGGAAAGCTCATGAGTTTACAACAAAGTACTAATAAAAGAAATGTTAAAGTTTTTTTTTTTTTTTCTGGGGGGGAGGGGGATACTCAAAAGCATATCTTACACAACTTTGTATGCTTTCTTAAATGAAGGCAGCCATGCACCATTTCCATGTGGCATACATCTGGAAATATGCCGTACAGTGTTCATTGTCTAGAATGGAACAAACCTATGTACAGTTTTACCCTATAATTGTAACCCTGTGTTTGGTGTGGGCTTTCACGTTCCTGCAACTGTATCCAGACTAAATAGGCTGTCATTCGAGTTTCATTTTCAGAAATGGTAGAATAACTTAAAAAGTAATTTGTTTTAGAAGGGAATGCCAATTTGACCAATTTTGGTGAGAATGTTTTAGAGGAAACTGGTTAGTGGTCAGACCAAGATGAGGGGTGTACAAACGGATTACAATGGTGGATTGCAGTTAGTCTATTGTAACTACCTAAGGACATGAATAATTATCTCTTCATTATGTGTTTACTATATCTTCGAGATTCATCTAACATCAGACGAGGCAGGAATGTCTACTCCTTTTTTTTATCAGTGCAGCAAATTTCTAAACCCCAATTTAGCGAGTAGAGAAATGTGCTCTAAGGAAATCACTCAAGTCCTAACAGCAGAGAATATCTTAATTGGTTTGAGAAACGGATTGTACATATAGGGTCTGTTCTGGGATGACATTCAAATGTTGTGCCTAAAGCTAGTTGACCTAGTAAGAGAGCCACCAAGCTCTATCCTCCATAACAGCCTATGTTGTTTAGCATGTGGACGGATCCACATCACACCTCTTGAAGTGGGTGAGCTGGTGGGTGGATCAACTCGTCTCCTCTCTGATCTTGGGTAGCCAGTGTTTTTTACACAGTCACTTGCAATATGCCGCAAGTGACTTTGAGAAGATTGTAATCCAGATAATACTGGGCACCTGAGTATGTAGGCCTTCAGAGGGGGTTATGCGAGATTAAGTCTTTCTAAATTATGTCTAATTTTTGAAGGGAGCGTGGCTCTTTCTCCTTTAACTTTAAAGTGATCTAATCCTGTGTCAAATTTAAGTTCGGCAGGTAAATGGCAGATTACCAGGGGTGATATAGCAGCATTTTTAAACTAGATACTACGTAATCATTTCATTAGAAGAGTCTTGGTTGTTCTGCAAGGAAATACTTTGCAGAAAGGACACAAGCCAATAAGAAATAAATGATTGAATTTTTTTTTTTCAGTGGTTGATATGCTAGCCACACACCTGTAGTGTGACTATAAAAAGATGGCTTTTGTAGAGTGTAACGGGAGTAGTCCTGGATATAAAGGTAGTGAGTGAACTATTTTTACTGAAAAGGTAGAATATAAGTTGAATAAACTTTTTCTGCTGATATGGAAGTCCTTTATTACAGTAAAGGAATACAAACATGTTTGACATAGATTTGGGGCTCACTGGTGGGAATCTGTGCAGCTTTCAACAATCAACTTCCACCAGTCAATGTAAGCAGCAACAGGGGGTTTATGGAGCCGATGGGGGCATGGTATGAGGGGGGACATGGGCTGGGGGGGGGGCATGAGGACATGACCTAAGTTGGACATGGGGATATTGTAATATATTAATAATAAATACAATGTGTGTGTATGTATATGTGTGAGTGTGTGTGTGTATATATATATATATATATATATATATATATATATATATATATATATATATATATATATATATATATATATATATATATATATATATATATATATATATATATATATATATATATATATATAAAATCACCTGCAGGGGGGCCAAAAAAATGGGGGGAGGGGGTCCCTCCATTTACTAGCTCCGCCACTGTTGGGGCTGTGCTCAATATAGCAAAATGCCAATAAACTGAGGTTTGTGGTTTTAGAACAAATGGAGGAGGAGTGTAGTAGTCTCTCTAAGGTGTGATATATGATCACAGGTGGAGCAAGATACAGTGTGTGGGTTGTTTTTTATTATTTTGCAAATCATTAAAAAATCAGTTTGATCTAGAAACCCACAGAACATTTATTAATTGGGTCTGACATTTTAGCAAGTGGTAAAGGTTAATATGTTATTTTTATCTAAAGCAAAGTGTCTATTAAGTTAGATATAAATTGCTGCAGTTGTGATGCTGTGAGTGGGAGGCCCTTTCATTGGAGCTGGATTCACACATAATATGCTGTTTTGTAATATTAAATTAAACTACCTTGCAAATGTAAACATAGTTTTATTTATTAGTGCTCAAAAGCTCTGTTTTACTCCACAAAACCTTCCAAACAGTACCTTGCAAAGGTATATCCCCTGTAGCTCATGCATACAATGCTTCTATAGCACAAGATGAACTAGCGAGTCATTGGCTTATACTTCCAGTTCTATAGAAACATTGTATGGATGAGCTACAGGGGACTGACCTTTGCAGGGACTGTTTTGGAAGGTGAGTGAAAAACGCTTTTAATCACTTGTAAATCATGCTTTTAAGTATGCAAATAAACATGGTTTACGATAATATTAACAGGTATACATGCATGTCCCTTTAACAATGGCAAAGTATAATTCAAAATCTTGTACCAAAAATCTAAAAGTCTAAATGTCCTAGGATTTATGCTCCCATTATATAGGAATATAATGTAAGATGATTTATATCTACAGCAGCCAAATCTTTAATATTTTATGTAATCTTTACAGCTTTTTATAGATGTCTAAAAGACTCGCATTATGTGCAGTGGATATACAAATTCTACACCATCTTATTGAAGTTGTATATTTTTGTGATGTAAAGCCAGAAATCAAGATAATTCCTGTCAGACACTTTTCCATCTTTAATGTGACCTTGCAACCAACAAAATTAAAGAGAAAAACAACAGATAATTATTAGGAAAAGTAATTGTTATTGAATAAACCTACAACAATCCTAGCGCACAGCCTTTATAATAGGGGCAGAAGCTGTGTTCAGAAATAACCGGCCACATTCAAAACCTGTCCAAAGTTAAGTAGCCTACCCCTGCCATTAATAGCTGTGGCTGTAGAACTCCCTTGAAACTTTTGTCATTGCATCCTACTGGGGCTGCCATGGCCCACAAAGAGCTGACGCAGCATCTACTGATCGAGAGGGGTATAATAGCATATCACTGGCATAGGATGTACCACGGAGCACTGTGAAGCCCACAGAGATATTGCCAAGATCTGGACATGGAGAGACATTATCAGGGAGGCTACCAAGAGGCCTACAGCAACATTTAAATGAGCCATTTTTTACTTTTATATTCAATAATTCTTTACTGCAGAAACCAATCTTTCTTTTGTCAACTGAGGTTGTAACTTTAACTAACAAGGTTTCCATTATTGTTACGGAAAGCTCTGTATTGTAGAATAATTTTAGATATAATCAGTCTTCTCCCACTTTATGAATTTGATTACTAGTAACCAAATGGTAGATCCCACAGCAGCATAAATTCATATAAAAGATAATGTTACAGGCTATATTTTTATTTTCTAATAAAAGAACAGTTTGCATATGTTAAAGTGTAGTTCTTCAAAAAAGTATAATAGTCCTTTTAACCACAACTTATTTTTGTGGGAACTGAAGAGCAACTGTTAACATCATTGATATATAACATTTAAGTGGACATTCTCCTAAGAGTTAGTGTTTTCAATTCTTTTATAATTTGTTTTCTGTACGTCACAAAGTATATGTCCAAAATAGAGAAAACTAAGAAGGCAAACTGGATGTCTAACGAGGCTTTGAAAGTAGCCCAGGAAAGAAGAAAAGGGAAAGATAGTTTAGATAGAAAAGATTTGTCCAACTGAATGCAGAATTTTAAAGGATAGCAAGAAGGGACAAGGAGATATTCTACAATGACGAATGTAACGAGTGAGAAGTTAACAGAAAGTGAAGAAATTTGTTCAAGAAAATTGTGAATCTAAAATAACCTTTCATGCCAAAGTGGTAGTGATAATAGACAAAAATGGTAGGGATTTAACAGAAGCAGATACGATAAAGAAGAGGTGGTAGGGATACACTAAATACCTTATTTATCGGCATATAACACGCACCGGCGTATAACACGCACCTCATTTTAAGAAGGAAATTTCAGGAGAAAAAAAAATTAAAATAAAGAACTTTTGAAGCAAAATCCTCAACCTCCCTCCTCATCCTCCCTCCTCAACCCCCTTCCTCATCCTCAACCCCCTTCCTCATCCTCAACCCCCTTCCTCATCCTCAACCCCCTTCCTCATCCTCAACCCCCTTCCTCATCCTCAACCCCCTTCCTCTTCCTCAACCCCCCCTTCCTCTTCCTTCCTCATCCTCAACCCCCTTCCTCTTCCTCAACCCCCCCTTCCTCATCCTCAACCCCCCCTTCCTCTTCCTCAACCCCCCCTCCTCATCCTCAACCCCCCTCCTCACCCGGTATATGCTAATGACGTGGCGCGCATGTGACGTCACATGCGCGCCGGGTCCAGGAGCGGATACCGGAGCAGAAGCAGGTAAGTGAGGGGGAGGTATTTAGGGGGGTTTAGGTTGAGGAGAGGGGGTTAGAATGCGGAGGGGGGGGTTAGAATGCGGAGTGGGGGGTTAGAATGAGGAGGGAGGTTGAGGATGGGGAGGGAATATCGGCGTATAGCACACACCTATCATTTGCTCCCTATTTTCAGGGAGAAAAAGTTTGTGTTATACGCCGATAAATACGGTATATAAAAAGGAAGGATGTTAATAGCATGCCAATAGTTTGTCCAATGAGCTGGTGCCAGACATCTTGGAGAGTGAAATATAATGGGCCCTAGGAAGCCTTGTTAGTAAGAGTATATAGAATCCCAACTGTTCAAATCCCGCAAGATGATGCTGTGAAAGAGTTACTTGCCTTATGCCAACAAATTTAGATAACCCAACAGTGGAAAGAATACAGGTATGTACGGTATGTAAAGAAAAATACTGAACTGTTTTTGCTCCACCCAGCGTCTAGCTAGATGAGAGCCTGCATAGCAAGAGCACTGCCTTTCAGTAAAGGTAGTACTTCAATAGAAGCTAGGCCTGTTATTTATACAGTATACATATATATTCTGTAACCTTTGCTAAGGATTATAGTAACATTTTGAAAAAGAATTATAGCGTCCTGTATTGGTGTTCTTCCATAAAAGTGATTGAAACATAGGCACAAACATAGGAAATGGCAATTTTGTCACAATATAACAATATATATTCCCAGGTAATTAGACTTTCTAATATATTACAATTACAATGCAATTTTTACTTGCCTTATACAGTTGTATTAGTACAACCATCTTTTTTAAATAAAAATGTATTGCTGTATTACAAGTTCATGATCAGGAAACTAGACAATCAATAGAATGAGCCTTGATAGCAACATAGGCCTATAATAGACAAATACAAAAAATAATCCAACCAGCTGTCAGTTTGTGTATAAAGCACTATTCATGGGTTTTTATAACCTACTTTTATAGCAGGGAAACAAGTCCTCTATTATAGTCCACTTTTTAAAATAGACCAGTCTATGTATTTAGAAGTTGGCAAAATTGTTCATAAGGGTATCGCTATATCGATCTTAGTTGCATTTAATTTGTTTGTTACAGAGAGTTCTGTAACAATTCAGTGATTTTTAGTTTGGATCTGTGGGGGTGCAAAAGACCAACATCATTCCAGGCAGATTGCTTTTCCCTAGATCAAATCATAGAAATACAAAGTTCAAATGATTTATCTCCAATTATTATTAATATTCATTGTCTCATGCATATAAATGACCATGTTTAAACAGAAAAGTAAAAAAAAAACTCCCTACAGAAAGCTGTCTTCCACTTTTGTATGGAACAACAGTATACCAAGGAGAGATATAGTGAGGCAGAAACATTTTCTTCTCCGCCATGTCCTGTTGACTACACCACTTCTCTATACATACATGATGCATTTCACACAAAGCATGGAAATTTTGATAATGGTATGGAAACATAATTTAAAGAAACTAGGCTAGTGTACAATGGCTCACTCCTCTGGCCCACAATAACAGATCCTAATCATAACGATGGTGGATTCATAACGGTATGCATGTGCATGAGCAGAGGTGGCTTAATCAATGCTATTGCCATATTGATTGAGCTAATGGATCCTAAAGAAAGAAAACATGAAATCCTATATTGTTAGCATCCCCTGCGGACTAGGGCTCAACGCCACCTATGCAAGATCAAAAGCTTTACAGATTATGTTCCATCCCTCACTTAGTCAGAGGAAGTTTGGAGTTTCACTGCAAATGATAAAGTATAGGGCGTATCAGGCACTCCTTGTCCATGCCAGAAACTTTATTTAATGTTTAGAATTAAATATTTAGAATACGGAGTACACATTCGTAACTAAATATATTTTTTCTTTCAAATGGAATTTGCAGTAATTTATTTTTATTTTTTTGTGTGTGAGATTAATCTACAATAGGATGCTGATATCAGTGTATGTAATAAGTCATGTAGGAGTTCAACATCCACACAGTTAAAACACTGCAGGCAGATTTATTTTTATTTAAATAAGCTCTAGATAGTCCTCCGAAATGACTTATTATGATCTTTTATCGATTTGGAATTTGAGGTATATCCTCCTTTATTATACATTGTCCGAAAACATTACCCTTTAGAACTATATGCAATTTGCCTATCTATATAGTCTGACAGTTACTAGCCTCTTTCTGTAGAGAGGTAGAATAGAATATTGAGTAATAACTCTATATACTCATATTATATATAAGCCGAGGCACCTATTTTACCACAAAATTCTGGTAAAACTTAGTGACTGGAGTATAAGCCGAAGGTGGGAAATGCGCTGCCCCCTGTGTCTCTCTTGTGTCCCCTCTTGTGTGCCATCTGTGCCCCTTTCTTGTGTCCCCCCTCTCCCGCCCCTGTGTCTCTTTACCTCCCTCTCCCCTGTGTCTCTTTCCCTCCCTCTCCCCTGTGTCTCTTTCCCTCCCTCTCCCTTGTGTCTCTTTCCCTCCCTCGTGATCCTCCCTCGTGATCCTACCTCTTCATCACTAGCCCCCTCTCCTATTACCCCCCTCTCACTTTCCCCTCTCTTACCTTCCATCAGCTGCTCCTCTGCAGGTCTTCTGGCTGTGTCGGGACCCAGCATATGCTAATGACGTGATGTCACATGCTCGTCACGTCATTAGCATATGCCAGTTCCCGACTCACGCTCCTCATCCTCGCTCCTCATCCTCGCTCCTCATCCTCGCTCCTCATCCTCGCTCCTCATCCTCGCTCCTCATCCTCGCCCCTCATCCTCGCCCCTCATCCTCGCCCCTCATCCTCGCCCCTCATCCTCGCCCCTCATCCTCGCCCCTCATCCTCGCCCCTCATCCTCGCCCCTCATCCTCGCCCCTCATCCTCGCCCCTCATCCTCGCCCCTCATCCTCGCCCCTCATCCTCGCCCCTCATCCTCGCCCCTCATCCTCGCCCCTCATCCTCGCCCCTCATCACTTCCCCCCTCTCCCTTTCCTTCCATCAGCTGCTCGTCTTCTGGCTCTGTCGGGACCCGGCATATGCTAATGACGTGACACGCATGTGACGGGGAAAGGGAGAGGGGGTAATTGGAGAGGGAGAAAGTGATGAGGAGGAAGGGGGAGGGAATGAGACACAGGGGAGGGAGGTGGAGGGAAAGAGACACAGAGGACCGGGGGAGAGACACAGGCGAGGGAGCGAACAGCAGGAGCAGGGTGACTCGAGTATAAGCCGAGGGGGGGGGGGGGGGGGCTTTTTCAGCATTAAAAAAAAAAAAAGCTTTGGATATTTTTGTATCTATGGGGATCTTCTTACACTAAATTCACTGTTTAGCTTTTTGTTGTAAAGATAGGTACTTTTTTTTTTATTTATTTATTTTAAATTGCACATCATCACACATAATAAATGAGGAATTCATGACTATATGCAAAATAATAAAATTTGTTTGCCTGTGATAAATTGGGAGTTTATTTCTTCAAAAATAGTACTATAGTTTATATCTATATTACATTACTATGGGCCTCATTCAAATGAGATTTGGCCAATTGAATAGAGCTCTTTATAAGCACATAGCATATTTTTTCACAGAAGTTTAACTAAAAACGTTTGTAAAAAAATATGCTTTGTGCTTATATAGAGCCCTGTTCAATTGGCCAAATCGCATTTGAATGTGGCCCTTTAGATTACAAATGATGCATTTCAAAATAAGTGGGGTCTACCCAACAATAAATACATGTAGTATGCATACTAACTATTCTTAGCCCAGTATTGTAACTCTTTTAGTATTGGGCTTGAACGTAACTTTACAACTGTAGTGGCAAAACATGACCCAGTCTTTACAAAAGTATGAGCTATTACTAGCATAATGTAAACCCTACAGTGTATTTTTTTAATTTAATTTATTTTTTCGATTCTCATTTGGGTTTGCGATGTTGTTGTCCATCTTTCAAAGTGTGTCACTGTGTGATATGGTGAGCAGCAATCTGTGAATCTCCATATTGTGGGTTCTAATGAGCGCAGCAATCGCCTTCTTATAAGTGCATCTCCAGTTAGAGGCAAGAGGTTTCTTTAGAGACGCTGTTGACTGATTCCGTTTGCAGTGTTTTTTGTTGTTGGTTTTTTTTAGGTCAATTTCAGGGCGATCCCAATTTGGAGTTTGGGACAGAGGATAGTGTTCTATGTTGACTAAACTTATGAAACTAGCGTATTGCCCGTCAAAAAATGACGGCAATCAGATGTGTATGTTTTTAAAGTTGTTTAGTTATTAATATACACATGGAATTGTAAGGTAGCTAATGTTGTTTTCTGTGTACTACTGAAATATAGAAATCAAATTAATGAATGAATTTACGTATTTTGAATCATTGTGTTGAAGAGCTGGCAATCTGTTTTGATGTTGCAGCAGCATTAGTGGTGTGGAGCTGCTGTGTAAGCGTGATGAACGTGTGCAGTGTAACAGTGTGCGTGCGCGAGACAAAACCGTTAACGTAGCTGTGTACTTCCGCATTATCCTAAAATGGCGGATAATGTGTGGTATGCGTCTTAGCGGATTATCGGTACGTGTTTTCTGTGGTTATAGTGCTGTCGCCTGGTTTTAGTTTTGTTCGTGCGGCATTTTTTCTGCGGCGCTCATTGCCAAAGTACTACGGTTTAACGTCTCGCCTCGCTGTGCGAGGCTCGCCGGGCAATGATCGCCTGCGGCGCTCATCGCTCTGCCCTGCAGCGCTCATCGCTCTGCCCTGCGGCGCTCATTGCCAAAGTACTACGGTTTAACGGCTCGCCTCGCTATGCGAGGCTCGCCGGGCAATGATCGCCTGCGGCTCTCATCGCTCACCACGCTAAAGTACTACGGTTTAACAGTAAATATGGTCAAACAGTCAAATGACGGTCACTAAAAATTTAATGTAGTGATATTTGTTTGCCACACAACATAACGCTACATTTGTCCTTTTTTTTCTTAAAATAAATCCAAATTTTTTTTTTTTTTTTTTTTTTTCATGCTGTAAGTGACCTTTGTTTTATTTTTTAGTGTGTATTTAGTGTTTTTTTTTACTGTTTTTGTTCCGCCGCTTATCTCGTAATTTTTTTCACCTCATATTTTTTTTCTAAGTGCTACGGTTTAACGGCTCGCCTCGCTATGCGAGGCTCGCCTGCAATGAGCGCCTGTGGCGCTCATTGCCAAAGTGTTACGATTTAACGGCTCGCCTCGCTGTGCGAGGCTCGTCTGCAATGAGCGCCTGCGGCGCTCATTGCCAAAGTGCTACGATTTAACGGCTCGCCGGCCGATGAGCGCCTGCGGTGCTCATCGCTTAGTCGTACGCACTACGCAACGCAGCGTGACGATGAATCGTAGTTAGACAATTATAATATGTGATTTGGGTTTGTAAAGTCTAATACTCTTTATGCTGTGTTCCCCCCAATTTGTGTGCAATGCTATGTACATTGCACACAAATTGATTAATACATATAAAGTAATAAATTCTCTGCGTAAGTCATGTGAAACAGGAACTTGTAATACACAACTGACCTGCAGATGTCAGCAGCTATCAGCAAATAAACACACCTAACAGCCTCTCCGTAATGTCTAGACAGAATATATTACTCTTTTATGGTACAAGTTGTCATGAAATAATCAGAATCACAGAGGAATTAATCTTAGAGCTAAAAAAGCTGCCGTTGGGAAAAAAAAATGTGTGCATGTAAACCGTACCATCAGTAATGTTATAATTTACCGGTATAATAGCGAATAGAAGTATGGCTAAAAAGGAGAATTATTTAGATATAGTTGTTTGTTTGTTTGCTACTTTTTAGATAGATATGGACTATGTTATGTTGAAGAGGGACATTCTCTCCCACTCCAGAGACCAGGATGGTGCCTCGCCTGTTGCCCATCACAGCTGTATGAGTTAATATCCCCAATGTTTCCATTTGCGCACCTTTTTCTTGTTTGGACATGTTGATTGAGTGTTTAATTATCCATTTAAAGGTATATACAATTTTGTGCACCATCAGGGGTTTGAAAAACATGGAAAACCTGTTCAAAGTTGTTGTTTTTTATTTTTTTTAAGCATATTGAGTTATATGAATTTTATAGTTATTGTTAGTATTGCCATTGAAGCCATCCCAAGAGAACCTGCATAGATACAGAGTATGAAGTCTTAGCAACACCATCCCTAAGCTCCTGCCAATAGCCAGTCTATCAAGTTAATTGATCTTTGAGCCAACTCTCAGGAAAGGCAGGCTGCAGAGTCCATTAGTAAGAGCTCTCAGTGTCTCGGCCATGATGCAGACACTTTGTGTGATTTTATTTTGTATTCACTCTGCAACTGTTAGTGATGGAAAGTGTGAAATTCTGAAGGCATTTAGCTGGTGAATTATGTGACTGTAAAAGCAGAAGAGTCGATAGTTGTCTTATACATTGTATAACTATTTTTGTTTTAGCTTGGGAATTAAATAAGAATAATTAAAACAAGAGCAAACACATGAATATTAACCACAGGACTGCACTGCAGGCTGTGCTCTCTATTGAGATGACTGATATAGGAGATAAACATAGCAACAACTCCCCAGCTGTACAATGCACAGCAGTTTGCAGACCTTGTTTGGTGGAGTCTTATTAAATAAACAGCAGTTTAGGAAAGAATGTATATGGAGTCCTTCCCTCTAACATAGCAATAACTCAATCTGTTCAAATTTGAAGAAATGGACAAATGTTTGCATCATGCATTTCAGTCTTCTATTCTGATGATGCAGAGCACTTCTGGTGATTGCAGTGATCCCTAAAACCTGGCCTGTTTATTTTTAAAGGGCCACAGTTTGAACCACATCACAGTAAATATTGCCTAGAAGCATTTTGAAATACTTTTAGTATTTTTGAAATGCATGCATTTTTCACAGAGAAGTCCAAACAAATCTATGTTTACATGTATAACAGACTGCCCATAGGCAGCTGCATTACTGCAATCAATTAGGTTCTAGGGGTGCCCCAACCCCCATTCAAGTTAATGGTAAGGTTTTTGTCAGACTGCTTACAGTTTGAAGGAAATAGGTTCTATTTTTTATTACATCAGAAAATTAAGGTATCTGCTCTCTCTTACCTGTGTTGAATTTGAACAATGCAGGTCAGTGCGGTATATTGGTAAAAAATTAACAGTTAACAAACCTATATGTGCAGCAATGGAATGCAGGACTCCCCTAAAACAGGTCAGCTATGGGTTAACTGGTCAATCCAGGGGAAAGCTGTGCTGTCGATCATAGCCTTCCCCATAAAGACTCACAGCACATACATGCACACGGTACTCTGTTATTACTCCTGCAACAGTCAGTGGGCAAGATAGATTTGTATGTAAACGGAGACTTAAAAGTTTAGATTTTTTTTTTTTAGCTGTTATTAGTGTAATAAAAAAATAGATACATTTAATATACAATCCTGTGCTCTTTTACACAATGAAGAGCACTTACAGTGAGGTTAGGAGAGAGTAGTTATGGTTCTATTTTTACCTAGGGAAGTAGATTCCCAGCCAGCAACGTTTATTCTTTTGTACGAGATTAGCAATGTATTTGACTAATGAATTTGTTAGTTTTATACAAATTAAAGATTAATAAGAAAACTGAATACAATTATTGAATTTTCTTTACTTGTTATAAGAATATGTATTGTATCTTACCGGGGAATGAATAAAAACATTGTCAAACTTTTATATATATTTTAAAATCTTATTTTTTGAAGGTCATGTTTTGTATAGAAAGCTTCCCTCTTGCTTCTTCCTGGGAGCTTGAAGGCTGAGGTGTATGTTTTGTGTAATATATCAGTGGAGGAGGGTGGGGAATTTATTAAATAATTGGAATGTTTGGAAGTTGACACCTACCCAGTCACTTAAAACCAGCCCTGATGCAGACCGCTTGTAAAAATTAGTGAAATTATGTCCACCTCTGTGCAATATAAGTGTCACATGATCTGCCATTACATATACACACCTTTTTTTAAAGGCCGCAGAGGCTGCAACACCTAAGCAAGAGGCGCCACTAACCAAATACTTCCATGAAGACCAAGGAACTCTCCAAACAAGTAAGGGACAATGTTGTTGAGAAGTACAAGTCAGGGTTAGGTTATAGAAAAATATCCAAATCTTTGATGATCCCCAGGAGCACTATCAAATCTATCCTAACCAAATGGAAAGAACATGGCACAACAACAAACCTGCCAACAGACGGCCACTCCCCAAAACTCACAGACCGGGCAAGGAGGGTATTAATCAGAGCGGCAGCACAGACACCTAAGGTAACCCTGGAGGAGCTGCAGAGTTCCATCTGTACATAGGACAACAATAAGCCGTACGCTCCATAGAGTTGGGCTCTATGGCAGAGTGGCCAGAAGAAAGCCATTACTTTCAGCAAAAAACAAAATGGCACATTTTGAGTTTACGAAAAGGCATGTGGGAGACTCCCAAAATGTATAGAGGAAGGTGCTCTGGTCTGATGAGACTAAAATTGTACTTTTCGGCCATCAAAGAAAACTCTATGTCTGGCGCAAACCCAACACATCACATCACCCAAAGAACACCATCCCCACAGTGAAACATGGTGGTGGCAGCATCATGCTGTGGGGATGTTTTTCAGCAGCCAGGACTGGGAAACTGGTCAGAGTTGAGGGAAAGATGGATGGTGCTAAATACAGGGATATTCTTGAGCAAAACCTGTATCACTCTGTGCGTGATTTGAGGCTAGGATGGAGGTTCACCTTCCAGCAGGACAATGACCCCAAACACACTGCTAAAGCAACACTTGAGTGGTTTAGGGGAAACATGTAAATGTGTTGGAATGGCCTAGTCAAAGCCCAGACCTCAATCCAATGGAAAATCTGTGGTCAGACTTAAAGATAGCTGTTCACAAGCGCAAACCATCCAACTCGAAGGAGCTGGAGCAGTTTTGCAAGGAGGAATGGGCAAAAATCCCAGTGGTAAGATGTGGCAAGCTCATAGAGACTTATCCAAAGGGACTTGGAGCAGTGATTTCCGCAAAAGGTGGCTCTGCAAAGTATTGACTTTAGGGGGTGAATAGTTATGCACATTAACTACTTCTGTTATTTTGACCTTTTTGTTGTTTGCTCCACAATAAAAAAATATATATATCTTCAAAGTTGTGGGCATGTTCTGTAAATTAAATGACTAGCTTGACTCATTGCTTATCTGCTGCTGGAAGAATTATATTTAAAACATTTACTCTGATATTAAGTTAATGCACCACTTTGTATTTCAGCCTTTATCACGTCTTATATATTCCTTCTCCTATTTCTCTTCACAATTTTAATTTTACACTTGCTGCAAACTCCAGTATAATCCCTTCCTTTAAGATTTCAAACTTGGATCTTCAAAGAATCTTGTAACCTCAGATGACCAATCCTCCATCTTAATTCATAACAGTTTGATCTGTTGACAGATTCTATTATTGCCTATTAAAATATATGTTCTAGTCACTCCCAATTAAAATTAACCTACACAGTAAAGCATAATTGCTGTGACTGCCCAATGATGCCCTGCCCTAAACCGTTTCACCAAAAATGTACACTAGTAGAAGGCTTATTTCTTTCTTTTTCACAAAACTTCACATATTTTTTAACTTTAACATATACAGAATAAGAAGTTTTTTAAACACTGCATGCATCATACCATTGCAATGATGACCGATAAAAGCTCAAAACTAAATACAATACAGTAATACAACATATGTTTTCTGCAAAACTCCTAGGACAATACAAACAATAACAGGGTCCCCATCTATAGATGCATTTGATTTTCTCTTCCACTAGATGGCACTGTTCAACAGTGTTTTTGTAAGTCTACCTGTATTTACTGTTTTTGTACAGTAAATAAATAGTACGTTTGTGTTCACATTTTAATATCTAAAACGAAGTTAAAAATAATGTATTTCCTGCTGAGAAATCCAAGAATTAGTTATTGCACTGCATTATGGGAAACTAGTTCACAAAGTATTCTTTAATCCAAATACCTCTTTATACATGCCTGCTTTTAGGCATTTGCGCCTGTATTACACATGTTTTGTCAATATCAATAATACTATTAGATTGTAAGTTTGCAAGTTTTCAATATGGTGAGGCACTTTAGGGAAAACAATATGCGCAATAGATTCTAAGCTCAATGAATAATATTAATGTTAACTGCATTGCTTTCTTTCTGACAGTCATTTTTCACGTGTACTCATTGAATATACTCTGTAGATTATAATGTGAAATGTTACAGTATGACCCCACATAGTTCTAGGTATGAATCTGAGACATGAAGTTCCAGTTTCGTTATACATGGCCTCATATTGCTGTACTATGCCTCAGCTGGTGCAGCTTATGATTCCTGACCATCTGTGAAATGGGAAGTGACAGGGGCAAAAAAATATTTTTATAGAAGGGTGATCGGGTCACCCATCTACATATATGTTTGCCTTTTTTTATTAACACCTATGGAGAGCATATAAATATGCAAGAGGGCCTATTTATTTTGCATTGGGGCCTTCCATTTGCTAGCCCCTCCACTTTTAGATATCTATATTTTGTATACACAACACTTGTAAATGTAAAATCAAAGGCAAAAAGTTCTTATTTTACTTTAACGCAAAAGTACCTATACAATTTTTTATATTTTCTATTGTTTCTAAATTGTATAAGTTTTTTAGAAGTGGATTTTATGAGATGCACAGCTAACCAAATAAAGGATCAGGGCATCTATACTAATATACAAAAGTTGGATCTATTTAATGGGCATGCTTAGTTTCAAGTATGGAATGCCAAGTTAAATGTAATGTAAAAGATGACATTGAAAGCATTTTGCTCCATCTACTATGTTGTCTTCAAGACTAGCAGCTCTGATTTGTATTGGGTGCATTAATATGCAGCTTGGACACATCTGTTTCTCAAGCAAAGATGAATGAATAGGATCTTCAAATACAAAGGTTTTTCAGACTTTGTTTGAGCTTCCTTCTGTTTAATGCAAGCACATCTTGGAAGAAGAAAGCTTGAGAGCTCTATCTTGGTATAGGAGGATATTGGAGAGGACATGTTTTCTTTGTAAACTGTGCATTGTTCAAGGACAAGGAGCAGCTTTTTTGGGCAACTGGCAAAATTAGTAAACAAATGTCTTGAAAATGAATATTAAAAAAATGAACCAAAGCCAGGCAGTGTGTATAATGGCCATAAGATCTGAAGACTCAGTGCAGGCCGCAAATGCGGACCCTCGCAAAGCAAGGGGCCGCATTTGCGGAGGTGAACATAAACTGCAATGTGCCGAAGGCTTATTGCATGCCGCTAATGCGGACCTCACGAAGCGAGTGTCTGCATTTGCGGAGGTGGAGGCTCTGCGGCGCCTCAAACTCTGTAAAAAAAAAAAAAAACAACCCAGAAAAGTAGGACTTTGAAACAAACAAAAAAAAAGACCTGTGGGACTTGTAAAAAAAAAAAACCTGGGATGAGTAAATCTTGAAAATCGGGTACGCGACAAAAAAAATGGAGAACAAATAAAATGAAAACGAGGCTAAAGGAGACAGCCGCAAATTTCACCGCCAGGCACGTACGAGTTACACAGGAACGCAGGAGATCCATAATATCCATTACAACGGACAGAAAATGCTCGCGAGCCATGTAACACATAGAAAAAAAACGCCATTTTACAACACCTACTTGCAACTAATAACATTAGGATTCTAAAATGCTGCTTTACACGCCTAAACAAACGGTTTGCCCTCGCTCACGCAGCCTATTTACACTGTCCAACTGGACATTTTCAGATGCAGGAAAATACAAATAGATTGTTAGCTCTTCAGAATATTGATTGCTGCATATTACATATAAATAGGTAAAGTATATTAATTTATTAATTTTATATTACTTTATTAATTTTATATTACTTTTTTTAATTCACTGTACTCCCATTTTTTGGGGTTGTACATTGTACTTATATATCTGTCTTCACGATAAGCGCCAAAGGTGATCGTTGCAAAGCAGGACACTTGAAGTACACAAAGAGAGAGGCTCACAATGCACGCTGAGGGTCCACAGAGGAACAAAAGCCTTATATTGTGTGGTAAACCGCATTGACATGCCTTACAATTTTATTGGCGTAATTTTTGACTGGCAAGTCTCTAGTTAATAAATAAACATAACCACGTGAGGGGAGAAGCCTAGCCAGAGACAGTAGGCCCTACACCCTGAAGCCTCATCCAGGGCCTACCGTGTTGGAACTTCCGTGCCACCGTAGGGTAGGATCTTACCCTTTTTACCACTGTCCTGGCGACTACCCCCACCACCCGCCGCTGTAACAACAACATAAACATAATTTGTTAACATATAAAATACACTTAAACAATATAACAACCACAAGTGCTTAACAAAACAAGATAATCCTTCAACTTGCCAATATACATCATTAGTTGTATTTATTTATAAAATAAAAAATCATAACTTTTTAAACAACAATACTTTGGGGATGGGTGGTTATCTTCCCTCGTGGCCAGCTGGGGAGAATACTGGTGGAAATTGGCACCAAACCAGCCTATAAAGGGCTCCACCTCACCCAGTTAGCAACCTCCTTCCATACCCAGTCCTGCCAGGTCAAGAGGGTCCTCCTTCCAACCCCAGCAGGCTGGGGTGGCCTCTAGGCCCTTCATTACTACCAGAAGAGCGGTTGAAATGGTAGCTTCTGTGTGAATGATATAGTCCTAAGTTAAAAATATACAGCTTTGAAAAACTAACATTGAAAATACATAGAGTTTTAGCATTAAGAAGCAATTATGCTGCTTGGAAACTGCCATTTTTACTTCCTAAGATGGAAGAGGACTTTCATGGCACACAAAGTTTCCATCTTGTCAATGGATATGTGGCAGCTTAAACTGTAACTGGTTTCAAGTGGACTAATGCAAACTCAGTTTAAAAGGACACATCTCTTTGAGACAGAAGCTGCACAAAGTAACCCAGTAAAGAAAATGTAAACACTGTGTTTTTCTTTTTAAATTATTGAAGTTATCAGTGCTGTTAAGATCCTTCCTGTATAGATCTTCTGTATAATCCTGCCATCTCTTATTGCTGCTTGTTGTTGTTGTTGTTTAGTCACGTCCGTCTCTCCCTAACTCTATAGAGCACAGCACCCCAGGTGCATCTCTGTCACTGCACCTCTGATCTCCATCAAGTTGATGTTCGTTGCTTCAGTGACCTCATCTATCCATCTCCACCTCTGTTGTCCCCTTCTTTGTGTGCCTTCAGTCTTTCCCAACATCAGAGTCTTTTCTAGGGTTTCCTGCCGTCTCATGATATGGCCCAAATATTTTGGCTTCAGCCTTGTGATCATACCTTCTAGTGAACAGTTCGTCTTGATTTCTTGCAGTAATGATTTATTGAATCTTCTTGCAGTCCTTCTGGATTGGTACCTTATTACCTGCTGTCAAATTTTTGTTTTGTTACAGATAAGGAACTGACTGAACTTCCAATGTCCAGATCAATTTTCTATAGTGTCTCTTGTAGCCTATATAATAACAGCATATAGTATATGAAAATTCAAACCTGATTAACCTGGCTTTTTTTTTTTCTTCTTCTTCTTATTTCTTAAATCAGCTGTAATACTTGAAAGGTTCACTGTAGCACATTTCCAAGTAAAGCTCATATGTTTGTATACTGTTTTCAATAGTCTATGCAATACGTTTTTGTTTATTGTTGGCTGTTTGCTTTCTTACTTTTCAGTCACTCCTTCCCTCAAGCAGAGCTGCTCATCTCCTCCTACCTGTGTATCAGGGTCTGGAGCTGGAAGTTGGACTCTGGTTCAGACTAAGCATGCTCAGTAAAGAGGCTATTGTGGCTAATGCTCCCACTTGGTGGGGCAGCTGCAAGCAGGTTACAATACAGCTGTTACCTCTGTATAGTCCAATGGGGGCAAAGCTAATGATGTCACAGGACATAATCTGTGATGTCTTGGCCCAAACTGCTTCCAAGCTCTATGATGATTCAGACCAGAGGCAGGTGACATACGCAGTGCTGCTTGAGAATAAAACCGACAATTTCAAAAGTAACAAAATATATTACTGTAATTTTTATTTATTTTAAACTGCAATATACTTTTTTTTAGTAGTCCATGCCCAACAAACAAACATATGAGCTTTACTTGTAAATTCACTAAAAAAGGGGTCCTTTGGTATGCAATCTTTCTTCTCTTCATTTTGCCAAATTAATGCCAAATCATTCCTCACCTTGCATCATAAAAGATGATATATATATATATATATATATATATATATATATATATATATATATATATATATATATATATATAGCGCATGTTTATTGTATACAGAAAGATTGGGAGTTGAATAATAAATATTGGTCAGAAGGTGGCTGTGTGTCGTGGCCACGTATGAGTGTAAAATACTGTTGGTCTCTGTAATATTTTGGGGGTTTAGATGTTTGTTTTAGGGAGCTCTTGAAGCCCTGAATCTGGGGGAGAATCTGATGAAATGAGAGTGGGAATTCTAAAGACTAGGGGCCTCATTTAATTGAGATTTTGCCAATTGAATAGGGCTCTATATAAGCACACAGCATATTTTTTTTAAAGAAGTGTTTAGTTAGTGAACTTCTATGCAAAAGCAAGGTCTTCACTAACTAAAAACTTCTGTAAAAAAAAGATGCTATGTGCATATATAGAGCCCTATTCAGTTGGTCAAATCGCAATTGAATGAGGCCCTAGGAGACCGAGTGAGAGAAAGCAACGTGAGACCAGGAAAGGAGCAAGCCCTGTATAGAAGCCTTTTATTCTCTTGTAGGTATCTAGCCCTTTGTAATATGACTAATCAAATTGAATCCAATATTAAAGCAGCTGCAGTTTCTGCAATTTCTATTTAAATTCATTCGAGGTTATGGCCTGAAGGTCCTGACTAAAGTAAAGTGCAGTTTGATGAATCGTCTCTGTGTTAAAACTAACCTGTGTTTTTGAAGTTACAATGTTCATGTCCAGTGTCCTTGGGCAAGAAAATATATTATCGCACTAAATTATTAATGTACTCCAGTCTTATGATAAGGTTAGAAATGCACATAAATTACTGTTCTCTAAATACACTGTGTGTGATAAATATCAATGAAAAATGTCATAATTGAAGTCTGTAATTAGTAATTTTTACGTACATTTTAAAAATCTAGATTTTATATATCCAGTTTTGTGGCCATACTCAGTAGCAAATTATACATGTGTAATGAGGGCATTCATGACCAGCCAACAGATTGGATTAAAAAGTAAGAATATAAATAATTTTAATGTAGATATAAATAGGGAGAAAATTATATAGAATCATAGATTTGACAGCACTCTACCCAAAAGCTTGGCTTAATTAAGCCTTAGGATAGCCCTATGCTTATCAAAAGCTTGCTTAAATACCTAGAGCCTCATTCAATTGCGAGTTGGCCAATTGAATAGGGCTTTATATAAGCACATAACATATTTTTTATACAGAACTTTTTAGTTACTGAACTTCTATCCAAAATCAAGGTCTTCACTAACTAAAAACTTCCGTCAAAAAATATGTTATGTGCTTATATGGAGCCCTCTTCAATTGGCAAAATTGAAATTGAATGAGGACCCTAGAAGGCTTCTGGATTTTACAGTGTTCGATCCTACTACTTCAGCTGGAATGCGTATCTACTATTCATAATGCAAAATAGCACTTTCTCACTTTACCCCTAAATCTACCACCATTCAGCTTCAAATCAAGATCTCTTGTTCTTGTATTCCTCTTTTCTCCGACACTTTCCTCTTGAACAGTAG